>CM054165.1:23266669-23299169 GCA_028751875.1 Rapana venosa | reverse complement strand
GTTTGTTTGTTTGTTTGTTTGTTTGGTTGGTTGGTTGGTTTTTAGAAAAAAGAAATAATAATAACAACAACAACAAAACCCAATAACACACCTAGAAAGGTAATGATAATACTCTTGAACAGGAGCAAAACTTAAAACTCAACAACGTAGACAAATGAAATAACAATAATGTAACTACAATAAATAATCGAGTGGACTATGCAATAAACATCTAGCAATGGCAAGGGCTAACTTTGAATTTTCAAATATATTTTCCAGAGACTGTTCAGAAAATGTAGGTAAAAATGGTTTTACAATAGGGCACTCAAATATGATATGAGTATTGGAAATATGATCTCCACATAGACATCTGACATGTTTACAAAATTTTGTAAGGAATGCATTTAACTTCATTCTAAAATATAGTGAATGAACCCTTCTCACAGTTTGATCGGTTCTATAGAGGAACGCGCCTTCTAAAAGCGAAAATCGGGTCTGAAGTGTGCGCGGTCGACCGTTTTTGACCGAAATTTCCCCATCCATTAACCTATGATGGTGATGCGCTATCTTTCGAGAACGATAAACCGAGTCCCGTGTACATAATTTTTACGCACTAAAAAACCCACGGCAAAAGAGAGTGTCCCTGCAAATCTTAGAAAAAAGCCACTCTGATAGGGAAACAATACAGCTGCAGAAAAAAAAAAAAAAAAAGAAAAAAAAAGGTGAAAGTGTGCGCAGCGCTAATGCGACGCTTCTCCCGCTCTCCGGAGGCAGCCGAATTCCGGAAGAATCTGCCAGACTAAATGTATGAATAAATCTAGCGCTTTGATTGTTGCTTACAAGATTCAGCGCTATATAAAATTCCATACATATTATATTATATATTATTATTATATATTATTATATAAAACGGAATTATTTGAGAAGGTATATAACAAAATATGGAATGGACCGCATTTTAATATCTCCTTAATTGATCAGATTCTTTAAACTACCCCATGAAATTGTTCTAATATAGTATCCCTCCTGTACAGATAAGGAACATCCAGTTCTATCGATTCCATGTCAGTCTGACCCCTTTGCAGCTCTGTCACCACTATTTGAAAAAATTCAACTGAGAACCCACAAAAGAAAGGAATCCTCTTAAACTTAGAGTGTATGACATATTGATTTCAAAATAATTCTAGAAAATTTCTTGAAGTTTGGGGATTTTATAGCATACAATGCTGATTTGGAGTCAACACAAAGCAAGATATGAAAGAAAGAAAATGGAAAATTAAGAATATAATTAAGAGCCATAAGAATTGCAATAAGTTCAGCTGTAAATATTGAACGATGTTTACCAAGATAGTACGATTTCTCAATTTTAAGTGCTGGTATGACAAATGCAGAGCCTGTGTCATGATTTTCTAAAACAGATCCATCTGTATAAACTTTTAAGCAGTCAGCATACTTATTTTCAATATGCCACCGAACATCTGCAACCATGATGTTTTGATTTTCATTCTTTTTTTCATTAATATACTCTATATCAAAACAGGCTTTATTCATCTCCCATGAAGGACAAGGTAAAGCTTCTTTTTGTGTTTCTAAGTCATATTGGTTAAGGTTAGATTTTTGAAAGAGGTCTGATACATAAGTGCCAATAGGCATTAAACACGAAATTTGTTTAGCCCTTTTTGGAAAATTCGTTTCTGCTTGAACTTTTAATTCACTACAGACAAAATTTTCGTCATTCGTGCTCCGTAACACATATTTGGCGCATGAAAGTTGTCGGTATTCAGCTAGGGGGAGTTCCCCAATTTCCTTATAAGTTCCTATGGTGGATGCATGGAATGGTACCCCAAGTGTGTGTGTGTGTGTGTGTGTGTGTGTGTGTGTGTGGGTTTGTGTGTGTGTGTGTGTGTGTGTGTGTGTGTGTGTGTGTGTGTGGTGTGTGTGTGTGTGTGTGTGTGTGTGTGTGTGTGTGTGTTGTTGTTGTTGTTGTTGTTGTTTGTTGTGGTGGCGTTTATTTTGGGGGGGTTGTTTGGTTGTTGTTGTTGTTTTAAAGGGGGAGGGTTGGAGAGGGGGGGTGTATTTACACATATCACTTCCTAAAAAGGGCGGGAATACGGTGGGGTTTTGTGGTTGTTGTTGGGTCTTGGGGTTGTTGGGGGGTTTGGGTTGTTTTTTTTTCATTCCTTAGATTTCAGAGCTCCGAAGTTCACCAATGGTGAGATTTTTGCCATCCAGTAAGGTAACTGCATTCCGACTTCGGAGATGATGTCTAAATACACCAGTGAGCATATATATATGTTGTTGATGTTGATTTGGGTGGGTTTTTTTTAAATATATCTTTCGTCATTCGTTCTTACCAGCACAAATGACCTGCTCCTCCAAAAGGGGGACGGGATAGCCTGGTGGTTACAGTGATGCGTATTGCGTTCGAATCTCGTTCAAAAGGATTTTTCCTCTGGAGTTAACCATCAGTGCGGATTCCACTCTTCCCAAAAGTCCTTCGGATAAGACTATGAATCGAGGTCCCGTGTGCCAACGCACGCAGAACACCTTGCGCACACGTTAAAACCCGTTCTGCTTTTCAGAAGAGTAGGCCATTGTGTGCTGGTTGGAACGGATGACAACATTTACAAAACCGCATACACACGGGGACTGAATGTAAAAAGCAAGGTGCTTATTCCACTATCCTCGAAATAAAAGAATGAATAGAGAAATTAGGTAAATAAATGAAGGCAGAACAAATGTGTGGGCAAAATGTTCTTCGTGCGTTTACACAAGGGACCTCGGTTTACAGTTCTCATCGGAAGAACAAGAGAGCTTATTCCATTATCCTCGAAATAAAATAATAAAAAGATAAAGAAAGATGTGGGTGTGCATAGCCTGTGAAGTACAGAAGGTGACAAACTAAACTTTTCAATTGTGGGGTTCAGACAGACAGTTCAAAATGTATTCTTTCAACCTGTCAGTGTGAAAAAAGACAACTGCGCCACTGCTACACGAAAGGTTTGAAAAGTGTACTTGTAAGTTAACAGGTTACGGTGTGCCCCAAGTCTCAATCCCATTCACAAGCCACACACAGTTCCGCACACTTTTTGTTTGAGATTATATTATAGTCCCAGTGGAGTTATCCGAGAAGCGGGCATCACAACTTGAGTGCTGTTTGGCAGTGCAGGGAAGCCATTCCACACGCCAGCTGTATCATGTCCCGATTTTGGGTGAGGTTAAGTGGTTAAGTGGCGCTCACATCCTAAACTACTACAAGATATTCAACTGCCTGAACCCGGTCCACAAGTAACCAGATTTTGTTTTAAACCTACTTACCACATTGCCTTTATATCAACTCAGATGTGAATACAGTCCAAAATAAGGGGCAATAAGAAGATATTGATTTTTTTTTTAAAACAAAAAAAGACTTACCCCCAAGTCGGAATGTGCTGCCTTCAGTCATGGGCCAAAAAATGGTCACCCTCATGGTCACCGATCCCTCAGATTCCGAATCCTTTGGGGCGCCTTCGAAGCTTTCTCCAGTCCTCTCGTCTCTCAGCCGCCCTCAGGGTGTCTCTCAGCTCCATGTCTGTCCACTCTCGAATGTTGTCCTCCCATTTCTTCCTTCGTCTGCCTCTTCTTCTTCTTCCTCCCCTCACTGTGCCTTGTAGGTGAACCTGGAGCTCAAGCCCAGGAATGGAAAAAAAAAGAGACTGAAAACTCCCCAACTTTACCTAGAAGATCCCTTGCGTTTGATCCCATTCAAAGACAGGCTGGAAAGTAATAATTATTTGCAAGGGGTAATATCGAGGTCCATTGATATCCAGGTGGAGAGTGACACATTTTGAGCTGAGCGTGTACATTTCTTATAATACCATCTACGGTAGGCAGTATTTCTTATACCATCTAGGGTACGCAGTATTTCTTATACCATCTAAGGTAGCAGTATTTCTTATACACAGTATTTCTTATACCATTCAGGGTACGCAGTATTTCTTAAACACAGTATTTCTTATACCATTAATTTACGGTACACAGTATGCCGTAGAAGTTTCTAGACTAGAGGGGTAGTGTCGACAGGAGGAAGGGGAGAGCAGTTGTCATCAGATCTGGAGCCTGAACAGTTTAGGATAACAATCACGTGTAGGTCTGTAGCCAACGTGCTTTTTGTGAGCAGTTTGCATGCATGTGTAATGTACTGTGAGTGGAAACTTGTCTAGCCCTGTACTTTGATTTCGCTCAAAGCAAAGAGACACAAGAGCATAGGAAAATCTAATATAATAATAATAATAATAATAATAATAATAAAAGGACTAGGAAAAAAACTGATAATTAATGGTTAGGAAAATAGACAGAGTAATCACATTTACAAAAAAAGCAAACAAACCGGTCAAAATAGCATTAAATACACTAGCAATCAAGAATTACATACACGAACTCAAGCTCACAGCACATCGCGCATGAAGCAAGGCAGGTGTGCCTCACACACAACACACACACACACACACCAACCATGGGATTGCTGAAGGCTTTTGTTCTGTCTCATCCTCAGTAGGATAACGTTCCTGTCCTGCTATTCCCAGCTGCTCATCAAAATCTCTCGGCCCTAGTTATATCATACCCAGATTCGTCATGTCGCATCTTCAGGGTCAGGAGTCCACAGGGAGCCCATCAATGTCAAACTGCCATGGGGCCACGAGCCAGAAGACCTTTTTCCCTTGCACTAGACTAGAAGACAACGTCAGAGAGTGGATTGGTCTTGAGTGGAATGAATTGCTACGGAAAGCAGAGGACCGCGGGGAGTGGAGGAAGCTGGTTGCAAAATCTTCATTAGTGCCCCCACGGTCTGAGGGACTAGGTGAGGTGAGGTGAGACTAGATTTATTTCACATAGATTTACGCTTGATCCGGCTTTGTACTTCGAATTTTTGACACAAAACATACAGGAGAATGGATCAAGAAGGCAGATAATAGACGAAAAGGAGGCAACAGGACGAAAAAGAACACGGCAGAAACAAAGAGACAAACAGAAAAGTGGGAATTCCTATCACAGAATTTCCAGGAGGTGGAGAGGCTGTCTTACACTGACAGCCCCCCCCCCCCCCCCGGGTTATGTTATTACGAAAGGGAGGGGTTTTGTAAGGTAGGCCTAAGTCACAGCACAAACTCAGGGCAACTGCCCCTCAGCGATGGCTAAGTCATCAGCCACTTGTCACTCAATTCGTTGCAATATATTGCACCATGAAATGTAAGTACTGCGTTTGTTGACTCTTAACAAACTTCACTGGGAAAAAAAAAGAGGGGGGGGGGGGGGGGGGGGGGAGGGGGGGGGGGGGGGGAGGACTAGGCGATGTTCACCTAGGGTTAGTTATTCAAGGTGTCATGAATTCCTTGACAATATTATGAACCCACTTGTAATTAAATTTCCCCCCTCCCCCCCCCCCCCCCCCCCCCCTCCCCCAACACACTTTCCCGGAGCACACACACACACGTGCTCCTCCTTGTGTGTGTGTGTGTGTGACAATAACAATAATGGCTTACTCAGTTTTTGCAGGCCATCTGGCCAATATGAACAGGAGATATGCATTACTAATATAATTATGGTGAAAAATGAGGCTACACAATAAGAGACTTTTAGTGCAGTATAAGCATTTAATAAAAACATTTTTTTTTTTGTTTTTCGTTACTCGGCTAGAGCTCCAAGGTTCACCATTGGTGAGATTTGCGGTATGTGACCTCCCCCCCCCCCCCCCCCCCCTCCCCCTCGACCCAACACCTTCCCCATTTAGGTAGCCATATTCCGACTTCGGGAATGATGTCTAAACACGACACCTGTGGATTTTTTTTCTGTCATCCATTCCTGCCGGCATACAATGGCAACGGGTTTTTAACGTGTGCGCAAGATGTTTTGCGTGCGGAACGCACACAGGGCCTCCGAAAGACTTTAATATTCAGTTCGATTTTTTTCGTCAAACTGGGAAGAAAAGGCGAGTTGTATCACCTCAGAGAATATAAGCATAACAGTTCTTAAATATGCGGCAGGAATAATGACTTTGTTTCGGAGTTTTTGGTGGTTCTGTAATGAACACAGCAAAATTTGAAAACGGATTTCTATGAGGTATTGTTACATAACAACTATAACTTGAATTCTGAAGGGGCCCAGCAGTTATGAATATGATAGACTCTAGTGGTAAAAACTATCAAGGAAGAGTGACAAACTGGAACAGACAGACCCCTGTGTGTCTGAATTGTAGAGGCCTTTCCATTTCTTTCTCACTTTTTAGCACCAAGGGACACAGGATCAGGGTCTAACAACTTTGACCATACTCTTTTTGATACTTAATTGATACCGGGTTCGATTCCCGTTCAAGGGAATGTTTTCCCCTGGAGTTAACATCAGTGCAGACTCCACTCTCCCCAAAAGCCTTTGGATGAGACTATGAACCGCCGCCCCATGTGCGAACGCACGCAGAACATCTTGCGCACACGTTAAATCCTGTTCCGCTTTTCGGAAGAGTAGGCCATTGCGTGCCGGTGGGAACAGATGACTGAGTTTATAAAACTGCATACACACGGGGACAGGATGTAAAAAAGCACATTTAAGTGCTTATTCCATTATTCTCGATATAAAAGTGGTTGGTTTTTGTTTTTTATTGCTGTACGTTCTTTGATGTTTTATTATTTAGGGTTCTTTTATTTCCAAGATAATGGAATACGCAAGCACGCGTTTTACATCTAGTCCCCGTAGTGTATGCAGTTTTGTAAATTTTGTCATCTGTTCCCACCGGCACACAATGGCCTACTCTTTCGCGAAAAGCGGAACAGGATTTTTAAGGTGTGTATGCCCAAGATGTTCTGAGTGTCTGAAAACACAAGGTCTCCCAAGTGTGTGTGTGTGCGTGTGTGTGAACCCACCACACACTGCACTGTGGGAACAGATGACAGAGTTTACAAAACTGCATACACACGGGGACATAATGTAAAAAAGCACATTTAAGTGCTTATTCCATTATTCTCGATATAAAAGAATTTTTAAAAAGCTTTTGTAGTAAACAGCTTTTTTTCAAAAGCTTAGGCACACGCCACAACGCCAGGCACATGGCTTGTCACTGAAACATTTTTCATTCCTACATTGCAACCAAGTTTCATCAGAGGCTTACACACGATGGTGCAATACAGTTCACCTTGGTGCAGTAATAATGTTCACCGTCATTTTTTCCGCACATGGTGTTATCTTCAGTGGTAGCGTTAGCAAAAGGAAGGGCATCAACTCTGATAACGTATTACCGGTCAACCATCACTTGTGTCCTGTGTTGTGACCTAAGGCCTACCTCTCCCGGAAATCCGTGGAGATAATGATTGTCTGCCTGTTAACCTCAACGTCATGGTGTCATTGTATTTCTGGTGAGGCTGAATAGCAATGAAGTTGATTTGACACGCGGTAATTACATTCTCTATGCCGAGTTATGTTTGTCTGAGTGCACTTTTGCTTGGGTACGAACAGTGTGCTCTCACAGTGTATTAGGAACACTGGTGCATTTCAAGGCTGTACACAGTGACACATAGGCCCAACACACCAACCAAAGTCACACACACGCACGTGCGCGCACATGCGCGCGCGCGCGCGCACACACACACACACACACACACACACACAGAGAATTGTTTATTGGGATAAGCTTTTGAACCCCTCACAAGGGACAATGACAAACTCTTTTATTTGGAGAATAATGAATAAGCACTCACTCATGTGCTTTTTTTCACACCCAGTCCCTGGGAGGAGACTGAGTACAAAATGCATAGATCTAACTGGATACAAACGCATAGATCTGACTGGTACAAAACGCACAGATCTTTTGAACCAGGAAAATGTACCCCCCCACCTTCCCCCCCTTCCTACTATGAATGGCCATGAAAGGGAAAACTTTTAGCGGGTAACCAACAAAAGGGACACCTATGACCAAAGCACACACCCCTTGAAGTGTAACACAAAAGAAAATAGTGCCAACAATTTTTATCTGTTCTAAGTTAACTGCAAAAAAAAGGAAGGTTAGTTTTTGTTGTTGGTATTTTGGACAGTTTAAAAAGTATTTTTAGTTTGTATTAAAATTTATACACGTTTAGAACATTTTAATAGTAAAGGAAGAAGGTGTTGGAATCTCAACATTTTTCTGAGACTTTCTGTCAACTTGAGACACCTGGCAGTTCCCAGTTGATCATGAGAGAGTTGGCAGTCACCAGCTAAGACAGGTTTCACAGTTGGTCTAGAGGCAGTGCATGTTGTCCACCCAAATGGTTGGGGGCTATGATCTGGGTTTTGTTTGTTTTTGTTTTGTTTTTGTTTTTAGAGAGCATGAAACCTAGAATGCTGTTGTTTTATTTTTATTTATTTATTTATTTTATTCTTTTATGTCCAGGATAACGGAATAAGCACTTATGTGCTTTTTTATATCCAGTTCCCGTGTGTATATGCGGCTTTGTACATTTTGCCATCTGTTCCCAAGGCACACAATGGCCTACTCTTATGAAAGGCCGAACAGGATTTAACCTGTGGGCAAGATGTTCTGGGTACGTTCACACACAGGGCCTCGGTTTATAGTCTCATCCGAAGGACTTTGATTTGACTGTGATATGAATAGCCTGATTTTGGACATTGTTGTTGTACCACCATTAGTTTTCTAAGAATTTAATGTCATTTGACTGTGATATGAATAGCCTGATTTTGGACATTGTTGTTGTACCACCATTAGTTTTCTAAGAATTTAATGTCAAGAAAATCTTGTCGAGGCCATTTTATTTTGTCCTTTTTCTTTTCTTTTTATATACCCAGCCTTGGTTACTAAAAAATAGAGAGAAAAGAACTAAAGCCGGATTAATCGTCTTGGCAGGGATTCCACCTCATTATGATATGCATTGTTGAGTAATTGATTTTACATTGGTGTGTGTGTGTGTGTGTGGAGAGAGAGAGAGAGAGAGAGAGAGAGAGAGAGAGAGAGAGAGAGGAGAGAGAGAGAGAGAGAATTGAAATTAAATTAAATGATTCTTTAAGAGGGTTGTGGCATAAGCAAACAGGCTTTTTTTTTTTATATACAACCAGCCCTCTGGGCAAAAGCAACAAACACAACAAAAACAGTCCCCCCCCCCCCCCAAAAAAAAAAAAAACACACAAAAAACAACAACATAAAAAAGAAACAAGAACAACTACAACAAAGGGAAAAGGAATAAACATATACATCCCAGAGAGAGAGAGAGAGAGAGAGAGAGAGAGAGAGAGAGAGGAATAAGAATATACATCAGAATGAGAGAGATGCATATATACATCAAAATGAGACACACACACACACACACACACACACACACACACACACACACACACACAAGGACCCAAACATCGCTGAAAACTTCCTGCTAGTAACCATAGGCAGCAAATTCGTCCCTCATTCTTGACAAGAAGGACACCAAAGTTGATACCTTGATCAACAGCTTCAATACTGCCGTGACTGAAACAGCTGACAACATCCTTGACAAACAAAGTTGATACCTTGATCAACACAGCTGACAACATCCTTAACAAACAAAGTTGATACCTTGATCAACAGCTTTAAAAGTTGTTTTTTTAAGTCATTCAGATGAGACTATATTCTGAGGTTCCCGTGTGCGGACGCATGCAGAACATCTTGCGCACACGTTAAATCTTGTTCTGCTTTTCGAAAGAGTAGGCCATTGTGTGCCAGTGGGAACAGATGACAAAATTTACACAACCGCATACACACGGGGACTGATTGTAAAAAAAGCGCATGAGTGCTTATTACATTATCCTCGAAATAAAAATTTTAAAAGTCATCTGAGCGCTTTGATTTGTTGCTTTACAAGATTCAGCGCTATATAAATTCCATACATTATTTTTTTTTTTAAATTATTATTATTATTATTATTCTAACAGCTGACAACATCCATGGCAAACACTGACCAACAAAGAAGCCCTGGGTCACAGAAGACATACTCAAGCTGTGAGACACACACAGAGAACCAAAGCTCACTAAGGAGGTTGAAGGTGCTAAACTAGACACAGAAGCCAATCAAGAAGGTCGTTTTTTTTTGTTGGAAGGCAGGGGAAAAGCAAATGAGACATGGGTTGAAGGATAATGCCAAGCTTTAGAATGAAACCTGCAGGGAAATAATTGCAAGAAAGCCTACCAGCTTGTGAAAGACCCAACAAGCTTGAAACAAGGGAGATCCACTACCGTCCAAGACCAAGCATGGCAATGTCTCATATGCACAGAAGAGCAAGATATCCTAAAGAGGTGGACAGGGTAATGCTCCAAATTGTACACACACACACACACACACACACAGCAACAGGAGATCCCAAGTTGCTATTATGTGGCTCCACCAACCAACAACGACAGTTACCCCACCTTTCGGGAAGAAGTTGAAGCTGCAGTAAAATCACAGAAGAAAGGGAGGTGAGCAGGAGGGGACAACTTTCCATCAGAGCTGGTCTAGACAGGAAGAGAGGCCATGATAGATGTGTTACTCATCATCTGCAATAATAATAATAATAATAATAATAATATCGCGTTATATCTTGGCCATCCCTCTTTCTCTGTTTCTGGTCTACCCATCTGGAATGACCTCCCTCTCTCCCTTCGCCAAAAGCCTACCTATGACACTTTTGAATCTAGCCTTTAAAAAAACCCCATGAGTTCTTACTCTAGTATCCTCAAAATGAAAGAATTCAGATTAAAACAATTTCTCTCTCTCTCTCTCTCTCTCTCTCTCTCTCTCTCTCTCTCTCTCTCTCTCTCTCTCTCTCTCTCTCTCTCTCTCTCTCTCTCTTATTAAGATGTATCCCTAACGGGCGGGGACTGGATGTAAAAAAGCACATGTGTGCTTATTCATTATCCTCGAAATAAAAGAATTTGTCATTGTCATTGTCATTGTCTTTCTCTCTCTCTCTCTCTCTCTCTCTCTCTCTCTCTCTCTCTCTCTCTCTCTCTCTCTCTCTCTCTCTCACACACACACACACACACACACACACACACACACACACACACACACACACACACACACACACATGCTATTCTATGCATTTTCACCAATGTAAAAAGAAAAACAAACAAACCAAATTTTAAAAACCTAACAAACAAACCCCCTACCCCCCCCCCCCCCCCCCCCCCCAACTAACAAAGAAGCAAACAAAATCTGTTCTTTAGATGTGTTTACTTTACCATACTTTTCTTTATCTTTATACTTGTACCCTCCTTGGGCTTTGGACAGATGAACAAGAGTGTTTCTTACAAATTTGTAGTTAAAGGATTGCCTTGTTTTACTATACTGATAAAATATATGATGCTGAAAGTTTATTGCAACAAAGCTGTTTACTCAAACATGCCAGTCCATATTCATAGCCAGAGTAATCCCTTCTGTAGTGAACGTGCAAAAAACGACTTGTAAAGATCCGGATTCCGGGGAAATATTAAAACTTCTGTTATAGCATCCGCACCAGAATCTCGACCACAGTGAAATCTGCCCCCACGGTACATTTCTGATTAAGTAAAATAAAAGACAAAAATCTGTGTGGTTGTAGACTTTTTGTGTTGACCCTGTTTCTTTAACCATATTTCCTGCTGTTCCCATGCCGCTCATTTTCATCTCTTCCTCTCAGCCAAACCTAGGTTTGTTATTTGGTATCCTCAGGGTCAGAAGTCTACACGAGTTCAGCAATCAGTGTTAGGGCGCTGCGGAGCCACCAGCCAGAGGGGCCCTGCACTGGTGCTGGGTTACTTTGTTGGTGTTTAGTGGTGCCTGTTCTGAGCTAACATGGGCAGGATACCTCTTACTAAGCACCCTACTGACGACAATAATAGCTCAGTTGTGGAGCCAGACTGAATGAGATGCCCACGGAGGGCAGTAGCCCACAATGTGCCCCCAACAACCTCCTTCCATGAACCTCCACCCCCCCCCCCCCCCCCCCCCCCCTCCAAAGACTTTGACACGAACTCACCACAGGTATAGAAGCAGACGGGGATCTAAAACTGGGGAACCATGAAACCAGAGCAGTCAGACCCGCTGAATCGGAGACAGCTTTGTGTTATAACATGATGACCACTGATGATGAAAATGATGAAGTGATTTATTTATTTTTGTATTATTTTATATCGAGGATAATGGAATAAGCACTCATGTGCTTTTTTTACATCCAGTCCCCGTGTGTATGTGGTTTTGTAAATTTTGTCATCTGTTCCCACCGGCACACAATGGCCTACTCTTTCGAACAGGGGAACAGGATTTAACGTGTGCGAAAGATGTTCTGCATGCGTTCGCACACGGGGCCTCGGTTTATAGTCTCATCCGAAGGAAGGGGTGATGATGCTGTGAGACTGTTTGACAGGGCTGTACTCTCCAGTTCCTGTCATGATACATCCTGGGGTCAACCGGGCCAGAGAGTTACAGACACCTGCAGTGTTGGTCGAGTAATTTTGAGCTACACTCTCCAAATTGCATCCGTAAAATGGATGACACTCGGCTGCGTGGCCCTAGTCCTCCCAGTCAACCCATAGCAAACTCACTCTGGGTAGGAGCCATCCAGGGTGGGTAAAAAACAAAAATAACAACACCAGCTCTGTGACTACTCTCATGGGATTCGGAGCCGCGACCTTCCAGCCAGTCATTGAATGTGATAGCCACTGCTCCAAGGTGGCTGGAAAATGGTTACAGACTGTTTAGATACTGCAGACATAGAATTGTAGACTAATAATGATAATAATATATGGAATTTATATAGCGCTGAATCTTGTAAAAAAAAAAGTAAATAATCGAAGCGCTTGAACTCAAATCATTTACAGGCATGCAACTCTCCTTAAACATAATGAACAACAGATTTCAAATCCATGCGCGCGCACACACGTACGCAGGCACGCACACACACACACACACGCGCGCACACACACACACAACACACACACACACACCACACACACACTCACACACACACACACACACACACACACACACACACACACACACTCACTCACGAACACACTTAGGTGGTGAAGGATGCTGTTGAAGATTAGGGACAGATATGAGGGGAAAGTCTCAGGTAGGAAATAAGTGTGTTTTTAGGCTGGGTTTGAAGGTTTTAAGTGAAGGCTTTTGGCGAAGTGAAAGAGGGAGATACTTCCAGGTGGGTGGACCAGAAACAGAGAAAGAGCGACGGCCAACAGTGGTTTGTTTGAATCTGGGTGTTCGATAGCACACAGTATCTGCGGCTGAACGAAGAGAACGGGATGCAGTGTACAGGTGAAGACAGTTACAGAGATAAGAGGGTGCAGATTTGTGGAGACATTTGAGGGTATTGATTTTATACTCCAGTCTTTGTGAGAGAGGCAGCCAGTGAAGAGATCGAAGAAGAGGAGTGATGTGTTCAGATTTACATGTCGTACAGAAATGACCAGAAGTTGAAAATAACGGCTGTCTCTTGATGAACACCTTTTTTTTCGTTCCTGGGCTAGAGGTTCACAAGTGGTGAGATTTTTGCATACGCCACAATTTCCCCCCACCATTAAAGTAGCCGCACTTCGACTTCCGGGCTACAGTTGGGAAGTTAACCTACCAGTTTCGCCAGGACAGTCGGGAGGTACCTCCCTGCTCTTTTCGCTTGCCAATTGTTGTGGGTTCTTTTGATGTGCACAAGTCCTTAAGCGCTCGGGTCTTACTGGTTTAGAATCTTCTCCTAAAGACGACATTCAGTTCGAAATTTTCCCTGTCAAACTTGGGAAGAAAAGGCAGGGCTGAGAATCGAACCCTAAGAACCTCGCGGTTCACTTGTAAGGCAGGTGAATATGCAAACCGTACTGCCACTTTCCTTTGTGAACACTGGGGTATGAGCTAATTATTGTTTGCTTGACCGATTTCCCCCACGAAGAATGCGAGGTAAGGTCTCCAATACTATAATATACTGGCAGTGTCAGAGATATGTAAGAACTGGCAGACGCGGCAATGTGAACATTATTTGACTTTGCTCCGCCCTGCTGACTGGGCGATATTATACAAAGGGAGGGAGGGAGGGGTGTGTGTGTGTGTGTGTGTGTGTGTGTGTGTGTGTGTGAAGTCAAAATGATCTTTATTTGTCTGTGTGTGTGTATGAAGTCAAAATGATCTTTATTTGTGTGTGTGAAGTCAAAATGATCTTTATTTGTCTGTGTGTGTGTGTGTGGTGTGAAGTCAAAATGATCTTTATTTTGTGTGTGTGTGTGTGTGTGTGTGTGTGTGTGTGTGTGTGTGTGTGTGTGTGTGAAGTCAAAATGATCTTTATTTGTGTGTGTGTGTGAGTGTGTGTTTTCGTGTGTGTATGTGTGTGAAGTAAAAATTATCTTTGTGTGTGTGTAAAGTCAAAATAAATGATCTTTATTTGTGTGTGTGTGTTGTGTGTGTGTGTGTGTGTGTGTGTGTGTGTGTGTGTGTGTGTGTGTGTGTGTGTGTGTGAATTCAAAATGATCTGTGTGTGTGTGTGTGTGTGTGTGTGTGTGTGTGTGTGTGACGCGGTATAGTGTACGATTAAAGCTGAGAACTGTTTATTTGTATTTTATTTTTAAAAAAAACCAACAACCAATACTGAGGCATCATCTGTCGGAAGATTGATTTACATGCCTTCAGAAACCAAATACTGCTGAAAATATTGATAGTAAAAAAAGGTCCCAGAGGGATTCTACCAGATTATATTCAGACATGTGTTAAATACAAGATTGCTCCATCATGTTTTAAGTTCGAAGAGTCAGAAAAAGAGCTTTTGGTGATAAGGGATTTTTCCCGTAGACCACCGCATGTGAGGAACTCTCTCCCTTCTGATGTCCCCTGTATGGAATATTTCTTCATTTAAAAAAAAAGTACTTTAAACCTACATTTTTCAACAGCATGACTGACGCCTTCCGTCTCTCTAATTCTGTATTTTCACCTGTAACTTGTACAGCTTCCCTGTTCAAAACAAATAAGCTACCTCCTATATAATTGCCTTTAAAAATTGTTCTTTAAAACAAAATTGCAGTTTTGATACCTATATATCTAATACAGTAATGGCCATCATTGTGCCTTTAAGTTGTACAATGAAAAATATTCTTTTATCTGTACAAAAATTGTGCATAATTATAGAAATGAGGTGGGGGGGGGGGGGGGGGGGGGGTGAAAAAGAGGAGAAAGAGAGATGGGGAGAGGACGAGAGGGGGGTCTGGGAGGAGGGGGGGGGGGGGGGGGGGGGGGTGAAAAAGAGGAGAAAGAGAGATGGAGAGAGGACGAGAGGGGGTCTCTCAAGATTTTAGTGGTTTTTGCCTTAGTTTAAACAACAAAACACTTTTTTCTCTCTGTACGTCGCATAACGGCGTAAATTCGAAAACAACAGCAACAACGATAACAATAAGACAATAAAAACAACAACAAAACAAACAAAAACAAAACAAAAACAAAAATCCCAATAACGCACGCACGCACGCACGCACACACACACACACACACAGGTAGGACGGGATAGCCTAGTGGTCAGAACATTGCGCTCGCAATCTGACGACCCGGGTTCGATTCCCGTTCAAGGGTATATTTTCCTCTGGAGTTAACATAAGTGCAGACTCCACTCTACCCCAAAGGACTAGGATGAGACTATAAACCGAGGTCCCGTGTGCGAACGCACGCAGAACATCTTGCGCACACGTTAAATCCTGTTCCGCTTCTCGTAAGAGTAGGCCATTGTGTGCCGGTGGGAACAGATGACAGAATTGACAAAACCGCATACACACGGGGACTGGATAAAAAAAGCACATAAGTGCTTATTCCCTTATCCTCGATATAAAAGAATAAATAAAAAAATACATAAAATAAACAAATAATAACCTTATTATTAGATATGTGTATGATTGTTTATGAGAAAATAGGAAAAGAGGAGAATGCAACATGTGGTTAGTGTACATCATTTTGAGTCAATAGAAGATTGTAACTGATGTTTATTATTGTTGTGCCAAATAAGTCTACATTACTTTTATGGCAATCAAATGTCCCGAATCTCAATCTGAATCACATACACGTGTGCGAAAGCACTTCAGACAGAACGAGGGCAAGAAATTTCGCTATATTTCGGTAGTTTTTGACTGTTTTCAGCATTTCCGGCGGAAAAGCCAGCGGTAGGCCTACATGTTGATAGTCTAAGACAGAAAGTCTGAGTGCAGAAGTACGACGTTCTCAAAGGAGTATTACCATTAACTCGAAGAAAATGAGTGACCAAACATACAACAAAGTTGACCTTTCTCTAGGTAAGAAAGCTCATATATTTGTGCTTTTGAAAATTATTATTATTGTTATTTTTTTGAAAGAGTTAGGTGTACTTCTAGCAAAATCAGTAGCCTAACGTGGACGAAAGCCTTGTAACTGTAAATCGTGTGCTCGAGTAGGCCTAGATCAGTAGATGATTGATTTTTGGCGAGATGTTGCGCGAGTTTCAATACAGACATGTGTCTCTGATCCATACACGTGGTTATGTTAGCGAAGCTTTTCAACAGCTGCTGAAAACGGGGATAACGATGGAACTCCCGATCTCTTAAAAACTGTACTTTGTTCTGACGTCGCTTAGGATCCCATTTCTTTGGTCAAAACAAATTATGTTAAAATGTAATTGTTATTAAGGGTTAATAGTATATATATTATACATACTAATATAGTATTGGTAATAATGTTTGAGTTTTTCTTAATTCTAGTGATTCATTCCAAGGACATTGTCATAAATTTACTTGTTTACCCACTATATAGTGCAGACCTGTATCAGTTGTATGGATCCTTCTCATAGCACTTGAAACAGAAAGCAAGAAAATCATCTAGTCTAAGCCTAAGGCTTGTCATGTTGACTTTGACTTTGATTTCATGCACACTCGCACACATGCACACACACAAGTTTACACACACACAACACACACAAGTTTACACACACACACACACACACACAACACACACACACACACACACACACACACACACACACACACACACACACACACACACACACAGAGTGACACATACACAGTGACACACACACACACACACAGACACACACACATGTATATATATATATATAAATCATAATGCTGCATTCTTTACTAATAAAGTGGACACAGACAGATAGAGACTGAGACTGAGAGAGATAGCTCTAGACTGCAACTGTGTGCAAGAAACACTCAGACTCATGTGCACACACACATGTTTACAGGTACACACACACACATTTTAAATCCTGTTCCGCTTTTCGTAAGAGTAGGCCATTGTGTGCCGGTGGGAACAGCTGACAGATTTTACAAAACCGCATACGCACACTGACATAGGGACTGGATGTAAAAAAACACACAAGTGCTTATTCCATTATCTTCGATATAAAAGAATAAACACACACAGAGGGACACACACACACACACACACACACACACACACACACACGCACACTGAATAGTGTTTAAGACATTGCCTTTTTATGCTGCCATTATTCTACTGTTGGTACGGGAAAATTCATTATTCATTGGTTTGGTGATTATTCAAGTAGAGGATGTTTTATCATTTCAACAGATGAAATCATCAAGCTGAATAGAAAAGAGAAAAAACAGCAAATTCGTACAAGAGGAGGGTCAATCCGAGGAGGAGGCGTGCGGGGCAGAGGTCGTGGACTTCAGGGTCAGAGGATTCAAGGAGGACGAGGAGCAGGGGGGAGAGGAGCAGGGGGGAGAGGAGGAGGGGGGAGAGGAGCAGGGGGGAGAGGAGGAGGGGTGAAAGGAGCATGGGGAAGAGGAGCAGGGGGTGTCAGCCCTCTCAACAGACAAAAGGTTTGTGAGATTTTTTAGTTTTAATGATGATGATGATGATGATGGTGATTGTGTGTGTGAGTGAGTGTGTGTGTGTGTGTGTGTGTGTTTGTGTTTGTGTGTGTGTGATATGTGTGGTGTGTGTGTGTGTGTGTGTGTGTGTGTGTGTGTGTGTGTGTGTGTGTGTGTGTGTGTGTGTGTAATTTAAGCCTACAAGTATAACTAATATGTTTTTGTTTTGTGTGTGTATCACTGTGTGTGTCCATGTGTGTGTGTCCATGTGTGTGTACCAGTTGTTATGTGTTACTGTGTGTCTAGATCTATGTTCCAAATGACATATACATGTATCATTGTATGTGAAGTACACTGTATGTATGTGAGTTGTGACACTGAATCTTATTACATACTAACTTAGGTAAAGTTAGTAACTAGTAAGCTTGCATGTATGCACCGTTTCTGTTCCTTCTTTGTTCTCACTCACAAATCTGCTGTCTCTCTTTGCCGTACTTTAAACCAAACTTTTTTTTTTGGGGGGGGGGGGGTGGCAGGGGCATAAGAATTTCCGTTGTCATATTAAAAAACTTCTTGTACAGCTCCAAACTGGAACGGTCAGTGCCACAGCAGCCTTGAGGGGTCAAGGTCGAGGTGCCAGAGGGCGAGGTCAAGGAGGCATCCGCAGGGGTGTTGTGGGTACTAGGAGAGGCCTTCGAGGTGGTTTGACCCGGGGAGGTCGAGGTGGAGGTCGAGTGAGAGGAACCGCCAACACCAGAATCAATCGAGGAGTTTTGCATGGCAGTTTGAGAGGGAGAGGTATGTTGCTTTGGATCATTTTTGTTGTTGTTATTTTGTTTATTGTTGTTGTTTGGATTGGTGTGTGTGTGTACATGTGTGCGCGTGCATGTAGTGTGTGTATGTGTGTGTGTTTGTTAGTGGTGTGTGTGTGTGTGTGTGTGTTGTGTGTGTGTGTGTGTGTGAGAGAGACTGAGAGAGAGAACTCAGAACTTAAATTGGTATAGGCCATTTCCCCAATCAAGATAAAAACAGCAGTGAAGATAAACAAACTGCATTCATACATGGGGTGCATTGTATCAAATAATCATTGAAAACAAAGTTTAGCACAGCACAACAAATGCGATTAAGGCGTTGTGTGTGAGAGTTGCTTTTTCCATAGTTAAAAGGCATATATGCAACATACTTAGCTAGAGCTATATGATTTGTTCAGCTCCATATTGGTTAATTGCTAATTTTACAAGTGGAAAATGAACATCTTGAATGTATATATAGTAGATATTTACAGCTTAATGAGTCATATAATATTATATTGGACCTGGCCCAGGTCAAAAGCTGTGTCAGTTATTTGATGTCAGCTGATTGCCAAGGCCTACGCTATAATGTTGTTATGTTGTGTTGAGATTGCCTTCACTGGCTTCAGCCATGACAAGCTCTTAACATAACAACCTGCACTCTACTGTACAGGAGGAAAAATCCTCTGAAGTCGGAGTATGGCTGCCTATATGGCAAGGTACATAAAAAATAGTCATACACTCAAACTTCTCATCTGGTGTACTTCCTAGTATAAGATCTCACAGTGATTCCCAGGTGGGATGAGTGAGTCAGAGTGCATGTTCTGAGTGATTTTCCCCGAGTGTAAAGCTGGGGAATGTACAACAACATATAATATATTGGACTCTCGCACAGAAAGTGGTATTCATTTTCAATAAAATCAGAACAAAAACAACATTTTTTTCTTATTTGTGTCTTTACAATAACGGTATCTGTGGCCATTGATAGGGGAGACACCACACAGGTCTAAACCTGTTGAAAAGAGAGAGAGAGAGAGAGAGAGAGGAGAGAGAGAGAGAGAGAGAGAGAGAGAGAGAGAGAGAGAGAGAGAGAGCGAGCGACTGTGTGTGTGTGTGACTGTCATTGTGTGTGTGTGACTGTGACTGTGACTCCATGTGTGTGTATGTTTGTGTGTGTGTGTGTGTGTGTGTGTGTGTGTGTGTGTTATTTTGTTTATAAATAAATAAACTTTTTTTCAAGAATATTTGAATTTATAAGCACTCATGCTTTTTTACACCCAGTCCCTGTGTCAATGTGTGTATCACTGTATGTGATTTTGTAACTTTTGTTATGAATCTGTTACGTCTGCTCAAATAGCTTACCCTTATGAACGGCAGAATGGATTTTATTTTTAATGCGTTCACAAGTTGTTCTGCATGTGTTTGCACATCCAAAGGACTTTTGGGGCAGTGGATTCAACACTGATATTGTTAGCTCCAGGAGAAAATCCCTTTGAATGTGTGTGTGTGTGTGTGTGTGTGTGTGTGTGTGTGTGTGTGTGTTGTGTGCGTGTGTGTGCGTGTGTGTGTGTGTGTGTGTGTGCATGTGCGTGTGTGTTTGTGTGTGTGTGTGACTGTTGCATGGATGCAAATTTTGCATGTGTATCTGTGCTTATGTGTGTATAAACTATAATATGAATTAAAAGCTAACATCTACAGGTGTAATTTCATTCCTTTTGCTCTTTACGACTTTAGACTGTGAGTATGTGAATGTTTACACTTGTACAAGTTTGCAAGCTCTCTTTCTTTTTGAGTCCCCCCTCTCTCTCTGTCTCTCTAATCTGCCTGTCTGTCTCTGTCTCTCCGAGTCTCTCTGAGTCTCTCTCTCAGTCTCTGTCTCTGTATGTTAATCTCTCTCTCTCTCTCTCTCTCTCTCTCTCTCTGAGTCTCTCTCTCAGTCTCTGTCTCTGTTTGTCTCTCTCTGAGTCTCTTTTCTCTCTCTCTCTCTCTCTCTCTCTCTCTCTCTCTTCTCTCTCTCTCTCTCTCTCTCTCTCTCTCTCTCTCTCTCTCCTTTGTGTGTGTGTTTGTGAAGTCAAGTCAAATTTTTATTTCCAGATAGTACAGTGAATAAGCAATGCGTTTGCTTTTTTTTCCATCAAGCCATCTATCTGTGTGTGTGTGTGTGTGTGTGTGTGTGTGTGTGTGTGTGTGTGTCACTGTGTGTGTGTCACTGTGTGTGTGTATGTGTGTGTGTGTCACTGTGTGGTTTTGTATGTGTGTGTGTAATAATAATAATAATATGTGTGTGTGTCACTGTGTGTGTGTATGTATGTGTGTGTGACTGTGTTTGAACACACACCCGACTATCCACTATACCCATGCTTACCCACTGCTCACAGGGACCCGCGCCAATCTTCGTGGAGCACTTCGCGGCCGAGGCGGTGTCAATTACCAGGGTCAAGGACAGGGTCAGGCAACCAAAGGTCAAGGACAGGTTCTGACAAACCAGGGTCGTCAAGGTTGGGGAGGGCAGGGTCAAGGCCGTGGTGCTGGGAACAGACTGTCGCTGAAGCAGAAGCGGGAGTGGGCTCTACAGACGCTGCGTCAGGCGAGGAAGGCGATCGCACAGCTTGACCAGCAGACGGCCAGACAGAACTTCATCAGTGATCGCCGGGGCATCGCTCAACAGGTATGTGAGGGTGTATTACAGCTAAAAGTTTTGTTTTGTTTTGTTGTTTTATCATATTGTACAACGGGGTGGGGTGGGGGTGGGGGGGGTTGCCACAAGAGCAATGTTACCTATTATTTAAAAAAGAAAAAAAATTATGTCTGGTTGCATTAACTTTTGTGTGTGTGTGTATGAATGCAAATGTACATTCGTGAATGCATGAGTGTGTGTGTATGTATTTGAGTGTGTATGCGCATGTGTTTGTGTATGTAAGTAAGTAAGTCTTCAATTTTAACGTCTTTCCACTTTAAGTGATACCAGACGATCTAAAGTAGAGGGTGAATTGAGAGTGAGAGGGGAGAGAGAGAGGGAGAGAGAGAGGAGGGAGAGAGAAGAAGAGGAGAGAGGAGAGGGAGAGGAGAGGGGGAGGAGAGAGAGATAGATCTACTTTTGTGTGTGTGTGGGGAGTGTGGTGTGGGGTGTGCGTCCCTGCATGCTGCGCACTTGTGTGTGTAAAAAATTTGTAAAAACAGGGGAAAAATTGTATTCTTAACATGAACAAATCAAGAACAGTAATTTAAAAATTAAAAAAAAAGAAGAAATGTTTGTGTATGTGTGAGTGTGTGTGTGTGCGCGCGTGTGCGCACGTGTGTACATACATACATTAGTGAGATAGAAAAAAATATTGAGTTGGATCTAGTGATATTTGGTAACAGCTGCCTGATCCATATATTCGTGTGGATGACTGTCTGACAGAACCAGCAACCGACCATCCTTACACTTTTAAAAATTAAAAATAGTTTTTTATTTTATTAAAAAAATGATGTTATCATCCTGACATGACTGTTGATGACTGTCTGACAGAACCAGCAACTGACCATCCGTACACTTTAAAAAAAAAAAAAAATTTTTTTTTAAAAAAATGATGTTTTCATCCTGACATGACTGTTGATGACTGTCTGACAGAACCAGCAACTGACCATCCATACACTTTTGAAAATTTAAAATTTAAAAATTTAAAATTTAAAAAATGTTGTTTTCATCCTGGCATGACTGTCCGACAGACCCAGCCACTGACCATCCTTACACCTTTTAAAATTGTTGTTTTTTATTTTATATTTTATTGAAAAAAAGATGTTTTCATCCTGACATGACTGTTGGTGACTGTCCAACAGACCCAGCAACTGACCATCCTTACACTTTAATAATGTATGGAATTTATATAGCGCTGAATCTTGTAAAGCAACAAATCAAAGCGCTCAGATTTTATTTCATACCACTTTAAGTCATGGCAGATTTCTCTCTGTGAAATTCGGGCTGCTCTCCCCGGGGAGAGCGGGAGAACGCGTCGCCACTTAGCGCTGCGCCACCCTTTCACCCTTTTTTTTTTTTTTTTTTTTTCTGCAGCTGTATTTGTTTCCCTATCAGACTTTAAAAAACAACATTTTAATAAAAAAAATGTTTTCATCCTGACATGACTGTTGGTGACTGTCCAACAGACCCAGCAACTGACCATCCTTACACTTTTTAAAATTTAAAATTAAAAAATTTTTTATTTAAAAAATGATGTTATCATCCTGGCATGACTGTCCGACAGACCCAGCCACTGACCACAAAGAAAAACCAGGGCCTGTATTCCAGCACCATGTCCTTGGCTTCCAACATGCCCAACACGGCCTTGACCTCCACCCGCCAGCTGCAGGGGACGCAGGTCACAACCTTTAACCCTGGGAGCTCGCAGCAGAGTTCACGTGGCAGGAGAAGGTGAAGGTTTTTGTCTCGGTGTTCCGTTACTTCATTTCAGATCTAGATATTAGGCACAGACTTGCTTGACTCCCTTAGAACTGGAAGTTATTTCCCTTTTACTCCCCATTATTAAAAAAAAAATTATTTCAATAACCCTCGGACCACGACAGACCACCATTTCATCCCATCCCTGGAATAGCTAAAAAAAAGTATTAAGAGTAAGAAATTTATAATAAAATATAATATAAATATCAAGTAGAAGAGGATATATAGATATCTATGTCTATCTCTCTAATTCTATCGTACTGCTAAATCTATTCTAAGATCTATAGTATATATAGAAAAATACGTTAATAATCTGGCGGAACATGTTACTCAAAACATTGTTAGGCATGATCGTGACCTCCTGTTCAGGACCATACTGAATGGTATGTATCTAGGCCATTTGATGAAATTAGTTTGTAACGATTAATGAATGCAGACGTAACTGGTTATCTGTTCTGAATTAACGAGTGAAAATCTAAATTTTACTCATGTTTTAACAGAGTAACACTGTGCTTTGCTCTCTTAAAAATCTTGACTTTTCTTTACAAAATTGGCTCCATGCACCAAACATGGCGGATTTGTGACAATGATGGTGCATTAAAGGCGTACGTTATTCAGAATCTGTTCTTCTGACTTCACCAGACTGGCCTTGAATGATTGAACACACAATTTGTATAAAGTCTAACGCCCGCGAGATGTGGGTTTCACTCAAACTCCCAAGCAGAAACATCGTGTCGAATTTTTATTTCATGAACATCTAAATACAGAGGGTGGATTTAAATACCCGTTGTAGGGTCGTGACCTTGGTTTTCAAAGTCACGTCCCAATTTTAAAAAATTCACTCACAAAAGAACTATAGCGATACGTTCAATCAACACAACTGAATTTATAGAGCTCTCCCAAGGTATAAAGTGAATACATTATAGTCCAGTATATAAAAAAACGATGTTGTAGATCTAGGAGCTTCATCCTACCTAATCGGTTATTTATGGCTTGAAACTCCAGATTATTCTCAACGATAGGGAGTGCGGTTCGCTTTCCTCGGATGTTTTTAAACGTCACAACCGAGGCAGAAGGCAGTAACATTTGGTGCAAAACATCGCGCAAACATCTTCCTTCCCTACCGAGATTTTTATCGTCTAGGCCACTTCACCACGACCTAAAAAATCTCTGCACGTACTTTTTCCCCGCCTCTAAGAACATCGCGATGCGATACTAGGTCTGCCGGTCTTTGTCTTCTTCCAATAAGTTCTCAAGTCACGACCGATACAGCTAAAGCACGGCAGCATTGATCAAGATGCCGTACTCGCTGTCTATCGCAAGTTTTTATCGAAGGAGAAGGAATATTTTCTTGTTCAAGTATTTACTTTTAGCCAACCAGGGGGTTAATCTTACATACGGTAGAACCTCGTGTTTCAAATTATGAATCAGCTAAAGTGCTTTTTTTGTCAAGGTTCTCTTTTCGTGTCGAAACGAGCTTTGGCTTGTTAAGAGCTGTGGTACAATTTACCGATCGTGTTCATTTTGATGACCGCTTTTTCTTACTCGGGAAAGAAATAAAAAGGCGCATCACTGGAATTTGTGAAATGGTTGTTGATGTGCACGAAATACATTTTGTGGCACAAAATATTAAATAGATCCAGTTATTTGTTGTGCCGGCGTTACGGTTAGGACATGAAAAACGAGAAATAGTAACGGTTTAACTCTGTACGACCCGAGGGCGAACTTCTTGTTGAAGTTTTACTCCTCTTTTCTTTTTTATAGACGCTATCGTGATTTTCTTTCGAGACAAGTTAGCGACAGAAGTTGATTATTTTCCAGTGTTTGCATGGTAATTTTATGGGAATAGTTTCGGTTGATGCTGTGACAGACCCGGTGATTAAACCAACGTTAGGTTGTGACAACCGCGGAAACCAAGAAATGCGAGTGGTATCAGCTCTCTCGCGGGGGGTCCGTTTGAGAATCTAAAAGCAATGACGTAAAAAAATTTTGTCTCGCGTATTTCGTTCAGTAAATTTATTGATGAGTATCTTTATAATGATGGAGTCTCTGGTATTAATGTATGTATGAAAAATGAAACCAGGCAAGGCGAAGACAATTTTGTGTTCTGTGTTTTTTTACCCTCTGCGAGGTACTACATCGTACCGTGTGAATAATTTGGTGTGAGGCCTATGCGAAACGTTTTTTTGAGAGCTCGGAGCGTTAGCATGTGGTGACAGGAAACGGATATGTGTTTTGGATGTTATGCACGACTCTGATGACTAGCTGTAATAAATCGTCCCCTTTTTCCTCGGGATGAGCAAGATTGTCTCTCTAGTGTTGATTTCAGGGAAGTGATGGAGATCTATCGCGAATCGTTGTTAATCGAATGAGTCAAACTCCGAAAATGCAGCGTCTAAACGTCAGTCGGCAGTGACGTTGATTGTTTTGCTACATACTCGCGCCCGATGACTAGAGCTGCGGCGTTCCTGGTCACGGACCGAAAACACTCACTGAGGGGGAGTGGGGTCCTGTTTTCTAGCACTTAGTGTTTCTGTAGGCTTCAAATGTAAACAATACATGGACCGTTCTTGGGGAGGGGGGTTCCGATTTAAATTATGTTCATGGGCTTGAGAGATAGGAGAATACAATGCGGAAAGTCCCAGGTGAGCTGTAACCCTTTTTCAAACTCCGTGAAACTTTTACATAAAGATCCTAGATCCAGTTATGATGAAAACTCCACATCATAGAAGGATGGGGGGCTTTTTTGGTGTGTTTTTCTTTTGGTTTCTTTTCTCAATTGTTCCCGTTTTTCCCTTCTTGTCACATTTGGAACCAATTTCATCTTTAAATAGTCATAGACAAGGGTTGATTAACAAAACAAATAAGCTCACGAAAGGGGAGATGCTGCCACGAACTGACACACATTCACATTGAAAAAAAAATGCAAGAACTACTTACAGTTGAAAATTTGTTTATGACAAAAACCATGAAAATGCCTTATTTTTTGTGTTGCAACGAACAAACACAATTCAAACATTTTTGAGCATAATAAAGCCAAATGCTCCCGGAGCTATAGAAAATTTTAATTGTGGTTTACATCACAAGAGCAGGGGTGCACACACGACACACCACGACAGAGCGACACGTCTACAGGGTGTTATACACCGGAAGGGCGGGCGACGTTACGTCCACATCCACAATCACAGCACAGACACGATACCTACATACATGTAACACAACACCACACCCTCTCTCTCCCTCAGCTCATAGTTATCGCTTAGGCAACATAGCGCTTGTACACACACAGACACACACAGTACACACACACAACAACCAGCACAAAACACATACATGTTACATACATATAATTATTTGCTCTCTCTCTCGTCGTCTCTCTCTCTCGTACTACTCTCTCTCTCGCGTCCACAGAAGGGGAGGGTGCGGACACACACACCAGTTGGAACGCACAATAAAACACAGCTCAACAAACCGACACCCGACACACAAAGAAGGACGCCAGACAAGTACATCAAAATACACCCAACATACCCCCACGCACAAAATTATGTTTATAAAGAAGAAGTCTAATGAAGGGGGTGTACCGTTACAAAAGAAGAACGAGAGAAGAGGCAAGTGTCTAGTGTCTAAGAAAAGTAGAATCTTATAAAAGTCCAGGGGGCGAGAGCTGTAGCTTACGAAGAATAAGAAGGGAGTGGGGGGCCACCGGGGTGGCCCCCCTGATGAATACCCATTATGGGATGCATGTGATTATGAACCAACACTTTTTTTTAACTGTGACAATATAAATCAATCATGTGTGAGTGCGTGTGTGTTGTGTGTGTGTATGTGTGGAGAGAGAGGAGAGAGAGAGAGAGAGAGAGAGAGGAGAGAGAGAAGAGAGAGAGAGAAGAGAGAGAGAGAGAGAGAGAGAGAACTTTAACATTCCTAAATCAGTTTGAAATTAATGTTAGATTCAATGTTAGATTGTGGGACAAAGAAAGCACTGCATGTGTGGAAAAAAAAAGCACCGTCAAATGCTGAGAGAGCTTGAAGGATGTCTATTTGCGCACATAAAATAAAAGAATTAATTTGCCTGTCAAACAAGAATGAAAGAATAAATAACCCTAAGATTGTTCTGTATTAACGTGTTGTTAATATTAAAAGGATAAACCCCAGACAAGCACAAGCAAAGTTGATGATTGTGTAATCAATTTGACAATCCCTAACAAAAAAGTTTAGATCCGACAATTAACAGTTTGGTTTTTAACTATAAAAAAAAAACCCAAGACTGAATATTATTTCATTGTGATTTGGGGTCCGTTTTTTATAGCATTATTGTACTCTGATATAGAAAGCATCTAATGGGCACTCAAAGAGCTCATATTATATCATTCTAACTTATGAGGAAGCGCTAGGTCAGGATGAGAGAAACTGAAACTAGCTGGTTGATTGATATGTATATCACTGGGCACTCCAGCATGGATAAATCAAAAGTAATAATGTTTCGTTGATATTGACTATCATTCCACTCTAACTACGTCTTAACATAATAAATATCAATGTAACTCAGAGTTACAGAAGAATGCATGTTTCTCATTTGAGATGAAGTAGTTTTTTTTTGTTCAATTTGATCCTTAAATAGCGTCACACTTTTGCCATGAGTTGTGCTTTTGAGGAGTGTGGTTTCCCATGTCACACAACCAAACGGGTCTCCTGGTCACACACCATAATATATCATAGTCAAATGGGTGATAAATCTAGTATGAATATATAGTTACAAGAATGCATTGTTTCCAATTTAAGTTGATGTGTTTTGTGTTCAATGTATGTTCTAAAGTTGGCTACAAACTTCCATGATTTGTTTTATTTTAGAAGGGTGTGTGTTTCCATGTCACAGGAGTAACCAAACGGTTTCCCATGTCAACCGCAACATATGACTTTTACTAAGGTATTGAATTGAAATGAGGCATCCTTCTTTGTGTCAAAAGAAAATAGGTTGATATTATATAAATGATTCTCTTGTGGTTACAAAGTTTCTATGCGTACTTTGTGATGCTCTCCTGCTGGTCACAGCATACAAGAAAAAAACTCAAAAAAAAAGACCAAACTTTAAATCTGATCTGGGCCGTGCTGGGCGTAAAAACTCGTCTTTAGAGTGGTCATGTAGAAAAATGGCCACAAATATGCCTTGTCCAGATGATTGGTCATACTTTCCAAATGTTAGATTTGTTTTTAGTAGAATTAAACAGCAGCAATTTGGAGTGTTTTTTAGTTTGATATTCTGATACAAAGAGTAATTTTTCACTTTCTGGTTTCCATAGTCACAGACCGGCAACACGGCTAAAAAAAGAAGACTTGTAATGTCTATCCAAATACTAGGACTCCAATTAAAATTTCAGAATGTTTTCAAAAGAATGTCAGAATTTATGACAAGTAGCGGTTCTACAATGATAACGAAAAAAAGTCCGATACACTGTTCCAATAACAATTTATTTTTTCAAGTCCAACTGTCCACAGAATAAAACTCTCCACATGTTTCTGATAATAAAACTCCATATATTATATATAGCGAGCTACAGATATATCCCCACGTTTCCAAGCGCTCTTACGCTGGTTATCCATCCCATCCCAGACCCAGCGTGGTTGGTGCTGGAAATATAGCAAGGACTGGTGGTACCGACATTTAGACCTAGGTAAGAATGAAGGAGCGTGCTTAGGAAGTTGTATGCACTCTGTGAACTCGGATTAGCTGTTGGAGTTGTGAGATTCCTGTGAATATTCAGAGTTGCTAAGATAATGCTGAGAACAGGCGTTCTGTGTAATTTCTTAGGGGGATGCAAATAACTATTCCTTAGATTTGCTTTATTTTATCTAAGGGCACGGGAGTCGGAGAACATCCATTAAACCCTTTTATTATCCTGATCTAAAGGTGGGGTAAAATCCTTTTATGCCGAGCTCAGTAGACCTGGAATGAAGCTCACAAAATACTCCCCGAGCCACACTGTGCAGGGGTGGGCGCAGTGTGATTTTATCAATACTTGGCCGGTTTTCAATAGAGTAGTTCATATCAACATTTAATGTTGGACCATATCCAGATACCCCTTGACGAAAGAAAAGTCCACCTGGCATGGTCGGTTCCAGAGACGTTTCTAGATACCACAGGACAAATGCCATGCTTCACTGGAGCAACTATGCACTCAGCAGACCATTGGTGATTTTGGAGTGAAGCTCCATGACTATTATAGTTAGATTATGTCTGTCCTGTCTGTCCCTACTTTTCAGTAGCCACCTCCATCTCCATTGTGTTAGGTGTGTGCGTGCGTGCGTGCGTGTGTGTGTGTGTGTGTGTGTGTAAATTTGATATAAATATATGTTAATTTTATCATTTGTGGACAGTTACATGCGAGTATGATTTGAATGCAAGTGCTTTGTTTTGTTTGCTTTACAAGATTCAGCACTATAAAATTCCATACATCATCATCATCATCATCATCATCATCATCATTATTATCATTATTGTTAAATTATCACCATCATCATGATTATTATTATTGTTATCATCATCATTATTGTTATTATTATTGTTAAATTTTCATCATCACCAACATCATCACCATCATCACCATCATCATCATCATCATCATCATCATCATTGTTATTATAACATAATTCATGAAAATTACCAACTTACAAAGGCTCCATCAGGGGTCTCTTATCCAGAACATTTGTTTTTGATCTGGGCTCTTTGTAATGAGAGAGTTAGCAGAGATGCAGAGAGATGACAAACGCACCATCCAAATTGACACAGCTCTGTCAAATGGGCTTTATTTATTTATTCTTTCTTTTTGAGGATAATGGAATAAGCACTCGTGTGCTTTTTTTTTTTACATCCAGTCACTGTGTATATGCAGTTTTGTAAATGTTCTCATCTGTTCCCACCGGCACACAATGGCCTACTCTTCCAAAAAGCAGAACAGGTTTTAAAGTGTGCTGAAGATGATGTGCATGCATTCGCACAGGGGACCTTGGTTTATAGTCTCTTTGGAAGGGGTTCAGTGTGTGAGAGTGGATCCACCCATGATTGTTGGTCTGGTAAGTAGCTTGTGTGTCAGGATATTCTTATACAGTCTGTTTTGTTTTTTTAAAAAAGTTTTTATGTGTGGGTAAGTTTCTGAGAAATTAAAAAAAGAAAAGTTTCTGAGAAATTCTTGGTAAGCATTTGTTTGTGTTTTATATGACTTAACTTCACCTTCACTTGGACCTGGTGGGGCACCACTGAAGATTTTGCCCAGCTTCTCACTCCCACGTCCTCCTCTGCTTTCTAGCAAGTCGCTCCACTCAAGCACCATCCACTCTCTTGACTATGACTTACTATAAAAAAAATAAAAAGGATGAAGAAGGGTCTTTGATTGATTGCTGGCTGCATTGCAGTGGCAAACAAAGCTCAGACCAGTCTGCCATCAAAATGGCAGCACCCTGACCATCAGTATAGACAACTCCACGCCGCTGAGGTGAATGAATGTGGTTTGATTGCATGACGACTTGTTAGTTAGCAGTTTTTAGGGTATATTGCATGTTTAATCATTTAATAATAATAATAAATGGAATTCATATAGCGCTGTATCTTGCAGAGACAAATCAAAGCGCTTGCACTCAACTCATTCTTACACAGTCATACGTCCAGTAACAATTGATAGTTCCATCAAGTCCAAATGTGCATGCATGCACACACACACACGGATGAGACTATAAACCGAGGCCCCGTGTTCGAACGCATGCAGAACATCTTGCGCACACATTAAATCCTGTTCCGCTTTTCAAAAGAGTAGGCCATTGTGTGCCGGTGGAAACAGATGACAAAATTTACAAAACCGCATACACACGGGGACTGGATGTAAAAAAGCACATGAGTGCTTATTCCATTATCCTCGATATAAAAGAATAAATAAATAAAAATAAATAAATAAATAAAATAAACACACACACACACACACACTTTGTGCTTCAGGTCCAGTGTCGTTGGGATCTTACACTTTGTGTGTGTGTTCTGTGTGTGTTCTCTTTTGTGTTTGTGTGTGTTGTGTTGTGTGTGTGTGTGTTGTGTGTGTGTTGTGTGTGTGTGGATGTTGTGTGTGTGTGTGTGTTGTTTGTGTGGGGTGTGTGGTGTGTTGTGTGTTGTGTTTTTGTGTTGTGTGTGTGTGTGTGTTTTGTTGGGGTGTGTTGTGTGTTATGTGTGCGAAACTTGAAGTGCAGAAATGCCAGTACTTCAATTCCCTTCGTATACATGTGTATATACAGAAGACCAAATATATATATATATAAATATAAAATAAATTTTTTTAAAGATCTTGTAATTCATGTCAGCATTCAGTGGGTACGGCTGTCACTTTACCCAACTTCTTTCAGCTACTCTCAGTTGAGCGCTTTGATTTGTTGCTTTACAAGATTCAGCGCTATATAAATTCCATACATTATTATTATTATTATAATTATTAGCTGCTATCCATTCCATCCCAGGTGGTGGTAATCACAGCAGACACTGACCGCACTTGAACATTGTAAAAGAAAGGGGACTAACTTTGGCACCGGACCCTGGACCCTTGACGGAGTTGTGCTGGATTTGCGCGCTGTGCGGGTTACAAAAAGGCAAACATACCCAGCATGCACCCCCAAAGTCGGAATGCGGCTACCTTCATGGTGGGCAAAAAACGGTCTCACTTTCGCAAAAAACTCCACCATTGGGGAACCTCGGAGCTGTAGCCGAGGAACTAGAAGAAGTCCTTCGGATGAGACTATAACCCGAGGCCCCATGTGCGAACGCACGCAGAACATCTTGCGCACATGTTAAAATCCTGTTCCGCTTTTCGAAAGAGTAGGCCATTGTGTGCCGGTGGGAACAGATGACAAAATTTACAAAACCGCATACATACGGGGACTGGATGTAAAAAAAAAAAAAAGCACGTGAGTGCTTATTCCATTATTCTCCATATATATATATTAAAAAAAAATTGTAATCTGAGCGCTTTGATTTGTTGCTTTACAAGATTTAGCGCTATATAAATTCCATACATTATTATTATTATTATTATTATTATAATAAGAAGAAAACTCCCTGACGTTCCAATTCCCTCCTGTCTCCCAGTGCCACGAACTACAGCACCCCTCAGGCAGCTGTCCCTCTCCCATCAGCCCCGCAGCAGCAACAACAGCAGCGTCAGCGACTGCGACGACGACCGTGGCCGCGGCAGAGCGCGACGACGACGACGATGATGGCGGCGGTGACCTCTGACCCCGCCATGCCCAGTAGGGGTCAGGAGTTCCAGGCAGGAGCCAGCACTGAGTTTTCCCAGCAGCTGATGGTGTGTGTGTGTGTCTGTGTGTGTGTGTGTGTGTGTTAGTCTGTGTGTGTGTGTGTGTGTGTCTGTGTGTGTCGTGTCTGTGTCTGTGTGTGTGTGTGTCTGTGTGTGTGTGTTGTCTGTGTGTGTGTGT
>CM054165.1:23191669-23259169 GCA_028751875.1 Rapana venosa | reverse complement strand
TTCCCTCAACGACAGGTTTTCAGGCAGCTCAACGGAGATTCTGATGGGTCGCAAAGTGTTTCTGTGAAAGGGGATTCCGTCGGTAGTGTTTTGTATCATCGATTCCGTGCCTTAGTCAGGATCACACAGTTCATCGTCATCGTTGCTGTCGTCGTCATCAGTACTTAACTTACAGCAGACTCTTTGAGTATGGTGAGAGAGAACTTGTGTGTGAAGAGTGAAAAAAAGAAAATTGTGAATAATTATATAAGTTTTTGCTCCGAAACACTGTAGAGAACAGCGTTGATTTTACGAGTGTTGCTTGTTGATGTGTGTTGTTTGCGGTGATGGTGGTGGTGGTGGTGATTTTGGTGGTGGTGGTGGTGGTTGTTGTGAGGATGGTGGTGGTGGTGGTGATGATGATGAGGAGGAGGATGGTGGTGATGAGGATGGTGATGGTGGTGGTGGTGATGAGGATTGTGATGGTGATGATGATGATGATGGTGGTGGTGGTGATGATAATGATGGTGGTGGTGGTGGTGGGTATGGATGTGTGGCAATCTACAGGGTTTTGTGTGTTCCCACCTAGAAAGGGCTAAGCATTTAAGGATGTAGGTATGTTTCAACACAATACAGAACTCAACAGTGCGTTAGAAATTTGCCAGGTTTTATTTACATAGTCCTTGGAGAATTCTGTAGAATAAACTTGAAGCCAAAAAGAACATGTGTGATGAATATGATAGCGAATAGAATAAACTTGAAGCCAAAAAGAGTGCGTGTGATGAATATGATAGTGAATAGATGTTTGTTTGTGTGTGTTTATAAGCCCACGAATATGATAGTGAATAGATGTTTGTGTGTTTGTGTTTATAAGCCCACGAATATGATAGTGAATAGATGTTTGTGTGTGTGTTTATAAGCCCACGAATATGATAGTGAATAGATGTTTGTTTGTGTGTTTATAAGCATTTGTTTGTGCGCATGCAGCAGTTTTGTGTAAGCCTGCATATATAGAATATATATATATATATTAGTTTTGGAAAATGATTTGCATGCATTTGATAAAAGCCCAGACTGTGGCTTTGCATTTATTTGCATCGACTTAAACTGTAGCATATTAACAAACCTCTCTGTTAATGACAGAATAGCTGAAGGTAAGTGGGTTTTAGACCTTTAGTTTTGGCTTGCTGTTGGGCGTTCTCCAGCTTAACACCCTGGGGGTAACTCAGAATATGTACTCTTGTCTCATTAATTAAATAATAAATGGAATTTATATAGCACTATATCTTGCAAAGACAAATCAAAGCGCTTGCACTCAACTCATTCTTACACAGTCATACAACCAGTAACAATTAATAGTTCCATCAAGTTACATGTGGGAATCAGTGAGAGATTGGAGGGGTGCACTGCAGGAGATGTTTGCACGCATGATTGTTTCAAGTACCTTGCCGTATAGGCAGCCATACTCTGACTTCAGAAGATTTTTTTTCCTCTGATGGAGAGTTGGGGGGGGGAGGTGTTATTGTTGCTAAGAGCTTGTCATGGCTGAAGACAATCTCAACATAATATTTTATAACATATCATGTTAATGTATGTAGGTCTCAAGCATCTTGGCTGACATAAATAACTGACACAGCTTTTGGCCTGGCAAAAATGCCCACTGTGAACTCTGTAAGAGATGTGAGATTCTTTTTTGTTTTTGTTTTTAAATTGAGTTATGTGATATTTTACTTACTTTTATAATGATAGCTCTTGTTTTGTGGGTTGATTAGTGTATTTTTTTCCCCCTGAAAATGTTTACGAGAATAGAGTTGCTTATATTAGGAAATGGATGTGTATCGAAGATAAAGTGCCGAAAATAACATTTTAGTTTCTTGCTCGTAAAACGAAATGATGACTTGTATTGAGAGAATTGATGTGTATCAAAGACATAATGCAGCGTGTCAGTTTCTTGCTGTTGTGAGTATTCATGCAAAGCTTGTTTTGTGGAAATAAGGTAATGATTTTAGTTAAAAGATCATATATTTTATAGACTATTTTCGTTTTTATTGCCAGCCTCTACCCTTAGAGTTTTGTTGTCGTTGATTTAAGCAAAAAAAAAGAAGAAAAAAAAGCTCAGTGAAATTTTAACACATGAAATGTGTTTAGTATGAAACTGAGGAAAAGTTGTAGTAGCCGGCCAGTTGTCGTGTGTTGGTCATGTTTTCTACCACTGTGGTTTGTAAGTGTGGTCTTGTACGTTTCAAGTGAATGCTGAAAGGACAGAAAGAAGGAAAGAGAGAAAAAGAAAGGAAGGAAGACAGAAACAAAGAAGAAAACAAGAAAGAAGGAAAGAGAGAAAAAGAAAGGAAGGAAGAAAGAAACAAAGAAGAAAACAAAGAAAGAGAAAGGAAAGAAGGAAGAAATGAAAGAAATTCACCTAGTCTTATTCAGTTGACCACAAACAGTGTATGTAGTTCAATGACAATGACAAATTCTTTTATTTCGAAGATAATGAATAAGCACCCATGTGCTTTTTTACATCCACTCCCCGCCCTTAGGGATATATAGAAAGAGAGAGAGAGAGAGAGAGAGAGAGAGAGAGAGAGAGAGAGAGAGAGAGAGTGTGTGTGTGTGTGTGTTGGGATGGAATTGAACCTAAGACTGTTCATGTTTTTTGTCCACCTGCTGGTGTTTTTGCACTTAAGACATTTACAAGTGTTTTATAGGCTCAGTGGAAAGACTGGGAGTACGTTGCTAAATGTTGTCATATTTTCTAAAGAGAATTTCTCGATTCATCTGACAAGCTTTGCAGGCAGCTTCAACTGATTTGTGACCCTCCACCACAAAATGAGTCGCTCTGCACCTGACCCACTTTTCTGCTAGGAGCCGATTTAGGCAGGTGGGGGTCAGGTTGTCGACTTTGAGATTTTGATTGATTATAAAACTATAGCCACTCTTCTACCTTGTACTGAAGTATCAAGGCAGAGTTTTGTTTCCTTTTGCTTTTAAAATGCGTTTAAAAACACCCAATCCCTCATTCTGACCACCCATTACTGTGCAAAACTTGTCCGTTTCTCATTTTGTCACTTGCTGCAGTCTCCACTTCACAGCAGAACTTCCTTCTATATTTTCTGCATTCTTTTCTGAAAAAGTCCACAACATTCGCTCCAAACTGGATCAGAGTCCTTTCCAGCCTGCACTTCCTGATCCCCAATTCTCTGGCGTTCCTCTCCTTTTCTTTCATCCGACAAGTGAGAAAGAAATCACAATAATTCTGAAAGAAATGACTATAAAACCATGTGATCTTGATCCCATACCTGCTTCTCTTTTCACACAGTGCCTACCACAACTTATACCCACTATCACGAAAATAGTGAACTCATCTCTTGTTTCAGGAAGTGTTCCATCAGCTCTCAAAACTGTTTCAGGAAATGTTCCACCAGCTCTCAAAACTGCTATGGTAGATTTATCGTTTTGTCACTTCTCGCAGTCTAGCATTTCACATTTTCAATTTGTCTGTTCACTGTCAGCATTTCAATGTGTAATAACTTTCCATTGAATTGTCTGATTTTCAATCTGTATTTTTTTTTTTATTGAACAGCCTTTTTATTGCAGATTGATACATTTTCCATAACTAAAAATGGACCTCAGTTGCATTGCGGCTCATTATGTGGTGGAATGTCAGATTTTCAGACATCAGGGAAAAGTCACCTCACTCCACCGTTGACGACGAAACTCCACCGACTTTTAAGTACAATTTTGCGTTAAATTCAAGATCACTGCATTTTTGTCACTTATCTCTCCACTGTGGGTTTTTTCTCTTTTTGATGAAATGATTGACCCACTACTTCAAATCCACATTTCAACTGTCTCCATCGCTGCTGTCATGATAGAAGCTCCACGCAATGCCACCAGGGTTCTCCATCTCGCTGTGAAACATGCCTGTCTCCCCAATCATTGAAATCACGAAGTGAAGTCCCGTAGCACTATCTGGTTCTTTTATGCGGAAGTCCAAGCAGGAAGGTGGCAGGATGGTTAAGGCGTTCACCTGCCTAACAAGTAAACTGTGAGGTTCTGGGTTCCATTCCCGGCTGCGCCCTTTTCTTCCCAGTTTGACGAGAAAATCGAACTGAACGTCAAAGTCCTTCAGATGAGACAATAAACGGACGCCCCGTGTGCGACTCCTTGCAGAATATCTTGCAGACACGTTAAAAACCTGTTCCGCCTTTTGGAAGAGTAGGCTTTTTTCATGCGCTGGTAGGAACGGATGACAAAATAAAACCAAAACCCCCAGCATGCACACAGGTGTCATGTTAAGACCCCATCCCAAAGTTGGAATGCAGCCACCTAAATATTCAGGTGATAAAATCAGTCACATACGCAAAAACTCGCCATCCATAAACCTTGGAGCTCTAGCTGAGGAAAAAAAGCAGAAGAAGAAAAACGGAAGTCCTTGTCACTATCTTGCAGAACTAGTCAGACCGTAGTCAGACCTTCCCAGCCTATTTTAAGACCAAACTTTTTCAGTGAAACTTTTGAGTGATGTATGTGTGTATATACTCTCTTCATACAGAATACACACATTGGGGCTGGGTTTTTGTAAGTATTTGTAGAATCGTGTTGTTTTTATTTTATTTTATATTTTATTCTTTTATATCGAGGATAATGGAATAAGCACTCATGTGCTTTTTTTACATTGTGTATGCGGTTTGTAATTTCTGTCATCTGTTCCCATCGGCACTCAATAGCCTACTCTTACGAAAAGCGGAACAGGATTTAACGTGTGCACAAGATGTTCTGTGTGCGTTCGCACACAGGGCCTCTGTTTATAGTCTCATCCGAAGGACTTTTGGGGAGAGTGGAGTCGGCACTGATATTAACTCCAGGGGAAAATATCCCCTTGAACGGGAATCGAACCCGGGTCGTCAGATTGCGAGTGCAATGTTCTAACCACTAGGCTATCCCGTCCCCCTGTGAGTGTGTGTGTGTGTGTGGAGGTTAGTGCATGTGCTGGGCCTTTATCCTGTGTTTCTAGGATAGTGCACATAAAGAACAAGTGATTTATTAGTTTGAAGACTTAAGCATTTAGGCGTGTATTTATGACTGGTATCTTTAGTAATGATCTCTAATGACTAATATGTATAAATCAGTACCAGTATACAGTAGTGGTTAATCTTTATTTCTGTATTTTGCGTTCATATCTCTTTATTTTGGCATGAAGACTTGTCCAGTACATACTATTTTTTAATCTTTATTTCTATATTTTACATTCATAGTTCATTGGTTTGGCATTAACACTTGTTGAATTTACTGTTATGCTACGAATGTTGCCTGCTTAATTATAAACATAAAATGAATTGAAAGAGAAGAGAAAAAGAAGAAATAAATCCTCAGGTTTGAAAGAGCCGTCTTTTTCTCTCCCTTTTTTTCTCAATGCTGATTCTTATTTTTCTAGGGGTGATTGTGTGTGTGTGTATGTTTGTTCATGTATGAATGTGTGTTTTCATGGATTTGTGTATATTTTATTTTTATTTTGAGAATAATGGGATAAGCACTCGTGGGTTTTTTTTTAACATCCAGTCCCCATGTGTATGCATTTTTGTTAATTTTTCATCCGGGTGCATGTATGTGTGTGTTCATGCATGAGTGTATGTGTGTGAATGTGTGTGTTCATGCATGAATGTATGTGTGTGAATGTGTGTGTTCATGCATGAATGTATGTGTGTGAATGTGTGTGTTCATGCATGAATGTATGTGTGTGAATGTGTGTGTTCATGCATGAATGTATGTGTGTGAATGTGTGTGTTCATGCATGAATGTATGTGTGTGAATGTGTGTGTTCACGCACGTGTGTGTTCCACTTTACCATTGTTGTGGCAATAATGAAGAAGTGTTTGTGATGTTAGGCAGCAGTAATCTACTAAAAAAGAGACTGAATATTTTACACCTGGGCTGCGTGCTGCCTTGTCTTCTCTCTCTCTCTGTGTTTTTTTAAATGACCCCCCTCCCCTCCTATAAAAAAAACAAACCCATGAAGAGATAATGGCAATATCGGAGTAGGATTTTTGTAACATATTCGAAAAGTGTGATTGTGAATAGTTGTGAACTTGCTTTGATATAAATAAAGAAATCAATGTTAATTGATATTTATAAACTTGTCTGTAAGGTGGTGGATGGAAAGAAAAAAACCATGTTTTGGTCATAAGCGCAGCTCTGTGGAAACTAATATTAGAAGTGTTGTTGATTGGCACAACTTTGAAATTTTAAAAATATTTTTAAAACTTTTATTGTTGAAAGTATTAAATCAGTTACTGCATCTAACTCATTGTAATAATAGTTATCATTTTTGCCTTTTTTTGTGTAAAGAGATGCACCCCCCTCCCCCCTGAAATTTCTCAGCTAAACCCATCAAAGATGCTGCTGAAGAAGTTAAAGTTCTTGTGTGTTGGTGAATAATTTGAAATCCTTGTCTTTTCCATCTGTAATCATCGTCACAGTTGTGTGATGATGATAACGATGATGATGATGCCCTTTTCCAATTTACTTTATATCTTTACAAATCACCAGCTCCTGATCATGGCTTATTTCAAGGGAGACAGTATGCAATACATCAGACAGTGTGTATGCATGTATGTGCGAGAGAGAGAAATGTTACAGATAACATGGGCTTTATTTTTTTGATAAATTTCCCTGTTTAGGCTGAAACTGTGGAACACATTTTTTGTTTTTTAATCTGCTACGGGCATTAGACAGTATTTTACAATATCATTGTTGGGTTGTTTTTCCCCTCTAAAACTAGGCTACTTCTTCTTCTTCTTCCTTTTTTGTTATGTTTCTCCCAGGGGAGGTTTGACATTGATGAGCCTTCTCCATCTCTCTCTGTTTTGAGCTTCCTCCTTATTTATGCCCCTTTCTCTAAGATCATTTGCGATACAGGCAGCCCAGGTCTTGCTAGGTCCTCTAAAAGTAGGCTGTAACACTCATTTGAGGGCAAGTCCAGAAAAGTGGTTTGATAGTGAAGTGTAGTCCCAGTGGAAATGATACGACATAGGGACTGTGGTCGCGAGTCATCCATCCCACTTGAGGGCTGAGGTAAAAAAAAAAGGAAAAGGAGTCCCATAACCTATAAGGTCGTAGGGGAGCGAGGCATCAGAGACCTCACTTCTCTAGGGCCAGCATATTGAGGGCGGTGCCCATCTCCTCTCCCTTGCTGCTTTACCTTCCCTGACCCTAAAGAGGGCAGGTACCCATTTACAGCTGGGTGAACTGGGGGAACTGTACTGAAGCCAAGGCGCGCAAACGATCACCCATCCAAGTGGTAACCACGCTCGACGCTGCTTAACTTGGCTGGGGGGAAAGTGAGTGCTCCGACCACTGAGCTATCCCGTCCCCCAAGGACTGAGGGCCACCCTGAAAATAGTGCAGCTCTACACGCAACTGTACCAGGCCTGTAGAGAAGAAGAAAGTGCTGCACAAGCATGAGCCCATGGTTATTTATTTATGTATGTATTTATTCTTTGCTTTCAAGGATAATGGAATAAGCACTCGTGTGCTTTTTTTTGGGATCCAGTCCCCGTGTGTATGCAGTTTTTTCAATTTTATCATCTGTTCCCACCAGAAAGCACTTGTGTGCTTTTTTTTCATCCAGTCCCCGTGTGTATGCAGTTTTGTCAAATTTTATCATCTGTTCCCACCAGCACACAATGATCTACTCTTCCGAAAAGTGGAACAGGTTTTAACATGTGCGCAAGATGTTCTCTGTGTTCGCACACGGAACCTCGGTTTATAGTGTCATCCGAAGGACTTTTTTGGGAGAGTGGAGTCGGCACTGATGTAAACTCCAGAGGAAGAATCCTCTTGAACGAGATTTGAACCCGGGTCAGCAGATCAAGAATACATCACTCTAACCATCAGTTGTAATGATGTGTGTTCAGAAAATGGTAGCTGCTTTTCTTTTTATCTGAAAGATTGTTCCTTGTTTGTTTAAAAACCAAACAACCCTCTGACATGTTATGATTTTAAAAACCAAACAACCCTCTGACATGTTATGATTTTTGTTGTTTTTATCTGAAAGATTGTTCCTTGTTTGTTTAAAAACCAAACAAACCGCTCTGACATGCTTATGATTTTTGTTGTTTTAACCCTTCCCCTACAGGTAACCCACTATATGGTTATCAACCATCTACTAAACCCTTCCCTCTGTATCACCCACTACTGGGTTACGGTAGCATACAGATGTGCACAGTGCACATGTACTGGGAAAGAGGGCTTCTCTCCCTTAATGTAGGGACAGTGTTAAAGAATGCATAATAATAGTATTAATACAATTTACCCGATGCCAAAGTGTTATTAAATGGCTTGACATTTTGTGTGTGAGTAATACGTTTACAGGATGTATTACTGTTCGTTTGAAATGTGTGCAGTAGTTTGGGAAAAGTGTTGAGCGGCTAGAAAACATGGAGGTTTAATACTTCATATTTTTATGTTTGCCTGTTTGTTTTTGGTTCAAATTTTTTTTTTCTTTTTTGTTTCTGCTGTCAAATTTCAGGATGGAAAATTGTAGATATTGTACAAAAGGTTACTGTGCAATTCATTGTCAAATTTTCCACGCATTTTTGCCATCTCCACAAGATTGGAGGCAATATTAAACGGATTTGTTTTACTTGATTTATAACTGTTAATATTTGTTTTTACTTTATTCATCATTTTAGTATCAGTTTAGGGGCTTGTGAATTTTTTTTCTTCATGATTTTCGACCTCCACCGTTTCTTTTTGTTTTTGTCTATTTTTAATTGTGTATTTTGTTTTAATAACATCACTTTATTCGTTTCTGTTGTATTCATTAGTGTGTGTATATATATTTAAAGTTCATTAATTTTTTTCATGTAATTATAATGGATAATTTAAATACATTATACAATTTCAGTATCCAGTGCATTGTACTTAAGTTGTTTGAGTTTGATGTATTGTACAAATTTTTCTGTGTGAATGGAATATGTATTCCTGCTTATTTTTACATCATGAACATGTGCTGACTGCTTGAATTAACTGAACACGTTACATTTTTGTTTTCTTGAAATGATTGTGAATAGCATTTATTTAAAGGCAGGCATGTTTTATGAAGAAAAATATGACATTCTTGTTGTGAGAACAGGAATCTGTCTTTTTTGTGCTGCGCATATTTGAGTGAGTGGAAGTAAATGCGTGTGTGTAGGTTTATGTGTCTTCTTATTTGTGCATTTACTTGCTTTTATGTAACATGCATGCATGCACGCCCTTGAGTATATATATTTGTGTGTGTATAAATATAATGTGTGTGTGCGCGCGTGTGTGTGTGTATATATATATATATATGTTTGTATGTATAATTACATGTTTTGTTCGGGAGTTTAAGTTTGTTTATTTGCTTGTTTGTTTTTCTGCTTTCACTACCTCATGCTCACACACACACACACACACTCTCAAAAGAAACCAGCTGTTGTCCCAACAAAATATATATGTATATTTATTTCTTTAAAAGACGGTACACTAGTCTTTCTACACAATTCTGAAAAAATGTACAGGCACACAGAAAATCAGTATACTATGTCCAGCACACATCAAAAATAAAATCAAAACTACCACAGTGTAATAAAAAAAAAAGAGAGTTCTGGATAAAGGCTGTTCCTCTGACCCCCGGTCACATTTTCGGCGAAAAGATATTATTTCAAGATTAAAAAACAACAACAAAGCACATGGATAATAAAAAGTCAATCTTCCTCCTCTCCTCCCCAAATGTAATTTTCTAAAACTGTATGGTTATTTGATCACAAAATGTTTTACAAAAAAAAACCCAAATCAAAACCCCATCAACACACACACATTCAACCAACTCCCCCCCCCCCCCCCCCCCCCTCCCCCCACACAAGCCTGCCAATGCAGTTCATGAAGAGACTTACAGTGAAAACACACGCACACATGCATTTCACTGGGTCCTGCAATAAGTGAGAAATAAAGTGCTAAACACACACACACAAAATTAATCAACTGCAAAAAACTCGCACACACAAAATTCCCAAACAATCAAATAAAAGAAGAATGAACTGAATCTGGAACGAACAACACATGATCTATTATCAACCTTGGAGGGGGAGAGGGGGGTGGTGGGGAGAAGACGATGGACAAATATCAAACAAAACAGACCCTCCTCCCCCTCCTCCAAAAAAAAAAAATCCTCACTGCCCATCATCTTATCTCTCTCCATCTTTCCCCTCATGCCCCCCTCCCCTCAAACCCCCGCTTGTGCAACACAATTTTTAAAAAAAGAAAACTTTTTTTTTTTAACACTATCCCTACGTTAAGGGAGAGAACCCCTCTTTCCCAGTACATGTGCACTGTACATATTCATACACTACCCTAACCCAGTAGTGGGTGATACGGAGGGAAGGGTTAGTTGATGGTTGGTTACCCTATAGCAAGTTACCCGTAGGGAAAAGGTTAAAGCCTTTTGTAAGGGGAAAAAAGTCATGCAACAAAAATGTTTAATTTATAAAGCAAACAACAGTATCATTATTATTTTTTTGAAAGCATTTATTTTTTAAAAGAAAAAAGTAGTCATGTCATGAACATCATCAAAAATTATGCACACCATGTACACACAAAGACTTGTCATGATTTTAATTGTCAACTCATTTGTTACTGATAAGTAGAAACGTATTTCAGTTCAAAATATATGTACATCCGTGAGAGAAAAACAAACTGTACACAGATATATCTCTTTCTAGTTTATGAAACTTCTTAGAGATAAATGAAAATGTTCCCATTTTAAGGCAGGAGGGGGGGGAGGGAAGGATGGTGATAGTTGGCGGGGGGGAGGGGGGTGGGGGTTCGTGTAAGTCGATGTCCAAGTATAATATTTAACAGCGAAACAAAATGGTTCTCACCAAAATCCTATTTGTAAAATAATTTCATCATGCACATATTTTTAAAGCACGTCTGATACTTTCAATGTAGTTTCACAGAGACCCAAATTAACATTTGGTTGTGGAGTTAACATTTGGTTGTGGAGTAAAGTTATATCAAGATTTATGATTATATTGTTCTTTCAGGAGAAAAATAAGTATTCTGGAAAAAAACCCCACCCTAAAACCACCCAGAGTATTATTGTTATTTCCACCATGTTGATTAGAAAAAAAAATTTCAGCAAACATTGGGAATAGCTTATTTGCTATGGAAAAGAAATGAGCATCCATTTTAATGCATCTAGGATGAAAACCTTCAATCGGAGGTGGAACTGAGTTATAACTGAGGTCAAGTGAAGCATCTTTTTCCCCATGTTTAAAACTGGTATCAGCAATGTCAAATAATACACACAACACTTCAACTAGGAAAACTTAAAGTGGTGTAGAAATAAAGAACAAAGTAAGCAAGCACGTACCCCCCAAAAACAACAACACAACAACAAACAAACCAACACAACAAAACCCCAACCAAACCCACACAAAATATGTGCACAAATGGAGAACCAAATAAACATTCACAGATGTGTAAATCATCAGATGATAAAGAAGCAAGCACACTGCACATGCGAGTACAGAGGCACACACACACGCATACAGACACAACACTGGCTCACATAGAGACACAAACATCATACACACACACGAACACAAGACATTGACTCACGACACACACAGAGGCACAAACATCATAGACACACACACACATGAACACAAGACATTGACTCACGACACACACAGAGGCACAAACATCATAGACACACACACACATGAACACAAGACATTGACTCACGACACACACAGAGGCACAAACATCATAGACACACACACACATGAACACAAGACATTGACTCACGACACACACAGAGGCACAAACATCATAGACACACACACACACGAACACAAGACATTGACTCACGACACACACAGAGGCACAAACGCCACAGATCTGATCTTGTCACGTTTTTCTGTGCTATTCATCTGATAAAAGTGGAGAACTAAGGTAAAGGTAAAGGTGTCCCATAACCTATAAGGTCGTAGGGGAGTGAGGCATCAGTGACCTCAACTTCTCAGGGGGCCAGCATATTGAGGGTGGCGCCCATCTCCTCTCCTTCCCTGCTTTACCTTCCCTGACCCTAAAGAGGCAGGTACCCATTAACAGTTGGATGAACTGGGGGAACTGTACTGAACCCAAGGCGCGCAAATGGCCACCCATCGACTTGGTAACCACGCTTGATGCTGCTTAACCTTGGCTGGGGGAAAGTGAGTGCTCTGACCACTGAGCTATCCTGACCCTAGTGGAGTACTAGGTTACACCAATGCCTTTGAAATAAAATCAACACTGAATCAAATTATGAAAATTTCCACACACTCGCAAAAGCAAGCACAGGAAGAACAAGGGGAAGAATAAAACCATTTCATATTGTGTACTTCTGCACATGGACAGTTTCCTCCCTTTATCACTTTAGCTTTACTTTTAATTTTTGTTACTTCTTAAAAAAAAAAAAAATTTTCAGGCAAGCTCAAACAGACACCACCAACTATGTTTGGCCATCGTGTTTGAAGATGACCTCCAAAACAGCAGAGGAAGCAGCTGCTGTTTTGGAAATTGGGCAGAAATTTGATTATAGTGGAGATGCCTTGCCCACAGTACGCCCTGACTCCCTCGACTAAGTGGGCATAAGGACAGTCAGCGTTGGAGATGCTCTCCAAAGGCCAACCAGCCCCCAGGGACTGTGAGGACTGTGCGAGTCAAGCCTCCTAGTCAGAGTCATAGTCGATCACTAAAGACTAAGCTGTAAAGTGGAACTCCATGAGTGGGAAAGAAAGCCACTGGTCATACAGCCTCTCACTTTGCTGTTTTGTTGCCCCCAGCAGAGTCAATGGTTTAATCAAGAACTGTGATAAAGCCCTGGCACTGAATGACAAGAGGGGTAATTGGCACAGAATGCAAGTACAGCCAGTAAATGTCATGAAACAATGGCACACACACACATATACTTCATACTTCAAACAGTAATCTGTATTGTCTGACGAACTGTGCCTTGAATGGCAGCTTATAAGTGAAGATGCCAAGTACAGCATGACGATGACATAGTTAACTGTGCCTTGAATGGCAGCTTATAAGTGAAGATGCCAAGTACAGCATGACGATGACATAGTTAACTGTGCCTTGAATGGCAAGTTATAAGTGAACATGCCAAGTACAGCATGACGATGACATAGTTAACTGTGCCTTGAATGGCAAGTTATAAGTGAACATGCCAAGTACAGCATGACAATGACATAGTTAACTGTGCCTTGAATGGCAGGTTATAAGTGAAGATGCCAAGTGCAGCATGAACGATGACATAGTCATGCTCTGAAGTAGTGTAAGTTACTTCACCAGTCTGGGTCTTCTTTATCTTCAAAGTTTCGAAATAATTATTGCAATATCGTTTACAGCCAATCTTGTCCTCCATTTTCAGTGTTTAAAAAAAACAAAAAAAACCAACAAAAATATCACACGTGTGCATGAGGTATAACCACCCCCCCCCCCCCCTCCCCCCCCAAAAAATCTTTGTGCTAAAATTGCAGCTGAAATGTTAACAACATTGTTACTGACATCCATTATCCAAAAATGGAAAGTTAAACAGAGAAGTATTGAAAACTGAAATCACAGGCTAAGAAAAGAAAAAAGTAGAAAGGGTTAGGTTAGCAACACCAATGACCAAATCTGATGTAAGGTAGGAATGATAAATGTTTAACAAAACAAACCCAAAACCCCACCTTCCTCTAATGTGCATATTGTTCATGGGCACTCATGGTAATATGAGATATGCATACACACACAAAAATCAACAACATGCACAAAATTCCAAGAAAAAAAAAAGGACAAAAATATCTTCCCCTGATACTTTTTTTAAAAGAAAAATATCTACACATAAAAAAATTTAAATTTTGGTAATTTTTCAGTTCACAGTCTTAAAATTTTATAATACGGTGCATCAATCACACTTTCTCTGATGGAAAAATGAGGTAAAAACTGAATTTATCACTGATTAAAGACAGAACACTTGCCTCACCTGGATGTCTGGTTCAGCTTTAATCAAACACAGGTGAATGTGTCATAACATTCATGTCCACTTTACCATCAGCTTATATAAAAAATAAGTTTGCCTACAGTTTATCACTCAACAATCATAAATAGAATACGGCATACTTAGCTGACCCCCCCCAACAACAAACAAAAAAACCCAACACCCCCCCCACCCCCCCCAAAACCGCAACCTAGAATACAAAGTAATGGTGTGTAGGATAAAACTGTTCCCATTCATCGATGAAATATGCTGTTATTTCTCCAACAATAATGAAAAAAAAAAAAGGGATTTGTACACACATACCATTACAGGATGCTGATTTCAACAAAGACAAAAGGATCTGTAAAGAACTATATGGGTTAAAATATATATATATATATAAATATACAGTTTGATACTGTGTTGTGCTCCATATGGATGTATTTTTTGGTCTAAAGGATGATCTCTAGGCTCTAAGAAGCTCTTCCATTGGCAAAAATGAAAACGATACAAGTAAAACAACAAAACTGACACCCCCACCCCCCCCCTCCCGGATGCTGGGAGCCTGTCAGTATAAACAGCATTCCCACCTTCTGGAAGTTCTGTGCTACGAATTCCCTCTTTTCTATCCCTCTCTTTGCTTCTGCCTTGTTCCTGTTCTTCTTGTCATATTTTCTGCCTTCTTGGTCCATTCCCCTGCCTTTTTTTTCTCAAAGAAAGACTTAAAAGAGAACAATTCTCTCCCGTGTGGAAGTCGGATGTGCTGGGCCTGACTTGTCAGGCGTTTAACTGCAGCGCAATGCCGCATTTTCGCTCACGTGACAGACAACAGTAGTTGCTGTCTGAGCGTTCAACAAAGAAGAAGAAGAAGGAACAGCAAAACTTATCATCTATCAGAAGGTACTGACACAATATCCTAGTCAGAGGAAACGCCATTGTTACTGCCGTGGAGGAGGCTGACATTTTTTAATATCGTGGGTATAAGACCTTTCTGAACAGGGCAAGGACCCTGACCTGGGAAACAGGCCCTTGTTGGGCATTCCCCAGCTTAACACCCTTGGGGGCCACCCACAACAGGCACCCTGTCTCACAACACGCAATGACAACAACAGCTGCTGTCTGAGTGTTTGACGACAACGATATCATGGAATGATTTTGAGACTGTAGGCACACACTGTATGGAAAGGCTGAAATTGTAGTTCTTTTCGTGTACTTTACCATGCAGGCAGAGTTTGGAGTATATCTTTTGTATATCTCCTTTGATGAAGTAATAAAAAAAGGTTGTTAAGCTACAAGCATGTCAAAGATGAAGACAACCTCAACGTAACATGTGGAAGCATAACAACGCTGACACACGCCTTGGAGTATTTTTTTCTCCTTTGACGAAGTACACAGGCTGTTATGCTAGGAGCATATCACAGCTGAAGATGACAACAACCTCACAACATAATATGTGGAAGCATAACACAACACACTTACAACTCAAAACATTCTGGCCTGGGCCACAAAGAAACCAATGACTCCAGGTAAACGGCTACAGATGCTCGACAATGAATCCTACCAATGGTCCTTGGGGGACATGAGGGATGTGCCGGTCTTCTCTAGGGAGGGCAGCAAAGTAGGTATCCAAAAATAAAAAAAGTAACACACAGGCTATAAACAACTACCAAGCATTGACCAGACAGTTGTGACTGACATTACACAAGGCTAGGCATGAACACAGACAGAATTTCCAAACTTTGGTCTTGCGTAACCGCGCCATGTACAACTGAGGGAATTCAACAGATGGTAGCCGGCACGGCTGCTTTCAAAGGTGGAAACATGATTGTGTGCGCTGACAATACTGGTTAAGAAGGGTTTTAAATAATAATAATAACAATAAACGAGTCAAAAATCAATCAAAATCCATGATTACTTAATGGTTTGGGCACAGGGAGAATGGAGCTGCCTGTTGCAGTGAAGACGTAATGTCAACTCCAGTCACCTAGAGTGCTGAACTAGTGCCCTCAGCACGGTACCATCTCTTCATTCTGTCATGAAGTATCATTCGGTGACCAGTTCAGCAAATCTCTGTAGTGGCTGCTTCATTGTAAAATCTCTGTTTATAACGCACTCTTTTTTTTGGTGTAGTTTTCATGGCAAGTAAACAGAAAGCAGGGGGTGAGGGGTGGGTGGGGACTGACTAAAAAAGAGAGAGATATATATATATATATATATATATATATGAATTCAGCAGTGACTTTGGCACACGATTGAGCATCATGGATTGATGTCTGAGGTATCAGAACTTACTGTTTTTCCTTTTTTTCCCTCTTGGCTAGAGCTCCGAGGTTCAACAATGGTGAGATTTTAATTTTGTGTATGTGACCGTTCCCTCCCCAACCATTTGGGTAGCTGCATTCTGACTTCAGGGATTACTCTCCATTTGAGAGGTATACAGTGGTACATGCTTCATCCCTTTCTTCACCGTCAGCCCACCTCCAGCAGGAACGGATGACAAAATGTTAAAAACGTATCCATACTGGTGATGTGTTCAGACAGCATCCCCGAAGTTGGAATGCGGCTACCTTCATGGTGGGTGGGAAAAGAGGTCGCGTCGCATATGCAAAAATCTCAACGTTTGGTGTACTCTGGATCTCTATCTGAAAAGTAAAGGTGTGTTCCCATAACCTATGTGGTTGTAGGGGAGCGAAGCATCAGAGACCTCAGCTTCTCTAGGGGATCAGCATATTGAGGGCGGCGCCCATCTCCTCTCCCTCGCTGCTTTTACCTTCCCTGACCTTAAAGAGGACAGGTACCCATTTACAGCTGGGTGAACTGGGGGACTGTACTGAAGTCAAGGCGAGCAAATTGTCACCCATCCAGTTGGTAGCCACGCTCCACGCTGTTTAACCTCAGCTTGGGGAAAGCGAGTGCTCTGTCCACTGAGCTTTCCTGTCCCCTATAGCCGAGGAATGAGGAAAACTCTCCTCCGTGAGCTGTGCAGCTTGTGGCAGAATCCTGTCACCCTTGGATAGGCCCGCCTGAGCTGGTGTGTCAGCACTGCAGAGGAAACACCCTCCCTGTATCGTCTGTTATCACTTAGAGTGAACAGACGTTAAATTGAAGACAACAACAACAACCCTCCCTGTACACGGGACAGCTCAGTGGTCGGAGCACTCGCTTTCCCCCAGCCAAGGTGAAGCAGCATCACGTTTGGTTACCAGTTGGATGGGTGACCGTTTGCGCGCCTTGGCTTCAGTAGTCCCCCCAAGCTGTAAATGGGTACCTGCCTCTTTAGGGTCAGGGAAGGTAAAGAAGCGAGGGAGAGGAGATGGGCACCGCCCTCAATATGCTGGCCCCTTGAGAAGCTGAGGTCTCTGATGCCTCGCTCCTCTATGACCTCAGCCACAGGGACTTTGTCTTGGGCTGTAAACTTCACCTATAAGTCACCACGTGTACTGTATAATTTCCCTGTTCAAGGTTTGCCTATATCATTGTATATACATAAAAAATCTATGGAAAAAAGATAACGGTTAAAAAAGGATAACAGTTAAAAAAAGGATAAAGGTAAAAAAAAAAAGATAACAGTTAAAAAAAGGATAAAGGTAAAAACAATGGATATGGGTAAAAAATGGATAAAGATTTAAAATTAAAAAAAATGGATATGGGTACAAAAACCAACCCTTACTGCACACAAGGAGGGTAATAAAACAGTAAAAGTTGTTTGATAACACAGCAACAGTATAGGAGGGCGACTATTGATAAAAAATATATGACAAAATACACATCATTTACCTGATGTAATTTACATGTACACAAACCTTCTAGCTTCCTCACCTGCCCCATAAACAACAGAAGCAGAAACATGACATAATATGGCCACACCCACAGGCTGGAAAAGGCAGAAAAAACATGTTCAATAACAACAACAACAACAACAACCCAGTCAAACATGCATCGGCCATCACAAATTTCCTTCAAGTGAAGGGGTGTGGAAATAAATAAACCAGTCTATAAAAAGGATTTGAAAAAAGAAAAACAACAACCCAGACATAACACAGCAGTGAACAGAAAGGAAGAGTGCATAATAACACAACTCCCTCCTCCTCCTCCCCCTCCTCCCCATCAGTCTATTGACCTTGATGAACAGTCTAACATTAGGGGACATCATAATAATAATAATAATGTATGGAATTTATATAGCGCTGAATCTTGTAAAGCAACAAATCAAAGCGCTCAAATGAAATTTTTTTTATATATCGAGGATAATGGAATAAGCACTCATGTGCTTTTTACATCCAGTTCCCATGTGTATGCGGTTCTGTAAATCTTGTCATCTGTTCCCACCGGCACACAGTGGCCTACTCTTTCAAAAAGCGGAACAGGATTTAACGTGTGCGCATAGTCTCATCCGAAGGACATTGACATTCAGTTCGATTTTTTGGGTCAAACTGGGAAGAAAGGGCGAGGCTGGGAATCGAACCCAGAACCTCACGGTTTACTTGTTGGCAGGCAAACGTCTTAACCATCCTGCCACCTTCCTTCCTAAGAAGGATGAGTTGGTCTTCCCCAGGGTAGGACACAACGTAGGTATCAAACAACACGATTGTCAATGTTATTCCCTCTGCTTGCTCCCAAGCAGGAAAGTGCATAAAGTAAAAGGTAAAGGTGTCCCATAACCTACGTGGTCATAGGGGAGTGAGGCGTCAGAGACCTCAACTTCTCTAGGGGCCAGCATATTGAGGGCGGCGCCCATCTCCTCTCCCTCGCTGCTTTGCCTTTCCCTGACCCTAAAGAGGCAGGTATCCATTTACAGCTGGGTGAACTGATGAAGTCAGTGCTTGCAAACGGTCGCCCATCCACTTGGTAACCACACTCGTGGATTAAGTACACACATCAAAATCACCCCCTTCCTCCTCAATATCTTTGTCAGTCCTATGACCTTGACGGTGGTTGGGGGAAGGGGGGATGCGATGGTCGACAGACTTGCTCCAAACTGAGCTACAATGTAGGCATCCACAATACATGCGTGTGTTCTTGCTCCTCCCAAGCAGTGAAGTACATAGCATACAGTACATAATTAATGCCACATTACCAGACAAAAATGAACGGCCGAGAAACATTGAACACTTTCCACATAACTCGGAACACCTGGTACTATGAACTACTGTGCACATACTGGGCGTGTGTGTAAAGGTAAAAGCTGTGAAATGGTGCCCTTCAGGTTCACCACAGAGCCACACACGATGACATCTGCTTTAGCACTGTCTTCAGTAAGGCAGGAAATGGAGGCAGGCAAAATATGAAAACAACAAAGCCATTTTCTGAAGAAGGAAAAAGACACCAGATCTCTAGAGCTTTGTCAGTATACTCTTCAAAACCAACACAAAGTTACAAACAACCGATCAATCACAACATATAACTATTCTACTATCTTTACCAAAAAATAAGTCACCGGTGTTCCAAAAATCATGGAAATTTCATTCGATCAGTCATGATTGGTCATTATTTCAAGATCTTTGTACCAAAACAATATCAGACAAAATGACTCTTAAATGCGTTCAGCACAACAGTAATATAAATACTTTGGACTATGGGTGGTTAGTGTATAAAATGGACCATACAGTCACACAAACTATTAAGCTATTTACATATATTTTTTCCACCGTCTTTTTTGTATAATATATGTTAGTCATGATAGACGAGATTTACACCGATATAAAATCTATGAATGTAACATACGGTATATGGTAAAATAAAATCTATGCTTGATGACCAGTCACAAATAAGTTGTTGATTTTCTTGAGAGAGAGAGAGAGAGAGAGAGAGAGAGAGAGAGAGAGAGAGAGAGAGAGAGAGAGAGAATGTGTGTGTGTATGCGCATAGGTATGTGTGGACATTATGCTCACACTGGTGTGCATGCATGTATCAGTGCAAGTAAAAGATAGGCACTGCCTCACCTACTTACTAAGTCATCATGAAGCCTTACACAGACCATCCTCCTTTGCCAAACTGTTCATCTGCAAGACCAAAGTTCCCACAGACGTCTTCATGGTACAACACTGGGCACAGGGTGTTCAGCTTCACAGTGAGAACCAAACACTGTGCTTCTATCTCAATCGTTTCTGTCCATTAGTTACTTTCACAGCACAGTGCACATGAAAAGAGGAACAATCATTTTTGACAATCATTTCTGTCCAGCGATCAGTTTCACAGCACAGTGCACATGAAAAGAGGAACAATCATTTTTGACAATCATTTCTGTCCAGCGATCAGTTTCACAGCACAGTGCACATGAAAAGAGGAACAATCATTTTTGACAATCATTTCTGTCCAGCGATCAGTTTCACAGCACAGTGCACATGAAAAGAGGAACAATCACTTTTGTCAATCATTTCTGTCCAGAAAATAGTTTCAAAGCACAACCATTTTTTTTATTTGAAAAAAAAAAGGCATAGTTTTTTTCCAGCAACAAGTTTCACAGCACAGCATAGTCAATCTACAACAACAAACAAAAACCCCCAATCACTTTTGTCAATCATTTTTGTCCAACAGCAATTTATACTGCACAATTCACTTGTGTTCAATAACAATACCACAGCATAGTTCAGCATAGTCAACTAAAAAAAAAAAGGAACAATTTATTTATCTATTCTTTTATATAGAGGATGATGGAATAAGCATTCATGGGCTTTTTTTTGTACATCCAGTCCCTGTGTGTATGCAGTTTTGTAGATTTTGTCATCTGTTCCCACCGGCACACAATGACCTATTCTTTAAAAAAGCTCTTTTGTCAGCTGAGTATCAAAGAACCATTTCTCAGCACAGCACAGCTCATGTAAAAAATAAAAATCAAATCAAATCAAAAGGAACAATAACTTATCTCAACATTTGTGTCCAGCTTTGAATTTTACAGCACAGTCAATAAAAAAATCAAAAAAAAATCAACCATTGACCTCAACACTTTTGAGTCCAACTTTCAGTGTCACATCACAGCTGAGTACAGTCAACTTTAAAAAAAGGAACAATCACTAATCTTGATACCTATTGAACTATCAATATTACAGCACAGCGTAATCTTAAAAAAAAAGAAGAATTATTGATCTCAACACTTGTGTGTCCAACTTTCAATGTCACACAGTATAATCAACATTAAAAAAAAGAGGAACAATCGCTAATCTCAACACTTATATGTTAAACTTTCTAATCTCAACACTTATGTTAAACTATCTAATCTCAACACTCATGTTAAACTATCTAATCTCAACACTTATGTTAAACTACCTAATCTCAACACTTATGTTAAACTATCTAATCTCAACACATATGTTAAACTATCTAATCTCAACACTCATGTTAAACTATCTAATCTCAACACTTATGTTAAACTATCTAATCTCAACACTTATATGTTAAACTATCTAATCTCAACACTCATGTTAAACTATCTAATCTCAACACTTATATTAAACTATCTAATCTCAACACTCATGTTAAACATCTAATCTCAACACTAATATGTTAAACTGTCTAATCTCAACACTCATGTTAAACATCTAATCTCAACACTAATATGTTAAACAATCTAATCTCAACACTAATATGTTAAACTATCTAATCTCAACACTTAAGTTAGACTATCTAATCTCAACACTTATGTTAGACCATCAAATCTCAACACTAATATGTTAAACTTTCTAATCTCAACACTTATGTTAGACTATCTAATCTCAACACTTATGTTAGATTATCTAATCTCAACACTTATGTTAAACTATCTAATCTCAACACTTATATTTTAAACTATCTAATCTCAACACTTATATGTTAAACTATCTAATCTCAACACTTATGTTAAACTATCAAATCTCAACATTAATATGTTAGACTATCTAATCTCAACACTTATGTTAAACTACCTAATCTCAACACTAATATGTTAAACTATCTAATCTCAACACTTATATTTTAAACTATCTAATCTCAACACTTATATGTTAAACTATCTAATCTCAACACTTATATTAAACTATCTAATCTCAACACTTATGTTAAAGTATCAATTCTACAGTCAGCTTAAAAATACAAAAGAAAAGATAAATTACATTTTGATCTTAACAGTTGTGAGCCCAACTTTCAATGTCACATCACAGCACAGTATAATCAACATTAAAAAAAGAGGAACAATCGCTAATCTCAACACTTATGTTAGACTATCTAACCTCAACACTTATGTTAAACTCTCTAATCTCAACACTTATGTTAAACAATCAATACTACAGTCAGCTTAAAAAGAAAAAAGAAAAATAAATTACATATTGATCTCAACAGTTGTGCCCAACTTCCATTGTCACACACCTCATAGTACACACTATCAGCAACAACCGTCTAAAATCACTAAATGTGAATAGACGTTAAACTGAAGATCTCTATCAGCAACAAACTCACCCAAGACTACAACCACTACAGTGTTCATGGGTGCAAGTGGAGAGGTCCAAAAATATCAGCAGGCACCTCTGTCCCCACCGAGACGAGGATTTATCCTTATCTTTTAACTAGGGGTGGGTTTCCAGATGCAACCTCACATTCCTCACTCCCTCATCATCATCTTTTGTCCAATCACCAATTGTGACACTCCACCATGAAATGAGTCACTTAGCACCAGACCCACTTTTCCACTAGGAGCAGGTAAGGGGGTCAGGTTGTCGATTTTCAGATTTTGATTGATTTTAAAACTATCGCCCTTATTCTACCTTGGAATGAAATATCAAGGCGTGATTTTGTTTCTTTTTGCTTTTAAACGTGTTCTGAAAAACAACAACCCAAGCCCTCATTCTGGCCACTTATTATGATGCTGAACTTGTCAATTTCTCATTTAGTCACGTCCTGCAGTGTACAATTTCAATTTGCAATAACTTTTTATAGAATCGTCCGATTTTCATCTTTTTTTTCCGATTTTCATCTTTTTTTTCTGTCTTTCTTTAAATTTAAATTTTTTTTTATTTTATTGCATAGCCCTTTTATTGCAGATTAATAACATGCACAAACTGAACTCTGGCGCAGTGCGACTCATTTCGTGGTGGAGTGTCACATTCCCCCCCCCCCCCCCCCCTGAAGCCCCCCCCCCCTTCATCAACCCTATCTACCTCATTCCCAACACAATCATCGCCAACAGAGCTACGTCCCTTCTCAGCAATGACCTTTGGTCAACAAGCGATTTCAGAGCATAACTGACACCAAGAGCTACTGCATACTCCAACATGTTGTTGTTGTTGTGCGTTCCCCAGCTTAACACTCTGGGGGTCACCCAAGAATGTGCGCTCTGACTCACTCACCATCACACCTAGAAATCACTGCGAGATTGAAACTGCACACTGATTGAGAAGTTTGTGTGTATTATAACTGTGCATGACCTTGCCATATACTAGGCAGCCATACTCCGACTTTAGAGGATTTTTTTTCCTCTCCTTTAAAAGAGAGTGCAGGTTGTTATGTTAAGAGCTTGTCATGGCTGAAGGCAATCAATCTCAACACAACATGTTATAACATAACAACGTTTTAGTGTAGGCCTTGGCAATTAGCCGACACCTGTAACTGACACTGCTCTCAGCCTGGGCCAATTACTCCAAAACGACATCCATCCAAACATCAGCTTTACAGCACAGCTGTAAAAAGAACACCAACCACAATGGTTTCTGAACATCTGACATCTTGAAACAGTTCATTCAACCGTAACTTCACACCAAATCTATAAATAAACCTCCTTACAGGGCTATTTTTCACTCTATCTACACACAGGACAATGGATGAACAGACTTCTTCCTTGATTCCCCAAACTGATCACCATCACTCAGCAAACCCCCCCCCCCAAAAAAAAAAAACCACCCACCAAAACCCCCAAAACAACCCCAACCAACAAAAAAGCGAACCAAAAACCAAGCTAATAAAAATCGTCAAAAGAAAAATAAAGTTGGAGAAAAAAAAAAGGACGAGTCGATGACCCCCCGAAAGGTTTTCATCACCGGGACTCCAGTACAGATTCAGCCCTCCTCAGCTAAAGACCAGCAGGGGAGACAATGGTTTTGTAGCTGTGACTCGGGCACTCCAGCCCCCAGAAATTCCTTCCATATCAATTAACAACAAAAACAACCACAATAACACTGCTACTGATATTAACACTATCCCTGCGTTTATGAGAGAGAACCCCTCTCTCCTACTACATGGACACTGTGCACAGTTGTATGCTACCGTAACCTAGTAGTGGGTGATATGGAGGGAAGGGTTAGTAGATGATTGGTTACCCTGTAGCGTGTTACCCATAGGAAAAAGGTTCAACAACTACAACAATATTAGCAACAAAAACAACAAGGCTACTACCACTAACAACATGAGCTTTCCATGTAAACAAAAGGATTTACCAACCATAACTTTGCTATGCAAAATGCATGTTTGAAATAACCGATAAAAAATATCGGACAATTTCACACACACACACACACACACACACACACACACACATAACAACAAACTGGTCAGCACACTGAGAAACATTGCAGTTCAGCTCAAGGGCAAAATCCCCAACTATAACAACAGCAACATCACCAACAACAATTACTCACCGAAACATATACAATGTTACGCTAGTAGTTTTCCTGTGATAAAAAATAAAGGACGCTCCAAAAATGAAATGACCTTTTCGTTTCTGCACCGGAAGATTCTTCCTGGTACCTGTAGGGAAGCACTCCTCTTCTGCAATAACTATTCCTGTTTATTTATTTATTTATTTATACCACTTTAAGACACGGCAGATTTCTCTGCATGAAACTCGGGCTGCTCTCTCTCCCTGGGGAGAGCGCGTCGCCACAAGAGCAGCGCCACCCTTTTTTTGTTTGTCTTTTTCCTGTCTGCAACTGTATTTGTTTCCCTATCCGAGTGGCTTTTTTCTACAGAATTTTGCCAGGGTCAACTCTATTGTCGCCGTGGGTTCTTTAATGTGCGTTAAATAATTATGTGTAGCACATGGGACCTCAGTTTATCATCTCATCCGAAAGACTAGCGCCCTAATGGATGGGGGAAAAGTTTTGGGTCTTAACGGGATTCGAACCACCGCACACTTCCGACCCGGACTTTTCGCTTTCTAGACAGGCGTGTTACCTCTAGACCACCGTTCCCATGCAGCTCAATCCAATCTCTTCACCCCAAACCATAACCAGCTAACTGAGAAAAAAGAAGAGAGCTTTGGCTACCAAAGTCAGGCTCGGTCTTAGTGTGAATTGTGAGGTTGACTGGCGTTACGATGTTTTCTGATTTTCACAAGGCAAATGTTGTGTTTGATGGCAGAGCGAAAGGCACAGTGCAGTAGTAAGGATTTGCATGTTAAATCAAAAATAGAGAAAAGATTTGTATGTTATATGAGAGTAGTTTAAACGACCTGGCGGCTTTCTCTCTCTCTTTTAAAAATAGAAACAATATTGCTTTTCTCTGTATTCTCTTCACTTGAAAAGTCAATTGCAGTGTATACCCTTTTCAGTCACAGGAGATTTCTCAGTATTTTATGGTGGGTTTTTTTCTTGTTCCTTGGCTGCATACGTGACCATTCCCCTTTAGGTAGCTGCATTCTGACTTCAGGGATAATTTTTCTGTATGAAATTCGGGTAAGAGCAGCATCGTCCATTATATATTTGTATTTATCCAAACAAAACTAATTTTTCCTGTGGCTTGCATGAATATTCGTTTCCCTACAGGTGAGCCTTTAAAAAAAAAGAAAAAAAGAAAGACAAATCTCTCATTGCCATTAGTTCTATTACATGCGCTAAATGTGTGTTGCACACACAGGACTCAGTTCATCCCTCACCTGAAGAACTACACCGTGACAACTACTCACAGGGGGCAAAGTTCAGGCTCAAATGGGAATCAAACCCTTGACTCCCTGCTCTCAAGACAGATGCGTTACCTCTAGACCTCCGATCCACCTTAACTTGAATACTCGCTCACTCACCTGTATGCTATAAGAACGGGCCTTACATTGTATTTTACATCACAGGCTGAAAATAACAAATTACCCAGTATGAAACTGATCGTTCTCTGTTTTCATCATCTAACCACTTGAAGACTCATGAAACATAACCTTCTTTCTGCTGTCACCTTTTCAATGCCTTGTTATCTCAACAATATCACTCACAGCTGTCACTGTAAACCAAATTCTAACATATCCAACAACTGTCATAACATTATCACAGCTCAGTTTGTTTCTTATATTACCCTTGTCATCTCACAACTTTTTCTCTCATCACTCTCGCTCGATAGTATATAGAAAAAAAATTCCTTCAAGGGCAAATTACAGAGATTCAAGTTTCCCGAAATGTGTTCATGGCTACTTTGACAATGGCTACTAATTCCATCTCTGCCATATTTTCCATCACTTGTAAAGACAGCTACTGATTTAATCTCAAACATAATATTTTCCTTCAGTTTGTGAAAAAAAAAGAAAACAAATTCTATTTCTGACAACTACAAAACATCAACAAAATCACAAACAAAAGGAAACCAGCCTCCCCCCCCAAAAAAAAACCCCAAACAAAAAAAAACCTAACAAAAGTCTCTGTGGCACAGTTAGCAGCCACGACTTATGACAGCTGACCATTGCCAAACAAAGAGCTTTATGTGTACACTTCCCTCTGTTTAATTTCAGGCTGGCTGGCTGTCTGTCTGTCTGTCTGTCTGCTGTTTACGCCTCCAGGCATTTTGAGTGCTTCTATCTTAAACACCAGCATTGTTAGCAAAGCTGCCATCTCACACAGAAGGGACCTCACTTTATAGTCTTATTCAAAGGACCCGCACAGGAACACCCTCAGTCATACATCTCCATGGGTAATCACACATCTCCATGGGTAATCATACATCTCCATGGGTAATCACACATCTCCATGGGTAATCTAACATCTTCATGGGTAATTATGCACCTCCATGGGTATTCATATATATATATCCATGGGTATACTAACATCTCAATGGATAATCATAGATCTCAATAGATAATCATAGATCTCAATGGATAATCATAGATCTCAATGGATAATCACACATCTCAATGGGTAATCACACATCTCCATGGGTAATCACACATCTCCATGGGTAATCATACATCTCAATGGGTAATTATATATATCAATAGGTAATCAAACATCTCCATGGTTAATCATACATCTCCATAGGTATTCATATATCTCCATGGGTAACCTAACATATCAATGAATAATCAAACAATCTCCATGGGTAATCTAACATATATCTCCATGGGTAATCATTCATCTCCATGGGTAATCTAACATATATCTTCATTGGTAATCATTCATCTCCATGGATAATCAAACATCTCAATGGGTAATCTAACATATATCTCCATGGGTAATCATTCATCTCCATGGGTAATCATTCATCTCCATGGGTAATCTAACATCTGCATGGGTAATTGTACATCACCGTGGATAATCATACATCTCAACAGGTAATCACACATCTCAATGGGTAACCATACATCTCCATGGGTAATCTAACATCTGAATGGATAATCACACATCACCATGGATAATCATATATCTCAACAGGTAATCACACATCTCAACGGGTAATCATACATCTCAATGGGTAACCATACATCTCAATGGGTAACCATAAATCTCCATGGTTAACCATATATCTCCATGGGTAATCACACATCTCCATGGGTAACCATACATCTCCATAGGTATTCATATATCTCCATGGGTAACCTAACATCTCCATGAATAATCAAACATCTCAATGGGTAATCTAACATATATCTCCATGGATAATCATGCATCCCAACAGGTAATCACACATCTCAACGGGTAATCACACATCTCCATGGGTAATCACACATCTCCATGGGTAACCACACATCTCCATGGGTAACCATACATCTCCATGGGTAACCATACATCTCCATGGGTAACCATACATTTCCGTGGGTAATCTAACACGCTTTCCCAGAATGTGCCAGGGATCAGGACTCTGGAAGCACTATACCTCAGCTTCACTTGACCCCCAACACACCAATGTTGCCTGCACCACAGCCCAGTCAGCATGGGAGAGAAACTCTTTTGAGTCTTTCTGGAAGAAAGGCAGGACAATGGACCAAGACGGCAGAAAACAGACGAGGAGGTGAGACAAAAAGAAAAGGAACAAGGCAGAAACAAAGAGAGGGATAGAAAAGAGGGAATTCCTTGCACAGAATTTCCAGAATGTGGGGATGCTGTTTATACTAACAGGTCCCCGGCATCCTCATGGGGAAACACATCATATAAACTGTACATGTTCTGCTGTCATATAAACTGTACTTGTTCTTCTTTTCTGTTATCATATAAACTGTACATGTCCTGTTATCATATAAACTGTACATGTTCTGCTGTCACATAAACTGTACATGTTCTGCTGTCATATAAACTGTACTTGTTCTTTTTTGTTATCATATAAACTGTAAATCTTCTTTTCTATTATCATATAAACTGTACATGTTCTGCTGTCATATAAACTGTACATGTTCTGCTGTCATATAAACTGTACATGTTCTGCTGTCATATAAACTGTACATGTTCTGCTGTCATCATATAAACTGTACATGTTCTGCTGTCATATAAACTGTACATGTTCTGCTGTCATATAAACTGTACATGTTCTGTTGTCATCATATAAACTGTACATGTTCTGCTGTCATATAAACTGTACATGTTATGCTGTCATATGAACTGTTCATGTTCTGCTGTCATATAAACTGTAAATCTTCTTTTCTGTTATCATATAAACTGTACATGTTCTTTTCTGTTATCGTATAAACTGTACATGTTCTGCTGTCATATAAACTGTACATGTTCTTTTCTGTTATCATATAAACTGTACATGTTCTGCTGTCATATAAACTGTACATGTTCTGTTATCATATAAACTGTACATGTTCTTTTCTGTTATTATATGAACTGTACATGTTCTGTTATATAAACTGTACATGTTCTTTTCTGTTATCACATAAACTGTGCATGTTTTTTTGGTGTTATATAAACTGTACATGTTCTTTTTTATCATATAAAGTGTACACATTCTTTTTTGTCATATTAATTGTATATGTTCTTTTTTTGTCATATAAACTGTATATGTTCTTTTCTGTTATCACATAAACTGTACACATTCTTTTTGTCATGTAAACTGTACATGTTCTTTTTTGTCATGTAAACTGTACATGTTCTTTTCTAACATATAAACTGTACATGTTTTTTTCTGTTATCATATGAACTGTACATGTTCTTTTTTGTCATGTAAACTGTACATGTTCTTTTTTTCATGTAAACTGTACATGTTCTTTTCTGTTATTATATGAACTGTACATCTTCTTTTATCATATAAACTGTACATGTTCTTTTTTGTCATGTAAACTGTACATGTTCTTTTCTGTTATCATATAAACTGTACATGTTCTTTTCTGTTATCATATAAACTGTACATGTTCTTTTCTATTATCATATGAACTGTACATGTTCTTTTCTGTCATCATATGAACTGTACACATTCTTTTTTGTCATATAAACTGTTACTGTATGCTTCTGTAGAACTTATATTTATAAACTGTACACATTCTTTTTTGTTATCATCTAAACTGAAACCCTTTTCATTTACCATATAAACCGTACCGTTCTTTCCCCATTCTCACCTTAAACTCTTATGTTCTTTCCCACAACCATCTGGCTATTATAGCCATATTGGGAGGGGTGTGTAGTGCCTGGTCTTCTCCTGTGCTTGTTGTTCACTCTGCAGGAGGTCTGCCTGCTGGCCTCAGCTGACATATTCTGACTCAAAAAGAAGCCACAAAACAAAGCAGGAGAATGGACTCAGAAAGCACACACACAAAAAAGCATGAGAGAGACAAGAGAGAGAGACAAGAGAGAGAGAGAGTCGAGAGAGAGAGAGAAAGAAAGTCAAGAGAGACAGAAAGAGAGAGAGAGAGAGAGAGAGAGAGAGAGAGTGAGAGAGAGTGAGAGAGAGAGAGAGAGAGAGAGAGAGAGAGAGAGAGAGAGAGAGAGAGAGAGAGAGAGGGAGAGGAAAGACCGAAACAAAGAGAGTGACAGAAAAGGGGGACATTTCCGGCGCGGCGTTTCCAGAACGTGGAGATCATATGCATTATATCACCACACCGGTAGAACCCCCGGCACCTCAATGAGGAGTTATGCTACGACCCTGAAAAAAACCTGTCTTCACGGGCCCACCAACTTGCTCTGTCCACCCAGCCAGCTGGATTTACTGACCAACTCCCTCCCTCCACCTGGTCTTACTACGTGGCGGCAGCAGCGGTGGTGGTGGTGTCATCCTCAAGGACAACGCCAAAGTCCTTGGTTGGGGGCAGCAGTCGGAATCGTTCTGGACGCCGGTACTCCAGCTTGACGACAAAGGGGTAGGAGAGCAGCATGAAGCAGGACACCAGGCAGCAGGTGGCAGTGATGGCCAGAACCCAGTGAAAGGACCCTGAGGCGTCCCTCACTGCCCCTGAGACAGCACAACACAGCACAGATAGTAGACACTTTGAAACAGGACGGTCAGTTCGTCTGTGTCTTTTGGAAAGGAAGTCAGAACGGGACCTAGAAGTGGTAACGCACCTATCTAGGAAGTGAAATGTGTGTGAAGGGTGTGTGTATGTATGGTATGTATGTATGGTATGTATGTATGTATGGTATGGTATGTATGTATGTATGTATGTATGTATGTATGTATGTATGTATGTATGTATGTATGTATGTATGTATGGTATGTATGTATGTATGGTATGTATGGTATGTATGTATGTATGTATGTATGTATGTATGTATTGTACATATATATATATATATATATATATATATATATATATATATATATATATATATATATATATATATACCTGTATTGCAGATGATTTTATAGAAAGGGCATAAATAAGGAGGAAGCTCAAAACAGAGAGAGATGGAGAAGGCTCATCAATGTCAAACCTCCCCTGGGAGAAACATGACAAAAAAGGAAGAAGATTCACACACACACACACACATATATATATATATATATATATATATATATATATATATGCATGCATGTAGGAGATGAACAATACCCACTGATGACGCTGTAAATACCGTCAGCGCTCAGTGGGTCACACTCACAGAGACATGAACACACCCAGGGTCAACTGGCCCAACACAGCAGACACAGCCTGAACAACTCTGTGCCACAACCAAAGGACTACTCAGGGAGTTACTACGGAGAAGGAAGGGAGGGGAAGGAAGGAAGGGAGGGGAGTACCCCCACCCACATCAAGAACTGGAACTGACAGACTGTTCATGTCCAAAAAAAAGAAGAAAAGAAGAAAAAGACTGTTCATGTCTGCCTTGTCTGGAGTACATGTATACATAATTTGTACCTTTTATTGTGAAGAGATTGTGCAGACTCAGCTCCTCTCTCTCTCTCACTTGCTGAGGATATGTTGTTGTTGTTGCTGTGTGTTCCCCAGCTTACCACTCTGGGGGTCACCCTGAATGTGCACTCTGACTCACTCATCCCACCTGGGAATCACTGTCAGATTGAAATTGCACACTGAATGAGAAGTTTGTGTGTATGACTGTCTTTAAGTACCTCCTCATATAGGCAGCCATACTCTGACTTTGGATAATTTTTTCCTTTCCTTTAAAGGAGAGTGCAGGTTGTTATGTTAAGAGTTTGTCATGGCTGAAGGCAATCTCAACACAACATTTTACAACATAACAACATTTTAGTGTAGGCCTTGGCAATTAGCTGACATCAATAACTGACACAGCTTGTGGCCTGGACCAAGCTGAATATATGATGTCTGCAAGTGCAGAGTGTTGCCATTATCACATGTCCACTACATTTCCAAAGCTACCGCTGCACCTAGAAATGCCAACAGGCGATGTACGCTATATGATATATCCTAAAAGACTGCTGCAACACAGGTATGAAGGGGCCAAAAAAGGAAACAAGAAAAAAGGCATTACAAGCTTTTCAACAACAACAAAATGAAGACCCCCCCCCCCCCACCCCTGGATGGACAGGAGGAAAACAGGAAAGACAGAAAGAACTGTGTAGGAAGACAGACTGGTACAGAGTGACAAGCGGATGTTTCTAGAACAAGAATTTCAAAGAATGTGGAAACACTACTTGACCAACATCAAGCATTTGTAACATTCACATGACACTTACAGCCACAAGCATTTGTAACATACACATTACAGCCACAAGCATTTGTAACATACACACTACAGCCACAAGCATTTGTAACATACACACTACAGCCACAAGCATTTGTAACATACACACTACAGCCACAAGCATTTGCAACATACACATTACAGCCACAAGCATTTGTAACATACACACTACAGCCAAAAGTATTTGTAACATACACACTACAGCCACAAGCATTTGTAACATACATACTACAGCCACAAGCATTTGTAACATACACACTACAGCCACAAGCATTTGTAACATACACACTACAGCCACAAGCATTTGTAACATACACACTACAGCCAAAAGTATTTGTAACATACACACTACAGCCACAAGCATTTGTAACATACATACTACAGCCACAAGCATTTGTAACATACACACTACAGCCACAAGCATTTGTAACATACACACTACAGCCACAAGCATTTGTAACATACACACTACAGCCACAAGCATTTGTAACATACACACTACAGCCACAAGCATTTGTAACATACACACTACAGCCACAAGCATTTGTAACATACACACTACAACCACAAGCATTTGTAACATACACATTACAGCCACAAGCATTTGTAACATACATTTGTAACATTTACATTACAGCCACAAGCATTTGTAACATACACACTACAGCCACAAGCATTTGTAACAGCCACAAGCATTTGTAACATACACACTACAGCCACAAGCATTTGTAACATACACACTACAGCCACAAGCATTTGTAACATTCACACTACAGCCACAAGCATTTGTAACATTCACACTACAGCCACAAGCATTTGTAACATACACACTACAGCCACAAGCATTTGTAACATACACACTACAGCCACAAGCATTTGTAACATACACACTACAGCCACAAGCATTTGTAACATACACACTACAGCCACAAGCATTTGTAACATACACATCACAGCCACAAGCATTTGTGATATACACATTACAGGTTACAACCACTAACGTAACATAAACACTACAGGTTACAACCACAAGCACTAAAGTAACATACACACTACAGGTTACAGCCACAAGGTAGCAAAATTTCTGCTGTGAACTAAGGGGGACGAGACAGCATAATAGGGGGACGGGATAGCCTAGTGGTTAGAACACTGCGCTCGCAATCTGACAACAAGGGTTCAAATCCTGTTCAAGGGGACATTTTCCCCTGGAGTTAACATCGGTGCAGAATCTACTCTCCCCAAAAAGTCCTTTGAATGAGACTATAAACCTTGGCCCCGTGTGCGAATGCACGCAGAACATCTTGCGCACACATTAAATCCTATTCCCCTTTTCAAAAGAGTTGGCCACTGTGTGCCGGCGGGAAAAGATGACGAGTTTACAGAACCGCATACACACGAGGACTGAATGTAAAAAAAAAAGCACATTATCCATTATCCTCAATATAAAAGAATAAATAACAAGCAACAAAACAATGAACGTACCCAGCATGGGCTGACCGATGGACACCCCGACGCCCTGGATCAGCATGACGACGGAGAGGAGGCGCGGCAAGTGTCGCACCCCCACAAAGTCGATGATGACCACTGCCGTCAAGCTGACGTGGATGCCCCCGAAGTACCCGTACAGGCCACACAGCACCAGCATCCACCAGTACGACTCCACCCATATCAACATGCCGATGGTCAAGCCCACGGCCAGTAGCCCCAGCGCCTGCATCTTGTAGCGAGACATGAACTCCCGGTCCCCCACCAAGGCCATGGTCAAACGCCCCAGCAGGTCTCCCACGCCGGTGACGGAGACCAGGATGGCCTTGTCGTACTTGTCGATGCCTCTGAACACCAGCGTGGCCGGCAGGAACAGCACAAAGTTGAAGTAGCCGAAGAACGCCAGAAAGTTGACCACTGTGATCATGACTGCCACGTAACTCTTCATGACGGAGAAGTCGAACATGGCGATCATTTTGTGGAACAGCTTCCCCGCGTCTTTCTTGTCTTCCTCCTCCTCCTCCTCCTTTTCAAGGCCCTGCACTCGTTCGATCAGGATGGTGGAGCCATACAGCGGCTGGATGCACAGACTGCCAGTGCTGGCGTAGTGGGAGCGGTAGCCCAGCACTTTCTCCGACACAATCTCGTGGTCGTCTGCAGTGCTGCTGCTGCTCTCTCTAGCCAAACGAACAGATTCTGGGTCTGCAGAAGCTTCCCCATCACAGCCCACTTCTGCAGTGGTGTGAGGTCTTTGAATGCTAGGGTTAGAACCTCCTACTCCTTCTTCTCCCTGCACAACACAGTTTCTGACCATGGGGAAAGATTCCGCTGGAGAGGAGATTAGAGGCGTTTGAGGGCTGTCACAGTCCTTGTTTATGCCGTTTTCTGTGGGCACGACCTCATCACAGCTCGCGCTGCTAGCAGGTCTGTGGGAGGAGAGGGTGTCGTCTTCTTGCGAAGGATCCTGCGAGATGACTTTGTTGTTGGTCAGTGTGTGGGACAGCTGGCCGTTCTCCTCTGCCTTCTTCCGCAGCAAGGTCTTCCTCACCTGGGATGACTTTCCGCCTTTGGCCCAAGAATCCACAGGCCGGAACAGACAGCCTCCCACCGTGATGTGAAGGTAGATTGCTCCTATCTGAAACGCCCGAGGGTTCACATTCATTTTTTTTTTAACACGTTCTTTTTCTCTTGGGAGCATGATCTGGTTTTATCATCAAACGAACAGCAGGAGCGTTATCTAATCACAACAGAGTCTTTGTATTCACCAATCTTGGGCCTGGCCAAAAGCGATGTCAGTTTTGGATGTAAGCTAAGCGCCGAGTGTTGTGGTGTAAAACCTTAGTTCAGGTAAAGGTGTCCCATAACCTATGGATGAGACTATAAACTGAGGCCCCGTGTTCGAACGCATGCAGAACATCTTGCGCACACGTTAAATCCTGTTCTGCTTTTCGGAAGAGTAGGCCATTGTGTGCCGGTGGAAACAGATGACAAAATTGACAAAACCGCATACACACGGGGACTGGATGTAAAATAGCACATGAGTGCTTATTCCATTATCCTCAATATAAAAGAATAAATAAAAAAAAAAAATGTGGTCGTAGAGGAGCGAGGCATCAGAGACCTTGGCTTCTCCAGGGGCCAGCATATTGACCACTAGGCTATCCCGTACCCCCGTGTGTTTGGCTTTGATTTGCTCTTTTCTTCTTTTGTTTGTTTGTTATTGTATAGGCAGAATGATAAAAAATCACACAACCCTTTAATAAGCTTACTGATGAACTCCTAAGGATCACAATGGTTACTCTCTCTCTGTATCTCTCTGTCTCTCTCTCACACACACGCACGCACACACACACACAGAAAAATAGCATTTGTCACACACAAAACAATTTTTTCCACCTAGAAATGATTTTTGAAAATGCCATACCACCAGAAGACAGCAACGAGTTACACTCAACTCTCCTCTCTCACACACACACACACACACACACACACACACACAACACACACACACACACACACACACACACACACACACACAAACAGTGCTGACTCCACTCCCCCCTAAAAGTCCTTTGGCTGAGACTATAAACCAAGGTCCCATGTGCGAACGCATTCAGAACATCTTGCGCACACATTAAAACCTGTTCCGCTTTTCAGAAGAGTAGCCCATTGTGTGCCAGTGGGAACGGATGACAAAACTGCAGACACACGGGGACTAGATGTAAAAAAGCACATGAGTGCTTATTCCATTATCCTCAAAATAAAAGACAGTAACAGAGTTTCTCTCTCTCTTACACACACACAATGTGCTATGCCACCCCCCCCCCCCCCCAACAACAAAACCCCACCCTCTCTTCATTTTGAGCTAAATAGATAATTATAACATGTTTGTTTTGTCGTTGTGTCAAATAAGTCTACATGACTTAATAAATGGCAATAAAATATTCTGAATCTGTAAAAAAAAAAAAAAAAAAAAAAAAATCACAAAGAGAGAGACACACACACATTGTTGCACCCAACCTCCCCCCCCTCCACACCCCCTCCCCACACACAGAGAAAACCCCACACATCCACCCAGAAACAACGATGACAAAAGAAACTCATACCACAAGCAGGCAGCCGCTGAGTCCAAACGCTTCCAGGAGCAGCTCGATGAGGGGAGGTAAGGCAAACTGACCAAGGGACGATCCACACAGAGCCAGCCCGTTGGCTAACGAACGCTTCTTATGAAAATACAGCCCCAGGATGACCAGGCAATTGCCGTACACCGTGGCATTGCCCAACCCTGGGGAAGACAGGCAAAGCGCAGGGCATTGACTTGGTAGTTGTGACCTAATGCGTGAGAGGCACGCTCTGAAGTGAACAAAAAGTATGCTCTGGTGTGTGTGTGTGTGTGTGTGTGTCTGTGTGTGTGTGCATGTGAATGCACACAGGGCTTACGCACTATTCTATGAATACTCTATGTGCGTTTGTTCTGTGTGTGGGTTGTTGGTGTCTTTTGATTTTACGTCTGTTCACTCTGTGATGAGACTATAAACCGAGGCCCCGTGTTTGAACGCATGCAGAACATCTTGCGCACTCGTTAAATCCTGTTCCGCTTTTTGGAAGAGTAGGCCATTGTATGCCGGTGGAAACAGATGACAAAATTTACAAAACCCCATATACATGGGGACTGGATGTAAAAAAAGCACATGAGTGCTTATTCCATTATCCTCGATATAAAAGAATACATAAAATTTAAAAAATATCTGGCCACATACTCAATGGATGGGATAGCCTGGTGGTTAGAACATTGTACTCGCAATCTGACAACACAGGTTCGAATCCTGTTCAAGGGGATTTTTTCCCCTGGAGTTAACCTCAGTGCAGAATCCACTCTCTCCAGAAGTCCTTTGGATGAGACTATAAACCGAGGTTCTGTGTGTGAATGCACGCAGAACATCTTGCGCACACGTTAAACCTTGTTCTGCTTTTCAAAAGAGTAGGCCATTGTGTGCCGGTGGGAACGGATGACAAAATTTTAAAAAACGTATACACACGGGAACTGGATGTAAAAAAAGCACACGAGTGCTTATTCCATTATCCTTGATATAAAAGAATAAATAAATAAATAAAAATAAACAAACTACACACACATAAACTACACACACACACAATTCCATTATCCTCGATATAAAAGAATAAATAAATAAAAATAAACAAACTACACACACACAAACTACACACATACACGCTATACACAAACTACACACACACACAAACTACACACACACACACAAACTAACACACACACACACAAACTACACACACACACACAAACTAACACACACACACACAAACCCCCAACACCCCACAACTACACACACTACACACACACAAACTAACACACACACACACTATCTGCACACCACACCCACACCCAAGTAACCCACTGACCGAAAAAAAAGCCGAAGCAGACAATGATGTACTCCACACTGAACAGAAAGCTGCTGAGGGCAAAGCCGATGCAGCCGATCACGCCCCCAGCCATCACCACCTGCCGTATGGAGAACAGCTGAGCCAGCATGATGCACATCGGCGCTGGAAAACACAAGCCAGAATCATCATCATAATAATACATGGAATTTATACAGCGCTTTATCTTGCAAAAAAAACCCAACACAACCAAAGCGCTTTCATCCATCCTACTCACTCACATGCAGCCAGTTACAATTAATAGTCGGTTGTTTGTTTTGTTTTTAACAAATTCAAATGTATACACGGGAGACGGGATAGCTCAGTGGTCGGAGCACTCGCTTTCCCCCAGCCAAGTTAAGCAGCGTCGAGCGTGGTTACCAGTTGGATGGGTAACCGTTTGCGTGCCTTGGCTTCAGTACAGTTCCCCCAGTTCACCCAGCTGTAAATGGGTACCTGCCCTCTTTAGGGTCAGGGAAGGTAAAGCAGTGAGGGAGAGGAGATGGGCGCCGCCCTCAATATGCTGGCCCTAGAGAAGTGAGGTCTCTGACGCCTCGCTCCCCTACGACTTTATAGGTTATGGGACTCCTTTACCTTTACCTAAATGTATACGCACACGCACGCACCCCCACCCACACATAAAGGTTGTATACTTGGCAGGGTGATGGGGTTTTGGCTGTTGAGGGCAGGGACAAGAGAGGAGAATCTTGGGTTTGAAATAAATGTGTCTTGAGGCCGGATTTAAAAGCGTCATAAGAAGGCTTTTTACGAAGGGAGAGAGGGAGGTCATTCCAGATCGATGGACCAGAAACAGAGAAAGAGCGACGGCCAACGGTGGACTGGTTGAATCTAGGTATTCTTAAGGACAAGGTGTCACAGGACAGGAGGACAGTGTCACAGAGGATCACTTGTATGGCATGGTATGTTTGTATGACATGTCTGCATCATGGGCATCATCATTCTATTGGTGACCCTCCACCACACAAGGAGTCGCATACCTCACCGCGTCACCTATCCTGCAGTCCCTTGGACCATGGGGGCACTGATGAAGATTCTGAAACCAGCTTCCTCCACTCCCTGCCGTCCTCTGCTTTCCGTAGCAAATTTGTTCCACTCAAGGCTACCAGTCCACTCTCTGATGTTGTTTTCCCATCGTTTTCTCTGTCTGCCTCTTCTTCCTCTCCCTCCTTGTACTGTTCCTTGCAGGACAGTCTTGGCCAGTCCAGATGTTGGTGTGATGTGCCTGAACCACTTTAGTTTACGTCTTTTCACTCAAGTCAGGAGCTCTTTATATGGTCCGATGGCATTTTAAATTCTGGCCTTCACTGCCTCATTAGTGATGTGATCTCTGTATGAGATACCAGTCGCATTGCACCGGAAAATTTTTAGTTGTTAATATGCTATTAATCTGCAATAAAAAGGCTACTAAATACAGAAAACAGATTGAAAGTCGGACAATTCTATGAACAGTGATTACATTATGAGTGGAAAAAAAAAGCAATAGAGATGACACACTTGGTGGGCATTTTTTCGGTCAGAGCTCCGAGATTCACCAATGGTGAGATTTTGTGCATGCAACCGCTTTTACCCACCATTAAGGTAGCTGCATTCCAACTTCCGCTGGGGTATAAAAACAAGCTCTGGGTGCATGTTTTAAAGAACTTTTGTCATCCGTTCCTACCAGCACAAAATGGCCCACTCTTCTGAAAGGTGGAACAGACCTTTAACAAGATGTTCTGCATGCGTTCGCACACGGGGCCTCGGTTTATAGTCTCATCCAAAGGACTTTTGGGGAAAAGAGTGGAGTCAGTACTGATGTTAACTCCAGGGGAAAGTTCCCTAAAACGGGCACCTCCACGGTGGCTTGATCCCGGGCTGTCAGACCACGAGCGCAAGGCTCTAACCACTAGGCCGTCCTGCTGCCCAGGTGGGAATGATTCTACCTTATGAAGGAGTGGGCTTGAGTTGCACAGTCCTTATATCGTGCTGCAGCCCTTGGGGCTACCTGGCCTTTGGAGAGCATCTCCAACACTGACTGTCCTTATGCCCTCTTGGCCGAGAGAGTGGGGATGTACTGTGGGCAAGGCACTATGATCAAATTTCTGCCCAATTTCTGAACTAGCAGCTGCCTCTTCTGCTGTTTTGGAGGTCATCGTTGATCATAATGGACAAATATATATGAGGGAGTGGGGGAGAGATGGAAATGGAGATGATGGCTTGTGAGAGCGACACTTTGGACTCCACCTTGTTCAAATGACACTTATTTTTTGTCACTGACAATGTCAGGAAACTTGTGATTTAAACATAACAATTTTTTTTTTTTAAACCATGTGATTCTATCACATCGTAGTTGCTGACAGGAAGAAACTGAAATCTGATCTCAAAATTAGAAAAAAAAAGAAGAAGCAACTTTTAATTTACAAAAAAAATGTTAAACCAACTTAACTCCTCCTTTTCCAAGCACAACCAGGAACAGTGCAAAGAGGCAACCCCCAAACCCCCCCCCCCCCCACCAAAACACACCCCCAAACAAAAAAACAATCACCACCAACTTCACTGTTTGTGTGGTGAAAACCAATAAGCAAAAACCATATTTTAAAAAACAACAAAAACTCCTCATTCTGGTTTGTACAAAAAAACACATCCCTGCTTTCATAACCAAAAAAAAAAAGACCCCCCCCCCCCCCCCCCCACCATAAACATGCATGACAATTTCTTTGATAGACAAACCCCTACATCTTTTCATAACACACAAAGATAAAATACACCCCCTTCCTTTCCTTCTAGGAAAAAAACAGCAATCTTTTGTCACAAGAGGACCACTAAAATTGTCTTCATGATGGACACTATGGCCAAGTTAGGGGGACGGGATAGCTCAGTGGTCAGAGCACTCGCTTTCCCCAAGCCAAGGTTAAGCAGCATCAAGCGTGAATACCATGTGGATGGGTGACCGTTTGTGCGCCTTGGCTTCAGTACAATCCCCCAGTTCACCCAGCTGTACATGGGTACCTGCCCTCTTAAGGGTCAGGGAAGGTAAAGCAGCGAGGGAGAGGAGATGGGTGCCGCCCTCAATATGCTGGCCCCTAGAGAAGCTGAGGTCTCTGATGCCTCACTCCCCTACGACCACATAGAATGTGGGAATGCCGCCGCTGTGCCTTTATGGCCCAGTGGTTAAAGCCATTTGACTTCAGTTCTGTGGGTCCAGAAGGCGAGGTTCGAATCTCAGCAGTGGTGTCTGGTGAATTAAGGGTGGGGATTCTCACCGTGTCCTGGGTCAACTTCAAGTGCAGACCTGACAATGCCTTCATGAACATACGCATGAAGAAAATGAAACGTACCCATTAAAGACCGTGTAATTCACGTCAGCATTCAACGGGATACTGAAACACAAACACAGCCAGCATGTAACCTGTACCCCCCAAATAAAAAACAACAACCCAACCCAACAACAAACAACAAAAAACCCCAAAACAACTGAGCTGCTCTTTAGTTGGACTGTGTCGGCTGAGGCCAGCAGGCAGACCTCCTGCAGAGTGACAAGCACAGGAGAAGACCTGGCACTACGCATCCCATGCACTGAGAAGAGAAGAGAGAGAGAAGAGAAGAGAGAGATAAAATGTCTTTAGTTGCGTTGTTGGTTCCAGCGGAGGAAGACTTACACATGAAGGCGTACACGATGCCTGACCCGCCCATCACCATGGAGGCCAGCGAAGTAGAGATCTCAAAGTAATCCTGGAAATAGTTGAGGAAGATTCCCGTCGACTTGGTCATTCCCACCATGACGAACACGCACATGAAGCATCCTGCCCGCAGAGGAGAGTCAATCAGGAATGATGATGATAACGCTACACGGGTATATTTGTCAGAAGCGTATGTTGACATGAAAACCAAAACCAATGTAATATCAATATGCAAAATTTGAGGTTGTCAAAGTTTTCATAGGTGTAAAGGCAGCAAGTTTAAAAATGATAATATTGATCAATTAAACTTGTTTCAAAAGGAATGATTTGTTGTGACAATGACAAGTTGGGATTTTCTTCAGCTGCCAAATAAGAATAATAATAATACATGGAATTTATACAGCGCTATATCTTGCAACAAAACAAATCAAAGCGCTTTCATTCATTCTACTCATTCACATGCAGCCAGTTACAATTAATAGGTGTTTTTTTGGTGTTTTTTTTTTACAAGTTCAAATGTATACATACATGCTCACACACACACGCACATAAAGGTTTACTCTCCGGCAGGGTGATGGGGTTTGACGGCAGATAACACGTTTCTATGTTTGCTGGTGGAGTGCACGATAAGCTGCCAGCTTGTTGCTGCTCCACATGGATTTGTGTACAATGTCTTTCTTGTCTGAATAAAAGTGTGTTTGTTTGAACCAGATGAAAATGAAAATACACAAGTTCAGATTAAAAGTTTTGTATGATACTGCTTGCCGGTTTTAAAGCCAACATTTCAAAGCAAGAGCTCTTTACTCATTTCAAAGCAAAATCAAGAAACGCTTTAATTTTACTTCTTTCTATTATTACAAGAAACAAAAAAAACCCAAACCACCCCCTCCCCCCCAAGAATAAACATATAATAAATAAACCAGATGAAATTGAAAATAAACAGGTTTAGATTCAAAGTTTTGTATACTGCTTGCTGGTTTTTGAGTCAACATTTGAGGGAAAAAAAATGACTGAAAAAAGGTATGCCAACAAAATCTCCGCACTGCACCATTCCTGACCAGCAGATTGTTTTCTGTGTGAGGAATAGGGAACATCAGTTTTAAGACAAACAACTTTGACAGAAGTGCTGATGATACTGATACTGTTATCTAAACAGACGGCTGGAACCTGACCATCAATCAGCATGATGTGATCCTGCTAGCAACTACTGTGCGGTTTATGGACAAAACAAACAGGTTTTAAACCACCCCACTGCATTTGGGGACGGGATACCTCAGTGGTCGGAGCATTTGCTTTCCCCCAGCCAAGGTTAAGCAGTATTGAGTGTGGTTACTAAGTGGATGAGTGACCATTTGCGCGCCTTGGCTTCAGTACAGTCTCCCAGTTCATCCAGCTGTCAATGGGTACCTGCCCTCTTTAGGGTCAGGGAAGGTAAAGCAGTGAGGGAGAGGAGATGGGCGCCGCCCTCAATATGCTGGCCCCTGGAAAAGCTGAGGTCTCTGACACCTTGTTCCCCTATGACCACATAGGTGATGGGACACCTTTACTTCATTTGTTAAAAGAAAGAAAGAAAACTACTGTAGGACAGAAAACCCGATTTTTAACAACACATCCATGACTGAATCTTTCCAAAATTTGAAAAAAATCAAGAGAACCATGTCTACATTTCGAAGAATATAAAAACTGTTTTATTTTAGTTATCTATTGATTAAAAAAAAACCTTTTATATCGAGGATAATGTAATAAGCACTTATGTGCTTTTTTACATCCAGTCCCCGTGTGTATGCGGTTTTGTAAATTGTCATCTGTTCCCACCGGCACACAATGGCCTACTCTTATGAAAAGCGGAACAGGATTTTAACATGTGCGCAAGATAGTTCTGCGTGCGTTTGCACACGGGGCCTCAGTTTATAGTCTCATCCGAAAGACTTTTGGGGAGAGTGGAGTCTGCACTGATGTTAACTCCAGGGGAAAATATCCCCTTGAACGGGAATCAAACCCGGGTTGTCAGATTGCGAGCGCAATGTTCTGACCACTAGGCTATCCCGTCCCCCCCCCCACCCCTGTGACATCAACAGTGATAAATAAAACAAAGCCCCCCCACCCCCCTCCCCGGTCATCCTCCTCCCCCGGGCCATGAGGTGAACTTACCCCAAACAATGACCCAGGCCCAGCCCCGGTCCATAGGAAAAGGTTCTTTAGCCTTCGCCATCTTCACCACCCCTGTCTCTGGTCAGCTGTCTCTGGCCACGGCTGGTCAGTCAGCTGTCCCTGGCTTCCTACAGTATGCAGAAAGATGGCTGGCCGGCCCAGTTCTCTTCTGCCTTCAGGTCTTGTTTAGTGATGTCTCCGTGCTTACGGTCCAGGCATTTTGACAGAGCTGTGAACATGAAAAAGGTTTTGAAAAAAAGAAAATCCAAGGAAAAAAAACAGAAAAAAAAAAATCAAGACACTGCCCTCCAACCCCCCCCCCCACCCAAACAACAACAAAACAACACGAAACCAGCCAACAAAAACAAAAGAAAAACAAACAATAGAAAAACTAAACAAACAACCTCCTCCCCCCCACACACACACAGAGCAAACAGCAACAGGTGAGAGTCTTTGTTTTAGTTGAACGGCAGAATTTAACCAACAGTGTGTTGCCTAAAAAATCAGAGCCTTACTCTTATATATATATATATGCTTACATTATTATTAGCGCTCTGATTTGTATTTGCAAGATACAGCGCTATGTAAATTCTATTTATTATTATTGGCAGCCATCAGTCTCGGAAGACTATGAAGTTGCACTCAGTCTTCATTCTGGTACAGCGTCGGTTGTGGCTGGCCAATCCATTATATATATATATATATATATATATATATATATATATATATATATTATATACAACAAACATGTATTTATATAACACTTTCCTGTATAGATAACATTTATATTCTACTACCTTTGAACTATGTTTAGAGACGATGCTGCTTACTTTCGGTTAAGTATGTCTTTTGACATTTGTTCACTGTTGTATGCTACATGCTTCACACTTACACAACGCCACCTCACACACACACAGCATGCGCACACACACACACACACACAGAGCGCGCGCGCACACACACACAGAGCGCGCGCGCACACACACACATGCATGCACACACACTCAATGAAGACTCAACTGAACTTTTTTGTCTCTCCGAAACAGAACCAAGAACAGGTGGACTTCATGAAGAAAATAAAAACTTCATTACAGAATCATATACAACAACAGCAGCCACAATCCTTGAACATGAATAACAGCCAACAAAACTTACATACATGTTTTGTTTATGACATCAACACAGCCAGTGTGACAGATGGTTTAGTGTGAAAACGACAACAGAAGATCTGGTGACAGACTTTTGATATAGTTTTTACGAGTGTGTACGTATACATGTGTGTGTGTGTGTGTGTGTGTGTGTGCATGTGTGTGTGTGTCTGTGTGGTAACTCCAGTAACAGGTGCGGTAACTTCAGTCACATTCTCTGGCCATGTAAAAGAACAGTCCCTTTTCACCCACCACAATGCGAACTGACTGACAGAGTGGCATTATAGTAGAAAGCTCTTTGGTGCTTTACATTATTGCAGTGTCACAGGTCTGAATCCACTCATGGCAGCAACACCAGGAAAGTTAGAACTTCCTTGGTGCTGGTACAAATTTTGCAAAGACTCCCTCCCACTTCCAGTCCTCAGGATGAAACTGAATTCAAATCTTGCGCATGAAACTTTGGGATGAAACAAACTTGTACATATGTTAAATCTCATTCCACGTTTGTCTTTCAAAAGCACTTGATGGGATAGCCTAGTGGTTAGAACATTGCACTCGCAATCTGACGACCTGGGTTCGATTCCCGTTCAAGGGGATATTTTCCCCTGGAGTTAACATCAGTGCAGACTCCACTCTCCCCAAAAGTCCTTCGGATGAGACTATAAACCGAGGCCCCGTGTGCGAACGCACGCAGAACATCTTGCGCGCATGTTAAACCCTGTTCCACTTTTTGTAAGAGTAGGCCACTGTGTGCCGGTGGGAACAGATGACAAAATTTACAAAACCGCACACACACACGGGGACTGGATGTAAAAAAGCACATAAGTGCTTATTCCATTATCCTCAATATAACAGAATAAAATAAAATAAATAAAAAATAAATGCATAGAATCTTGGTTTTAAGTCACATTCAACGGACTGCATGTGGATTGTCCTCTCATTAATCTTTACTCCCAAGTAAAAAAGTAAAGGTGTCCCATAACCTATAAGGTCGTAGGTCAGAGACCTCAGCTTCTCTAGGGGCCAGCATATTGAGGGAGGCACCCATCTCTTCTCCCTCGCTGCTTTACCTTCCCTGATCCTAAAGCGGCAAGTACCCATATGGTCACCCACCCAACTGGTAACCACACTCAACGCTGCTTAACTTGGCTGGGGTAAAGCGAGTGCTCCGACCACTGAGCTATCCCTTCTAGATTCTTATCTGGTTGCCCAAAGTGAGATTTAAATGCACAGCCCTTGGATTATGCTTTAAATGTCCTACCACTTACTTCAGTTTACCACTGATTCCCCCCCCCCCCCCCCCCCCAAACATACACACAAAAACCTTCAACCATACAAACAACTGAATAAAACAAACAAAAAAAAGATAAACCAACAAGAATAACCACAACAAGCAAATAAACAAACAAACAAACACACATACACAACAACAGCGACAATAACTAACATAAGACAAGAATAAGCCAAAACAAATGAATAACAATATAGAACTAACAACAGGCGAAAAAAGAGTCCAAAATATCCCCTCCCCAAGAAAACCACCCTAAAACCCAAAACAAACAAGCAAAAAGCAAAATAAACCAGAACTCCACCCCCACCAACAATAACAACAACCAAATGGATATAAACAGAGGAAACTGATGTATAGTTTCCTTTTAAACCATTTAAACACTTAACATACACGTACCCTCACCCATATCCCCTTCACCACATAAAAAAAATTATACTCATGTATAAGGAAAACAAGAAATAGCCTCTGTGTGTGTGTGTGTGTGTGTGTGTGCGTGCGTGCGTGCGTGTGTGTGTGTACACAAATGCTGCCTTCAAAGTTTTATCTTGCAGTGAATTTTTTAAAATTATGGAATCTTGGACAAAAATAATTTTTCTGATGAGAATGAAGTTGTAACTGGCTACCTGCACTTGTTGTTTTTCTTTCACTGTATTTTCTCAATTTATTACACACACACACACACACACACACACACACACACACACACACACACACACACACACACACAATCAAAATGCACATAACACAATATCCCATAATTCACGTCAGCATTCAATGGGTTACAGAAACATGAACACACCAGGCATGCATCCTGTACAAAACTAAACGCAACTCAGAAGTCGGAACATGTCAGCTGAGGCCAGCAGGCAGACCTCTTGCAGAGCTAGAGGCACAGGAGAAGACCAGGTGCTACACACCCAATAGAATAAGGGAAGGCGGAGAGGAGAAGAAAAGAACAGATGTCTGATCCAGTCAGAGGTTCAAATCCTGTGAGCAGCTGCTAGAGCTGGAAGAGATAATCACTTCACATCTGCACTGACTCCAGCCCCCTTCTAGTCCTTCAGATGAGACCTGATCACTGCATGACCACATACAGACACACACAGATACAATCCTGTACTTGCATGAAATATCCCATTACATCTGTCTGTGAAGATCTGCCATCACATGCTAGTATGCAGAACGCATGCAGAACATCTTTGCGGACACGTTAAATCCTGTTCCGCTGTTTGAAAGAGTAGGCCATTGTGTGCCGGTGGGAACAGATGACAAAATTTAAAAAACCGCATACATTTTTTTATTTTAAAAAGCGCTTTGATTTGTTGCTTTACAAGATTCAGCGCTATATAAATTCCATACATTATTATTAGTAGTAGTAGTAGTAGTACAGGGGGGGGAGCAGGTGGCAAAATAAAAAGGCATGGACACATACACTGATGGGATAGCCTGGTGGTTAGAGTGATGTGCTCGTGATCTGCTGACCCACGTTCGAATTTCGTTCAAGAAGGTTTTTCTTCTGGAGTTAACATCAGTATCGACTCCACTCTCCCCCAAAACTCCTTCAGATGAGTCTATAAACCGAGGTCCCGCGTGCGAATGCACACATAACATCTTGTGTACATGTTAAAACCAGTTCCGCTTTTTGGATGAGTAGGCCATTGTGTGCCAGTGGGAACGGATGACAAAACTGCATACACATGGGGACTAGATGTAAAAAAACACACGAGTGCTAAATCCATTATCCTCGAAATAAGATAATGACAATAATAATATAAAAAAGAAATAATACCATGTTCAGACAATCATGTAGTAAACAGAATGGAATGTGGCACTCTCTCACTAATGAGGAAAACTGGAGGGTTTTTATGTTGTTTTTTAAGGAATGAATGAAGAAGTAACAATTGGATGCTTCTGTTGGCTATGCCATATGTTCACATACACACACACACACATTATATGCATGCACGTGCGCACACACACATACATATACACACACACTTTTTCAAAACAAATTTTGAAAACTTTTTCAAGCAAACAACATGCTAACACATAAACCTGGCTTGACAGTGGTTTAACATGATGTATTAACCCAAAGTCCTATGTGTTTCATGCATTACACACAAGTAAAATATCTATGCTAAAAGCCAGAAAAAAAACAAGCCCCCACATTTTTTTTAAAGCAATACAAGAAAAAAAAAGACACATCACATGCATTCACACACACACACATGCATCCACCCACACACCGTATTGCACTGCATGCCTCTTTCAATCATGGCAGATTTCACAGCATAAAATTCAGGCTGCTATCCCAGAGAAAGAGTATGTCAACACACGAGCAGTGCCACCGTGTCTTAAATTTGTTTCTCCCTGTCTGTGAGTATATTTGTTTCCATGTATCTCTCCATGGATTTTTCTTTTTACATAATTCTGCCAGGGAAACTCTCTTGTTACCATGAGTTCTTTTACATGTGCTGAATGCATGTTGGGTATGATACTTTGGTTCATCATCTCATCTGAAAGACTAGCACCCAGACACCCACTCAAGGTTTAGTGGATGGGGGAAACATTTAGGATCGAATATGCGTTTCTCACTTTTTAGGCGGGTGTGTCAAGTGAAGTCAAAAACACTTTAATCATCCCAAGAAGGGCAATTACAATACTGACAGGCACACTGATACATATTATAATTTTGAAAAACACAAGAAAGCTACATTTCATATTGGTTAAAATAATAATAATATATGGAATTTATAGAGCGCTATATCTTGCAATTACAAATCAGAGCGCTTCCATTCATTCCAAGATAACTTTAAAAAACCAAACACACACACAAGCATGCACACACACACACACACCAATATGAAAATCAATCAAGCAATCATGGTTGCTTTTTCATATTGTGTTCATATGGGTCTTATGGCCTGCAAAAACTGAATAAATGTGATTGATTGATTGACTGATTGACACACACACTGATGCAGGAGTACAATGTTATAAAAACCATTGACTAGAAAAGACATATTAACTTATTATTTATGCATGCACGCGCATGATTATGCACTCACACATGCATGCATGCACACACCCACCCATCCCAATGTATGAAAGTATATGTTACCTCTAGCCTACTGATCTACCTGAGAGGGAAGTGGGGAGGGGTGGGTGGGTGGAGAGTGGCAAAGTTTCAAGCTTTTCATGAGGAGCGACGCTGAATTTCTTGCAGAGAAATAAGCTGTGATTGTAAATACTTCAATACACACTATAGTATTATTACATTGAAACAGCATCTGTAAGATAATAAATACAAAATAAAACAGTATACAACACAAAGCAATGCCATGAGCTAAATATAATGAAATAAACATAATAATAACAAATAGCATGGAAACTCATACATACTGACTGAAGTACAACTGGCACAGAAAAGCAAACCTTCATGTCCAATGATAAGAATAATATTCTACATTCTATGTTCAATAAGAGGAGGGGGGAGGGGGGAAGTGGGCTGATAAACAGAACTACGGAAATTCAATGTCCTAGGTTGGCAATATTTACACAGACTACAGCGCCCTATCACAGCTGATTCTAAGCTTGAATCACACACACACACACACAGTCACACACGCGCGAAATAAACACACACACACACTCACAGTCACACACTCTCTCTTTCTCTCTCACACACGTCTGATAAAACTATTTAGTGGAAGGACATTATTAAAGTGAAGAACACACACACACACTCACAGTGACAAAGCACATCCTTCGGATGAGACTATAAACCCAGGTCATGTATGCGAACGCACGCAGAACATCTTGAGCACACGTTAAAACCTGTTCCACATTTTGGAAGAGTAGGCCACAGTGTGCTGGTGGGAATGGATGACAAAATTGACAAAACTGCACACATACGTGGACTGGATGAAAAAAAGCACACGAGTGCTTATTCCATTATCCTCGAAATAAAAGAATGAAATAAAATAAAAATAAATAAACACACACAACAAAGTCAGCTTGCGGTCATGCGATCATATGACTTTTAAACTGAAGAACACACACACACACACAAACAAGTCAGCTTGCGGTCATGCGATCATATTACTTTTGGGCACAAGCAGTCATACAAGCACCTATCACTTACATACAGTACACACACCTGGGTTAACTGAACTGATCTCGTTTCACAGATTATAGCAACCCACTGTAACATTTACATGAAACACAGGTTTTCCACAAATCAAGACTAAATCGGACAGGTGTAAATCTAGATATATATGTCTGTCTGCATAATGTTGATTTTAAAAGGAGCAGATGGTGAGTGGGATAATGATAATACTACTAATAATAAAAAATGGAACTTATATAGCGCGATATCTTGCAAAGACAAATCAAAGCGCATGCATTTAACCTAGTACTACCCTAGTTCAACCTAGCCTACTGGTTAGTGCGCAGCGCTTGTGATCTGACAGCCCGGGGTTCGAACCACCACCCATTTGAGAAGACTTTTGCCCAGGAGTTCAGATCAGTACCGACTCCACTCTCCCAAAAGAACTTCGGATGAGACTATAAACAGAGGCCTTGTGTGTGAATAATGTATGGAATTCATATAGTAATGTATGGAATTTATATAGCACTGAATCTTCTAAAACAACAAATCAAAGCACTCAGATGACTTGTTTTAAAAATATAAAAAATTTATGCGTGTGTATGCGGAATATATGAATATACCTAGAACATGTTGCGCGCATGTTAAAAACCCATTCTGCCTCTCAGAAGAGAGGGCCATTGAGTGCTGGTAGGAATGGATGTGACTATAAACCGAGGTCCCGTGTGCGAACGCATGCAGAACATCTTGCGCACATGTTAAATCCTGTTCCGCTTTTCAAAAGAGGCCATTGTGTGCCGGTGGGAACAGATGACAGAATTTACAAAACCGCATACACACGGGGACTAGATGTAAATTAAAGCACCTGAGTGCTTATTCCATTATCCTCGATTAAAAAAAAAAAATCATGTCATCTAAGTGCTTTGATTTTGTTGCTTTACAAGATTCAGCGCTATATAAATTCCATACATTATTATTATTATTTTCATATTTCCATCAGCATAGTTATTTGATCTTCTGCATGTGAGTATACAAGGAGAAAATTAAGACTCTGGAAAGAATGCACTTAGAGCTGCCATGCAAGATGGTAAAAAAAAAACCCCCCACCCTTAATTGACCAGACACTGCTGCCGAGATTCAAACCCACAACTTCATGGACCAGTGGCACTGAAATCAAACTGTCCTAACCATTCCAAACATATGAGCGTTTCTGTACATTTCAATGTGCCATTTTCACTGAGCTGCATGTGACCCATGTGAGCAGGGATAGTTAAGCGCTGCTTACTGTTTACACAGGGGGTTTGAGTGCAACCTATTGCCTAGCAGTCATTTAAAGGTTAGGCCTAGCTGACATGGGGTGGCAATGTACAGTCATTTAGCATGCCATTTAACTCTGACGGCAAAGCAGAGGGGGGTTGGAAATGTGACGGATTAAACTCGGTTGGTTACCGCTACAAACATCAGTCTGCTTTTTTTGGTGTGTGCTGCCTCATCTTCTGTGACAATCCGGTCCTGCTGTTCCCACGCCACTCATTTTGGTCTCTCTGCCCCAGCCATACCCACAATTGTTATGTGGCATTCTCAGGGTCAGACGTCCACAGGGAGCCCATCACTGTCAGGCTGCTGGAGGGCTTGTTTGCTCTGTCCTGTTCATAAACCTGCCTGTTCTTCTTTGATGACTTCCTCAGCTTGCGGCTTCAGTCTGTTCAGAACTCTTAGAATGGCTTTACTTGGATGGCTGATCAGGCTGATGGTTTGGTAGTTCTGGCATAGTTGCAAGTTGCCTTTCTTCAGGAGAGTGATGTTCAGGGACAGTCCCTAAGGTGTTGGTCACTCACCTGTCTGCCTGATCTTATTGCAGATGGTGAGTAACACCTCTATCATGGCCTCTCCAGCTTAGACCAGCTGCGATGGAAAGTTGTCCGCTCCTGCTGACCTACCTTTCTTCAGTGAGTTTGTTGCACTTTTATCTTCTTCCAGCAAGATGGGGTAGCTGCTGGTGTTGGTTGGTGGCGGGAAATCTCCAACACCTTTGTTCTCCTGTTGCTAAGTGTGTGTGTGTGTGTGTGTGTGTGTGTGTGTGTGTGTGTGTGTGTGTGTGTGTGTGTACAATTCAGAGCAGTACTCTGTTCACCTCTTAATTAAGAATATCTTGTTCTCCAGTGACACATTTCCCTGCTGTCTTGGATGTTAGTGGTTCTCCCTTGTTTTGAGCTTGTCAGGTCTTTCACAAGCTGGTAGGTTATTCTTCTGCTGGGTTTCTTCAATCCCTTAGCAGTGTTCTTCAATCCAAGTCTCCTGTGCTTTCCTCATGACTTTTCCGACTTGTTGACTGGCTTCTCTGTCTAGTTTTGCCCCTTCGGGCTTCGGCCTCCACCTTTGTTTCGGTTCTCTGCGTTTGTCACACAGATTGAATGTCTTCTGTGACCCATGGCTTCTTTTTGGGTCAGTGTCTGCGAAGGATGTTGTCAGCTGTTGTAGTCACTGCAGTGTTGAAGCTGTTGATCAAGGTATCTACTTTGTTTGTCAAGGATGTTGTTGGTGTTTCAGTCACTGCAGTGTTAAAGCTGTTGATCAAGGTATCTACTTTGTTTGTCAAGGATGTTGTCAGCTATGTTGATCAAGGTATCTACTTTGTTTGTCAAGGATGTTGTTGGTGTTTCAGTCACTGCAGTGTTAAAGCTGTTGATCAAGGTATCTACTTTGGTGTCCTGATTGTCAAGAATGAGGAGTGGGGTGAATGGTCCTCTATCGCTGCTTGGAAGTTTTCTACTGTTTTGATACACTATATAAATTGTGTAAAGCACCATTTGCTTCGTTATAGGCCCTTTATCAAATTTAAAATTAAATGCATTTTGTTTTATGGAGAAATGTTGAGATTTCAACAGCTTTCTTCATTGAGATTATGCACAACATTTTCAGCATTTGCATTTAAGTATTTCTGGTGTTGAGATCTGTGTACCAAATTATTCTAGGAGTTGAAACCTAAACAAGTTTCACATTGTTACATGAACCTTCCAATGTAGGGTTGTAACATGAAAATGAGGATCTAAACGGAAGCACTAATAAAAGGATTACATTAAAAAGCAAATGAAACATATTGAAAAGCAAATGAAACATACTGAAAAGCAAATGAAACAAACATATTCATGAAGTACACTTAGTGGAAAAATGTGAGTAAAAAGAAGTTGTGTACTCCAATCAGTTCATTTTGAAATACTTTACTGTTTATCTTATCTGCCTTGGCTAGAGCTCTGAGGTTCACCATGGTCAGATTTTGCGTATGCCAACATTTGCCCACCATTTACCGATTTAGCATAAAGCACAGCCAGTTGTTTCCCTTGCTGGTATAAAGCCTTATCCAACAAAAGAGAAAACTTTTGATACACAAGCCTGGATTTTCAAGGGTTTTGAAGGGAATGTACGTCACAAGTTGTCATTTTGGTTATCTTCAACAGGGTTAAAAATCATGAATCTAACATTTCTTATAAAAATAATTTTAAAATCCAAAAATTGCCAATACCGAATTCCTTTTAAAACAGAAGGAAAATCACCCATGAGGTTTAACATCTCACTTATCTTGTACCTATACCCCCCCACCCCTCCAATCCTGTTGTTTATAGCCCCGCCGACCACAGAGGCCATATCAGGGCTGTTGTCACCTTGTCAACTTTTAAATCTCAAGGTTAAAACTGTGCAGCTATATACACATTAAAACAGAGTATAAAACCAACTCTACTGTCGTTCCTTGTCCCCCTCTCCTCAACACCTGTGCGCACACATACATATCCCATTAACGGTCAATACTCCAACTTACCCCCCCACCTCCCTTTTCAGGGATGACTCAGAGCTGAAGTGTTTGACAGAGACACCTTGCTCTCCAACAATGGAAAACATTATCTTAGGGGACACCTTTGCCTTTACAATGGCACCTCAGTGGAGGGTCGTTAAATTGCAGACAACAGTAAACACACACACATATATTCATGTATGATCGAGTGTACGCCTCAATCTGCAAGCAAGCAAGCAAGTTTGTGAATTATTACATCATAAATGTTTAAGGCTTTTGTACCAACAACATTAGATCATAGATAATCTGCATCGTTATTAGAAATTTAAAAGAAATCTGATACATTAAAAAACAAACAAACAAAAATGGCTGAGAGTGTGTATGTTTGTGTGTGCATGTTCCCACATGCGTGCTTTTGCAGTAAGCATGTGTGAATATGTGTGCATGTGTGTTTTCAAATAAGCAAATGTGTGCAAGTGTATGTTTGCGTGTGTGTGATGGTGTGTGTATGAGTAGTCAATTGTGTGTGTGTGTGTGTGTGTGTGTGTGTGTGTGTTGTGCACATGCGCACGCATGCACACGCAAACTAGGGCATGAGTATGCACATGTATTTGTATGCAAGTGTGTGTATGTCAGTGAGTAGTCAGTATGTGTGTGTGTTTGTTTACTTTATTTTACTCTTTTATATAGAGGATAATGGAAAAAGCATTTATGTGCTTTTTTACATCCAGTCTCCGTGTGTATGCAGTAAATTCTGTCATCTGTTCACACCGGCACACGATGGCCTACACTTAATAAAAGCGGAACAGGATTTAAAGTGTGCACATGATGTTCTGCGTACATTTGCACAGTTTATAGTCTCATCCGAAGGACTTTTGGGGAGAGTGGAGTCTGCACTGATGTTAACTGCAGGGGAAAATATCTCCTCGAACGGGAATCGAACCTGGGTCGTCAGATTGCAAGCGCAATATTCTAACCACTAGGCTTTCCCATCCCCCATTTGCGTGCGTGCGTGCGTGTGTGTGTGTGTGTGTGTGTGGTGTGAGAGAGAGAGAGAGAGAGAGAGAGAGAGAGAGAGAGAGAGAGAGAGAGAGAGAGAGAGAGAGAGAGAGAGAGAGAGAGAGAGAGAGAGAGAGGGAGAGAGCAAGAGAGACAAACAGAGAGAGACAGATAGACAGACATACAGATTGATTCCAGGCTGAACATTTATTGACACAGAATAAGTGTAAAATGATATAGCAGTGTACCACAAATATTTTCCCTCAACATATTTGCGTGGTATATGCAGTCTTCAAACCCCCAATGTTGACTTATGCATGCACTTTCACCTGTTGGACATTAGCCAAGATAAGAGTTCAAAATACACACACTCACACATCCTCTCTCTCTTTCCCCCCCCCCTCACACACACACTCACTCACATTTACACCCCCCACCCCCCCCTCTCTCTCTCTCTCTGCTCCTTAACATTTCGTTGAATATGAATGGAAAGATGGTAAAATGAATAACACCCAAACATATCTCCCCCTTCTCTTTCTCACCCCCCCCCCCCCCCCCCCCCCCCCACCCTCTTCTCCTTAACGTTTTGTCAAATATGACTTTAAAAACTTGTGGAAAGATGGTAAAATGATGAACACTCCAACATATCTCACTCCCTCCCCCCGCCTCCACTCTCTCTCACACACACTTCTCCCCTCTCTCTTCTTAACGTTTTGTCGAATATGACTAAATTTTTAAAAAAATTGTAGAAAGATGGTAAAATGAAGAACACTCCAACATATGTCCCCCTTCTCTCTCACACATGCACACACTCCCCTCCCTCCCCTCTCTTCTCCTTAATGTTTTGTCGAATATGACTAAAAATAAATTGTGGAAAGATGGTAAAATGAAGAACACTCCAACATATGCCCTCCTTCTCTCTCTCTCACATCCCCCCCCCCCCCCCCCCCCCCCCACCTTCTCCTTAACGTTTTGTCAAATATTCATGATTTAAAAACTTGTGAAAAGATGGTAAAATGAAGAACACCCAAACATATCCCCCCCCCCCTCTCTCTCTCTTGTTTTGTTGAATATGACTAAAAAAAACAACTTGTAGAAAGATGGTAAAATGAAGAACACTCCGGCATATGTCCCCCCTCTCTCTCCCTCACACACACTTCCCTCCCCCCACCCCTCTCTTCTCCTTAATGTTTTGTCGAATATGACTAAATTAAAAAAAACTTGTAGGAAGATGATAAAATGAAGAACACTCCAACATATGTCCCCCTTCTTTCTCTCACAAACACACTCCCCCCCCCCCCTCTTCTCCTTAATGTTTTGTCGAATATGACTAAAAAATACTTGTGGAAAGATGGTAAAATGAAGAACACTCCAACATATGCCCCCCTTCTCTCTCTCTCTCACTACTCCCCCCCCCCCTCCCCCCTCTTCTCCTTAACGTTTTGTCAAATATTCATATTTTAAAATGTATGAAAAGAAGGTAAAATGAAGAACACCCAAACGTATCACCCCCTTCTCTCTCTCTCTTTCTCTCACATCCCCTTCCCCCCCCCCTCTCCTTAACGTTTTGTTGAATATGACATATAAACATGGAAAGATGGTAAAAATGAAGAACACCCAAACATATCTCCACCCTCTCTCTCACTCAAACACACACTGGCCCCCCCCCCCCCCCCCCCCCTCTCACTCAAACACACACACTGCCCCCCCCCCCCCCCCCCCCCCCTTTTGTCTAGTAATATTCACGACTTAAAAACCTGTGGAAAGATGGTCAGATGAAGAACATTTGTGTGTGTGAGAATGAACTCGAATATTTTAATGAGAGAGAGAAGGTAAAATGAAGAACACCCAACCATCTCTCTCTCTCTCTCCAAATATCACAACTTGTGCAAAGAGGTTAAATGAATTTGAACACAAACACACACTCTCCCCTTTTTTTTTCCTTCTCTTTTTTTCCCTTTTATCTATTATCACTTACATGATATATATATAGTGGAAAGAACTTAAACTGAACACAAACACACACACGCATGTGCACACAAACACACACGTTTAATCCTATTCCGCTTTTCGTAAGAGTAGGCCATCATGTGCCGGTGGGAACAGATGACAGAATTCACAAATCCGCATACACATGGGGATTGGATGTAAAAAAGCACATAAATGCTTATTCCATTATCCTCGATATTAAAGAATAAAATAAAAAAAATAATAAAAAAACATGCCACACAACATACACACGCATGCACACACAAATGCACGCGCGCTCATCTCCCTCCACACCCCCCACACACACATCATCATCATCAAGAAGCTATAGACTGCTGTTCAACTGCTAAGTTTTTGCAAAATCATCACTGGCTCCAGAAGCAGTGTAAAGATTCAGCTTCGGAACTAAGCAGCAGCAAAATGAAGCCAAAGAAAACCAGAGGCAACAAAACCCAAGTTCTGAGGCAGCTGGTGTTGTTAGCCTACCCATCAAGAGTTAGACCAAGGCCAGACTGGTACAGTACCGTTTGTGAAAGTGCCAAAGAACAGCATGGCAGAAGAGATAATGAAAGAGATAAATGAAGGGATGAATGAAAAGAATGTATGAAATGGTCGGTGATTTGAAATCTATCATTCTGACCCTCAATGATCCGAGTTCTTTCTCTAGAAAAGACCCTTCAGAAGTTTGTCAACAGAGACACAGGAACGATGTGCGGTTTTGACCAATTTATTGTCACTGCCCCTTGTGGCAATTGGGGATGGGATAGTCGAGTCAAGTCAAGTCAAAAACACTTTAATCATCCCATGAAAGGCAAAACACAGATCAGCGGTCAGAGAACTCACTTTCCACCAGCCAATGTTAAGCAGCGTCGAGCATGGTTACCAATTGGATGGGTGACTGTTTACGCGCCTTGGCTTCAGTACAGTTCCCCCAGTTCACCCAGCTGTAAATGGGTACCTGCCTCTTTAGGGTCAGGGAAGGTAAAGCAGCGAGGGAGAGGAGACGGGCGCCGCCCTCAATATGCTGGCCCCTGGAGAAGCTGAGGTCTCTAACGCCTCACTCCCCTACAACCACATAGGTTATGGGAACACACCTTTACCATTTACCCCATGTGGCTACAGGAACGAGGAGAAACCAAGAAAATGAACATGAGCACACAGAAAGAGACCTAAAGCTGCTATACTTACGCTGAAATCACCAAAAGAAAGAGTCCAGTGGAACGCAGCTCTCAACATTCTAGTGCACCATGACCTGCAAACAACAAAAAAAAAATTGTTAATAAAAAAAAAAATGTTGTAATAAAGGCAGGAGCACTAGAAAAAGAAAAGCTTGAGACAACCACAAGCCTCCATGATGCCAAGCCTCAAACTGATGTCCCCGACATCAACAGTTACAAAAGGAAATACCCCAAATGAAAATCTTCCCTTGGGTAGTTTTTTTCCTGCACAGTTCTGTTGTGAAAGGTGCGCAGTTCAAACAATAAAGCCGCTCCTATGGCTTCGCTGCTGCTCGCCAGAAAGCTGACCAAATTCAAGATCTCCAAGAACAGCTGAAGGCTGCCACTGGGCAAGTCAGTAGATGGCATTGTCCTCTGAAGTGACTCCTATGTCTTTGATTTTTGGTTAATAACGTAGAAAATGAAGCGAATCATACGTGTGCGTCCACGATTTTGCAATGTATACCTTGCACCTCGCGAGGGAGAGATGGGTGCCGCCCTCAATATGCTGGCCCCTGGCCCTCCAGTTGGTTCTTTATTATGATTACGATGGACTTAAAACAACACACTCTTTTAGCGGTATATATATATATATATATATATATATATATATATATATATATACTTTTTTTTTTTTTTTGCGGTTGATTATTGTTAGAAATATGGTTTTTATTGTTTATTTGTTAGATTTTGTTAGGATTGTGGATTTTGTTTGTTTGTTTATTTGTACTTAAGAACTATTCAAGATTATGCATTATTCACATTTCACTGTAGGTTGATTTTCATTTACTTGTCCACTGGTATTCAAAACTGTTTGTTTCCACCCCCACACTCCGATTCAGACCCCTTCCCCCCCACCCCCCCCCCCCCCCCCCTTTTTTTTCCCTTTTGTCTAATATCACAAGTTGTGAAGAGACTTCAAATGAAATCAAACACCAAAACACACACACACAGCGTCACACACACACTTTTAACACACACATCCCCCCATCCCTCCTTTTTTTCCTTGTATCTAATATCCCAATTTGCGAAGAAACCTCAAATGAAATTGCACACCTTAACACACACACCTTAAAAACACACAGACACACACCACTAACACACAAACCCTGTATGTAAGCTTCTGAAGAACAGGTGAACGCCATTAAAAACCCAAAGTGATCCTATTTTCCTATAGAAATGCACCACACTGACTCAGTCAACTTACCAAACCACTGACAGGTCAAGGTAACTCACTAAATGCTGTGTTGTTGTTGACTTCAATTTTACGTCTGTGCACTTTTAGTGATATTAGTAAATGCTGTGTACGTGTGTGTGTGTGTGCATGTGTCAGAAGAGAGAGAGAGAGAGAGAGAGAGAGAGAGAGAGAGAGAGAGAGAGAGAGAGAGAGAGAGTGTGTGTGTGTGTTACTGTGTATGTGTGTTTGTGAGAGAGAGAGAGGTGTGTGTGTGTGTGTGTGTGTGTGAGTGTGTGTGAGCATGTGTGTGTGTGTGAGTATGTGTGTGAGTATGTGTTTGCGAGTGTGTGTATGTGTGTGAGTGAGCATGTGTGTGTGTGAGTATGTGTGTATGTGTTTGTGAGAGTGTGTGTGTGAGCATGTGTTTGTGAGTGTGTGTGTGTGAGTGAGCATGTGTGTGTGTGTGTGCGTGTGTGTGTGCATGTGTGTGTGCGTGCGCTTGCATGTGTCAGAAAGAGAGAGAGAGAGCGAGAGAGAGAGAGAATGTGTGTGTGTGTGTGTGTGAGTCAGAGTGTGTGTATGAGAGAGAGAGAGAGAGAGAGAGAGAGAGAGAGGAGAGGAGAGGAGAGAGTGTGCACGTGCGCTCACGTGTGTGTGCACATGTGCATGCGCTCGCGCATGTGTGCACGCATGCATGCACGTGTGTGTGTGTGTGTGTGTGAGTGTGTCTTCAATTTTACGTCTGTTCACTTAAGTGAGTGTTTGTGTGTGTGTGTGCGTGGTTGAGTGCGTGTGTGAGTCAGTGTGTGTGTGTGTACACGAATGCATAGAGTGCGAAAAGGGGAAGAGGACAGAAGAAGGGGCGGAGGGAGCTGGCAAAGAGTGGGAAGGCAGACAAGAGAGTGACTTTCATTTTAAGCAGTTTGCTGCTTACACTGGCAGTCAACTATGAAAGCTTCAAAAGTTAAATAACAATTTAACAAAACACAGCCGATGCGTGACACTGAACAAGGTGTTGAAAAAAAGAGAGCTGTATTGCGTGGTAATGTATATAATATCACTGTTAGTCAGCAGATCTCCATTATCTGAAATCTGGGCTGAGCGCTCTCTGTGCGGAGGAGACCCGTATCACTATACAAGAAGCCCCCACCTTTTTTTCCCACCCACCCCTCCTCTTTGCAAACTGTGTATTTGATTCCCTATGAAAAGTGTCCCCGCCCTCTTTTTTTCTACAGAATTTTTCTGTAAATAACTCTCTTGTTGCTATGAAGTTTTCTTTTATCTGCCATGACATTTTCTTTCATGTTCACACACACAAAAAGAACATCTTGCGCACACATTAAATCCTGTTCCGCTTTTCGTAAGAGTAGGCTATTGTGTGCCGGTGGGAACAGAGGAAAGAATTTACAAAACCGCATACACACGGGACTGGAGGTAAAAAAGCACATAAGTGCTTATTCCATTATCCTCGCTATAAAAGAATAAAATAAAAACATAAAATAAAAATTTAAAAACTGACATATAGGACAAGTATACACTGCACACAGGACCTTGGTTTACTGTCTCATCCTTAAGGCTAACATCCTGACCACAAGTGAAGGATGGAGGAAAGTCTGGGTTCAAATGGGGAACTGAACCTGTGACTTCTGGCTTTCCACACAGGCAAGTCACTTCTAGGCCACCAATCCACCTAGAATCTCTTCGTCCAGTAGAACCTTTATATAAATGTGTAGCTGTTAGAGAACCGCGGAGAATGGAGGAAGCTGGTTGCAAAATCTTCACTGGTGCCCCCACGGTCCATGGGACTATGGGATAGGTGAGGTGAGTGAGAGTAGTTGTTTGAAGATGTGTATTTTGCAGCTGACAGTTAAGTGTGATAGAACCGTTTCCTTAGCTTTTAAGTTATAGTCCCCCCATATCAGACTTTTCCCACTGGGACTTTCATATAACTTCAAACAACGATAAAGAAAACATCTGATTAAGGTTAGACACGGGTGTAAAAGGGGCAAAAAATAATGTTTTATTAGAATGAAAAATTGCTAGATGCAAATATGGAGATTTCCGTGTGTGAATTTAAAGAAATTTGGTTGTAAAACATGTCTGAAGAAACAGATTTCTTGTGCCTGTTATAGATAAAAAGGCTTAGGAGTTTGAAAAATTTAGTTTTGGCAGCAGCCATTTTGGATTGTTTCCATGGCAACAGTGCATAAAAAGGAGTAATTTATAGATTTTTAGGCTTTACAAGTGATGCTCTTTCAATATATGGTACAATTTCTAACATGAGCTTGTCAACAGAATTTCCTCAGTTTTGACCCCCATGTCCCACCGTAAGAAAAGTAACTGTCTTTGTTCAGTGCCTGTGCCAGGGTTAACTGGATCAGATGGTTTGGCTCTAGGATCATAATCGTAATGAGACACGTCAGGATATGTGCCAAAGATAATCTGCCATGAAGATTTTGAAACCTGATTAACTGGTTAGGTGGGTAATCTGTCACTGATCAACAACACAGGCAAGGAGCAAACACAACAACAACAGCAACAACAACAAAACTGCCACCAAATATATACCCCGCTCCCTCTCCAACAAAATTAAATAAGCCAATAAATACCTAGCCATTTTAAACAGAGTTAATGAGATACAAATCCAAAACCCTAAGCAAATGCATACTCCTTACCCAAGAAAACGAAACACACACACACACATCACAATCTCTCTCTCTCTGGGGATGGGGGGCTTTTGGTGTGAGTGACCCTGAACAGACATGCTTTACAGGCTCTCCTTTTGATTCCTGTTTTCTCTGAATACAGTGAAAGTAGTAATTCCAAAGTTGGTCAGTGACTGTGTGAAGGACTATGCCTTGCTCTGCTCTGGCATTCCGGTCTGTTTGGGGCCGCTTTTTGTCTGTATTTCTTTCTTTCATGACAAAGCGAGCCAAATTCAAATCGGCCATGAGAATTGCAGTGTTACGCTTGAGGAGCCGTGCACACGGTGTCATGCTTGGTGTGCTCCTCTTTCTACTTTTCTACGGAAATTTAATCCACCAATGTGGAGATGTCGAACTGAATCCAGGACCCACCCGTAAAACTGAAGGACAACAATCTACGCTGTCCGGCACTGGAAGTAGCTCTTGTCCGGACAGCACTGACAAATCCAGACCTCCCAAGGCAACATCGCCAACACTGTCACCTGATCCTGCTTCAACAGACATTGTGACTATGCTCGGGGATCTGCAGTGTACATGCAACACGAGGGAAGACATTAAAGACATAAAAACTAGCTGTTCTAATCTCGAGGGAGAGATTAACTGTATAAAGCAGCAAATGAAAGATTTGAAAACAGAGAATGAAAGTCTGCTGAAGGAAAATGAAAAGTTAAGTGAAAGAACAGAGTTCTTGGAGAAGAAAGGCGACAATCTAGAGGGAAGATCTAAAAGAAACAACATATAATTCATGGGATCCCTCGAGATGAAAAAGAGACTTGGCAGGAATGTGAGGATCGTGTGCAAGAAATGTTCACGGACAAGCTAGAACTTTCTCAGAGCATTCCTTTTGACCGAGTGCATCGTCTTAGTGCTAAGCCCAATGCCCCCATTGTTGCCTGCTGTACATTTTTCAAAGACAAGGGCAAAATTCTTCAGGCAAAGCAGAAACTGAAGGGGAGTGGGGTCTTCATTGGCGAAGACTTCTCTTTTCGGGTAAGAGAAATCCGAAGGAAGCTTGTGCTGCACCTGAAGAAGCCAGAAGTCAGGACAAAAGGGCGTCGATGGTGTACGACCACCTCGTCATAGAGGGAGAGAAGTTTGGCCTGAGGACAGGGATCAGCTGTGTCCTCTGAAATAACGGTCTGGCCGGCCCTGCAGCAAGAATCTGTCCGGACCCGAAACTGTGGAGGGCATAAAAAGAAAACAGTCACCGCAGGCACAGAATATCTACGGTACAGTTTCACGTGCTAAGAAATGGAGCGAAAGGGTGGTTGACTGGTGAATTGTGCTAATGCTGAAATGGGATAGAGTGTAAAATCCGTGCATGGTTTGTGTAGTGTTATTACATCGGCAAACAATCCAAATATAAATGGGAATCGGATATGCAACCAGAATAAAGTTTATACTAAGTCCAGCAAAAAAATAAATGGTTACAAGAGTTGAAAGTAAAGTTTTGCCTTGCTGTTTATACTAAAGTGATGTAAGCTCTTCCAGATTCCAAGCTGTTCAGCACACACAGTCGATTGATGTGACAGTTAAAACAGAGAGAGAAAATGAAAGTAAAAGTAGAAGAAAGAGTGAGGGTGGGGGACATGGTAGAGAGAGGAATAACATCTATAAGGGTGTCTGAGATGAGGGGGAGGAAGGTGGTGCCAAAGAGAGTGGGGAAGAGTGCGAGAGGGAGGGAGAAAATGAACACTATGATGGTGACAGTAAGACACTATGACGGTGACAGTGAGAGAAGAGATAAAAGTGAGGGAGGTGGCGAGAGAAGGGATGAGTGTGAGGACATGAGGTGAAAATGGTGACGGTGAGGGTGGTGGTGAACAAGAGAATGAATGTGAAGGAGGAAGGGAGAGTGAGGAGGGTACAGGTGGGCAGGTGCATGACACTTCAGGTGACTCCAGGTATGAATGGGGTGAAGGAAATGTCAGTAATGGAGGTGGTGAGTCTAGGAACAATAATCCTGCTGACCTGAGTTTTGGAGTTCGCAGCGCTGTTGTAAATAATGTATCCTTTCTTCACTGGAATATTTGTGGTTTGTCTTCTAAAATGAATGACCCAGATTTTGTACAATTTATTTCTTCTTTTGATTTTGTGTGTCTTGTTGAAACGTTTATGTAAAAGTTTCAGTCAAGTTTGTTAAAAGATTATGAAATATTTGTAAAGCCTGCAATAAAATTGTCAAGACAAGGAAGATATTAAGGGGGAATAATTTGCCTTGTCCAGAAGTCTTTATTCGGTTTTGTGCAAGAACTGAATCATGTGAATGGTGACAGTAATTAATCTTTGCCGTTTTCGATTGACAAAACCTTTTTGGGGGGTTTGCAAAGATGTTGTTCTTTTGTGTTGTTATATACCTCCTGAAAATGCACCCTGTTATTGTATGTATGGATATGACAATGGGATTGATATTTTGGAACAATGTCTTATGGATATGCTTCTTTCTTTCCGGGATGTTGATGTTTTGATATGTGGCAATATAAATGCAAGGACTGCAGAAATTTTTCCAGAAATTATGGATGATGATGAACTTCATGGTTGGCAAAAACAAGAATTTCACAGTAGTATTCAAAGACATTCTGAAGATAAGACATTAAATCCATATGGGAAAAAGTTGTTAAGCCTGTGTACTGTATTTGGTTTGTGTATTTTGAATGGAGTATGTAATGGCGATCATCATGGTCGTTTCACATACATATCTGATATCGGAAATAGTGTTAATGACTACTTTTTAGCAACTGTTAATTTATTTGAGGCTTTTAAGGATAAAACATCTCTTCATGTATTAGACAGAATTGAATCGGATCATTTGCCACTCTTAATGCGTTATGAAAAACAAAGTAATTGGAAATCCAGCTCAAATGATCTAGTTATAGTTAGAACTCAGTTTATTAATAAATATGTTTGGAAAAAAGAATATGAACGATTTTGTACTTCTTTGAATTCAAATGATGTGCAGGGATGTCTGTGTAGTGTGGAAGCTCTCATAGATGTTGATGTTAATGAAGCTCTGTTTAGGTTTAATGACATTATTAAAGAACATGTTCAATGTATGATAAAAAGAATTCCTGTTTCAAAAGTGAATGAGCCAAGAAGATGGTTTGATCATGAATGCAAAACAGCAAAGCGTGAAGTGCGGAGGCTATTGAGAAGATTTAGAAAAACTTGACAGAATGATGACAGGGTTAAGTATTGTATTGCATGACGGGAATATAAGAATCTAAATAAAAAGAAAGAAAAAGACTACAATGATGCCTTATATGCTGAACTCTTAAATTCTGTAAATGATCAACAGTTATTTTGGGGATCAGTGCGTAAAATATCTAATAGGAAGTCACAGCCTCAGAGCGACATTTCTATCTCTGATTGGTATCAACATTTTAAAAGTGTACTAGAAAAAGATGTTGAAGAAAATAATATACAGAATGATGATTTAACAGAGGAAGGTGATGAGGTATTAAATAGGTCAATTTCAAAAGAAGAAGTGTTACAAGCTATTACAAAATTGAAAAACAAAAAATCTGCAGGCACTGATGGTCTTATTGGAGAATTATTTAAGATCTCAAATTGAGCCATTGTTCAGTTTTTAGTTAAGTTATTCAATTATTTATTTAACACAGGTATTCATCCTGAAAGTTGGAAAGAGTCTTTTATTTGCCATTATTTAAAAAGGGGGGATGTTAATAATGTCAACAACTATAGAGGAATATCATTATGTAACATTAGTAGTAAACTGTACAGCTTTGTCATTAACAAAAGATTACAAGAATGGATAAATCAAAATGATATTACTGGAGAACACCAAGCTGGGTCAAGAAAGGTTATAGTACGGTTGATCATATGTTTACTTTGTTAGTGCAATCCAGAAACAATTCACAAATAATCAAAAATTATATGTACTGTAGCCTTTGTTGATTTTGAAAAGGCGTTTGATTCTGTTTCTAGAAAATTATTATGGCCTATTTTGTTAAACAATGGAATTACAGGTAAATTATGTCATTGTTTGAAAAGCATGTACCAAGAATAGAGGGCAAGAATAAGATCGGGAGCAAATTTTTCAGAAGTTTTAAACTGCACCCATGGAGTAAAACTGGGGGATGTTTGTAGTCCAGTATTGTTTTCATTGTTTATTAATGAGCTAGCTCTAGAAATCATCCAGAATGGTAAACATGGTGTTACTTTTGATCTGATTGAATTATTTATATTATTATTTGCTGACGATATTATTTTACTATCGACAACAGTGACTGGTTTACAAAGACAACTTGATAACTTGTGTACAGCTGCATCTAGGTTAGAGTTAAAGGTAAATATGGGTAAAACAAATATAGTTGTTTTTCGTAAGGGTGGTTATTCAGCACAACAGGAAAAATGGGCATATGGCAATGTAAAGGTGGAAGTAGTGAATGTATATAAATACCTTGGTCTATGGTTTTCAACTAGACTTAGTTTTGGCTTTGCATGTCAAGATCTAGTAAGCAGAGCTAAGAAAACAGTTTTTTGCAATTTTTCGTGTGCTGTATAAATTGAACTGCTGTAATTTTTCTCTTTTTTGTAAACTATTTCATATTCAGGTACAGCCAATAATGCTGTATGGAGCTGAAATCTGGGCTTTTGAAAAAAGCCATGTGGTTGAAAATGTACACTTACATGCTATGAAACGTTGGTTTTTTTAAAATGTAGACCTTCGAACGCCCAATGACCTTGTGTATGGAGAGCTTGGGAGATTTCCCATATATATTAACTCATACGTAAAATGTATGAAATACTTGTTAACATTGACTCATATGGATGAATGTAGAATCCCTTTAAAAGCATATAGAGTGTTGTATATTTGACAGAAATGGTAAGGAAACTTGGGTTAAATTCATATGGATTTTCTTTTGTATGGGATAATCAAAAGGTACAGTGTATCTCAGCCTTCTTAAAAAGTTTCAAACAAAGGCTTATAGATTGCAGATGGCAAAATTGGCATGAACATATGTATAGCAGTGACAGATTTGCTCAATATAGGCTGTTTAAAACATCTTGTTTCAGAGAAATGTATATTGACATCAAAATAAATTGTTATGCTAAAAGTGCTCTTACTAAATTTAGGTTTGGTGTTTCAGATATTGCATGTCACCGAAATAGATACCAGAACAGAACTGAAGATGAACTGAAATGCCGTTTATGTCATAGTGCAATAGAAGACAAAATTCATTTCTTGTTTTGTTGTCCAGCCTTACACGATCTTAGGATGCAATTCATTCGACCAAGATATTATAATGAGCCTTGTAACTTTAGGGTAAATGTTCTTCTGTTGACAAAACATGAGACAACTTTAACAAATCTTGCCATGTATGTTATTATGCATTGAAAAGGGTAAATACTGCGCTATCGTAATATTAGAAATGCATACTTATATGTTGTAACAGAATATGGGTTGATATTGACTGTGGATAGCTGGGAAATATGTTGTGGCTTTTGTTGTTCATGATGATGTGTAACTCCCTTCAGAAAGGGGCTATGGCCTAAACTCTGAATAAACTATTCACATTCTCT
>CM054165.1:23169169-23186669 GCA_028751875.1 Rapana venosa | reverse complement strand
TTAAAACAGTGGGGGTAAAACAGAGAGACACAATTAGAGACACAGTGAGACCAACTAGATGAGACAGGTACGGAGAAAATCACAAGAGAAATGTATGTCAGTCTGACCTAATGTGACTGGGCATGAACACAAGCTTTTATCAGTGTTACACATACACTAAGTTACAGCAGCCTTGACCATCAATAAACATTATATATATACCAATAATTTGATAGTGGCAGCAATATCTATTGACCATCAGCAAATGCATAATGGTAGCTGATAACAGCAGCACTATCTAATAAAGTTTTAAAAAATATACATATAAATTATATGTATGTGTGTATACATATATATATAACATATAATATCTATCTATCTATCTATATATATTATATGTGTGTGTGTGTGTGTGTGTGTGTGTGTGTGTAAGTGTGTGTATGTGCTTGCACATGCATACATATATTATATTATATATATATATATATATATGTGTGTGTGTGTGTGTGTGTGTGTGTGTGTGTGTGCACAGTAAAGTTGAGCTGTGACACACAAATGCAAAGCAAATTCACAGATGGGGTAAAACTGGAGAGAGAGAGAGAGAGAGAGAGGAGAGAGAGAGAGAGAGGAGAGAGAAGAGAGAGAGAGAGAGAGGATGAGAGAGAGAGAGAGAGAGAGAGAGAAGAGAGAGAGAGAGAGAGAGAGAGAGAGAGAGAGGGGGGGGGGGCACACTTAGAGACACAGTGAGACAACATAAAAGAGACAGGTACGCAGAAAATCACAGAAGAAATTTATGTCAGTCTGACCTAATGTGACTGGGTATGTACACAACCTTTTAATGAAGTTTTATTAGTGTTACACTTACAATAAGTGACAGCAGCCTTGACCATCAACAAATATTATATATGTATATATACACCAATAATTGGTAACTGCAGCAATATCTATTGACCATCAGCAAATGCATAATGGTAGCTGATAACAGCAGCATTATCTAATAAGGATATATATATATATATATATATATATATATATATATATATATATATATATATATATATATATATATATATATATATATATATATATAATGTGTGTAAGTGTGTGTATTGTCCAACTCTGTGAAGTATTTAGGAGTAGTTCTTGACAACACACTCTCTATGAAAAAATTCATCACCCAGACCTGCCAGTCTTGCTACTATCAATTACGACGCATAAGCGCGATTCGCAAGTATCTGTCCACTGATGCAACTTCTAAGCTTGTCACATCTTTCATTCTTTCACGTTTAGACTACTGTAATTCTCTTTTGGCTGGCCTACCAGCATCATCTATCCACTCTCTTCAACGCATACAAAACTCTGCAGCTCGACTGGTCCTAAGAAAGAAAAAATCTGAACACATCACTCCTCTTCTGCGATCTCTTCACTGGTTGCCTGTCTCACAAAGACTGGAGTATAAAATCAATACCCTCTGTTTCAAATGTCTCCACAAATCTGCACCCTCTTATCTCTGTAACTGTCTTCACCTGTACACTCCATCTCGTTCCCTTCATTCAGCCGCAGATACTTTGTGCTTTCGAACACCCAGATTCAAACAAACCACTGTTGGCCGTCGCTCCTTCTCTGTTTCTGGTCCATCCACCTGGAATGACCTCCCTCTTTCACTTCGTCAAAAGCCTTCACTTGATTCCTTCAAATCCAGCCTCAAAACACACTTATTTCCTACCTGAGACTTTCCCCCCACATATCTGTCCCTAATTTTCAACAACATCTTTCACCTTCTAAGTGTTGTTCTGTGTGTGTGTGCGTGTGTGTGTGTGTGTGTGTGTGTGTGTGTGCGCGTGCGTGCGTAGTGCGCGCGCATGGATTTGAAATCTGTTGAAGGAGAGTTGCATGCCTGTAAATGATTGAGTGCAAGCGCTTCGATTTGTTTGTTTTCTACAAGATTCAGCGCTATATAAATTCCATATATTATTATTATTATTTATGTGCATGCACATGCATACATTTAGGTTTATTTTATTTTATTTTTATTTATTTATTTGTTATTTTTAATGCTTATTTTTTATATAATGGAATAAGCACTTATGTGCTTTTTTTTACATCCAGTCCCCATGTATATGAGTGTGTGCGAATGTGTGCGTGCGTGTATGCATGTATGACAAATATAAGTGGCAGTGACTGAAAGTGTGTGTGTATGTATGTATTGTGTGTGTGTGTGAGTTTATTTATTTATTTATTTTATTTTATTTATTTATTATTTTATATTGAGGATAATGGAATAAGCACTCATGTGCTTTTTTACAGTGAGAGAGTGTGTGTGTTACACAGAGAGAGAATGTGTGTGTCTGTGCGCGTATGCGCATATATGTGTGTGTTTCAATTTGATATATGATAAAATTAAAGTTTAAGACCACAAAAGGTAATGATGTGTGTGTGTAAGTGTGTGCGTGCATGCGTGCGTGTATGTGTGTCCCTGTTTCATATGAAGTGTGTGTGTATATGCAACAGATTTTAATCAATATGTAATACTGATGTTTGCCCGTTTATCTCACTAATAATAATAGATGTGTTTGTGTACATGCAGTCATGTGTACATGGGCGTTATATACACCCCAGCAATCTGAACTTAATTCACTCTCTGACACAATGCAACGACAGAAGCTAATAGCCAAGTGGTTAAGACCATTTGACTTCAATACCATGGGTTCATGAGGGGGTTCAAGTCTGTGTAACTGCAGGTCAACTTATACTAGTTATAGTGCAGGCCCCTACCAGTGTCTATATTCCCTTTGTGCGCTACGCACACACACACACACACAACCACAAATCAAATGTTTTAAAACTAAAGATCCCATAAATTCATGTGAGCGCTCCATAAGTTACGGAAACACAAACATATACAGCATGCATCTTGAGCAACAACAACAACAACAACAAAAGAAAGAGCTGCTCTGAAGCCAGAAAGTGTCGGCTGAGGCCAGTGGGCAGGCCTTCTGCAGAAGTGACAAGCACAGGAGAAGACCAGGCACTACACATCCCACCAGGTACAGGAACGCAGAGAAGAGGAAGAAGAGAAAACAGTATACTGCGTTAGCTTTCCCTTCAGGCACAAGACAGGATGCTTGAGGTAAACACACTTTAGACATACATAACCTATACTTAAAAATCATCCTCATCTACATCTACACACTGTTCAGCATCAAATACTACCTGAATTCTATAAAGAGAGATTTACCCAGGGTCTGTTACTGGAGTCAGGTCCAGCAGTTTAATGAACCAACACATACAGACACACTCTCTCTCTCACACACACACTCTCTTTCACACACACACACACACATACACACACACACACACACTTCTCTCTCTCAAACTCAACCACTACTTTGTGCATCTGTCTCTCAAGCACATGTGTGTGCACGTGCACACACATACACACACAGACACACAAAAACACACACGCAAGAGTGACACACAAACCAACACACACACACACACACACAACACTCCTCTCTCTCTCTCTCTCTCTCTCAAACTCAACCACTACTTTGTGCATCTGTCTCTCAAGCACATGTGTGGCAGTGCACACATACACACAGACACACAAAAACACACACCAAGAGTGACACACAACCACAACACACACACACACACACACACACACACACACACACACACTCTTCTCCCCTCTCTCTCAAACTCAACTATGTTTTGTCTGTCTCTAAAGCACATGTGTGGCATGTGCACAATACAAAAAGCACACACACAGAGTACACACAAAACAAACACACAGCACACACCTAATCTGTTCTAGGTAGAGTCTGCAAAAACGATGTGACAGCTGACAAATGTTCATTAACTGTGTCAATATGACATTTTGTAAGATCATATATCCAGCATTTCATAAGTACTGCCAGCTATGTTAAAGAGTTATTGCAGAAAATAGAATCAAGCATGCAATTAAATGAGCACACGACAAGAGAAGATCGCAGTGCATTCTAATAACCATGAAATGCATGCACGACACACACACATACATCACACACATAAAACCAGTGCATGAAGCATGCACACACACATATATAAATACACGAGAGTACACACACACAGAGTACACACACGGAGATTACACACACACACACACACGATTCAAGATTTAACTCCTTTTGGGTTATGGACTACAAACGAATTCAACAGGAAAATAAACCTACCAGCAATACACCCAAAAATAATAGCAATACTAAAATAAAAAAAGTAAAAGGAACTGGAAAGCAAAGAATTCATTGTAAAATGATAGGTAAGCACTAAAGCAGTATTACAGACTCAACACACACACACATGCTAACACACACACACACACATCCCAAAATCAGTCAACTTAGCAGTCTGGCAGTCTGCATAATGAAGTGTCAGCCACAACAGTGCTCGATAACCAGTATAAATTATCACACGTAATGTATGTTTAGGACTCATTATTTTCCATTATTTGTGCCGACAGTCTGCCCAGCTTTGTTACATATACTGGAGAAAAATGCAACCAAAATATGCACATTTGAAATGAGCAAAATGATACATACAGACAAGAGAAACTGCATGTTTAATTGTTTATGCACATATGCATACCTGCAAGCATGCAATATTTGTATACATACATCACGAGCCCCCCCACACACAATGTATGTATCACACACACACATATGAATGTGCACACACATGAATGTGCACACACACACACACATTTTCAATAATGTTCATCACCAGCTGTGGTGTGTGTGTGCGCGCATGTGCACACAATTTCTGAACAGATATGAACGTGTATTTTTTCTGTATGTTTGTGAGTCTAAGTGGCATCTTAAACAATGGAACTAAAAAAAACCAAAAACTTCAAATACCCCCATTAACACACACACACACACACACACACACACACAACCACCCTGAAAAGGCCGCCTTAAATATCTAACTGCAAGTGTATACTTAACGGTGAGAAATAGGTTACACGGGACATGTGAACAGTTCAAGCCATGTGGTTAGCTGTTGTCTGTCACACACACACACTCTGTACATGTTGATAGAGTGCAAAAGAAAAAAAAATCATAATATATATGTAGATAATAAGATATGCATTTAAGTTTTATCTTCCACTCTTATAAGCCCAAATATGCATTACACTTGTAGCTGTTCTGAACTTGTTCAAGATATTACCACTGAGTTAGTGTGCTAGTCTCACATCTGCCATTCATCTGTTTCCTAATACATGGCCTCTCATAAACAGATATGGCTAAATGATATATTATATGCCTTTGGCCATTTGGGCTTGAAAAACTGGACTGATGCAATATCAGGATGAACTTTTTCATTGATGTATATACAAATTCCTGAAACCCCCCACCCACCCCACTTTTTTCCCTTCAGGATCAAGACTGATTATATGAGAGAATAGGAATTTCTATTAAAATTTTATATATATATATATATATGCGTACATATGTGTACAAGTGTACGTGAATCACTATCAGCCACGTTACTTTTGAAGATAATAATAATAATATATGGAATTTATATAGCGCTGAATCTTGTAAAAAACAAACAAATTGAAGGGCTTGATTGATGAAATGAATAGAATTTAAAATGGTTTCAGACAGTGAGACAGCAATGATGTATCAGACAAATAAGTTGCATTTTAAACAACCGAGCTAAAAAGACACCTCTAATATCCCCATTTACACACAGTGACACATAAAGAAACCCTTGAAAAGCCACCCCCCCCCCCCCCCCCCCCCCCCACCCCACCCACCCCAGAAAAAAACCCTTAACAGAAAGGTCACACACTGCATTGAGCAGCTCAAACCATGCGTTAGCTGTCGTCTGTCAGTGTCATACAACCGCATGATTTACAAAAAAAGAAAAGAAGTGGGCTTTTCTGTCAATAAGTATACCCATATCCCTCTGTCCCCTCCCCAGCAAACACTGACCTAGATACTGATTATTCAAAGTAATAATAATTATTTAAAAAAATTGTTTTGGCTTGGATTCAACAATCCTATGTAGCTAGGCTGCTAGGACAATTTTGGGCAACACGGGCACTGAAAATAATTATGATTAAGAAAAAAAAGGATTAAGAATGGGTAAACAAAATTGAAGTTACAATGAGGAAATAAAAGGCAAATGTGGTCTGTTTTTCCTGTGATTCTCTTCTGCTTGGGGCTTTAAAAAAATGATATGCAATTCTTACTCCCCCCTTCCCTCCTGAACTTTAATGAAGTTAATGCCAATTCACATCATCCCTGACAGTTGAGTAAGGGACCATCAATTATGTAATCAAGTTCAAACATTTTTCCTCAATTTAGCACCCTGACGTGTTCTTGGCTAATTTCATTTGGTCCGGAATAAATCTGCAACATCTTGTTTTTCTTCCCACATGAAAAATATTTTAAACATAAAAAATAGTCATGCATTACATAACCAAATATGTGAGTATGTATAATAAAATACATTTTGTTTGTCTAAAGCCAGCCGATCTTATTATGGTCTCGACATAATACGCTGTGAATGGTCTTGTGATGTACAGTTGGTTTTACCCCACTAGGCCTATCCGACGGACTGGCTCTAATTGTAAAAACCGATCTGTAATTTAAGACATATTATATATGTTCTTCTCCGGTGCCTGCTCTTCTCCAGATCAGATTCGTGTTGGTTAAGCTCCAGTGCTAATGCACGCATATTGCAGTAGAATAAAACACTCGACCGAACAAAAATCTTGCAAAGAAATCAATGATGCTCAGTCTATTTCATCGATAAGCTAGGCCTACAGGTTACAGAAGCTGACGAAATTCGCGGGACATGGGATTGGGGGGAAAAACCGGACGACAAATCCAATTTTATTCTAGTCGTTTTCCTTCATCATACTTTTAACTGACAACGAACATGTTTTTGCCTTTTTCTTACAGCTTCAGCCAAGCCCTGAAATACACATGACAGAAAACGATAGTTGAGAAAGCTGGTTTGCCTACCTGCGCTTTACATGTGTAAAGCCTAGTAGGCCACTGCTTGTCGTCTGCAATCACACTTACGGAAAGAATGAATGAGGTCCCTTTGGAAGGGAGAGAATTTCGGGAGGTGTGGTGTTGTTGTCCTCGCACAGCAAAACTGTGTTGAGCAGCAGAAAAGCGACGCAAATGACTATTTAAAAAGTGGGACGTCGCGAGCGAAAGTGACACCTTTCGTTTCAATGTGCAGTTTTGAGTTCAATGAGCAAAAACGTGGAAGCACAAAGTGATCTCTCTCTCTCTCTCTCTCTCTCTCTCTCTCTCTCTCTCGTGTGTGTGTGTGTGTACGTGTGCATGGGGATGCAAATTGATTCTACAATATTTGTTTCATGTAGTTTACTATTGCTGTTGCCTCCCATAAAAGCACAAAGAACTTTTGCCGTTTCTTTCTGTTAGCCAAAATGAAACTATTTACGTGGTTTGTTCTCCTTTATTTTATAGTGGTTTTCCTTTGTTTGGTTCTGTTTTGGTTTGGGTTTGGGGTTGTTGTTGCTTTTTGGAGGGGGGACTATTTGGTTGTTCCCTCTCCCCTTGTTGTTGCCGTTTTTGTTTTGCTCTTGGTTCTTGCTATTTTTTCGGGTGTTTCTGTGTTTTCTGCTCTGCTTTCTTTCTTACTTGTTGCTACTTTTTTTCTTCTCTCTCTCTCTCTCTTTGGTGATTTTTGTGGGGATTTTTGTGTAGATATTTTCCCCGTAAGCTGTGTAAGTGTATTGCTATGGGCTTTATTTTATTTTATTATCATATATATCCTTAAGGGTGGGGACTGGATGTAAAAAAGCACATGGGTGCTTGTTCATTATCCTCGAAATGAAAGAATTTGTCATTGTCTCTCTCTCTGTGTATAATTGTGAATGTATATGGCTATTGTGTTATTGAAAAATGACTTTTAGGTGGTTTGTTCTCCTTTAATTTTATGGAGGTTCTGCTTTGTTTGGTTCTGTTTTGGTTTGGGGTTGTTGTTGTTGTTTGTTGTTGTTGTTGTTGAGGGGGAACTACTGGGTGTCACCTCTCCCCTTGTTGTTGTTGCCGCTTTTGTTTTGTCTTGGTTCTTGCTATTTTTTCGGTTGTTTCTGTGTTTTCTGTTTTGCTTTCTCCCTTACTTGGTAGTACTTTTTTTTCTTTTTTTTTTCTCTTCAGTGATTTTTGTGGGGATTTTTGTGTAGATTTTCCCCCGTACACTGTGTAAGTGTATTGCTATAGGCTTTATTTTATTTTATTATCATTATATCATTAAGGGCGGGGACTGGATGTAAAAAAAGCACATGGGTGCTTATTCATTATCCTCAAAATAAAATAATTTGTCATGTCATCTCTCACTCTCTCTCTCTCTCTCTCTCTCTGAGTGTAAACACACACACACACACACACACACACACACACACACACACACACACACACACACACACCACACACACACACACACACACACACACACACACACACACACACATGAGTGCTTATTCCACTATCCTCGAAATAAAAGAAATAAGAATAAAATAAACACACACAAGCAAGCAAGCAAGCAAACCCTTGACAGCAGCACTAATCTGTCACACACACACACACAACCACACAACACACACACACCACACACACACACACCCACACCACACACACACACACACACCACACACACCACCCGCGCACACACACACACACACACACACACACACACATTTCTGCTGTTCCAGCCTGGAGTGAAGGGGCTTCGGCTCAGAGAAAATGTCACACACCCTCTGGATCTACCCAGAAGGCTATTTTTGGGTTCCATATTATTCTCTCGTTCGCTTTTTACCATGCCAGGTGTGTTTGGGAGAAATAGAGGCAAGTCCTTTCCAGCTCCTCTCGGGGGCCCTACAGCTTAGTTTGCAGAGTTATCTCCGTGGGCCCCACAATCTTCCCCAGGTCGTTCTGGAGGATGTGCTTGCCAGTCATCATCATCATCATTAACCTTTACACCCAGTGGTGTGTAGGGCAGCAACAAAGTGTCCTCCACTCCTGTCTAAGAGTGCTGCATGGCCTTCATCTCACTTTCTACAGTCCTCCACGTTGCTTTTGGTCTTCCTTTCTTTCTCCTTCCTTCTGGGGTCCAGTGCCATGCTGTTCTTGTGATTGACTGTGGTTCTCTTCGGAGGATGTGCCCAATCCACTTCCACCGTCGTCTGGTGATGATGGTTCCCATGTCTTCCTGCCTGCATCTCCGTAGTAGGTCTTCATTGGAGATCTTCTCTGGCGATCCGGAGAATTCTTCGGAGGCATATGGTGTGAAAGGATCGAAGTTTGGTAAGATCCACTTCCGTCATCCTCCAGCATTCAGAACCGTACAGGAGCGTAGATACAACACAGCTCTGGTATAGCTTCAGCTTGGTATTGGTGCTGTACTGTGTTGATCTCTAGATATTGTTCATCTCCCTAAACACACTCCTGGCCTTGTCCAGTCTGTTGTGGATGTGTTCTTTTGTGCCGCCCTCTGGTTTGATGCTGCTGCCAAGGTATGTGAACTTGTCTGTCTGGCGCAGGTAAGTTCCATTCACTTTCACCATTGTCTCTGTTTAATGCTTGCCAGTCATTGGGCCCATATTTACACAGATGGCTCTGCTGATGATGCAGTTCGAATGGAGGGCCGAGATACCTTGAAGGCAAAGAAGGGAGGATTAGCCTTGCTACTGGCCTCTGCTGCACGAATTTCAAAGCCAAGGTAAAAGCCCCGAACGCAGCAGTAGTCAACATCTGTTCTCCTCACAGAGTTTTCTTTGCTGATGCAGTTATGATGGCCTCTAACAGACGTTGAGATGTGATTGCAGTGGTGGCAAGAATGCCACGTAAGAAAAAAAATGTATTCAAAGTTTTATGGCAGGAAAGTAGGAATCATCACTACATGGAATAAAGGCAGTGGTTCAGTTTCAGGGTATCAGGGTTACAATACCATGGACAAAGCAAAAGAAGCAACGAAGCAGGCTGGTGTTCTGTGCCCCTCTGTGTATGGCAGTAACAGTACAGAGAATGAAGATGATGTTTGGGTTGAAGCAAAAATAGTTGAAGAAAACCACATCACACAAGAGACTGACAGCAGAAACGTATCAACAGTGAGTGGACAAACATGTATTTGTAATGGAACTTACGAAGGTGTACCTTGAAATGCAGTGAGTGCAGCAGGAAAATCCACTGGGCCTGCATCTCCCTCCCTGACTATCAGCTGTGTAGTTTCGTAAAAATACAAAGAATATACACATGCAAGCTTTGTGCTGAGGTCAGATTTACTTCTGATTATTTATCAGAAGAGATTGAAAGACAAAAGCAGCAAATAAATGACTTGGCAAAAGAAACGACAACACCCATGAAGAAAAGAACGTATGAACGTGACTTGAAATCAAATTTCGAAGCTACAACCAATGAACTGAAAGCTATTAAATTCTGACATGCAGTGTGACAGCTAGCCAGTTACCATAATGACCAACCTTATCTGTGCCTCCCAAACTGACCTTGCCTACACCCAACGGACAGCTACTTTTTCCTGCTACCTCCTCCCTGCTTCTGTATTCCCCTCCCCCTGTATATCCTCCCTCCCCCCATGTATTATCCTCCCTCCCTCCCAAGCTACCCCCTACCCCTCCCTAGCTACCCCTCTAAACTTACCTTCCTCTCCCCCACCAAGTTACCCCTCCCTCCTTTCCCCAGCTACCCCTTCCCAAAACTAAAATTGCAAAATACAACACAAACATAGGAAGATAGACAACACATCTCCTCCAAACTTCAGAGGATTAGAAGTTATGGGAGTGATCCTCATAAAGATCACAAATTCCTATAGCTCACAGCTAAGTTGCTGCATTTAGAGTTGTACAACCTTTTATTGAAACTAAAAGTTCCAAACTTTAAAGGTGTCTTTTCCTATATTACTTCGGAAATAGCAAAAATGCTTATTCTAAATACTCAGTTTCTCCCCGTCCTCGTTTCAGACAGGTAAGCAGTAGAATCTACAATTCTATATAAAAATTGCAGCTTTATTTCTATCGGATACAAACTTTTATGTGGACTTCTGAGCAATGTCAAACAATGAAAAGGAATGTAACTGTTTATGATAGCCTATGGATGGGAGGTAAAAATGTCATCAGATACAATGTTGTCCAAAACGCTAAATACAGTTGAGCAACGTTTATATGCAACATAACTTAACACACGTAAAATAACTTACACCGTGAAGAGAGTGTAGGAGGATTAGGAGGTCCTCATCTTAAATTGAAGTGGAATTTGTTACAAATATTGAAACTAAGTGAGGTGATGGTCTAAATATGACATTCATGGTCAGTAGGGCTTTAAACAACACGAAATGAAATAATAATATCACTAATAATAATAATGATATGGAAATTATATGGCCTTTATCTTGTAAGAAGATATCAAAGTGCTTCAACCAAATCAAAAATAGTTTTTACAAATTAAATTCACACACACACACACACACACACACACCACACACACACACACACACACAACACACACACACAACACACACACACACACACACACACCACACACACACACTTTGGCCGGGTGATGGAATTTTGGCTTTTGAAGGCAGACACAGATATGAGATGAAACAGAACGGGAAATCTTAGACTTGAAATAAGTATGTCTGGAGGCTGGATTTAAAAGTGTCATTAGTAGGCGGGAAGAAGTCATTCTGGATCAATAGACCAGAAATAGAGAAACACACACACACACACACACACACACACACACACACACACACACACACACACACACACAACACACACACACACACACACACACACAACACACACACACACACACACACACACACACACACACACACACACACACATGCATGCACGCACGAACACACACACACACACATGCACGCACGCACTGAGTACACACACACACACACACACACACACACACACACACACACACACACACAACACACACACACACCACACACACACACACACACACTTAAAGTTATTAGAGGGCACCAGTACATGATATGAATTAGACACGTTTATGTTTATATGCAGATACGGTGAGAGAGAGAGAGAGAGAGAGAGAGAGAGAGAGAGAAGAGAGAGATGAGAGAGAGAGAGAGAGAGAGAGAGAGAGAGAGAGAGATACGTATCGAGAGATATAAAGGAGTTAGAATGATTTTTTTCCTGTTCAATAATAAAAATGTATGGATTGTTTGAATCTAAGCAGCCCTCCACCTTTCATTTTTGTTGTCTAGATCATATGGCACCAGTTCGCTGCTCAAAATCCTCTTTTTTCAATAAAATCCCAAGGTTTTCTTCTTCTTCGTCGTCGAACGCTCAGACAGCAACTACTGTTGCTTGTCACATGAGCAAAAATGCGACAAATCAGGCCCAGATGCTGACTTGGCCATGGGGGAGATTTGTTATTGTATAAGTCTTTCTGGAAAAAGGCAGGAGAATGGGCCAAGAAAGCAGAAAATAAGACAAGAATGAGGTGACAAGAAGAAAAGGAACAAGGCAGAAACAAAGAGAGGGATAGAAAAGAAGGAATTCCTAGCACAGAATTTCCAGAAGGTGGAGATGCTATTTATACTGACAGACCCCCCCCCCCCCCCCCTCCGCATCCCCACGGGGTAAATCCCAAGGTTTTAAGCCCCATCGATCACAAAAGTCGAGTTAGACATATCACTTTATAAATGTTAAAACGTCATAATTATTAAATCCATCCCCTAAGTTTGAATGTGCCTACTACCTTAACGTGGGCGTATACAGAAAATCTCTCCATTGGTGAACCTGTGAACTCTAGCACAGGAAAGAAAAAAAAAAAGCCACGCAATTATCTAGGATTAAAACAAGGTTAAAAACCAGCTCTTCTGTCGTTCCTGGTATCAATGCCCCGGCCAACCATAAGGGTCAAACAAAGATGGTAACTGCATTGTCCCCCATAAATGACAAGTAGAAATGAGATAAAACCTTAAAAATTATTTTTAAAAAACACCCCCAAAAAACAAATCCCCCAAATCTAAACAAAAACATAAAATGTGTTCCTGATAAAGACTGACATGCTTAACCATGTTAACTAATATCATCATCCTCTTTGACTGTGTCTTTATCTTGAAGACGTTCAATTTCAGTTCATTGTGTTCAGAGTATTTTATTTATGCTGTTACTTTTGCGACATTTTAGAAACAAATGCCCCTACCCCCCACCCCTATAATAAGAATAAATGTTTACAAACAAACAATGAAATCAGCAGGCCACCACAAAGGCAGTGTGACCAAATTGTTTGTTTCATTATATTTTTATTTATTTAGTTTGCACCTGCATGTGTAACTTTTTTGCTTTAAGGGTGACAGTTTCTACCGAAACTTTGCAAGTGACCACTGTCTTCAGGCTGTGAATTCTTTGACTGCATATGAACCTTGTTTACTTGTGTTTAGTTTGACAAACATGCTGTGTGTGTGCTATTTCAAGTCAGTATTACTTCTCCCTCACAGGAATCTGAAACAATTACATCCCCTTTTTTTTGGTTTGAGGTTGCTTCATAGTCCAGATGAAAGGTCCCATCTGATGGAAATGAAGCAAGAATTTTTGATGACATTGTAGAAATTGCTGTTTTCAGTGTGAAACAAGTGATGTGTGAAGAGAAATGACTTTTTTGTTGTTGTGTAAAATGATCTAAAAAAGACACCTTGAAAGTTTGGAGTTGTTACTTTGATAAGATATGCTAAAAATTAGAATGCTACACCTTAAATTGTGAGTTAGAATGTTGTGATCTGTATGGGGATCACCCCTAACTTCTAATCCTCTGATGTTTGGAGGAGATGTGTTGTCTATCTTCCCATGTTTGTGCTGTTTTTTTTTTTCAAATTTGCTTTAAGGGAGGTACAGGGGGAGAGAGAGGGAGAGGAAGAGAAGGGGGTAGCTGGGAGGGATGGGGATAAAGAGAGAGAGAGGGTGGGGTGGGGGGGGGGGTGTAGAGGGTGGGGTGTAGTGGGGGGGGGGGTGGGGGGGTATAGAGGCAGGGTGTAGCTGGGGGGGGAGGGGGGTAGAAGTGAGGGGTTGGGGGTGGGGTGTAGAGAGGGTGGTGTGTAGCTGGGAGGGGGAGGGGGGGAGGGTGTGAGGGTAGCTGGGGCTGGGGTACAGAGTGGGGAGGGTAGCTGGGGCTGGGGTATAGAGTGGGGAGGGTAGCTGGGTACAGAGTGGGGAGGGTAGCTGGGCTGGTACAGAGTGGGAGGGTAGCTGGGGTATAGAGTGGGGAGGGTAGCTGGGGCTGGGGTATAGAGTGGGGAGGGTAGCTGGGGTAATAGAGTGGGGAGGGTAGCTGGGTACAGAGTGGGGAGGGTAGCTGGGGTACAGAGGGGGGAGGGTAGCTGGGGTGGGGTACAGAGTGGGGAGGGTAGCTGGGGCTGGGGTACAGAGAGGGGTGGGGCACAGAGTGGGGAGGGTAGCTGGGGTACAGAGTGGGGAGGGTAGCTGGGGCTGGGGTACAGAGAGGGGGTGGAGTACAGAGTGGGGAGGGTAGCTGGGGACAGAGTGGGGAGGGTAGCGGGCTGGGGTACAGAGTGGGGAGGGTAGCTGGGGCTGGGGTACAGAGAGGGGGTGGAGTACAGAGTGGGGAGGGTAGCTGGGGCACAGAGTGGGGAGGGTAGCTGGGCTGGGGTACAGAGTGGGGAGGGTGGCTGGGGTACAGAGTGGGGGGTAGCTGGGGCTGGGGTACAGAGTGGGGAGGGTGCTGGGGTACAGAGTGGGGAGGGTAGCTGGGGCTGGGGTACAGAGAGGGGTGGAGTACAGAGCGGGGAGGGTAGTAGGGGAGGTGTAGATGGGGGTGGGGGTCTAGAGGGGGTAGGTGGGGAGAGGGGTAGCTGGGGTGGGGTATAGAGTGGGGGTAGGTGTGGTGGGGTATAGAGGGGGTAGGTGTAGTGGGGGTTGGGTATAGAAGGTAGGTGTAGGTGGGGTATGGAGGTGGTAGGGTAGCTGGGGTGGGGTATAGGGGTGGAGGTGTAGCTGGGGGTGGGGTATGGAGGGGTAGGGTAGCTGGGGTGGGGTATAGGGGTGGAGGTGTAGCTGGGGGTGGGGTATGGAGGGGTAGGGTAGCTGGGGTGGGGTATAGGGGTGGAGGTGTTAGCTGGGGGTGGGGTATCGAGGGGTAGGGTAGCTGGGGTGGGGTATAGGGGTGGAGGTGTAGCTGGGGGTGGGGTATCAAGGGGTAGGGTAGCAGGGTTGGGTGGGGTGGGGTATAGAGGGATAGGGTAGCTGGGGTGGGGTGTAGCTGGGGGTGGGGTATGGAGGGTAACTGGCAGAATAGGGCCGGGGGGGGGGGGGGGGGGGAGTGTAGGAAGGAGCAGCAGCCACTAGTCGCTAGCAAGTACAGGGCTGATTCATCTCTCACAGGGAAAATCAGTTCTCACCAGTTCCGTGCTGGTCTGTGTAGTTGTTTCCTTATAGTAGTGGCATTTTTCCTCAAGCTGGGAATGTTCGTGCTTACGTGTGTTTAGAGTTGCAAACAAGCTTTGAGTCTATTTACTTTATTGGGGGGGGGGGGGTTAGAGGATAGAGTAGGGGTAATTTAGGGTGGAAGAAGAGGTAGAATACAGAGAGGATGTAAGTTATTTATTTGTTTAAATGTATTTATTCTTTTATATCGAGGATAATGGAATAAGTACTCACGTGGTATTTTAAGTCCAGTCCCCGTGTGTATGCGGTTTTGTAAATTTTGTCATGTGTTGCCACCAGCACACATTGGCCTACTCTTTCAAAAACCGGAACAGGATTTAACGTGTGCACAAGATGTTCTGCGTGCGTTCGAGCATGGGACCTCGGTTTATAGTCTCATCCGAAGGACTTTTGGGGAGAGTGGAGTCTGCACTGATGTTAAAAATTTTGTCATCCGTTCCCCACCGGCACACAATGGCCTACTCTTCTGAAAAGCGGAACGGGGCTTAACGTGTGCGCAAGATGTTCTGCGTGCGTTCACACACGGGACCTCGGTTTTTAGTCTCACCTTGTGCGTGCGTGTGTGCATGCATGAGTATGTGTGTGTGCGTACATCCATGTGTGTGTGTGTGTGCGTGGGTGCGTGCGCATGCGCGTGGGCATGTGCTTATGTGTTAATAGCTAATATTTTTAAGGTATATTTTTCGTTTCAAGTTTGCTGTCAAATATACAGAGAAACGGGCAGATAGCCCTTGTCTATTTTGGTTTCTGTTTTTCATTAATGCAGCTGATGGATCTCCCATCTGTAAAGCTGTTGTCAAAATGTTTATCACCTGTAATTTCCATAGTTACATGACGTATGGTTTAATTCATACAGCGTGGCTTAAAATAATAAGACATTTGATGTTTCAGAAGAAAGTGGATTTCACTGTGTGAGAGAGACAGCTGTGGGTTAATTTGTATGATTTCAACCAACTCGCATATCAAAGCAAGTAATCAACTGTGGGCTCATGATGTAGCTGTTTTAAAACAGCTGGCGTTATGGCTTGTACCTTCTAGACTCATGTATGGCCAGGAAGCTTTATTCAGTGGTCCAAAGTGTTTATTACCGTTGGACTTCAATCCCATGGGTCCATGAAGTCGTGGGTTTGAATCTGGACAGCCGCGTCTGGTGAATTAAGGGTGGGGAATTTTTTTTTTTTAAAGATCTCCGCAGTCAAATGCCAGTAGCCTAACAATTCCCAATGGTTTTTATGTTGATTTTATTTTATTTTATTCATTTATATGGAGGATAATGGAATAAGCACTTACGTGCTTTTTTTTTTTTTTTACATCCAGTCCCCGTGTGTATGTGGTTTTGTGAATTCTGTCATCTGTTGCCACCGGCACACAATGGCGTACTCTTACGAAAAGCGGAACAGGATTTAACGTGTGCGCAAGATGTTGTGCATGCGTTCGCACGCACACGGGGCCTCGGTTTATAGTGTCATGGTGAATACATACAGGCAGATGAAATAGGCTCCTTAAACATCCCGTAATTCATGTCAGCGTTCGGTGAGTTACGGGAACATGAGCATACTGAGCATACATCCCTGAAGTCGGTATGCGGCTGCCTTCATGGTGCCTCCCCCCTAAAAGTCGCATACGCAAAATCTCACTTGTAGAGAACTTAGGAGCTGAGCAGCGGGGGAAAAAAGAGAAAAGAATCCACTATCCAACCAACAAAACGAGCACAACCATTTTTGTCTTTGAGAACATCTATGTTTGTCCAGTTCAGCAATGCTGAAGTCTTCATTTGTTTGAAAACAAAAAATAAAACAAAAATCCTAAAAGATGAAGAAGAAAGAGAGAAGTACCCCCGAAAGGGAAGGAACCGTGATTCTGGTGCGATCTGACGTTAAGGTTGTTTCCCTTTAACTGTAAATGTCTCATTGTCCCTTTGGCTATGTACATGTGCAGCCGTATGGTGAAATTCTGGCACAAACGGTCTGTTGACTCAAGTAAACAACAGAAACACCAACAATAAACAACAAAAAACAATCCCCC
>CM054165.1:23154585-23168669 GCA_028751875.1 Rapana venosa | reverse complement strand
AGAAAGGAATACCGGGTTTGCCAAAAACTTCACAGCGACTTGCATTTGGGGTGGGGGAAGTTTTAAAAAAAACCCCAAAAAACCCCAAGAAAAAAAAAAAACACAAAAAACAACAACAGTAACAACAAAAACATAAACAAAAAAACCAGCAAAAAAGCAAAACACCACACACACCCCAAAACACACACACACACACACACACACACACACAACCACACACAAAACACACACACACACACACACACACACACAAAACCCCCCAAAAAACAACACACACAACAAACCACACACACACACAAAACACAACAAAACCAGCAACAAAAATCAAGGATTGGGAAAAAAACCCACAAAAAAAAACAAAACCCACACACATAAAACTCACACACACACACTCACCCACACACCCTTACATACTTACATGCACACTTACACACACGCACGCATACACAACATAGAGGATACACGCATACACACAGAAATATTACGCACACGCGCATTCGTTAACTCACACACACACACACACACACACACACACACACACACACACACACACACACACACACACACACACACACACACACACACACACACACACACACACACACACACACACTCACCCACACACCCTTACATATACATACTTACATACACATACCATTTACACACACGCACGCATACACAACATAGAGTATACACGCATCTATCTATCTATCTGTCCCGTAGTCTGACGACCGTGGGGGCACCCTCAAAGACTCAGCAACCAGTTCCCTCCATTCCTCTCTGTTCTGCCTTTCTCAGGGTTTTGTTGAGTTCTAGGCCTGTCCATTCACTGATGTTATCCTCCCAGCTCTTCCTTGGTCTGCCTCTTCTTCTTCCTCCTTGGACAGTGCCTTGCAAAACTGTCTTTGAAATTTCCTTGGGATCTTGTGACATGCCCATACCACTTAAGTTTACGCTTTTTCACGATCGTTAGAAGGTTCTCATAGGGTCCAAGGGTTTGCTGGATTCTGTTATGCACGCTTTCGTTGCTTATGTGGTCTTTGTAGGAGATGCCAAGGAGTCTCCGAAAGCATCTCATCTCCACTGCCTGTACTCTTCCTTCCAAATCTGCAGTCAGGTCCATGATTCACAGGCATACAGAAATATGGATATGACAAGGGAGCGCATTAGTCTGATCTTGGAGATAAGCGAGATATTCTTATCTCTCCAGATGGTGTTTAGTTTTGACAAAGCTGTTATTGTCTGTGCAGTCCTGCATACTACTTCTGGCTTGGATCCCTGGTCGGATACAATGGCTCCCAGGTACTGAAGCTTTGAACTGTTTCCAGCTTCTGGTCATTAACCCTGATATCAGTGCTAATGCGTTGGTGTTATTAGTCATCCATTTGGTCTTCTCTGCACTGATTTCCATGCCGTATGTTTTGGAGGCCCTTAAACCAAGGTTCTGGGTTTGGCTTTCAACTCTTTTTTTGATCCCCGCTATTCCATCAATTTTTATCTGCGAAGCGGAGGTTTGGGGATTTGTTTCCCGCCACCAATGCTGACTATCCTTCATGATTTTCCAGTGCAAACAGCCCAAATTTTTTTTTTTTTAAATTTTTTTTCTCAAGGGAAAATGTTGAAAAAATGGGGGAGATAACAAAACCCGCCCTTTCCCAACCCCGTTTTTTTCGAAACCATTCTCCCCAAAGTTGTTTTTGTATACACTGCACTGGTGGGCCCCGGGGTACACTGTTTGATGACTCGGGGCAGGTTGCATTGATGCGTACAAACATTGGGGCCCACAAAGCTGCATGCCACCCCCCTGTCAAAAGCCTTTCCCTTAAAAAAGATAAATACGTTGGGAAAAGGGCCCTGTTGATTGTTGGGAAGGGACCGCCACAAAAGTAAATTTTTGGGGTTTAATAACTTTTCTGTTGTGTTCGCCCCTGCTCTGAAACCCTGCTGTTCCTCAGCCCAAAGGGTGGTCCCTTGCTTTTGGGTTCATCTAATTCAATTTTTATCTGCAGCATGACCTTCTTGGGGGACAAATTAAAGGGTGATTGTCCCTAATTTTTGGGATTGTTGAAATTTCCCTTTTTTTGGGGGGGAAATGAAATGACTGCTCCATGGGTTGGCCAATTTTTCCGGGCTGCCAGATCTTGTTTCGATTCTTAGTAGGGGCCCCTGATCATTGGGGTCCCCTCCAGCTTGGACCAAAAAACCCGGGTGGAAAGGGTTTCACCCCCTGCTGACCCCCCCCTTTTTTTTAAACGATCTGCTGCCCGTTTTTCCCCTTTTTCTCGGGGATAAAGGGGACTGTCTTGTCTTTGCTTTCGGGGACATTAAGGGGCTTTCTGGATCTCCTGCGGGTTTTATAGTTTATACAGGGCGGGGGCATTTTTCTGTCCATCCCCTTTTAGAATAACCTGGCTTTATGAGACCTTCCCATTTTTGTCTTGGGTTGTTAAAACCTTTTCCTTTTTTTCGGTGCTATCGATTCCCTTTCCCCCCGATACTTTCTTTCTAATTTTTTTTCCCTTTATTTCTCTTTAAAGCTTGGGACTGTTCACCGATCCATTTTCCTTTTTCCTCCTTTAAGGACTTTTCCCGATTCTTTTTTTGAAATGCCCTATATTTTTCTTCCCCTTTCTTTTTTTTTACATTTTTCTTTTTTCCTCAACCTCTACCTTTCGCATGTTGTTTGGATGTTTTGGGTACCCATGGTTTTTTTTACTGGCGGCGTTTGGGCCAAGAACTCGTTTGCTGTTTCAGTCACCGCTGTATTGAAACTAATTTGTCAGGGGTATCAATGTCTTAGTCAAAACACGCATACACACACAATTATTAAAACCCCACCGCGTTGGGTTTAAAATCACAAAAACAACACACCCCACACACACACACACAAATCACACACACACACTCTTTTTTTTCTTTTCTTTTTCCCCTCCCCTTTTTCTATAGAAAGAAAAGGGGGGGTTAGGTCAGTGAAGGCTTGCCCCGGATGGGGATTCAGCAGACCTTTCCGCCTTTTTGGGGTCCTGTAATGAGGGGTGGGGGGGGCCCCAGGAGTCATGGTTTTGGGGTGTAAAAAAAAGGGGGGGAAAGTCCTCCTCAAAATTTCCCCCCGATGCCTCTCTGGCCATAAACCCCGGACCCTTTTTCCTGGGTGGGGAGAAGCCCCGGGCTTGCCCCGGAGTCTGTTTATGAGAAATTTCCCCTTTTCCCCTTTGGGGGAGGGGCCTTTTTTTGGGGGGCCCTTTGCATCTTTGGGCCCTTTTGGGTTTAATTTGCAGGCAAGGTTTTGTCAGCCTTGGGGAGGGTTGTATGTCATGGCTTGGGAAAGCCACCAAGCACTTGGTGGAAAGGTTTTTATGTATTTGTAAGGCTTTCCTGGGGGCCCCACTCCCAGGGCCCGAAAAAAGGGGGTGGATCAATGAAATCACCCCCTCTCGAAACAGACCTTGGGAGGTTTTGGGGTTTTACTTTCCCCCACAGAAATGGGGGTATGGGGTTTGGCCCCAAAAGGGGGGATGATTCTGAGGCTTTTTTTGGTTGGGGATTGGGGAAAAGCCTGGCGTAAGTCCTCTAACCACCCTTGCCATTCGTCAATCAACCCGGCCACTTTTTTAGGCCTGTTTTTTTTTCCCAAAATGGAAAAAAATGATCTTTTGACGTGGTTGAAGGGGGGGGTTTTACAGCCACTTTAAGAGGGGTTTTTGGGCTGTCAGGCCCGGGACCGAAAAAGTTTTAAAACTTGTCGGGCCTTGGGGGGGGAAAATTTTGTCTTTCCCCTGCAAATTTAAAAAAAGTCACCGAACAGTAACCTCCTGGGTGGGATGGGACAGACTTTTTTTAATAGTGCCTCTAAGGGGCGGGGAAGGGGGCTGCGGAAGGGGGGTTTTTTTTGTTTTATAAAGGGCCCCCTGGAAATGGAAAATTTTTTGTCAGTTTTGCGTTTTCGTAAGGGGGAAAGGAGGAAGGAGGGGGGGGTTTGGGGGTGGGGTTTTTTGGGCAGGGGCGGGAGTTTAAAAAACTATTTCCAATTTGGGATTGGGGAAAAAGAAAATTTTTTCTTTTATGGGGGGCGAAATGTAAAAGAGGGGGTCACTTTAATGAATTCTGGAGTTTGGGTTTTTAGATTGCGGGGGAATTTTTTGGAAAGGAGTGACGAATGATTTTGGTGGGATTGGGGATATTAGGGAAACAGTTATGGGAGGGGTTTTTTTAATGGGGGTTGATTTCTTTTTCATTGGGTTTTGCCAGTCCTTTTAAAGCAACAGGCTTTTGGCTTGTTTTTTCCCACCCTTTTTCTTAGTTGGGGGTTTTTTGGGTGATAAGGTCACAAAAGGCGACTTTATGCTTGTTCGGGGGCTTTCCCTAAGTTTTTTGTTTGGACTTCTGTCTTTCTGGGGTGGGTGTTTTCTCTACTGTTTGTGCAAGTGTTTGTTTCTGTCCCTTTAAAGGGGTCAAATGTGCTGTAAGGGGGAAATTTATGGTGGAGATGGCTGTGGGCATTTGGCAGTGGGAATTTTTATAGCAGATATTGTGCTCAAGGGGTAAGGGGAAATGGATGGAAGGGTTTTTTGTAGTAAATTTTTTTTGCTGGACAAGGGTTTAAAGGGGAGGGGTAGGTCAGAGGGAGGAAAAGAAGGGGTTGGGTTTAGGGGGGAAGGGGGGGCTTTAAAGGGCTGGTGGGGGGGTTGGGTAAATAAGGGAAGAGAAGGGATCAAAGCGTTTTGTTGGAGAGGGGGGTTTTAAACTTCAGGGGGGTGGGAAAAGGGGGGGGGGTGGGCTAAACTCCTTGAGTCACTGGAGGGACAGAAGAGAGCTGGGGGTTTCTTTGGGGGATGGGTTTAGTGGAGATTTGGGTTTGTCCCAACACTGAGGGGGAGGCTTTGGGGTTTAGGGGGAAGGGGGGAAAGGTTAGGAATGGGCAGATGACTGTTTTTTCTCCTGGGAACATGGTGGCAGGGCGACGATTAGGGGGATGGCAGTGGGCACTAAAGTTTTTTTGGGGACCTGTAACCCCCAAAGGGCTCGCCGTAGTGACGCTGCAGGGGGTTTTGGAAAAAAACGTTCCCCGGCAGTTTGGGAAAACCCGGGAGGAGGGGGGAAATGGTGGGGTTCAAAGTCACTTGGGACAACAATCCACATATGTTAACCCATTCTTTTAAGGGGTTTCGAATTCCTTAAATTTTTCCACTCTTGACAGGGTTTTTTTTTTATTTTTCCCTTTTATTAATAATTTTCCCTGTCGTGGGGGTACACAGTGATTGGGCAAAGTTTTGCCTTTGTCAAGGGAAAAGCTGTAAAATTTTTTTGGGAAAGTTTTTGGGGGGGGTGAAAAGAATTAACGTGGAAGAGGGATTTACAAATTTCCCGTATATTTTCGGATTTTTCCCTGACAAAAAAACCTTTTCACCTTTTAAAAACACATCCTGCTTAAATTTCAAAACCCTCGGGACCAAAAACGGACCACCCTCGTACCACACGGACCAAAAAGAGAGAAGAGCGAGAGAGAAAGGGGAATTGGGGGAATGCGAAGCGAATGGGTTTTTTACAATTGAGGGCCCTAGCCCCCAAATGAAGGGGTAGTCATGAAAAATACCCCATGTAAATCGTGCATTTTCAAACAGAAAATATCAACAAAAAAAAATATATTGTATAGTAAAAATAGTAGATACGGCCCTCATCCAGACTTTTTTTTAAACTTTATAAATGTTTTTAACCCAAATTTTTCAGACTTTTTCATTTTCGGGTGCCATAAAATTTAAAACGGAAAAGACATGGATTTTTATAATATTTTTGGTTGGATAAATTTAATCCTCAGGTCATAAAGAACAGGGCAACATAACACAAAGTGAATTTCATTTTCTACAGAGTTGTGGCATAGACGGCATATCGTTTTATCCGTTAACCTCCTGTCGTATCTAGAACGATGACATGCAATAGCTGATACACCAAATCTAAATTTTTGTCAATGCACTTTTGACATATCTGTTCATTTCCAATTCAGTATATGGTTCAACACAATTTGTAACTTTAAAATGCTATATTCCACGAATCTACTACTGTTTTCTATATGGTCATGCCATTCCTGCCACCTGCAGTCAATGAGTCTTTGTTTAAAACATTTGATAAAGCTTCCAACATCCTCAACGCCCTGATTATCCCAAACATATGCAAATCCATAAGTACTTAAGCACCTCCGTACATTTGTAGCCCAAGTCTTCTTACCATTAACATCCAGATTATACAGCATCTTATAAGCCCTGTGTGGCAGTCTATGATTTCCAGTCTAGTTATCCTAAGCCAGTAAGTAATGCATTTTACATAAGAATTAAGATATATAGGGTATCTTCCAATTTCTCCATAAATAAGGTCATTAGGTGTTCGATTATCAACATTCATAAACGTTTCATAGCATACAAATGAAGCTTTTCAATTTGATTTCCGTTCTCAAAAGCCCAGATTTCAGCACCATATTGTAAAATAGATTGCACCTGAGAATCAAACAATTTTACAAATATCTTCAATGAACTGCAATCAAGTCTATATATAACCCTGAGTATAACAAGTACTGCTCTCTTTGCTCTATTGATTAAATCCTGGCATGCAGAAGTGAAACTTAATCTAGTTGAAAAAAATATTCCAAGATATTTATAAGCATTTACTACTTCCACAGTTTCAGTATTGTATTTCCAGTGTTCATGACTAGCTAGATATCCCCCCTTACGAAAAACAATGATATTTGTCTTCCCCATATTTACCTTTAATTCTAATCTCATTGCTGCGTGATACAAACTGTTCATCTGTCTTTGTAATCCTATAACAGTTGTTGATATCAAAATAATATCATCAGCAAAAAGTAACACAAATAATTCTATAAAATCAAAAGAAACCCCATGCTTTCCATTTTCTATAATTTCTAATGCAAGATCATTCACAAACAATGAAAACAATATTGGACTACACACATCTCCTTGCTTTACACCCCTTGTACAATTCACAAAGTCAGATAATGTTGCTCCATTTCTTACTCTAGCTTTTACTTCACTATACATACTTTGTATACATCTATGTAATTTTCCTCTAACACCATTCTTAAACAAAATAGGCCACAACAAATTTCTAGAAACAGAATCGAAAGCTTTTTCAAAATCTACAAATGCAACATATAATTTATGGTTATTTGCAAATTGCTTTTGAACAGCAGCTAACAGAGTAAACATATGGTCAACAGTGCTATAATCCTTTTGAACCCAGCTTGGGTTCTCCTGTAATATTATTTGTCATTACCCATTCTTGTAATCTATTATTAACAACCGAACTATATATCTTACTCGCTATGTTACACAGAGATATTCCTCTATAATTGTTTGTATCGTTACATTTCCTTTCTTAAACAGAGGCAGAATTATTGATTCCACCCAGCCCTCTGGATAGATGCCCTTATCAAATAAATGATTGAATAGCTTCACTAAAAAATGTAACACAGATTCCCCTGAAAATTTGAAAAACTCACCTATCAACCCGTCAGGTCCTGCTGATTTACCGTTTTTTAATTTTCCAATTGCTAGCATTATTTCCTGTGCTGTGATAGGGCTGTCTAACAATGCATCTCCCTCCCCTATGTCTTCAGTCTCAACTGACTCAGTCACTTCCTTTTCTAGTACATCTTTGAAATGATCAAACCACTGACTTGTAGATATTGTATTATGTGGCTGAGATCTTTTGCGTGATATTTTTCTGATAGTTTCCCAAAAGCTTGTTTGACTGTTAACGGATACCAGTAGTTCTTTTAAAAGTATATCATTGTACTCTTTTTTTATGATAAGCATATTTTTATATTCTCTTCGTGCAATAGAGAGCGAGAGGAGAGAGAGATGAGAGAGAGAGAGAGAGAGAGGAGAGAGGAAGAGAGAGAGAGAGAGAGAGAGCGAGAGAGAGAGATAGAGAGAGAGAGAGATTTGAAAACATTTTGTGGGAGCGAGAGAGAGAGAGAGAGAGAGAGAGAGAGAGAGAGAGAGAGAGAGAGAGAGAGAGAGAGAGAGAGATTTATTTGAAACATTTTTTTTTGGGGGGTGAGAGAGAGAGAGAGAGAGAGAGAGAGAGAGAGAGAGAGAGAGAGAGAGAGAGAGAGAGAGAGAGAGAGAGAGAGAGATTTGAAATCATGTTTGTGTGGGTCAAGACAGCAGTTGAGACTTTCTGAAATGGCAGTAAGCGAGCTAAGATATTGAACTCATATAAAAGCACAACGTGACAAACCTTGTTTTGAATTTTGATACTGTTTTCTGTTTTTTTTCTCTCTCTCCAGAATAGCGGACATAATGGATGGTTGTTGTTGTTTCTTTTTATTTACGTCATAGTATCATTAGACCATGAGTGGTGGTCTGGGCGCTAGTCTTTCGGATGAGACGATAAACCGAGGTCCCGTGTGTTACACGTAATTATTTAGCGCACGTAAAAAAACCCCACGGCAACAAGAGAGTTGTCCCTGGCAAAATTCTTAGAAAAAAGCCACTCTGATAGGGAAACAAATACAGCTGCAGAAAAAAAAAAAAGGGTGAAAGGGTGGCGCAGCGCTAAGTGGCGACGCGTTCTCCCGCTCTCCCCGGGGAGAGCAGCCCGAATTTCACGGAGAGAAATCTGCCGTGACTTAAAGTGGTATGAAATAAAATCTGAGCGCTTTGATTTGTTGCTTTACAAGATTCAGCGCTATATAAATTCCATACATTATTATTATTATTATTATTATTTCCTAGCTGTTTTGTTGTTGGGTTTTTGTTGTTTGTTGAAAATAAGAATCGTAGAATTCAGCAGAGACAGAGAGAGATGGTGAACCCTGGTGGTGGCATTGTGTGGAGCTCCTACCATTGACAGCGGTAGAAGGAAAAGAGGCAGACCACCAACATCCTACATTGCCAACATCATCATCACTGAGATCAGTGGTCTGGGAGGAGGGCTACAGGAAATGGTAGAACTCAGCAGAGACAGAGAGAGATGGTGAACCCTGGTGGTGGCATTGCGTGGAGCTCCTACCCACGACAGCGGCGATGGAGACAGTGGAGTGGAGTTGAGTTGTTTAAGAACCTGTGATGTTTGCAACAAACACTCTTGCAAACGCACATGCACAAGAGAAGACACATATCTATCTATCTATCTATCTATCTATCTATCTATCTATCTATCTATCTATCTATCTATCTATCTATCTATCTATCTATCTATCTATCTATCTATCTAGGGACTAGATGTAAAAAACATAGAAGTGCTTATTCCATTATCCTCAATATAAAAAAAAAATCTATCTATCTATCTATCTATCTAATCTATCTATCTATCTATCTATCTATCTATCTATCTATCTATCTATCTATCTATTTCTTCTTGTTCTTGTTCTTGTTCTTGTTCTTGTTCTTCTTCTTCTTCTTCTTCTTCTCCTCCTCCTCCTCCTCCTCCTTCTTCTTCTTGTTCTTCCTTGTTCTTCTTGTTCTTGTTCTTGTTCTTCTTGTTCTTCTTCTTCTCCTTCTCCTCCTCCTCCTCCTCCTCCTTCTTCTTCTTGTTCTTGTTCTTGTTCTTGTTGTTGTTGTTGTTGTTTGTTGTTCTTCTTCTTCTTGTTCTTGTTCTTCTTCTTCTTGTTCTTCTTCTTCTTTTTCTTCTTCTTCTTCTTTCTTCTTCTTCTTCTTCTTGTTCTTCTTCTTGTTTCTTCTTCTTCTTCTTGTTCTTCTTTTGTTGTGTTGTTCTTCTTCTTCTTCTTCTTCTTCTTCTTCGTTTCCTGGCTGATGGCATGGCCATAATTATTGGGCAGGATGTGTAGTGTCAGGTTTTCTCCTGTGCTTGTCGTTCACTCTGCAGGAGGTCTGCCTGCTGGCCTCAGCTGACACATTCCCACTTCAGGGCAGCTCATTAACAGGTTCGCAAGACAAACAAAAATCCCCTTTTCTATCGCTCCCTTTGTCTTTGCATTTTCCCTTAACCCCCCCCCCCCTCTCTCTCCGCCTCCTCTCTCTAAGCTCGTTCTCCTCTCTCCCTCTCTCTCTCAACCCCTCGCACTCACTCTCTCTCTCTCTCAATCCTTCCCTCCTCTCTCCTCTCTCTCTCTCTCTCTCTCTCTCTCTCTCCTCTCTCTCTCCTCACATTACCCCTTCTCTTCCCACTCTCTCTCTTCCCCCCCTGTCTCTCTCGCTCTTTCTCAATCCCTACCTCCTTTCTCTCCACCACCCCCAGCTCTCGCTCTCCCTCTCTCCTCTTTCTTTCTCTCTCTCTTTCGCCCCCTCCCCCTCTCTCTCCACCCCCTTCTCTTTCTGCTCCCCCTCGCCCTGTCTCTTTGCTTAATTTAAAAAAACTTAAAAAGAAGTGAACACCCCTTTTTTCTTCTTCTTTTATTTCGAGGATAATGGAATAAGCACTCGTGTGCTTTTTAAACATCCAGTCCCCGTGTGTATGCAGTTTTATAATTGCCATCCGTTCCCACCGGCACACAATGGCCTACTCTTCCAAAAAGCGGAATGGGTTTTAACGTGCGCGCAAGATGTTCTGCGCGCGTTCGCACACGGGACCTCGGTTTATAGTCTCATCGGAGAACTTTTGGGGAAAGTGGGGTCTGCGCTGATGTTAACTCCAGAGGAAAAATTCGCTTGAAGTAGATTCGAACCCAGGTCAGCAGATCACGGGCGCAATGCGCATCACTCTAACCACCAGGCTATCCCGTCCCCCCCCCCCCCCCCCCTAAATTCTCCCACAGCAGGTGTAGCACTATCACATATAAACCAAACGACAGTCAGGAATCTTCAACAAGCCTCACCTAGTTGTTTGTTTATTTATTTATTTTTTTATCCAGTGGTGATGGGGTTTGCAGACGACAGCAGCCCCCCCCTCCCCCCCCCCCCCCAAAAAAAAGAAGAAAAAAAAAGTATCGACTGACGTCACACTTCTTCAACCTAAAACAAACAAACGTGTCTTCTTCTTCGCAATTCTTCTTTTCTTCTTGTTCTTCTTCTTTTTGTTCTTCTTGTTCTTCTTTTTAAAAAGGGACGTGGCAAGAGAAACAACGCATCTGACACTGGTGTGGTGTGTTTTCGATATTTTGATTGTTTGTTTGAAGTGATTGGTAGTTATTGAACAGGTTTTGATTAAGGATATCTCTCTCTCTCTCTCTCTCCTCTCTCTCTCTCTCTCTCTCTCTCTCTCTCTCTCCTCCCCTCTCTCTCTTTCTCTCTCCTCCCATCTATCTATCTATCTTGGGCGTGGGGAGAGAATTTGTTATTTTTCAAGTCTTTCAGGAAAAAAAACCCCAGGCAGGAGAACGGACCAAGAAGGCCCCCCCCCCCCCCCCCCCTCCCTTTTGTCTATTTTCTGCCTTCTCGATCCATTCCCCTGCTCCCCGCCTGCCCCCCCCCCCCCCTTCCTTCCCCCCACCGAAAGACTTATTATCTCCCATGCCAAAGTCGGATGTTCTAGGCGCTTAATTAACGACAGCGCAAAGCATTTTGCTCATACAACAGACAACAGTTGCTGTCTGAGCGTTTGACGACGACGAAGAAGAAGATGAAGAAGAAGGAGGAGGAGGAGGAGGAGGAGGAGGAGAAGAAGGAGGAGAAGAAGAAGAAGAACGAGGAGGAGGAGGAGGAGGAGGATGCGAAGGAGAAGAAGAACAAATGAACAAATTTTATTTATAGAGGGTTATAGAATAAGCATAACAATAGCTTTTTACATCCAGCCCTCTGAAGGAGAAGAAGAAGAAGAATAAGGAGGAAAAGGAGGAGAAGAAGGAGGATGAGGAGGAGGAGAAGAAGAAGGAGGAGGAGGAGAGAAGAAGAAGGAGGAGGAGCAGGAGGAGGAGGAGAAGAAGAAGGAGGAGGAGCAGGAGGAGGAGGAGGAGAAGAAGAAGAAGGAGGAGGAGAAGAAGAAGAAGAAGAAGAAGAGGAGGAGGAGAAAAAGAAGAAGAAGAAGGAGGAGGAGGAGGAGCAGGAGGAGGAGGAGGAGAAGAAGAAGAAGAAGAAGAAGGAGGAGGAGGAGGAGAAGAATAATTGAATCCTTTCTTTCTTTCCTCCATCCCTCACACCCCACAGTGAGCACGATGACAGCATTGTATATCACTTTTAAAAGCACGGTGAGTTAGACATTTACCAACTGGCTTCAAAATGTAGGTCAAATGGCGTCATTTGCCTCGTTTCTGTCATCAGAAAGCCTCGTTCTGATGCAAGCGCACATTCCTTTACTTTACGAACGCAAGAGTAACAGTGATTAAAAGCACGTGATGTAAGCACACGCAGTTGCATGAAGTGACTGTTTATAGAGGGAAGATGCACGGCGTTTTGTGCAAAAGATGGAATGCACGCGCCTGTGTGTGTGTGTGTGTGTGTGGTGTGTGTGTGTGTGTGTGTGTCTGTCTGTCTGTCTGTCTGTATCTTTGTCTCTGTTGCAAAGTTTATTGCTGAAGCACAGAAACCACGACAATGTCAGCTTTTAACACCAATTAGTTGAATATTTTCCGACACATCTAAAGACGCATTTATAGACTTAAATTTCCAGTAAGAATACTTATTGAAAATGTCAGGAAGAAATCGATTGGGTGGTTGCACATACAGCATTTAAAGAATGTTCCTGCTATTATTTTAGTTTAAAAAAATGTTTCTTGTTGTTTATCTTTGACATTACTTTGAGTTCAGTTTGTAGCTGAGTTAAAGCCAGAGTTTTAAGTCGTATCCAATTTATAAAGAGTTCTTTTCTTGTCATTACATTTAATGCAGCATGTAATTTCTCTTGTATTTATTTGTATTTACAAAAGAAAGTCGTGTGTAACCCCTTTGTCAAAAGGCCACATTGGGCAATGACAATATTATTGGTCAAAGCGTCTATCTCTCTCTCTCTCTCCTCTCCTCCCCCTCTCTCTCTCTTCTCTCTCTCTCTCTCCTCTCTCTCTGTGTAATCCATGAATTCACATTTACGTAAAATAAGATAACAACAAAGTGTAGAACTACGCCTAACATATAGTTTCGCCGATATATGTACATATAAAGCATACGTGTGCTGATTCATTACCCTCGAAATAAAAGAATTTGATATGATTTGACTTGATTTGATTTGATTTGATTTGATTACTCTCTCTCTCTCTCTCTCCTCTCTCTCTCCCCCCTCTCTCCCCCTCTCTCTCCCCCCCCTCTCTCTCCCTCCCCCTCTTTCTCTCCCTCTCTCTCTCGTTTGGTGCAGGTATATAGCACTATCAGCACACACATCAAACACACAGCCAGGAATCTCCACCACACCTCACCTAGCTACTTGTTTTTATCCGGTGGTGATGAGGTTTGCAGACGACAGACCCCCCCCCCCCCCTCTCCTCCCCCCCAAAAAAAAAAGAAAAAAAAAAAAGAACGACAACCCCCCCAAAAAACCCCCCACCAAACCCAAATCAAACCCTCCCCTCCAAAAAAAAAAAAAAAAATTGCATCGTCTGACGTCATACTTCTTCAACCTACCGCACTTCTTTCTTCCAAAAAAAAAAGTAGCAAGGGGAATAACTCATAAAGGATACACGCGTACTGTGTGAGCGTTGCAGTCCTTGTGGATTTAAGATTTCAAGATTTTATTTCAAGACCCCCCCCCTCCCCCATCCCCGCCCACCCCTACCCACCCCACGTCATAGGGATAGATGAAATTTAACAAACCCATAACTTGCAGAACTGATGTGGCCCGTGTGAACAATACTCACAACACAAATTCTTTCCACAATGAAGAGCACAAATTATGGACAGGCAAAAAAACAACAGAAAAAGAAAGAAAGAGCATTCGCAATACAGGAAAGGAACACAACATGATGTTTACATGCATCAACAATCTCTCTCTCTCTCTCTCTCTCTCTCAGCAAATCACGTGCAATGCAAAGGCATTATTTTTTTTTAAACCACACACGCACCCACGCGAACATACACATGCGCAGAAGGTCGAGGGCTCGCCTGCGCGCTAACACACACAAACTCACGCGTGCACTCACATATGCATAACATACTTTACATTACACTAGGCAAATAACGTGTAAATGAAAATACAAAAGTTCTCACGAGGAAACTGTATTGAGCACTGTGAGTTGGAGGTCC
>CM054165.1:23144585-23147085 GCA_028751875.1 Rapana venosa | reverse complement strand
TTGCTTTCTGTCTTTGTTTGTTTCTTCTTTGTTTCTTTCTTTGTTTGTTGCTTCTTTGTTTGTTTTCTTTCTTTTTCTTTGTTTTGTTTGTGCCTTCTTGTTCCTTTGTTCCTTTGTTTATTTCTTTGTTTGTTCTTTCTTTCTTTGTTTCTTTTCTTTCTTTCTTTTTTGTTTCTTTTGTTTCTTTGTTCCATTGTTTCTTTGTTTTCTTTGTTTCTTTAGTTCTTTGTTTCTTTGTTTCTTTGTTTCTTTCTTGTTTCTTTTGTTCATTTTCTTTCTTTGTTTCTTTTTGTTTCTTTGTTTCTTTCTTTCTTTTTGTTTCTTGTTTCTTTGTTTCTTTTTTCTTTTTGTTTCTTTCTTTGTTTCTTTCTTTCTTTGTTGGTTTCTTTGTTTCTTTGTTTCTTTCTTTGTTCCTTTTTTCTTTGTTTTCTTTGTTCTTGTGTTCTCTTTTTCTTTTTGTTTTTTGTTTCTTTGTTTGTTTTTTCTTTGTTTCTTTCTTTGTTTCTTGTTCTTTCTTTGTTCTTGTTTTTCTTTGTTTCTTTGTTTCTTTGTTTTCTTTGTTCTTTTCTTTCGTTTGTTTCTTTCTTTTGTTTCTTTTTTTTCTTTGTTTCTTGTTTTGTTTGTTCTTCTTTGTTTCTTCTTTCTTTCTTTTGTTTGCTTCTTTGTTTCTTTCTTTGTTTCTTTTTTCTTTTCTTTGTTTGTTTGTTTCTTTCTTTGTTTGTTTCTTTGTTTCTTGTTCTTTGTTTCTTTGTTTCTTTGTTTCTTTCTTTGTTGTTTCCTTTTTTTTTGTTTGTTTCTTTTTCTGTGTCTTTCTTTTTTGTTTTCTTTCTTTGTTTTTTCTTTCTTTCTTCTTTTTTGTTTCTTTGTTTCTTTGTTTCTTTTCTTTCTTTGTTTCTTTCTTTTTCGTTTCTTTGTTTGTTCTTTGTTTTTTGTTTCTTTTTTCTTTCTTTCTTTGTTTCTTTGTTTCTGTTTCTTTGTTTCTTTCTTTGTTTCTTTTTTCTTTGTTTCTTTTTTTCTTTGTTTCTTTTTTTTCTTTCTTTGTTTTTGTTTTTTTTTTTCTTTTTTGTTTCTTTTTTTTTCTTTGTTTCTTTGTTTCTTTCTGTTGTTTGTTTTCTTTGTTTTCTTTCTTTGTTTCTTTGTTTTCTTTGTTGTTTCGTTTTTGTTTGTTTCTTTCTTTTTTTCTTTCTTTGTTTCTTTCTTTGTTTTCTTTTGTTTTCTTTTGTTTTTTTTTGTTTCTTCTTTGTGCTTTCTTTTTTTCTTTCTTTATTGCCTTTGTTTCTTTCTTTTCTTTCTTTCTTTCTTTCTTTGTTTTGTTTGTTTCTTTTTTTTCTTGTTCTTTACTTCTTGTTCCTTTGTTTCTTTGTTTCTTTGTTTCTTTCTTTGTTTTTTCTTTTTTTTGTTTTGTTTTCTTTCTTTGTGTTTTTTTCTTTCTTTGTTTCTTTCTTTGTTGTTCTTTGCTTCTTCGTTTCGTTCTTTGTTTCTTTGTTTCTTTGTGTCTTTGTCTTTGTTTGTTTCTTTCTTTGTTTCGTTTCTTTTTTGTTTCTTTTTCTTTGTTTCTTTTGTTTGTTTTCTTTCTTTCGTTTCTTTGTTTTCTTTGGTTTTTCTGTTTCTTTGTTTCGTTCTTTGTTTGTTTTCTTTCTTTGTTTCTTTGTTTCTTTTTTTGTTTTCTTTGTTTTCTTTGTTTCTTTGTTTCTTTGTTTGTTTGTTTCTTTTTTTGTTTTTCTTTGTTTCTTTTGTTCTTTGCTTCTTTGTTCTTTCTTTCTTTGTTTTCTTTTTGTTTCTTTCTTTGTTTGTTTCTTTCTTTGTTTGTTTCTTTCTTTGTTTCTTTTTTCTTTTTTTGTTCTTTCTTTGTTCGTTTCTTCGTTTCGTTCTTTGTTTTTTGTTTCTTTTGTTCTATTCTTTTGTTTCTTTCTTTTTCTTTGTTCCGTTCTTTGTTTGTTTCTTTCCTTTGTTTCTATTGTTTTGTTTGTTTTCTTTCTTTCTTTGTTTCTTGTTTGTTTTTTCGTTCTTTGTTGTTTCTTTCTTTGTTTCTTTGCTTTCTTTCTTTGTTCTTTGTTCTTCTTTGTTTGTTTGTTTCTTTTGTTTGTTTGTTTCTTTGTTTTTTTTTGTTTCTTTGTTCTTTGTTTCTTTTTCTTTGTTTCGTTTGTTTGTTTTGGTTTTTTTGTTTTATTTTTCTTTTTTCTTTCTTTGTTTGTTTCTTTCTTTGTTTCTTTGTATCTTTCTTTGTTTCTTTCTTTGTTCTTTGTTCTTTTCTTTGTTTTCTTTGATTCTTTGTTGTTTCTTTTTTCTTTGTTTCTTTTGTTTCTTTTGTGTCTTCTTTCTTTCTTTGTTTCGTTTCTTTGTTTCTTCTTTGTTTTCTTTTTGTTTCTTTTGTTTTTTGTTTCTTTGTTTGTTTCCTTTTTTCTTCTTCCTCGACTTTCTTTGTTTGTTTCTTTTTGCTTTGTTTCTTTGTTTCTTTCTTTTCTTTCTTTGTTTGTTTCTTTCTTTGCTTTCTTTCTTT
>CM054165.1:23134585-23139585 GCA_028751875.1 Rapana venosa | reverse complement strand
TGTTGTTGCAGAACTGATGAAAATACTTAAGGTAACTGTATTTCTACATCAGGTTTTTAAAAAAGTCCTTGCAACATAATGTAAATATTGATAAAAAAGGTAAAGGTAAAGGAGTCCCATAACCTATAAGGTCTTAGGGGAGCGAGGCGTCAGAGACCTCACTTCTCTAGGGCCAGCATATTGAGGGCGGTGCCCATCTCCTCTCCCTCGCTGCTTTACCTTCCCTGACCCTAAAGAGGGCAGGTACCCATTGACAGCTGGGTGAACTGGGGGAACTGTACTGAAGCCAAGGCGCGCAAACGGTCACCCATCCAAGTGGTAACCACGCTCGACGCTGCTTAACTTGGCTGGGGGAAAGCGAGTGCTCCGACCACTGAGCTATCCCGTCCCCTAAATATTGATATGTGTACTAAAATCACAAGGTCAGTATGCTAGTTACTGCATAGGAATTGAGTATTTTGTAATGATGGGGATGTACATGTTTTAGGAGAGAATACAATCTGGGATGCAAGGGACAAAAAAGAAAGAAAGAAAGAAAGAAAGAAAGAGAGACATACAAAAGGAAAGGAAGAAAGAAAGAAGGAAAGAATGAAGGAAAGAGAGAAGGAAGGAAGAAAGAAAGAAGGAAAGAAAGGAAAGAAAGGAAGAAAGACGGAAAGAGAGAAAGAAAGAAGGAAGGAAAGAAGGAAAGAAGGAAAGAAAGAAAGAAGGAAAGGAAGAAAAAAAGAAGGGAAGGAAGAAAAAAAGAAGGAAAAAAGAAAGAGGTAAAGAAAGAGAAAAGGAAAGGAAGAAAGAAAGAAAAAAGGAAAAAAAGGAAAGAAACAAAGACAGAAAAAAAGGAAAGAAGGAAAGAAAGAAAGAATGGAAGAAGGAAAGAAGGAAGGAAAGAAAGAAAGAAGGAAGGAAAGAAAGAAAGAAGGAAGGAAAGAAAGAAAGAAAGAAAGAAAAGAAAGAAACAAAGACAGAAAAAAGAAGGAAAGAAAAGGAAAGAAGAAAAGGATGAAAGAAGGAAAGAATGGCATAAATAAACACGGGGCTTAACAAGAAAGGGCCCTTTGAAGACAACAAAACAAGATAAAGAAAAAAAAAAAACCCCCAAAATACAGGGGAATGTTTTGATTAAAGGCAGACGGCAGAAACATTTCGACTGACAGAGGGCCCCATTTACACCCCCCACACACACACCACACACACACACACAAAACCACACACACACACACACACACACACACAAAAACCAACAACACACACACACAGGGACATAGACAGACACACACACAACGACACAGACAGGGGGGGACGGGATAGCCTAGGGTTGAACATTGCGCTGCAATCTGACCCCCGGGGTTCGATTCCCGTTCAAGGGGATTTTTTCCCCCGGTTAACAAAGTGCAGACTCCACTCCCCCAAAGCCCTTTTGGAGAGACAATAAACCTAGGCCCGTGTCAAACCCACGCAGAACATCTTGCCACACTGAAACCTTTTTCCGCTTTTCGTAAAGTGGGCCATTGGTGCCGTGGAACAGATAAGAATTTAAAAACGCAACACCGGGATTGGGAAAAAAAGCAATGAGGCTTTTTTTCATTAACCGAATAAAAAATAAAAAAAAAAAACAAAAAAAACACGCACAAAAGGGATGAAAAACGACCACAGAACACAAAACCCCCCTACAGTGACCTTGGCATTTGGCCACTTGCCCACAGTTCACACTTGGCTAAGGTTTTTCTCTTCTCTTCTGCTGCGCCCCGCCCCCATAGTGAAAAAATAGAAGCGCACCACTCGCCCCTCGTACACATTTCGACGGATAGCCACCTTTTCCCGACTTTTTTAAAATAATTTTGGGGGGTGGGGGGGTGGGGGGGCGGGGGAAGGGGGGGGGGGGGGGGGAGGTGGGGGGTGGGGGAAAACGGGGTAGGGGTCTGTGTCGGGCGATTTTTGACTCTAAATTTTTTTTTTTTAACCGCCCCCCCCCCCCCCCCCCCCCCCCCTTGCCCCCCTGATTTGGATACGTTGGGTTGGGGTGGTGTGGTGTGTTTTGGGGTGTTGGGGTTTTGTTTTTCTTTTTTAATTTAATTTAATTTAATTTTTTTTTAATTTTTTAATCGAGGAAATGAAAAAAGCATTGTGCTTTTTTTTTTTTTCGGGGGGGTTTTGGGGGGGGGGGATTTGGGGGGGGGGGGCGGCGCGGGGTTTGCGTTTTGCAACGGGGGTTGTTTTAAAAGTCCCACCGAAGGATTTTGGGAGAAGTGGAGTCCACATTAAAACCCAGGGAAAATACCCCTTTAACGGGGAAGAACCCGGTTGTCAGATTGCGAGCGCAAATTTTTTTTAAACCCTGGGGAACCCCTCCCCCGGGGGTGTGTGTGTGTGTCGGTTCTTTGTGTTGTCGCTGTGTGGGTTTTGGGGGTGTGGTTTGGTTTTTGTGTGTTGGTGTGTGTGTTGTGTGGTTGTGTGTGTGTTTATGTGTTTTCTGTGTGTTTTTTGTGGTTTCGTGTTGGTTGTGTTTGAGTTGTGCGTGTTGTGTTGGTTGTGGTTTTTTGTTTGTGCTTTTTGTTGTTTTTTTCTGACAATATGTTAGCTTGCCCCCATTTCCACTTAGTGTACTTGTGTGGGTTTTGCAGGGTTTTGTTTCTTTGACCGGTTCTTTGTCATTGTGGTGCTGCTTACACTCAAGTTTAGGTTACACATAAGGGTTAGGTTCCGGGTCACGTAGTATCTTCTATACAGAGTGCGAGGCAGAAAAATGTTTGCTGGTTTTCACAGAGTTTTTAAAGTATGAAAAAAATGTACTGTGTACTTGATTTTTGGGATTGAGGTCATAGATTAACACCAGGTCGTGATGAGAAAGTGGGAAATGATCATCAAACGAGGATTGCTTGTGTTCCTACAGTGTTAACCCCCGCACATGCATATCGTGGTCAGGCAGCTAGCAGACGACAGAGGACTGAGGGGGTAGAGTGTTTGCTCAAAAAATAAAAAGAAAGGTTCAAACTTATCAAATTTGTTCAAAATTGCCCTTATTTTTGAGTCAGGAGCTAGTGTTTCACAAAAAGTGTTTTTTTTAAAATATTTCTGTGGATGCTTTAGTACGTGCAGTAGGAATGCAGGAGTGATGTAGGAACCCTCGCGTGTAACCTTGCCTCCTCCTCTTCCTTCTTCTCGAACTAGGTACTGTTCGAATCAGAATCAAAATTGAGACATTGTTTATTGCCATAAAAGTCACATGGACTTAATTAACACAATGAATAAACTTTTCATCATCATCAACTATGATTGCATTGTGGTTCTACATGTGTGAAAATCCTGTGCATCATCTTGTTCAAGTCAGTAGCAAAACGGCCCAAACATAATTACAGTGATTTGTTTGAAAATAACGTTATAAGTTTCAAATTGTCTAACGTTAAATATTTGCTTCAATTAGCACTTGAGTTTTGAAGTAAATAAGTATTTAGGAAAAAAATAGGTTTTTCTTTTGCCAAATGAAAGCCTTAGTAATTCAGTAGGATTATGCAGGAGATGTAGGAAAATCGAGGCCTCTCACAGAAGCGAGACCCTCGCGTTAAACCTGCCCCCCATTTTTCTTCTGTCGAACTAGGTTATTGTTGTCAGATCAGAGTGCTTTTTTCAAGAATTGTTTAGTGCCAGGAAACTCGTCACGTGGATTTATTTTAACTCGCAAATAAATTTACGATTAACATACGGATCCTTTCGGTTTATGCAAAATCGAAGGCACGCAACCCACCACTTGCATTCAAATCTATGGGAATATTTTTCCCCCAAAACAACCGCGCACACATCATTAATCTCGTGATTTTTCATCGTTTCCATAATCGTTTTTATTTGCCCTAACTTCAATCGACATTGCATTAAGTTATTAATAAGTTTTCTCGTTGCTCGGCATATAAAATGCACTCATCCAGTAAATGAGTCTCGTCTTCTATTTTATTTACAGTATTGACAAGTTCTATTCTCTCTTGGTATATTCTTATATCTTCCTTTCTCTATCATTAAGTTGTGGCTACTTGTACGAAACTTACACAATATTTTCCTATTGTTTTTGTTTTCACAGTTAATCAGATATGGCTCTAATCTATATTCTTGGTCACGGGAATTATAAAAGTTAAGTTTTGTAGAATTTTGTTTCTGGTTAATCCAAAACGTTGTATATAAACCTTCCAGTTTCGTTTGCATTGCATGGCACAACCGATGTGCATCAAGTGTACTTTGGTTTCCCCATACACGTTTAAAGCCAATTTTATACAGAACATTTCTAACTGTGCTAATCCAACGATCTTATAATTATATTATTCTATACATATGTTGTCTGTCCTATGAGCGTAAATGCGTTGCGCTGGACTGACAAGTCAGGCCCAATACATCCCACTTCGGTGTCGGAGAGAACGATTATCTTTAAGTCTTTCTGGAAAAAAGAAGTCAAGTCAGTCAAGTCAAAGTCAAAAACACTTTAATCCTCCCATGAAGGGTAATTCCAATACTGAGGTACGAGAATGGACCTGGAGCAGAAAGCAGACAAGAGGGAGATGGGGACAGGAAGAACAGGAACAAGGCAGAAACAGAGAGAGGATTGGATGGAAAAAGGGAATTCCTAGCAACAGAATTCCTAGTTGTTGCTGTTCTTGTGGTTGTATTTACGTCTCAGTGGAAATTTTTCATCAAGGGAGTTCACACAATCCTAATTTCCAGAAGGTGGGGATGCTGTTTATACTGACAGGCCCCCAGCAAAAGTTGACCTCCTGCACTCCGGGTTTAAGCCACCCCCAAGACACCGGCCGTTCAAGGGTGTTTTAAACCTCTGGACTCGCCATCTTACCACGTACCAAGTTTTTAGGGGGACGGGATAGCTCAGTGGTCAGAGCACTTATTTTCCCCCAGCCAATGTTAAGCAGCATCGAGCGTGGTTACCACTTGGATGGGTGACCGTTTGCGCGCCTTGCCTTCAGTACAGTTCCCCCAGTTCACCCAGGTGTACATGGGTACCT
>CM054165.1:23104585-23122085 GCA_028751875.1 Rapana venosa | reverse complement strand
TTCTCCGAGCTCACCTCCATCCCATATGCTCCAGCTCTGTTCTCAAGTCTGGTCGTAAGATCTTGCAGCTCTGTGTTACTTCCGCCCATGAGGTCAATGTCATCGGCAAACCGTAAGTTGTTGAGGGGTCTGCCGCCAATGGAGATGGTAGAGTGGAAGTCATGGAGGGTCTCTCTCATAATGTTTTCCAAGAACAGATTAAACAGGACTGGAGATAACAGGCATCCTTGTCGGACCCCAACTGTGGTTTTGAAGTAGTCTCCGACCTGATTGTTCAGAAGGACTGCACTGCTTGCGGTGTTGTATAGTGCTTGAATGGTTTGCACTAGTCCTTTTCAATGCCAAACATTCTGAGGACCTGCCACAGGCCTTCATGCCATACTCTGTCGAAAGCCTTCTTGAAGTCGATGAAGTTGTGGAACAGGTCTCTCTGATGTTGAAGATGTTTTTCCATCAGGATGTGGCAGTTAAAAATCTGTTCGATTGTGCTCCTGCCTGCCCTGAACCCAGCTTGTTCCTCTGCAAGGTGTTCTTCTGCCTCCTTCTTGAGTGTGATTTAGTAGAAGCCAAACTTGAATAACAGAACAGTTGATTAAGAGAGACGGGAGGAGGCAGGGTGCTGGGAAAGACTATGATCACCTTCCCACTGTTGAAGTTATACATCATAACTTCAGCAATTGATATACTATATTGACAACTTTGGTAAGCTCTAATCTTCAGAAATTGCTCTTTAGAAAGTCTTTCTTCTACCCCCAAAACACAGAGACAGTTGGTTATGAATTACTTTTAAATGCTTGGAAGACAAAATACTTAAAAAATGTGACATACTCCTGTTCTCATTCTCTTACAGCCCAGCATTAAATTTTTAAAAATTATTATTCTATTCTTAAAGAACTGGGATAGCTCAGTGATCAGAGCACTCGTTTTCCCCCAGCCAATGTTAAGCAGCATCGAGCGTGGTTACCGATTGGATGGGTGACCGTTTGTACGCCGTGGCTTCAGTACAGTCCCCTAGTTACCCCAGTTGTAAATGGGTACCTGCTCTCTTTAGGGTCAGGGAAGGTAAAGCAGCGAGGGAGAGGAGATGAGCGCCGCCCTCAATATGCTGGCCCCTAGAGAAGCCGAGGTCTCTGATGCCTCGCTCTCCTACGACCAAATAGATTATGGGACACCTTTACCTTTACTTTTACACAAGAAAGGGAACTGATACGAATTCAAACCATGAGGACGTTCAAAGTATGCCATACTTCTTCGAACGCTCAGACAGCAACTATTGCTGTCATCTGAGGCAAAACGCGTTGCGCTGCCATTAAGCGCCTGACAAGTTAGGCCCAGCGCATCCGACTTCGGCTCGGGGAGACAATCGTTATCTTTTAAGTCTTTCTGAGGAGAGAAAAAAAAGGGCAGGAGAATGGACCAAGATGGCAGAAAATAGACAAGAAAGAGGTGACAGGAAGAAAAGGAACAAGGCGAAAACAAAGAGAGAGGGGTAAGAGAAGAGGGAATTTCTAGCACAGAATTTCCAGAAGGTGGGAATGCTATTTATACTGACAGGGCCCCGGCATCCCCACTGGGGAATATGATAATAATTATAGGAATCACGGCAATGATTACAGCCTCTGTGTATGAACGCGTGGGAGGTCAGATTTTTTCAATCACTCCATTTTGCCCCCCCCCCCTTTTTCTCTCTTTCCCAACGGTTTTTATTATTATCTGTTATTTTTATTTTATTTATCTAACACCCCTCTCTAATATGCTTATATATTTTTGTAGTGTAGTGTAGTGTATTTATATATTGTTGTTGTGGTGGTATTTTGGATTGTCGTTGCGGGTTGTACAGTGCTGTGCTGTACTGTGTAACAGCAACAGAGCAACAACAACAGCAGCAGCAGCAGCAACAACAACAAGAGCAACAATAACAACAACAACACACAAAACAAACAATAACAACAACAGCAGCGGCAACAACAAGAGCAACAGCAGCAACAACAACAGCAACAATAACAACAGCAGCAGTAACAACAACACGAGCAACAACAACAATAACAATGACAACAACGATAACAACAGCAACAAAAACAAACAATAACAACAAAAACAACATACAACAACACAACAACAGCGTCATCAAAACAAGACGATAGCGTGACAAAAGAGAGAAAGAAAAGGAGAGGAGGGTGACGGGGTGGGAAGGGAGAACTCACAATGTAAATCTCACCCCTTCCCCCAAAAAAATCCAAACCCAAACAACAAAAAAACAGCAATAAAACAAAATCAACCCAAAAAATTCAAACCAACAACAAAAAAATCACTCCCCCCCCTTAAAAAAGGACCCCCCAGCAACAAACAAAACAAGCGCCAAGCATACGAAGGTAAAAACCAAATAAAACCAAACAATACAAAACACAAAACCGAATAAAACAACACAAAACAACACAAAACCAAGCCAAGAACAGACAAAACCTTCGGCAGGAAAGGGGAACAGGAAAAAGATTCCCGTGGGAAGTGAAAGTAGAGGGAGTAACCGTTTACTTTGTGTCACGTGACGTTACGGGTGAAGCAAGGTCCTCTGGGAAGGCTGTGTGACGTCAGAGGGTATGTTATGGGTGGGGGTGGAAGATAGGGGGGGGGGGGGGGGTATTGTAGGAGGTGGGGGAGGGGGGAGAGCGGTGAAATTCTGCTTGCTTATCTGTGTTTATGTCGGTTGAGTGGGAAGGAGTCCTTTTTGTTTGTTTGTCTGTATTTCTGTCTATCTTGTCTCTGTCTCTCTGTTTCTGCTTCGTATTTCTGTCTGCCTGACTGTCACTGTCTCTCTGTTTGTGTTTCTGTCTGTCTGTATCTCTGATATTGTTTCTGTCTTTGTTTCTGTCTGACTGTCTGTGTGAGAAAGAAGGAAAGAAAAAAGAAAGAAAGAAAAAGAAAGAAAGAAGGAAAGAAAGAAAAAGAAAGAAAGAAAGAAAGAACCTCGCTTAAATGAGAAAACAAGAGGAAAAGAGCAACTGGAAGGAAAGGACCAAAGACAGGAAGAAAAGAAAGAGTTAAAAGAAAACACAAAGAAAGAAAGAAAGAAAGAAAGGAAAGAGAGGCACAAACAAAACAGCAGGAAGTAGAAGGAAAAGAATACAGAAGAGAGAAGCGAATTAAAAAGAAAAAACCCAAACAACGAACCCCTAACCCCCACCCCCATCCTTTTTCAGTTTGACTTGAATTACTTGTCATAATTTGGTGTCTGCAAAATAATAAACAAGGACTTGAATTTCTGGTCAAAATGTTGATGTGTACAAAATGAAGCATGACTTGAATTACTTATCATAATTTGATGTCTGCAAAATAAAAGAATGACTTGAAATTCTGGTCAAAGTTAATTTTGATGTCTGCAAAATAAACAATTGCTTGAATTTCTTGACAAAATTTGATGTCTGCAAAAAAACAAGGACGTGAATTTCTGGTCATAATTTGATGTCTGCAAAATAAAGATGAACTTTTGGTCAAAATTTGGGGTCAGCAGAATAAACAATGGCTTGAATTTCTGATCAAATTTCGATGTCTACAAAATAAACAATGACGTGAATTTTTCTGGTCATGATTTGATGTGTGCAAAATAAACACTGTAGAAAGAATAAATGTCAAAGAGCGTCTTTGTCCCCAAACATCATTCCTGTCACTTGAGCATTCAGCTGGCATCGTACCAATGTCCATGTTTTCTTTGAGCTCTTCATACTATGTTATCATGCTTGTTGTTGCTATGTTGTCGGTGCTTTAGGTGTTCAGCACGAAGAAAGAAAAAGCATGAAATATCTGCAGAAGTACAAATCTTCTGGTTGTTCATCAGTAAACATAGTAAACAAAACCAAACCCAGCCAGCCAACCAACCAACCAACCAATCAATCAACCACCCACCCACCCACCCACCCAATCAATCAACCAATCAATCAATCAACCAACCAACCATCCAACCAACCAGCCAACCAACCAACCAATTAACCAACCAACCAACCATTCAATCACAACTAGCCAACTGACGAACCAACGAACCAACCAACCAACCAATGAACCAATGAACCAATCAACAAACCAGCCAACCAGCCAACCAAACAACCAGCCAACCCACCCACCAAAATAATTAACTTAACTCCCCCCCCCACCACCCTTCAAACCTACCAACCAAAGAAAAATAGCAAAGACAACAAAAGACAGAACCAAGGAAGTCAGGATTGTTCTTAAAAAGCTGAAACAATTAAACACACAAAAAGAACAAACAAACAAACAGAACAAAAACAAACAGAACAAACAAAAAGACCAAAACCCCCAACCAACAACAATAACAACAACAACAACAACAGACAACCAAATTAAAACCAAAACTATGGATAAAGAAAGACCAAAAACCCCAACCAACCAACCAACCAGCCAACAACAACAACAACAACAGACAGCCAAATAAAAGCCAAAACTATGGATAAAGAAAGACCAAAAACCCCAACCAAACAACAACAGACAACCAAATCAAAGCCAAAAGCTATGGATAAAGAAAGACCAAAACCCCAACCAACAACAACAGACAACCAAATCAAAGCCAAAACTATGGATAAAGAAAGACAACAACCCAACAACAACAAACAACAACAACAACAAACAACACAACCAACCAACCAAATCAAAGCCAAAAACTATGGATAAAGAAAGACCAAAGCCCCAACCAAAACAACAACAAGCACAAACAACAACAAAACAACACAACCTCAAATGCAAAAACTGATGGATAAAGCAAAGAAAAATTAACCAGCAAGAAACACGACCAATCAAACAAGCCACCACCAAACATACAAACAAAAACAGCAACGACAACAACGGCAACAACAACAACAGCATCGACAAAACAAACGCTAAAACAAGCAAAACAACACACCAAGGGGAAAGAAGGAGGTTCACAGATTGCAATCAACCAGATATTTCTTATAATGTCTACTGGGAGGACTGGATAGCCTGGTGGTTAGAAAGGGATGCGCATTGCGCTCGTGATCTGCTGACCCGGGTTCGAATCTCGTTCAAGAGGATTTTTTTTTCTCTGGAGTTAACATCAGTACCGACTCCACTCCTCCTAAAATTTCTTCGATGGAACTATAAACTGAGTCAAGTCAAGTCAAAAACACTTTAATCATCCCATGAAGGGCAATTACAATACTGACAGGCAGATTGATACGTATCATAATCTCGAAAGACACACACACACACAAAGCTACATTTCAAACCGAGGTCCCGTGTGCAAACGCACGGGGAACATCTTGCGCACAAGTTAAAACCTGTTCCGCTTTTCGGAAGAGTAGGCCATTGTGTGCCGGTGGGAACAGATGACAAAATTTACATAACTGCATACACACGGGGGCTGGATGTAAAAAAAAAAAGCACATGAGTGCTCATTCCGTTATCCTGGAAATAAAAGAATAGAATAAAATAAAGTAAATAAAAGTAAAAAATATTTCTGGCACAGAAATCTGGAGATTAACTGAGGTTTTTTTGGTTTGTTTTGTTTGTTCCTCGCTAGAGCTCCCAGGTTCACCAAGGGGCAGATTTTGCATATGCGACCCTTTTTTGCCCACCACCAGGGTAGCCGTTTTCCAACTTTGGGGTTGGGATGCATGCTGGGTATGTTGGTGTTTCCGTAACCGACCTAACGCTGACATGAATGACGGGATCTTTAACGTGCATAATTGATCTTACTTATTTATTTATTTTATTTTATTCTTTTATTTCGGGGATAATGGAATAAGCACTCAGGTGCTTTTCTTTTTAACATCCAGTCCCCCGTGTGTATGCAGTTTTGTAAATTTTTGTCATCCGTTCCCACCGGCACACGATGGCCTACTTTTCCGAAAAGCGGAACGGGTTTTAACGTGTGCGTATGCATACACACGAAGGGAATTAAGGCACTGGCAGGTCTGTTCTTGAAGCTGGTCCGTGAGATCGTACAGATCCCCAACTTAAATTCACTAGACGCCAACTCCGAGATTCGAACCCACGACTCCATGGACCCATGCCCAACGGGGACGGGATAGCCTAGTGGTTAGAACACTGCACTCGCAATCTGACGACCCGGGTTCGATTCCCGTTCAAGGGGATATTTTCCCCTGGAGTTAACATCAGTGCAGGCTCCGCTCTCCCCAAAGTCCTTTGGATGAGACTATAAACCGAGGCCCCGTGTGCTCACACGTTAAATCCTGTTCCGCTTTTCGTAAGAGTAGGCCAATTGTGTGCCGGTGGGAACAGATGACAGGATTTACAAAACTGCATACACATGGGGACTGGATGTTAAAAAAAGCATGTAAGCGCTTATTCCATTATCCTCGATATAAAAGAGTAAAATGGGATTGGAGTCGATCGGTTTTAACCACTCGGCTCCATAGCGTCTGTGGTAATTAGGATAACATTCCTCTCTGTGATGTTTGTCTTTTTCTTCTGGATGTTTGTCTTTCTTTTTCTCTGTCTGTTTGTCTGAATTGGTTTTTAATCCACAGATGCGTCGGACAGATGATAAAATCTAGCGGTTGCTTTTCTCCTGAGAGGATAACCTCCATCACGTTCGCATTGAAATCATCTCTCCATGTTGCTAGCCCGTATGCCTGCCTGCCTGCCTGCATGTTTGCTCACACGCTTGAACACACACGCACACGTGCGCGCGCACACACACACACACACGCACACACACACGCAAGCACAGGCGCATGCATGCGCGCGCACGTGTACACACACGCACGCAAGCACGCATGCACGCACACACACAAACACGCACGCACAGGCGCATGCATGCGCGCGCACGTGTACACACACGCACGCAAGCACGCACGCAAGCACACACACACAGACACACAGACACACACACACACACACACTCACACACACACGTGAAAAAAGGATGTTTTGCTCATTGAACGTACCATCTAAAAATAAAAGTTTGACTTTGACTTATTTCTTTTTCTTTTTTCTTTTATTTCGAGGATAACGGAATAAGCACTCATGTGCATTTTCCTATCCAGTCCCTTTGTGCATGCAATTTTTGTAAATTTCGTCATCCGTTCCCACCGGCACACAATGGCCCAGTCTTCCGAAAAGCGGAACAGCTTTTAACGTGTGCGCAAGATGTTCTGCTTTGACTTTGACTTCGACTTTGACTTTCACACACACACACACACACACACACACACACACACACACACACGCACGCACGCACGCACGCACGCACGCACGCACGCACGCACGCACGCACGCACGCACGCACGCACGCACGCACGCACGCGCGCGCGCGGGCATGGTATAGCCTAGTGGTCAGAACATTGCACTCACAATCTGACGACCCGGGTTCGATTCCCGTTCAAAAGGGATATTTTCCCCTGGAGTTAACATCAGTGCAGACTCCACTTTTCCCAAAAGTCCTTCGGATGAGACTATAAACCGAAGCCCCGTGTGCGAACACACACCAGGACTAGATGTAAAAAAAAGCTCATAAGTGCTTATTCCATTATCCTCGATATAAAAGAATGAATAAATAAACACACACACACACACACACATACACACACACGCACGCACGCACTCACGCACTCTCTCTCTCTCTCTCTCTCTCTCTCTCTCTCTCTCTCTCCTCTCTCCTCTCTCTCTCTCTCTTTCTCTTTCCCTCTCTCTCTGACTCCCCCCCCCCCCACACACACATTCTCCCACACCCCACCACACACACACTCTCTCTTCCCCCACACTCTCCCTCCCTCCTCCCCCCCCCCCCCCCACACACAACATACACACACGGAGTGCTTCCTGAGAATGAAGTAATTTGTTCCAGAAGTTAGTGTGGCTGAAATAATTGTCACCCCCAAGTCTGTCATCCCTCAGTCCTTGTCAGACACATAAGGCCTCCGTCTGTCGCTTTCTCATGGTTATCTCCCTCTTCAGCAACTAAGGGGACGGAGTTATCTCCCAACCGGAACGAAATGGAGGTCACTTTTCTCTCATTTAGGCCGCACTCCACCTTTAGCTTTGCGGGTCGGTCATGTAGTATCTTCTATAAAGGGCTAAGTCAGAAAAAAATGAATTCTGTTGATTTTTAGATTTTATTACAGTATGAAAAATACACTTAATAATAATAATAATAATGTATGGAATTCATATAGCGCTGAATCTTGCAAAGCAACAAATCAAAGCACTCAGATGACATGATTAAAAAAAAAATTTAAATATCGAGGATAATGCGGTTTTGTAAATTTTGTCATCTGTTCCCACCAGCACACAATGGCCTAAGGTTTCGAAAAGCGGAACAGGATTTAACGTGTGCGCAAGATGTTCTGCATGCGTTCGCACACGGGACCTCGGTTTATAGTCTCATCCGAAGGACTTTGACATTCAGTTCGATTTTTTTTGTCAAACTGGGAAGAAAGGGCGAGGCTGGGAATCGAACCCAGAACCTCACAGTTTACTTGTTGGCAGGCAAACGTCTTGACCATCCTGCCACCTTCCTTCACTTGTGCACTTGGTTTTTAAAAAAAAAATGGTGGTGGAGGGGGATGAGGACCTAGAGCAATACTAGTTGAACATTTACATTTGTCTCTAGCTTCTCCCAGGACAGTGGAACACTTCCTCCAGACCTGTCCATCCAACACACCCAAACCTGAGGGCCGATATCTGGCCTACTGACTGACCTGCCCATAAGGGACAAACTCTTCGGACCCCTGGAGGGAGGGCCTTCAGCGCACTAAGGCAGCATTTGTCAGGGCCTCAGGAGTTGCTGTCTGAGCGTTCGACGACGACGAAGAATAAGAAATTCTGAATCTGTTCAATGTCACAATATCAGCTTTAGTTTTTAAAAAATTATTATTATTATTATTATTATTTTTTTACAGAGAATGTTTCCTTCTCTTTGAATGCTCTGACATCAACAGTGGCGTCTGTCATATGAGCGAAAATGCGTTGCGCTGCCGTTAAGCGCCTGGCAAGTCAGGCCCAGCACATCCGACTTCGGCGTGGGAGAGAACTGTTATCTTTCAAGTCTTTCTGGGAGGAAAAAAATTGGCAAGAGAATGAACCAAGAAGGCAGAAAATAGACAAGGAGGAGGTGACAGGAAGAAAAAGAACAACATAGCAGAAACGAAGAGAGGGATGAAAAGAGGGAATTCCTAGCACAGAATTTCCAGAAGGTGGAGGATGCTATTAATACTGACATAATTTTTTTTAGAGAGAGTCTCTATCTAAAAGAAGTGAAGTCAAAGTCAAGTCAAGTCAAAATTACTTTAATCATCCCATGAAGGGCAGTTACAGTATACTGACAAACACGTTGATACGTATCATAATCTCGAAAGACACAAGAAAACTACATTTCATACTAGTTAAAACAGGCTTATTTCAAGAAAAAAAGAAGAAAACAAAAAAAGGGAAAATCAACCGCAAGAACAATAATAATAACAACAAAAAAGCAACGGTTGCAATTCAAATTACTCTCATATCGATTTTTTGCCAAGCCAATTCCCACATGGTGTGTGTGTGTGTTGTGTGTGTGTGTGTGTGTGGTGTGTGTGTGTGTGTGTGTGTGTGTGTGTGTGTGTGTGTGTGTTGTGTGTGTTGTGGTGTGTGTGTGTGTGTAATCCATTCCATCACTGATTCTCTGGACAAGGCTCATACAATTCATCATCAGAGGGACAGGGGTAGCCTAGTGGTTAGAGTGATGTATTCGTGATCTGCTGACCCAGGTTCGAATCTCGTTCAAGAGGATTTTTCCTCTGGAGTTAACATCAGTGCCGAATCCACTCTCCCCAAAAGTCCTTCAGATGAGACTATAAACCGAGGTCGCGTGTGCATAACATAACATCTTGGCAACATGTTAAAACTTGTTTCGCTTTTTGGAAGAGTAGGCCATTGCGTGCCGGTGGGAAGGGATGACAAAATGTACAAAACTGCATAAACACGGGGACTGTTTGTAAAAAAAGTACATGAGTGCTTATTCCATTATCCTCGAAACAAAATAAATAAATAAATAAATAAATAAATAAGTAAAATAAAAATCACCCCTTCTCCCACCTCCAATTCTTCATTCCCCCACCCACCCTTTTTATTTTTAATATCTCCTCATCCCCCCCCCCTCCCCACACACACACCTCAAAGAGATAAGACTGCTGAAAAAAGACTTTCTATTGGAAAAAAGCAGTCATTTACGAAATGCTTTTTTTTTCTTTTAAAAACTGTTTAAAAGAGAAAGGGAGGACGGGATAGCTCAGTGGTCGGAGCACTCACTTTCCCCCAGCCAAGTTAAGCAGCGTCGAGCGTGGTTACCAGTTGCATGGGTGACCGTTTGTGTGCCTTGGCTTCAGTACAGTTCCCCCAGTTCACCAAGCTGTAAATGGGTACCTGCCCTCTCTAGGGTCAGGGAAGGTAAAGCAGCGAGGGAGAGAGATGGGCACTGCCCTCAATATTTTGGCCCCTAGAGAAGCTGAGGTTTCTGATGCCTTGCTCCCCACGACCTTATAGGTTATGGAACACCTTTACCTTTTTAAAAGAGAAAGGATATGTCTGTCCGTTATGCGACGTTTAATTGACGTTCCCTATGCGTTTGGGCCAAAAACTTTTCCGCCATCCACTACATCGTGAGTGGTGGTCTGGGTGCTAGTCTTTCGATGAGACGATAAACAGAGATCCCGTGAGTTACACAATTATTTAGCGTAGTAAAAGAACCCCCAGCAGCAAGGGTGTTGTCCATGACAAAATTCTCTAGAAAAAAAGTCACTTTGATAGGAAGATAAATACAGTTGCAGACAGGAAAAAAAGAACAGAAATAATAAAGGGTGGCGCTGCTCATGTGGCGACGCTCTCTCCCCCGGGGAGAGCAGCCCGAATTTCATACAGAGTTATTTTCTGTCTCATAAGGGTAAGTGTTTTTTTCCCCGGTAGGTAATTCCTGTACATAAAGTGTGATTGGCTGGTCGATAAACTATCTGTGTTTCTGTCTGTCTGTTTAATGATGATGATGATGATGATGATGATGGTGATGTTGGTGATGGTGTGTGTGATGTGTTGATGATGGTGATGATGGTGTGATGGATGATGGTGATGAGATGGTGATAGGTGATGAGATGTGTGATGATGATGATGATTAGATGATGATGTTATGATGCTGCTGCTGCTGCTGATGGTGATAATGATGAGTGATTATGATTATGATGATTATGATGATGGTGATTACTGCGATTGTTGTAACAACCTTTATTGCTGTTGTCATTGTTGTCATTATTATTGTTCTTGTTTATGCAGTTATTATCGTTGTTATCTTTGTTGCTATTGTCGTAGATCTATTATCATTATTACCATTACTAGCATTCGAAAATTGAATGTCAGAGGGATCTTATTCTTGTTTTTTTATCTTTAGGAGGTAAAAGTTCACTCATTTGTTCCCTTCACTCCTTCTCTTCTTTCACACACAACACGCACAAACGCACCAAACACGCACACACACCACAACACACAACAACAGACAGACAACACACACACACACACACATACGCACGCACACCACACAGACAACACAGACAGACAGAGAGACAGACAGACACACAAACACACACACACACACACAACACACCCCTCCCCCCCCACACACCACTCACGCTTCCCCCCCCCACCCCGCCCCACCTCCCCCCAAAAAGACAGATCAACCTGCCAAAACAAAGGGAAATAACTCACAAGAAAAACCAAGTCAGGCAGAAGAGTTAACTCCCCGCAAAAAAGGCATCCAGACGAAAGAGACCGCGTTACCTCCCCCTTACACTTTCAGCTCCGGCAACTTCTGTGTGGGCGTGTCATTCCTTTCCCCCGGGAACTGGCCATGTTACACAGCCCACTCCTCAATCCCCTGGGGTCCAGGAAGTCATGGGTTCGAATCTCGGCAACGACGTCTGGTGAAGTAAAGGGGTGAGGGTTTGTAGGAGCTGCCCGGTGTCAAACTTCAAGGGCTGACCTACCAGAGTGTGTCTTCATTCCGCTTCGTGCGTGTTGATGCCAAGTCAGGCATCATCGTCATCATCGTCGTCGTCGTCGTCATCGTCGTCGTCGTCGTCATCATCATCATCACCATCATCACCATCACCATCACCATCACCGCCGCCGCCGCCGCCGCTGCCGCCACCGCCACCGCCACCCACCACCACCACATGTTTTTGAAATGACATTCCTTAAAAGACCCCATATGACAGACACATAAATAAAACCAACCTATTGCTATGGAACATTTCAAATTCTGGCCAGAAAAAGCACAAAAAAGTAGTGACTGGTATTTGAAAAAAAAAATAACGCAAATTTTTCGAACGCAAAAATGAAGGTAGTCAGGAGGAAGGCAATAACTGTTACATAATTGAAACCCAAGAAGTGTAAGGGAAGCCATGCAAAGAGAACAAATTGAGTTATCGCCCATTACAGTCTCCTGCCCACAGCTAAAGGGCGCTGTCTGCTGTACGTCATTTCCGGTCCCAGACAGGCGGTTGTTTCAAACACCTCGTCCAACTCTCCAGCCTTTCGACATTTCCGCTTCAGTGAACACTGACCTCGTTCACATTGATTTTCTTCCCCTGTCAGCTCCCTGCAGTCACAATGTTTCCCGCAGCATTTGCCAAGTAGCTGAGAAGAAGAAGAAGAAGAAGAATGCTAAGAGGAATTGTGAAGAAGAAGAATTGTGAAGAAGAAGAAGAATTGCAAAGAATTGCAAAGTGCAAAGAAGAATAAGAAGAAAAGGAGGAGGACGAGGAAGAAGAATGCAAAAAAGAAGAAGAATGCAACGAAGAAGAAGAATGCAAAGAAGAAGAAGAAGAATGCAAAGAATGCAAAGAAGAAGAAGAATGCAAAGAAGAATGCAAAGAAGAAGAAGAATGCAAAGAAGGATGCAAAGAAGAAGAAGAATGCAAAGAAGAAGAAGAAGAATGCAAAGAAGAATGCAAAGAAAAAGAAGAAGATGATGATACTGAAGAGATATTAAAAAATATGGTCAAGAAGGAAGGTGGCAGCATGGTTAAGATGTTCGCCTGCCTAACAAGTAAACCGTGAGGTTCTGGGTTTGATTCCCAGCCTTGCCTTTTCTTCCCAGTTTGACGAGAAAATCGAACTGAATGTCAAAATCCTTCAGGTGAGACTATAAACTGTGACCCCGTGTTCGAACGCACGCAGAACATCTTTTGCACATGTTTAAAAAAACCCCAACCCGTTCTACCTTTCGGAAGTGTAGGCCATTTGTCTGTCGGTAGGAATGGATGACCAAAAAAGCTGCATGCGCACAGGTGTCGTGTGTAGACACAACATCCTTGAAGCCGGAATGCGGTTACCTGTATGGTGGGGGGGGGGGGGGGGGGAATAAAAACCGGTCGCATACACACAAATCTCTTCATTGGTGAAACTTGGAGCTCTATTTTTATTTTATTTTATTCTTTTATATCGAGGATAATGGAATAAGCACTTATGTGCTTTTTACATCTAGTCCCCGTGTGTATGCGATTTTGTAAATTGTCATCTGTTCCCACCGGCACACAATGGCCTACTCTTACGAAAAGCGGAACAGGATTTTAACGTGTGCGCAAGATGTTCTGCGTGCGTTCGCACACGGGGCCTCGGTTTATAGTCTCATCCGAAGGACTAGCCGAGGAACGACCCCCCCCCCCCCCCTTCCCTGAAAAAAACTTGGTCAAAGACCCCTTTCTGAATGCAATTCAAATTTTCACAGCATTTCATTCCCAAAATTTCCTTGACCTCCCTTGGCTCAATACTTGAAACCCCCCCCCCCCCCCCCCACACCAGTGATTTCAAGGTAACGGAAATCCAGGCATGCAAATTAATGTTCTCTGATTGAATAGGAGAAGGAAGCTAAAGATGACGTTGAAAGGAAACTTGTTATTCAGTTTGGGTCATGATCCGTATTTAAGTTTTAATCAGAATAGGAGATGTTTGAAAACAGGACGAATGAGAACCGGAAATTGACAGGAACTGAATGTGCCTGTCCGAGTTGCCCAATGTTTATTTCTTATTCTTGAGACTTGGATGCAGGCAAAATGATTCAGATTAAAGAACAATGGTAACAGAGGCATTCATCTCAAATAGAATGGTACAAAACGAATCTGGCCGTATTGATTAGGGTCGAAAGCCTGGCACTACGGAAATTGAAAGGATAAATGACACAGCCGAAATGGTCATATCACTCTTATTGACAAGAAAGCATTCTTGATGAACTCTCAGCGCAAAGACAAATACTGCTGAAACTGATAGCGCAGCTGAGTTGATCATGCAAAGAACAACACAGACAATTCATCCTGAGTGGACAAAAACACGGGCAGTCTTAGGTCAATTCCAAACCACACACACACACACAACACACACCAGGCACGACATCACCACACAACACACCACGCACATCACACACACACGACACACACACACACACAACACACAAACAATTACATCATCATTCTTCTTTGTTTGGTCTCTGTCTCTCTGTCTCTCTCTTATATATCCCTAAGGGCGTGGACTGGATGTGAAAAAAGCACATGGGTGCTTATTCATTATCCTCGAAATAAAAGAATTTCTTGTTATGATGACGACAGTTCTCCAAGGTAAGGTTGAGGGCAGAAGGAAAAGAGGCAGACCACCAACATCCTACATTGCCAACATCATCACCGAGATCAGTGGTCTGGGAGGAGGGCTACAGGAGATGGTAGAACTCAGCAGAGACAGAGAGAGATGGAGAACCCTGGTGGTGGCATTGTGTGGAGCTCCTACCGACGACAGCGGCGATGGAGACAGTGGAGTTGATTCGATGAGCTCCTTTGCTGCAAACAATATGGTGCACATTAATTGTCATTGTTGTTGTTGTGTTTTAAAACTTGAAGCTGTCTCTTTTGAAACATATAAAAAGCTAGTTCATTCATTTATGCAGCTGGCGAAACATCTGTGTCTTTTTTAGTGGGTTTGTTGGCTGAAGTGGTGTAGCGTGTATGGAATATCACGCTCTTGTAACACATACTAAGAATTAAACTAAAAAGAATATAATAGCTTCAAACTGTCAGTAATGCCTAATACGATGGAATTTGTGTTGTTGTTGTTGCTCAATTTTGCAACGACAAAAGAAAACACTTTCCACGTTATAAAGACATTGTGCACACTCAGTACCTCGTGAAGGATTAATGAAGCAAGGGTGGAAAAGTAAAACCAGTTTAGAATTAATAGGGTTCAAACCACACCCCCTTTGTAATTACATTAATTTACTGTTTAATGCATTGCACTGTTTTGCCAGCTGCTTATAGTATCTCACACAGAGATCACATTACTAACAAGGAAGTGAAAACCAGAACTGAACGGACCATATGAAGAACTCCTGAATGCAGTAAACACAACCCAAACTGAAATGGTACGGGCACGTCACACGAACATCAGGACTGGCCAAGACTGTCCTACAGGGGACAGTACAAGGAGGGAGACGAAGAAGAGGCAGACAGAGAAAACGATGGGAAAATCTACAACATCAGAGAGTGGAGGACTGGCCTTGAGTGGAAAGCTGAGGACCATGAGCTGTGGAGGAAGCCGGTTGCAAAATCTTCAGTGGTGCCCCAACAGTCTACAAGACTACGGGATAGGTGAAATTTCAAAACCCTACTTTTGTTGAGAGCCTAACAACTTCAGACAGAATGTTTTCTGTTTTCTTCAGATGTCTACACAGCCAACAGACTGACATTCTGTCATCTAGCTGCAAATGGGAACCTGCTGGCCCCTGGAGAAGTTGAGGTCTCTGGTGCCTCGCTCCCCCACGAACACATAGGTTATAGGACACCTTGACCTTGACCTTTTCATTTATCTGTTGGGGGATGTCTCCTCATCAGCGATGTTCCTGTCCTGCTGTTCCCACACCGCTCATTTCAACCTCTCCTCTCCCCAGCCACACCCAGATGTATCACGTCGCATCCTCAGGATCAGAAGCTCACAGGGAGCCCAGTAATGTCAGGCTGCTGTGGGGCCACTAGCCAGAAGGGCCCTGCACTGCTGCTGGGTCACTGTGGTGGTGTTGAGTGACGCCTGTTCTGAGCTAACATACGCAGGACACCACCTACTAAGCCCCTAACTAACGCAGTATTAGCTCAGTCGCGGAGCCAGACTGAGTGAGTCGCCCACGCCAGGGTGACATCCACCACAACGTCCCTCCAACGAGTTTCTCCTGTGAGCCTCCAACCCCCAAAGGCTTTGACACAAACTCACCACAGGCACAGAAGTGTATGGGGAAACTGACACTCAGGTCACCATGAGACCAGAGCAACTGGGACCACCGAATCAGAGACGGTTTTCTTTTATTGCATAATGATCAATGACAATGAGGATGACGTAATGCTGCTGCTGTGGGAGTGCATATGCTTTGAGACTACTTGACAGGGTTGTACTCTACGCTTACTATCATAATATATCCCGGCGTCAAGCGGCCCCGAGAGATACAGACACCTGCAGTGTTGATCAGGTAATTTCAGCAACACTCTCTCTCAAACTCGCATCCGTTAAGTGGATGAAGCTCGACTGTGTGGTCCCAGTCTTCCCACTGAGCCTACAGCACACCCACTCTGGGTAGGAGCCGGCTGGAGTCCGAAAAATCCCTATGACTTTGATGGGAATCGAACCCGCGACCCTCCAGTCCGTAAGCCAAGGCGCTAACCTCTGCGCCATAGCTTCTGGTCTGTCAGTACACTTTATGAATCTGCTGGGAAAAGAGACAGAGACTGATATATACATTAAATAAAAACGCACACAGACAGATAAAAAACATAAACACAAAGAAGGAAAGAATGTATGTACATAACATATAAAACAATATAGACGTTTGCACACACGTATATAGAAAACAATAATTATGCAGTGTCTTGCTACCTTACTTGTTTATGTGTGTGTGTGTGTGTGTGTGTGTGTGTGTGTGTGTGTGTGTGTGTGTGTGTGTGTGTGTGTGTGTGTGTGTTTGTCTCTCTTTGTTATACATATAGGAAACAATATTGTTACAATGATTACAGAAATCTTGTTTCTTGCCTGCTTATTTTTCGCGTGTTTGATTGTTTTGTCTTTTCTGTTGTTTTGTTTATTGTTTGTTTCTTGTCTTTTCTGTGTTGTTTATTGTTTGTTTTGTTCTGTGTTGTTTATTGTTTGTTTTGTTCTGTGTTATTTATTGTTTGTTTTGTTCTGTGTTTTTTTCTGTTTTGATTTTTATTGTTTGTTTTTCTGTTTTGTTTATATTGTTTGTCTTTACTGTTTTGTTTTAATGTTTGTCTTTTCTGTTTTATTTTATAATGTTTTTTTTTCTGTTTTGCTTTTTTAATGTTTGTTTTTTCTGTGTTTTTCCCCTTTCTGTTTTGTTTTATAATGTTAGTTTTTTTCTGTTTTGTTTTATAATGTTTGTTCCTTCTAATTTTTGTCTTTTTTTGTTTTGTTTTAAATGTTTGTTTTTTCTGTTTTATTTTTTAAT
>CM054165.1:23082085-23097085 GCA_028751875.1 Rapana venosa | reverse complement strand
TTAAAAATAACAGGGTGAAAAGTCCGCAGGAGCTTTTTTAACGTTTTGGGCCCCCGGGGCCACCAGCCCGAAGGGGGCCCCGCTTTTTTAGTCGTTCCTGTGATGGGTTTAGGTGCTTTGTTCTGGGAGGTTGTGTGTTTTTGGGGTGTGTGAGGGGAGAGAGAGAGGAGAGAGAGGGGAGGGGGGAGGAAGAGAGGGAGAGGGAGAGAAGAGAAGAGAGAGGAAGGGGGGGAGGAGAGTGAGTGAGAGAGAGAGAAAGTGTGTGTTGTGTTGTGTTGTGTGGTTTGAGAGGAAGAGAGAGGAGGGGAGAGAGAGAGAGAGAGGAGAGGGAGGAAAAGAGAAAGAGTGAGAGTGAGGGTGAGAGAGAGAGAGAAAGGGTGTTGGGGGTGGTGTGTTGTGGTTTGTGAGAGAGAGAGAAGGGGGAGAGAGGGGGAGGGGAGAGGAAGGAGAGGAGAGAGAGAGAGAGAAGGGGAGAGAGAGAGAAAGAGAAAAATGAGAGTGGAGAGAGAGAGAGAAAAAGAGAGGGGAGAGAGAGAGAGGAGAGAGGGGGAGAGAGAGAAAGAGTGAGGGGTGGAGTGAGTGAGAGAGAGAGAAAGTGGTGTGTGTGTGTGTGTTGTGTTGTTTGAGGAGAGAGAGAGAGAGAAGAGGGTGGTGAAGAGAGAGAGAGAGAAGAGGTGGGGAGAGAGAGAGAAAAAATTTTAGAGTGAGAGTGGTGAGGGGAGAAAGTGGTGTGTGTGTGTGTGTGTTTGAGAGAGAGGAGAGAGAGAGAAGGAGAGAGAGGGAGAGGAAAAGAGAGAGAAGAGAGAGAAAGAGAGTGAAAATGAGAGAGAGAGAAAAATGGGGGTGGTGTGTTTTGTGTTTTTGTGTGTGTGTGTGTGGTGTGAGGAGAGAGAGGGGAGTGATAGAAGAAAAGAGTGAGAAGAGGGGAGAGAGAGAAAAGTGGGGGAGGTGGAGAGAGAGAGAAGTGTGGGTTTGTGTGTTGTTGTGGTGAGGGGGAGAGAGGAGAGGGGAAAAGAGAGAGAGGGAGAGAGAGAGGAGAGGAGGGGAGAGGAGAGAGAGAGAGAGGAGAAAAAGGGGAGAGTGAGAGTGAGAGAGAGAGAGAAAGTGTGTGTGTGTGTGTGTGTGTGTGTAAGTTAAACATTTTTTAAAATGTATTTTATTCTTTTATTTCAAGGATAATGGAATAAGCATTCATGTACTTTTTTCATACCGTCCCCGTGTGTATGCAGTTTTGTCAATTTTTGTTATCCGTTCCCACCGGCACACAATGGCCTACTCTTCCGAAAAGCGGAACTGGTTTTAACGTGTACCGCAAGATGTTCTGCGTGCGTTCGCACACACAACCTCGGTTTATAGTCTCATCCGAAGGACTTTTGGGGAGAGTGGGTGGGGTCGGCACTGATGTTAACTCCAGAGGAAAAAATTCTCTTAAACGAGATTCGAACCCGGGTCAGCAGATCACGAATACATCACTCTGACCACCAGGCTATCCCGTATGTATACGCGTGCATGCCTATGCGTATTCTCTTCTTCGGATGAGACTACAAACTGAGGCCCCGTGTGCGAACGCATGCACAACATCTTGCGCACGCGTCAAATCCTGTTCCGCTTTTCGAAAGAGTAGGCCATTGTGTGCCGGTGGGAACGGGTGACAAAATTTACAAAACCGGCATTACAGACGGGGGACTGGATTGTAAAAAAACATGAATGAGCTTAGCCCAAAATTATCCTCGATATAAAATACTAAATAACGAAAAAAAAATTAAAAAAATAAAAAAGAGAAGAAATCAAATTTAGAAAAAAAATACTCATCTAAATTATCGATCGTTTCATCCTAGCTTTATGATGTCAGAGCAGATGACAGGAAGGAAGAGGGTGGGTGAGGGTGGGAGTTGGGTGGGTGGGGTGGGGGTGGAGGAACAGAGAGTGAAGTGAAGGATTGAGGGTGGGGGGGGGGGTGGGGCGGGGAGGAGTAGGGGTGGGTGGGTGGGAGGCTGGAGGAAGGAGGAGAGGTGTTTTCTGATTAATTAACGCGCTTCTAGCCACAGGGCAGTGATTTGATCCGTGTGGGTGTGGTGGTGTGGTGTGGTGCTGGTGTGGGGTGTAGGGTGGGTGGGTGTGAGGTGAGGAAGGAGTGTGGGTGTTTTCTGATTATTACGCGCTTCTGCCCAGCGTGTTGTCCGTGTTGTGTTGTTGTGTGTGTGTGTGTGTGTGGTGTGTGTGTGTGTGTGTGTGTGTTGTGTGTGTGTGTGTGTGTGTGTGTGTGTGTGTGTGTGTGTGTGGTGTAAGTGTGTGTGTGTGTGTTTGTGTGTGTGCGTGCGTGTATATGTGTGTGTGTGAGGGGGGGGGGCGTGGGGGGTAGGTGTGTGTGTGTGTGTGTGTAAGTGTGTGTGTGTGTGTGTGTATGTGTGTTGTGTGTGTGTGTGTGTGTGTGTGTGTGTGGTGTGTGTGTGTGTGTGTAAGTGTGTATGTGTGTGTTGTGTGTGTGGTTGTGTGTGTGTGTGGGGTGTGGTGTTTGAGTGTGTTTGTGTGGGTGTGTGTGTGGTGTTTGTAGTGTGTTTTGTTGTGTGTGTGTTTTGTTTGTGTGTGTGTTTGTGTGTGTGTGTGTGTGAGTGTGTGTGTGTTTGTGTGTGTGTGTGTGTGGGGGGAGAGCTGCAAGTGTGTGTGTGTGTGTGCGTGTTTTGTGTGTGTGTGGGGGGGGGCGTGGGGGGGGTGGGGGGGGTGTGTTGTGGGTGTGGGTGTAAGTGGGTGTGTGTAGATGTGTGTATTTGTGTGTTTGTATGTGTGTCTGTCTTTGTGTCTGTCTTCTGTTTTGTCTGTCTCTCTTATCCTCATTAAAACATTCGAGTTCGAGTTCCTGTTTCTCTCTGTCTCTGTCTGTCTCTTTGTCTCTGCTCACTCTGTCTGTCTCTTTCTTCTTGTCTCACTCTGTCAGCTTGTCTGTCTGTCTGTCTGACTCTCTCTCTCTCTCTCTCTCTTTCAATAAACATTTCAAGTTCTTTCTCTCTCTCTCTTGACGTTGCGGGGGGGGGGGGGAGGGACGGGCTGGCTTGGATGGTTAGAGCGTTGCGATCGTGATCTGCTGACCTAGGTTCGAATCCCATTCAAGGGAATATTTTCCCCTGGAGTTAACATTAGTGCCCTCTCGGCTTCCTTCAAAAGTCCTTCGGATGAGACTATAAACCGAGGCCCCGTGTGCGAACACACGCAGAACATCTTGCGCACACGTTAAAATCCTGTTCCACTTTTCGTAAGTGTAGGCCATTTGTATGCTGGTGAGAACGGATGACAAACTTTACAAAACTTCATACACACGGGGACTAGATGTGAAAAAGCACATGAGTGCTTATTGCATTATTCGGGAAAACTCTCTGTCTTTGTCTCTCTGTCTCTGTCTCTCTGTCTGTCTGTCTCTCTGTCTGTCTGTCTCTCTCTCTTGCATTCTATGTCATTCAATAGATTTGTATTTTTCACAGTCCAATTTTCTTTCCCACACACACACCTCAACTCCCACATTTTTGCAAAATGTATTGGCCTAAAAGAATTCAAAAAGTATTTGTCTCTTCCTCCTTGTACTTTTCTCTTTCTCCTAATCTCTCTCTCTCTCTCTCTCTCTCTCTCTCTCTCTCTCTCTCTCTCTCTCTCTCTCTCTCTCTCTCTCTCTCTCTCTTCTCTCTTTCTCCTCTCTGTCTCTGTCTCTCTCTCTGTCTGTCTGTCTCTCTCTCTCTTTTACTATTTCTTACCACCAAACTCGCTATTAATACCACCACCACCACCACCAACTGTTTACTTTTGCTTCAATTAATAGGAACCTATCCTTAAAAATAGAGCCTAAGGAATCAGAGGTAACGGGTGATGTTACATGGAATATGGTGTAGCAAATTCGTCCACAAATAGCTATGAGGTACTGACGTCATTCTTGAATTGACGTCATTCATCACACACACACACACACACCACACACACTCTCTCTCTCTCTCTCTCTCTCTCTCTCTCTCTCTCTCTCTCTCTCTCTCTCTCTCTCTGCAATTCTTTCTCTCGCTCTCTCTCCTACTGCTTTAGAGTTGCTGTGTCACAGGTGAGATGTAATGTTTTACCACTCAACAACAATGTACATCGATATAGTGCACAGAATCAGAAGAAACAATGTCCATTTTGTAAACCCAAAGTTGAAGATGAAAAGCATTTCCTTTATGAATGTTTTGTGTATAATGATTTAAGAATTAATTTTTTAAGGGATTGTGTTGATACACCTTTGAACGATCTACTTAAAGCAGAAAACAGTAGCAAAAATCACTGCCTGTCTAGATATATATTCCATGCCATCAATAAGAGAAAAAGCTTGTTGTATTAAGATATGTACATCACAAACGAAGATACGGTTATCGTTTTGTTATGATTTTGAGAAACTATATGTATATTGGTTTTCTTCCAGACATAAGGAAGGTACACTTAGATCAAAATACTGAATTGTGTTTGATACATATGTATTTTTATGCATTTGTGCATTGTCTTCATTATTTCTTTCACTGAAAGTGAGCTTGGTATTGTGTATGTTATCCGGTTTTTGCCCACTCTGTGGCATTTTCAATATCTCCTACGCCAACCATGTACTATGGCTAAGGCCGAGATAAATTAAATTTCTGAGTTCTGAGTTCTGAGTTCTCTCTCTCTCTCTCTCTCTCTCTCTCTCTCTCTCTCTCTCTCTCCCCTCTCTCTCTCTCTCTCTCTCTCTCTCTCTCTCTCTCTCTCTGACATTATTCGAGAGAATTATATTCCTGAGAAAATATCATAGCAGACCAGCTCACTTTAGAATGATTTTACTCCTGTCTTCCAAAAATGAAAATGTTATGAAAAATCTGTCTCTGTCTCTGTCTCAGTCAGTCTGTCTGTCTGTCTGTCTGTCTGTCTGTCTGTCTGTCTATCTATCTATCTATCTATCTATCTATCTATCTACCTGTCTGTCCTGTCTGTCTGTCCTGTCTGTATGTCTGTCTGTCTGTGTCTTTGAAAAGAAGTCTTTTGATCTCATAACACAAAAAAACCACTGCAACTTTGTGTGTACGTGTTGCATTGTATTCAGCAGCTGGAATATGTTTGTGTGCTTGTGTATATCGCTGTTATAATATGCGTGGTCTTTTTTGTGTGAAACCTTTTCAAATGGGGCCATGGCCTTTCCAGAATAAATATCGTTCTCTCTCTCTCTCTCTCTCTCTCTCTCTCTCTCTCTCTCTCTCTCTCTCTCTCTCTCTTCCTCTCTCTCTCTCTCTCTCTCTCTCCGCCCCCCTCTTCGTCTGTCTGTCTTTCTCTCTCCCCTCTCTTTCTCCCTCCTTCCCCCTCTCCCTCCTTCCCTCTCTCCCTCCTTCCCTCTCTCCCTCTCTTTCTCCCTCCTTCCCCCTCTCTCTCCTCCACCTCTCTCCCTCTCTCTAGCTCTCTCTCTAATCATTTCCCTCTCTCTACCCACCCTCTCACCATCTCCCTCTCTCTCTCCCTACCCTCTCATCATCTCTCTCATTCTCTCTCTCTCTCTCTCTCTTCTCTCTCTCTCTCTCTCTCTCTCTCTCTCTCTCTCTCTCTCTCTCTCTCTCTCTCTCTCTCTCTCTCTCCACCCTCTCACCATCTCTCGCTCTCTGTCTGTCTGTCTGTCTGTCTCTATCCCTCTCTCTCCCTCTCTCTCCCTCCCACACTCTCTCTCCCCTCTCTCTCCTTGCTTTCAATTGCCCTCCTCCTCACCTTCCCCCCTCCCCTCTTTTAAACAGGAAGATCAACAACTTAACCATCACTTTCCTCCGAACACGGTTTTCCGGGTTTGAAAAAGAAACAAAGGCATTTATCTTCGCATTACAGATGGACGGTTAATTACCGTTCCTTCTGGTTGATTGGTCACCTGAGTTTTGCTTGGCTGTTTGATATTGTTGTTGTTGTTGATTTTTGGTGATGTTGGTTTTGTTGTTGTTGTTAGTTTTGTTGTTGTTGTTGTTGATTTCTGGTGATGTCCTTGCTTTGAACCCTTTCCTTGTGCTAGACACTTCTTCTTCTTCTTCTTCTTCTTCTTCTTCTTCTTCTCCTTCTTCTTCTCCTTCTCCTTCTCCTTCTTCTTCTTCTTCTTCTTCTTCTTCTTCTTCGTCGTCGTCGTCGTCGTCGAACGCTCAGACAGCAACTATCGTTATTATATGAGCGAAAATGCGTCACGCTGCCGTTAAGCGCCTGACAAGTCAGGCCCAGCGCATCCAACTTAGGTGTGGAAAAGAATTGTTATCTTTTAAGTCTTTCTGGGAAAAACAAAAAGGGGCAGGAGAATGGACCAAGAAGGCGGAAAACAGACAAGAAGGACGTGACAGGAAAAAAGGGAACAAGGCAGAAACAAAGAGAGGGATAGACAAGAGGGAATTCCTTGCACAGAATTTCCAGAAGGCAGAAAGAGATGATAGGAAGAAAAGGAACACTGCAGAAACAAAGAGAGAGATAAAAAAATAGAGGAATTATCTTGCACAGATTTTCCAGAAGGCAGAAAAACAGACAAGAAAGACGTGACAGAAAGAAATGGAACAAGGAAGAAAGAGAGAGAGAGGGATAGAAAAGAGGAAATTCCTTGCACATAGAAGGTGGGGATGTCATTTATACTGACAAGCCCCTCGGGCATCCTCATCGAGAAGAGGAGGGGGGGGGGGGGGGAGCTAAATTTAAAAAAAAAAAGCGACCCCTCCACCCCCTAAGTAAAGCCTGTTTCCTTGTTCCAGCTTTTCCAAATACAGGAAAAAGATGTAAAGTTTGTTTGCTTGTTTCAGCTTTTCCAAATACAGGAAAAAGATGAAAAGTCTGTTTGCTTGTTTCAGCTTTTCCAAATACAGGAAAAAGATGTAAAGTCTGTTTGCTTGTTTCAGCTTTTCCAAATACAGGAAAAAGGTGTAAAGTCTGTTTGCTTGTTTCAACTTTTCCAAATACAGGAAAAAGATGTAAAGTCTGTTTGCTTGTTTCAGCTTTTCCAAATACAGAAAACGATGTAAAGTCTGTTTGCTTGTTTCAGCTTTTCCAAATACAGGAAAAAGATGTAAAGTCTGTTTGCTTGTTTCAGCTTTTCCAAATACAGGAAAAAGATGTAAAGTCTGTTTGCTTGTTTCAGCTTTTCCAAATACAGGAAAAAGATGTAAAGTCTGTTTGCTTGTTTCAGCTTTTCCAAATACAGGAAAAAGATGTAAAGTCTGTTTGCTTGTTTCAGCTTTTCCAAATAAAGGAAAAAGATGTAAAGTCTGTTTGCTTGTTTCAGCTTTTCCAAATACAGGAAAAAGATGTAAAATCTGTTTGCTTGTTTCAGCTTTTCCAAATACAGGAAAAAGATGTAAAGTCTGTTTGCTTGTTTCAGCTTTTCGAAATGTAGGAAAAAGATGTAAAGTCTGTTTCCTTGTTTAAACGTTTAAAAATGCAAGAACAAGATGTAAAATCTGTTTCCTTGTTTAAACGTTTAAAAATGCAAGAACAAGATGTAAAATCTGTTTCCTTGTTTAAACGTTTAAAAATGCAAGAACAAGATGTAAAATCTGTTTCCTTCTTTAAACGTTTAAAAATGCAAGAACAAGATGTAAAGCCTGTTTGCTTGTTTAAACGTTTAAAAATGCAAGAACAAGATGTAAAATCTGTTTGCTTGTTTAAACGTTTAAAAATGCAAGAACAAGATGTAAAATCTGTTTCCTTTTTTAAACGTTTAAAAATGCAAGAACAAGATGTAAAATCTGTTTCCTTGTTTAAACGTTTAAAAATGCAAGAACAAGATGTAAAGTCTGTTTCCTTGTTTAAACGTTTAAAAACGCAAGAACAAGATGTAAAGCCTGTTTCCTTGTCCCAACTTTTCCAAATGCAGGAAAAAAAATGGTAAAAGTTTGTTTGCTTGTTTGCTTCCTGCTTGTCGGTTTGTGTGTTTGTTTGTGTATTTGTTTTGTCGCTAACTTTGTCCATAATCAGACCCAAAACTCTTTAACTTTGTTTGGTGTAATTAGCTTCCTTTTGTTCATTATTTCAAAACGGCAACAATGTGGAACAACAAATCAGGAGAGAGAGAGAGAGAGAGAGAGAGAGAGGAGAGAGAGAGGAGAGAGAGAGAGAGGGGAGAGAGAGAGAGAGGCATTATTTCAAACCAGCAACAAGCAGAGAGAGAGAGAGAGAGAGATGAGAGAGAGAGAGAGGAGAGGAGAGAGAGAGAGAGAAGAGACAGACAGACAGACAGACAGACAAACAGACAGAGACAGAGAAAGACAGACAGAGACAAACAGAGACAGAGACAGACAGAGAGACAGAGACAGAGAGAGACAAAGCATATGAATTTGAAATATCCTAGAGAGAGACAGAGACAGACAGAGACAGACAGACAGACAGAGACAGTCAGAGAGAGACAGAGACAGAAAGAGAGACAGAGGCAGAGAAATAGATAGACAGAGCACATGAATTTGAAATATCCTAGAATTCTTGCATAGAACAAGATTACTGTTTACAAAGAAGTGGAAGGGTGCTATTTGTATTTTGTCTTTTGTATTTGTCTTTTGTATTTTTCTTTTGTATTTGTCTTTTGTATTTGTCTTTTGTATTTGTATTTTGTATTTGTCTTTTGTATTTTGTCTTTTGTATTTTGTATTTGTATTTGTCGTTTGTATTTGTCTTTTGTATTTGTCATTTGTATTTGTCTTTTATATTTCTCTTTTGTTTTTGTCTTTTGTCTTTTGTATTTGTCTTTTGTATTTGTATTTGTATTTGTCCTTTGTATTTCTCTTTTGTATTTGTATATGGTACTTGTCTTTTGTATTTGTATTTTATATGTTGTATTTGTCTCTTGTATTTTGTCTTTTGTATTTGTATTTTGTATATGTCTTTTGTATTTGTCCTTTTGTATTCGTCTTTTTGTATTCGTCTTTTGTATTTGCCATTTGGGTTTGTATTTGTCTTTTGTATTTGTCTTTGTATTTGTATTGTATACCACTTTTAAATCACGACAGATTTCTCTGCGTGAAATTCGGGCTGTTCTTCCTCGGTAGAGCGCGTCGCCACAAGAAGAGCGCCACCCTTTTTCATATATTTCTTTTTTCCCCCGTTTACATGTGTATTTGTTTCCCTTCTCAGAGTAGCATTCTTCTTTTTTTTCCAGGGACAACTCTCTTGTTGCCGTGGGTTCTTTATTACTGTTACTGTTACTGGTCCTGTAACCCGCCAGGGTCGTAGGGGCGCTGCATGGTGGACGAACGGTGGACCAGCTGGCTCCACTTAGCGCGGTCGTGGGCGAGTGCCTGGGTGACACTGAAGTCCTCCCCTGTCCAATCACGGATGTCGTCGGCCCACTTTCTCCTCTGTCTGCCCCGTCTTCTCTTCCCCTGGACTGTTCCTTGCAGGATGGTTTTTGCAAGTCCTTCTGAGCGTGTTACGTGCCCATACCATCTGAGTTTCCTCTTTTTCGCCGTGGTCAGTAGGTCTTCATACTCCCGCACTTGTTGAGTGATCATTCTGCGGACTTCATTGTTGGTGACATGGTCCTTGTATGAGATGCCAAGGAGCCTTCTGAGGCATCCCATTTCTACTGTTTGGATCCTCCTTTGTAGGTCTGCGTTCAGTGTCCATGCCTCACATGCGTAAAGCATGATTGAGATGACTAGCGCGTTTAGTAACTTTACCTTGGTTCCGAGAGGGATGTTTCTGTCTCTCCATATGGTCTTCAGTCTTGCCATTGCTGCTGCTGTTTGTGCCGCTCTTGCTAGGATTTCGGTCTTCGATCCTTCCTCACTTATGATGGCTCCAAGGTACTTGAAATGGTCAACTGTCTCCAGTTCTTTATACGTGCGCTAAATACGTGTTGCGCACGGGACCTTAGTTTCTCGTATCATTTCAAAAGACTAGTACCCAGACCACAACTCATGGTCAAGTGAATTGGGCGGGGGGAAGGGGGGGGGGGGGTGTTCGGACTGGGATCGAACCCAAGCCCGGATTGAACCCGGACTTTTGGCTTTCTAGGCAGAGAGGTTACATCTAGATTCTGTCTATAGTGTTAAGAAGGTACAAGGGGCGGGGGAGAGGGGGGAGGGGTTATGGGGAGGGAGGGAGGGAGAGAGGATGGGTGGGAAAGGGGTGGGGAGGGAGGGAGGGAGAGAGAGAGGGTAGGAGGGAAGGGGGTGGGGAGGGAGGGAGGAGTAAGTGAGAGGGTGTGTAGGAAGGGGGTGGGGAGGGAGGGAGGAGTAAGTGAGAGGGTGTGTGAGAATGGGGTGGGAAGGGAGTGGGGAGGGATGGAGAGAAGGGCGGAGGAAATCAGGTTCAGTTTGATAGGAACAGCATCATGGCTTGCCAAGAGGACAGAAGATAATCAGGGCTGCTGCTGATGCTGATGCTGGTAATGATGATACTGCAAATCTTCATTTCCCCTCATCACTGTGTGTTTTGTGTGTGTGCGTGCGTCCACACACACACCACACACACACACACACACACACACACACACACACACACACACACACACACACCCCACACACACACACACACACACACACGTTGTGTTGTGTTGTGCTGAGTTGCGGTTGTGTGTGTGTGTGTGTGTGTGTGTGTGTGTGTGTGTGTGTGTGTGTGTGTGTACGCGCGCACGTGCGAGCTCTGCAGGTGAGAGGAACAGCAGGAACAAGTGTGGGTGGAGGGGTGGAGGGTCGTTGCGTCAATTTCTCAGAATGGGGGAACTGTCTGCTCTCTAATCGTCTGCTCCCCTTTGACCCGTCCCCCCTCCATTCACCCTCTCTCTCTCTCTCTCTCTCTCTCTCTCTCTCTCTCTCTCTCTCTCTTTTCTCTCTCTCTCTCTCTCTCTCTCTCTCTTCCGTCCATTTCCCATCTATTTCTCTCTTCTCTAGTCGGAAATCCAGGTTAAATAGGCTGCACATTGTCTTTAATTTTTGCACCTTTTCCATTCTGTTTTCCTATATATCACTCTTGCATTCATACCGCACGTACTAGGACATCCACAGAAATTAACACCACTTTTTGTGAAAGACTATCTTCTGACTCAAAAATCAAGTGATTTTGCACAAATTTGGTTGGTTTGAATTATATATATATATATATATATATGCATATATATATATATATATATTTTTTTTTTAACAAACACTGTACCCTCTCAGTCATATGTCGTCTGCCAGCTCCCTAACCACAATATGCATGCACGGGGTCAACACTGTAGGAACACAAGCAATCGTTATTTGATAATCAACTTTCTCGAGCTCTTATGTTCTCATTCCCTAAAACAAGTACAAAGTGCATTTTTTTCATATGTTAAAAATATAATAATAATAATAATAATAATAATAATAATAATAATAATGTATGGAATTTATATAGCGCTGAATCTTGTAAAACTACAAATCAAAGCGCTTTTTTTTTAATGCGTGTGTATGCGGTTTTTTAAATTTTGTCATCTGTTCCCACCGGCACACAATGGCCTACTCTTTCGAACAGCGGAACAGGATTTAACGTGTGCGCAAGATGTTCTGCATGCGTTCGCACACGGGGCCTCGGTTTATAGTCTCATCCGAAGGACTGTAAATAAATGTAAACATCAGCAGATTTTTTTGACTAGTAAAAAAAGGTAAAGGTGTCCCATAACCTATAAAAATGTAGGAGAGCGAGGCATCAGAGACCTCAGCTTCTCCAGGGGCCAGTATATTGAGAACGGCGCCCCATCTCCTCTCCCTGGCAGCTTTACCTTCCCTGACACTAAAGAGGGCAGGTACCCATTTTACAGCTGGGTGAACTGGGGGACTGTAGTAAAGCCAAGGCGCGGCAAACGGTCACCCATCGAAGTGGTAACCACGCTCGATGCTGCTTAACCTTAGCCGGGGGAAAGCGAGTGCTCTGACCACTGAGCTATCCCGTCCCCGTCTAGTACTCTATAGGACATAACCATTTGACCCGAATGGTAAATGCGGTGTGTAGCCATAATCTCTGTTCCACTCCACAAAGTCAAAGATTTCCAGGGCGCACTCACTTGGACAGATAACCTCTCTTGGCTGTTTAGCACGGAAGGAACAAGAACCTCTCTCTCTCTCTCTCTCTCTTCTCTCTCTCTCCTCTCTCTCTCTCTCTCCCCCTTCTCTCTCTCTCCTCTCTCTCTCTTATCTGTCAGGATTGCGCTTGTGAACAACAAGTAAACCGTGAGGTTCTGGGTTCGATTCCCAGACTCGCCCTTTCTTCCCAGTTCGACAAAAAAATCGAACTGAATGTCAAAGTCCTTCGGATGAGACTATAAACCGAGGCCCCGTGTGCGAACGAATGCGAACATCTTGCGCACACGTTAAATCCTGTTCCACTTTTCGTAAGAGTAGGCCATTGTGTGCCGATGGGAACAGATGACAAAATTTGACAAAACCGCATACACACGAGGACTAGATGTAAAAAAAAGCACATGAGTACTTATTCCATTATCCTCGATATGTATAAAAAAAAAAAGGTCATCTGAGCGCTTTGATTTGTTGCTTTACAAGATTCAGCGCTAATTAAATTCCATACATCATCATCATCATCATCATCATCATCATCATCATCATCATCATCATCATCGTCGTCGTCGTCGTCGTCGTCGTCGTCGTCGTCATCATAATCATCATCATCATCATGATCATCATCATCATGATCATCATCATTATTATTATTATTATTATTACTTGAAAGATAACCCTTTTTCCTCCATGCCAAAGTCGGACGCGCCGGGCCTCCTGTTTTGTCAGGCACTGAAGGGCACTGCCGTGCATTTTGGTTCACATGACAATAGCTGTTGTCTGTCTGGGCCTTCAAACACAGACAGACAGAATGACAAGGAGCACAACGCGTAGAAAATGAAGGGGGGGGGGGGGGGGGGGGGGGGGGGGGGGGGTTTGGTAGGGGTGGGTGGTGGGTATGTGGGTGGGGGTAGGTAGGGGGGTGGGGGGATGGGGTTGGGGGTGGGGTGGGAAGGGGTAAAGAGTAAGAAAAGAAGACAGAGGTTAACTTGATGTAGACCTTTGAAGAGTTTTGTTTTGTTTGTTGTTGCTGTTCTTGTTGCTGTTGTTGTTGTTGTTGTTGTTGGTTGCTGTTGCTGCTGTTGTTTTTGCTGTTTTCTGTTGCTGCGTTGTTGTTGCTGTTGCTGTTGCTGTTGTTGTTGTTGCTGTTGCTGTTGTTGTTCTTGTTTTTACACATGTTTCGGTGGTCTTTTACTCCTTACAAATCTAGATCTACAAGGGGGTGTAATTTGATGTTATGGGGACGGGATAGCCTAGTGCGCTCGCAATCTGACGACCCGGGTTCGATTCCCGTTCAAGGTGGACATTTTCCCCTGGAGTTAACACCAGTGCAGACTCCACTCTCCCCAAAAGTCCTTCGGAGGAGACTATAAACCGAGGCCCCGTGTGCGAACGCACGCAGAACATCATGCGCACACGTTAAATCCTGTTCCGCTTTTCGTAAGAGTAGGCCAATGTGTGCCGGTGGGAACAGATGACAGAATTGACAAACCCACATACACACGGGGAGTGGATGTAATAAAAAAGCACATTAGTGTTTATTCCAATTTCCTCGATATAACAAAAAAGTCTTTTATATTACGATATTTTCCGGTTTCACTGTCATGGTGGCAAAAACGTGGGCATAGGCAAAATCTCATCGTTCTTGAACCTCGAGACTCTAGCCGAGGACCACACAAGACAGGACAGAAAATGTAGATACTGCAACAAAATAGAAGATAAATTCCATTTACTCGATGAATGTATTTTATATGATGAACTCAGAAATAGTTTGTTATTAAAAAGCATAACGAAAGACAAAAGAACGCAAAACCTGTGTACATAAATTAAGTGACATAATCACAGTTGATATGTATCAAGCAGATATAATCAGAGTATGTGTATGAGTGTTTTGAAAAGAGAAAAAGAGAAGTAGAATGCAACATGTTTTTAGTGTACATCACTTTTAGCCAAAATAGATAATAATTATAAATGATGTTTTTGGTGTGTCAAATAAGTCTACATGACTTAAATGGCAATAAAATATTCTGAATCTGAATCTGAATCTTGTGATGACAACGTGTTCAGTGTATTGGACTGGTTTATAATTTTTAAAAAACATCTTTTCTCATTTTAAGTTTTACGTTAAGGACAAGGACAGTGTACCTATGTCGTGCTAGATGAAAAACCAAACTCACTTAGCTTTTAAGATTAAAGTTGACATGTTTTTCAACAAGCTCTCACAAAAAACATGTTTTAAAGCTGTAAGATGCTAAGCGTGGGGACGGGATAGCTCAGTGGTCAGAGCACTCGCTTTCCCCCAGCTAAGGTTAAGCAGCATCAAGCGTGGTTTCCACTTGGATGGTTGACCATTTGCGCGCCTTGGCTTCAGTACAGTCCCCCAGTTCACCCAGCTGTAAATGAATACCTGCTCTCTTTAGGGTCAGGGAAGGTAAAGCAGCGAGGGAGAGGAGATGGGCGTCGCCCTCAATATGCTGGACCCTGGAGAAGCTGAGGTATCTGACGACTCGCTCCCCAACTTTACCTTACCACCTTTTAACAGGAACCCACGGCAACACCAGAGCTGTACTTGACCAAAATGATGTAGGAAAAACGTAATTCTGATAGGGAAACAAATACACACAGGCAGAAAAACTATCTTAAAAAATGGGTGGCGCTGCTCTTGTGGCGATGTGCTTTCTCTCTAGGGAGAGCAGCCTGATCATGACACAGAAAAATCTGTCATGACTGAAAATAGTGTACAAAAACAAACGGACAGACAGACAGGCAGACAGACAGACAGACAGACTAGACAAGACAGAAAGAACTCGGACGCAAACCAAACAGCAGCAATAGCAACAGCAGCAGCAGCAACAGCAATAGCAACAGCAGCAGCAGCAGCATCAACAACAGCATCATCATCATCATCAGCAGTAGCAGCAGCAGCAATAGCAGCAGCAATAGCAACAGCAACAACAGTAGCAGCAGCAGCAGCAGCAGCAGCAGCAGC
>CM054165.1:23067085-23077085 GCA_028751875.1 Rapana venosa | reverse complement strand
TTTATACTGACAAGCTCCTCGGCTTCCCCATGGGAGAATTTTAGGGTTGTGATGTACATTTACCGATTAAGGTCCATCCGTAAGGAAAGTTCGTATTGTCTTTTCTTTTCTTTTGTTATTTATCTTTATTTTTTATTTTATTGATATGTAATGCGTGTAATGTGCGCGTGTGTGTATGTACATTTGAATTTGTTAACATTGTTAATTGTTCTTGGTTGTATGCGTAAGAATATGTTGAATGCAAGCGCTTTGATTTGTTTTAACAAGATGTAGCGATATATAAATTCCATTTCTTCTTCTTCTTCTTCTTCTTCTTCTTCTTCTTCTTCTTCTCTTCTTCTTTCATGTCAGTACTTCATCTCTTCTTTCTATCTACATATAATTAACATCACTGCCAACTCCATTTCCCCAGAACATCTTGCGCACAAGTTAAAACCTGATCCGCTTTTAGAAGAGTAGGCCATTGTGTGCCGGTGGGATCAGATGACAAAACTGACAAAACTGCATAGACACGGGGACTAGATGTAAAAAAGCACATAAATGTCTATTCTAATATCCTCGAAATAAAAAAATAATAATATGAAGAAATAAAACAATGTTTTGGTAATTACAATGTATGCTTGCTTAGGTAGCCTTAGAACCCTCGTGTTCAGCGTGGCTTAGTCCACATCAGATGAAACCTTCTCATGAATAAATTTACTCGCACGGTTCATTTATCTCGGGGAGTTGAGAGCGCTATACTGCAGCTTTTGATATATATTCAAACTGCCGGCTTTTGACAGGAGAATATTACCTTCTTCTTTTGAACTTTCATTTACTGGTAAAGCGGATTGATCAGTCTCAGTGGATTAAGACATTTCGATTTCAATCTATAATTAATAATACATGGAAATTATACAGCGCTATATCTTGCACCCCCCCCCCCCCACACACACAAATCAAAGCGATTTCAATCCTATATATAATAATAATAATATAAAATATAATATTTATTATTAATAATAATAATACATGGAAATTATACAGCGCTATATCTTGCAAATCCCCCCCCCACACCCCCCCCCCAAATCAAAGCGATTTCGATCCTATAATAATAATAATAATAATAATAATAATAATAATAATGATAATAATAATAATAATAATGATAATAATAATAATAATAATGCATGGACATTATACAGCGCTATATCTTGCAAAAAATCCAAATCAAAGCGATTTCAATCCTATAATAATAATACATGGAAATTATACAGCGTTATATCTTGCAAAACCCCCCAAATCAAAGCGATTTCAATCCTAGAATAATAATACATGGAAATTATACAGCGCTATATCTTGCCAAAAAACAAATCAAAGCGATTTCAATCCTATAATAATAATAATTATAATAATACTAATAATAAAATACATGGAATTTATAGAACGCTATATCTTGCAAAACCCCAAATCAAAGCGAATTCAATCCTATAATAATAATGGTACATGAAAATTATACAGAGCTATGTCTTGCAAAAAACCCAATCAAAGCGATGTCAATCCCACGGGTCCATGAAGTCGTGGGTTTGAATCCCGGCGGTGTCTGGTGATTAAGGGTGGGGATTTTTTATGGACTCCCGAGTCAAGTTCTTCTTCTTTGGGGTTTTTTCATCGTTTTTATATTTCTTCTTGTTGTTCTTGTTCGTCTTGTTCTTCTTGTTCTGGTTCTGGTTCTGGTTCTGTTTCTTGTTCTCCTCCTCCTCCTCCTCCCCCCTCCTCCTCCTCCTCCTCCTCCTCCTCCTCTCCCCCCCTCCTCCTCCCTCCTTCTTTCCTTCTCCTTCTTCTTCTTCTTCTCCCCTCCTCCCCTTCCCCCTCTCCCTCCTTTTTTCTTGTTAATTAAGGTAGCGTTGTTATGTGATAGATAATACTGACGTTGTGATGCCAGAGTAAACATGTGATAGACGTGTAGAGGTACAGAATCTAGAATTAACAAACTTATGAACATAACCGCTACTGTTCATCATAAAAAACAAAAAAAAACCGTAACCACTACTGTTGTTCGTAATCTTTGGTAAACGTAAACACAGACACAGACACACACACACACACACACACACACACACACACACACACACACACACACACACACACACACTCACACTCACACACACACACACACACACACTACACTACACGCACACGCACACACGCACGCACACACAAACACACACACACACACACACACACACACACACACACACACACACACACACACACACACACACACACACACACACACACACACACACACACTACACTACACTACACACACACACACACACACACACACTACACACACTCACACACACTCACACACACACACACTAAAACTGTCAGACACACTAGCACAAGAGGTTATCCTCACATTAATATACACGACAGACACACCCAAACCAAGTTATCAGAATGATACAGACCTGTGGATTTATTGCCCCTCCCCTCCACCCTCCCTCCTGTCTCGCCTTAGCCAGCCTCCCCCGCCCTCACCTCTTCCCTGTTGATCTCCCCCTTTCTATCCCTCATTCCAAGTAGACCCGCCCCCCCCCCCCCCTCCCCCGTCTTCTCCTACCTCCCCCCTCTGCATTTTTATTTTTCTCCCCCCCCTCCATCCTCGCCCTCTTCTAGTGTTGTTCTTCTTCATTGAAGTCCTACACGTCTGACTGCTGCTATCCTACAATCCCTGAGCGATCTTGCCAATCGCTTTTCTACAATCATTAGGTAATCCTGCTATCCTACAATTGCTGTCCAATCCTGCCATTTTGATATTCTACACTCGCTGTACAATCCTGTCATTTTTGCTTTTTCTACAATCGCTGTACAATCCTTCCAACTTGCTATCATACAATTGCTGTACAATCCTGCCATTTTGCTATCCTACAATCGCTGTACAATCCTGCCATTTTGCTATTTTACACTTACTGTACAATCCTATCATTTTTTTCTATTCTACAATCGCTGTACAATCCTGCCAACCTGCTATCCTACAATCCATGAACAATCCTACCAACCTGCTATCCTACAATTGCTGAACAATCATGCCAACCTGCTATCCTACAACCCCTGAACAAACTTGCTAAACTGCTATCCTACAATCCCTGTGTAATCTTACCAACTTGTTATCCTACAATCCTTCCAACCTGCTATCTTACAATCCCTGAACAATCTTGCTATCCTACAATCCCTGAACAATCCTGCCAACAGTCTATCCTACAATCCCTGAGCAATCCTGTCAACCTGATATCCTACAATCCCTGTGTAATCTCACCAACTGGTTAGCCTACAATCCTTGAACAATCCTGCCAACCGGCTATCCTACAATCCCTGAATAACCCTACCAATCTGCTATCCCACAATCCTTGAATAATCCTGCCAACCTGCTGTCCCACAATCCTTGATTAATCCTGCCAACCTGCTATCCTACAATCCCTGTGTAATCTTACCAACTTGTTATCCCACAATCCTTGAATAATTCTGCCAACCTGCTGTCCCACAATCCTTGAATAATCCTGCCAACCTGCTATCCTACAATCCCTGTGTAATCTTACCAACTTGTTATCCTACAATCACTGAATAATCCCGCCAACCTGCTATTTCTGCAATGGGGATGCCAGGGACCTGTCAGTATAAATAGCATCCCCACCATCCCCACCATCTGGAAAATCCGTGTTAGGAATTCCCCCTCTTGTCTATCCCTCTCTTTGTTTCTGCCTTGTCCCTGTTCTTCCTGCTACATTTTTCTTGCCTATTTTCTGTCTTAGTGGTCCATTCTCCTGCCTTTTTTTTTCTCTCCAGAGAAAAAACTTTGATACAACAAGTCTCTCCCACGCCAAAGTCGGATGCACTGGGCCTGATTTGTCAGGCGCTTATGGCACCACAACACATTTTTGGTTATATTTATTTATTCGTTCTTTTATTTCAAGGATAGTGGAATAAGCATTTATGTTCTTTTTTCACGCAGTCCCCGTGTGTGTGCAGTTTGTAAATTTTGTCATCCGTTTCCACCGGCACACAATGACCAACTCTTCCGAAAAGCCGAACGGGTTTTAACGTATGCGCAAGATGTTCTGCGTGTGTTCGCACACGGGACCTCAGTTTATTGTCTCATCCGAAGGACTTTTGGGGAGAGTGGAGTCGGCACTGATGTTAACTCCAGATGAAAAAATCCTCTTGAACGAGATCCGAACCCGGGTCAGGAGATCACGAATACATCACTCTGACCACCAGGCTATCCCGTTCCCGACAACAACAGTTTCTGTATGAGCATTGGACAACGGCGAGGAAAGAGAAGACTTTGTGAAGCATACTTCGACAAATATTCCCACCCCCTGTACAAACGTAACGTAAACGTAATCGTAGCGTTGTTTATTGTTTGGAGAGACGTGTAAACAAGATGTTTATCCGTTGTCAGCGCAACTCTAGGTCAAATGGCGTCATTTGCCTCGTTTCCGTCATCAGCGAGCCTCGTTCTGATGCCAGCCCCATTCCTGGCTTCATTGACGTCATTAGTGCAGTGGTAGCTTACGTCAGCTGATTGTGGTGTTGTGTGGTGTGTGTGTGTGTGTGCGTGTGTGTGTGCTGGTGTGTGTGTGTGTGTGTGTGTGTGTTGTGTGCGTGTGTGCGTGCGTGCGTGTGTGTGGTTGTGTGTGTGTGTGTGTGTGGGTGTGTGTGTGCGTGTGTGTGTGCGTGTGTGCGTGCGTGCGGTGTGTGGGTGTGTGTGTGTGTGTGTGTGTGGTGTGTGTGTGGCTATGGGTGTGTGTGATTAACACCTCTTTGTAACAGGTAGATGATTGTTTAGCACGTACTGTACGTATGCTGGTGGATCGGTGGTCTAGAGGTAACGCACCTGCTTAGAAAGCGGAAAAGTCCGGGTTCGAAGTGTGTAATTGTTCAAACCCTCTTTGTGCCCGAAACTTCCCCCCATCTACTAGATCTTGAGTGGTGATCTGGGTGCTAGTCTTTCGGATGTGACAAAAAACCGAGGTCCCGTATGCAACATGCATTGAGGGCACGTAAAAAGCAACAAGAGTTGTCCCTGGCAGAATTCTGTATCTAGAACAAAGCCACTCTGATAGGGGGCAAACAAATACTGTCGCAGACAGGAAAAGAACAAAGTAAAGGGTGGGGTGGCGCTGCTCTTGTGGCGAAGCGCTCTCCCCAGGAAGAGCAGCCTGAATTTCACGCACAGAAATCTGCTGTGACTTTTAAGTGGTAAAGAATGCAATACGCTTTGTGGATTTATAGCTGTACGCCACAAGCGTGTCATTGATTATTGCTGTTATGATGTCTGCCTGTGCCACAGATAATTAACTATAATTATGATCAGTACCCTCTGTTACAAATGCCTCCACAAAACAGCACCTTCCTACCTCTGTGAATGTCTTCACTTGTACACTCCTTCTCGATCCCTCCGCTCTGCTGCAGATACCTTGTGCTTAAGAATACCTAGATTTAACCAATCCACTGTTGGCCGTCGCTCTTTCTCTGTTTCTGGTCCATCAATCTGGAATGACCTCCCTCTCTCCCTTCACGAAAAGCCTACTTACGATACTTTTAAATCCAGCCTCAAGACATACCTATTTCAAACCTAAGACTTTCCCCTATTGTTTCATCTCATAATTATATGTCTCTGCCTTCAATGACCAAAATTTCCATCATCCTGCCGAAGTGTATAACCTGTGTGCGTGCGTGCGTGCGTGCGTGCGTGCGTGCGTGCGTGTGTGTGTGTGTGTGTGTGTGTGTGTGTGTGTGTGTGTGTGTGTGTGTGTGTGTGTGTGTGTGTGTGTGTGAAAACTGTTAATTATTGTTCGTTCCATGTGTGGGAGTGGATCGAATGCAAGGGCTTTGATTTGTTTTTGCATGAAATAGCGCTATATAAATTCCATTTATGATGATGATGATGATGATGATGATGATGATGATGATGATGATGATGATGATGATGATGATGATGTCCATATTAGCGTACGCATGTGAAGCGTGGACATTATAGCAGACGTTGAAAGAAGGATACAGACACAATGGAGATGAGGTGCTTTCGCAAACTTCTTGGTATCTCATACAGAAATCACATAATTAACGAAGGAGTAGAAGCCAGAATTGAAAATGCCATTGGGTCACATGAGGAACTGACTCCAGTGAATAAACGGAAACTGAAGTGGTATGGGCACGTCACACGAACATCTGGACTGGCCAAGACTGTCCTACAGGGAACAGTACAAGGAGGGAGACGAAGAAGAGGCAGACAGAGAAAACGTTGGGAAGAAAATATCAGAGAGCTGAGTGGACTGGCCTTGAGTGGAACGACTTGTTACGGAAAGCTGAAAAGCGCTAGGAGCGGAGGAAGCTGGTCACAAAATCTTCAGTGGTGCTCCAACGGGACTTGGGGATGAGTGAAGGTGTGAACGATCGCGAAATTACGCAGTGGCATAATCAACTGTTCTATACATCATTAGCATGGAAAGAGAGAGAGAGATAGAGATAGAGAGAGAGAGAGAGAGGGAGGGAGAGAGGGAGGGAGAGGGAGAGAGAGAGAGAGAGAGAGAGAGGGGAGAGAGAGAGAGAGAGAGAGAGAGAGAGGAGAGAGAGAGAGAGAGAGAGAGAGAGAGAGAGGGAAATGAAAGAAGAAAAGATAGAAAGACAGAGTGACATCTAGAAAGAATAAATGGAAAAAAGAAAAAAGAAAGAAAGGAAAGAAAAGAAAGAAAAAGAAAGAAGGAAAGGGAGAAAAAAAAGGACAAGAGTGACAGAAAAAAAGAATAAAGAGAGTGAAAGAAAACGAAAGAACGAAAACAAAGACTTAAAAAAAGAAAGAAAACGAGAAGAAAATGAACAAAAGCACAACATACATCTCGTTAGTTGAAATTAATCCTATTCACAAACTGTTGTATTTTCAGCCATTAGTTTATACAACGCAATCAGATTTCTCTACGAATATGCAAAAGCAACAACAGTTACATATTGTATATATAGCATTTGATGTCACGAGACGGGAAACTGAAGTGAGAGAGAAAGAGAGAGAGAGAGAGAGAGAGAGAGAGAGAGAGAGAGAGAGAGAGAGAGAGAGAGAGAGAGAGAGAGAACTTCTAATCCGACTGAAAACTAAACTAAATTAATAACACCCCCCTTTAACTCCCCCCCCCCCTCCATCATTTACCCCCCCACCTCCCCACTCCCCCGTGGGGATGCTAGGAACCTGTCTGTACAAATACCACCCCCATTTTCTGGAAATTCTGTGCTAGGAATTCCCTCTTTTCTATCCCTCTCTCGTGTGTTTCTGCCTCGTTCCTTTTCTTCCTGTCACCACCTCCTGCTTGTCCATTTTCTGCCTTCTTGGTCCATTCTCCTGCATTTTTGGGGGTATCATTATCCCCAAAAGATTTAAAAGATAATTTTGCTCTCCCACGCTGAAGTCGGAAGCGCTGGGCCTGACTTGTCAGGCGCTTAACGGCAGCGCAGCATAGTTTTGCTCATATGACAGACGATAACAGTTGATGTCTGAGCGTTCAACGAAGAAGAAGAAGAAGAAGAAGAAGAAGAAGAAGAAGAAGAAGAAGAAGAAGAATTGCGAAGAAGAAGAAGAAGAAGAAGACGGAGGAGGAGGAGGAGGAGGAGGAGGAGAAGGAGGAGGAGGAGGAGGAGGAGGAGAAATGACAATGATGGTGTTTGTTTTTTAATCACCTGGTATATGTCTTATTATTTAGAGTTTTCTATGAATTTATTTGTTCTGTAACGTGTTCATTTGTCTGTCTATCTCTCTGCTTTTTCCTGTCTACTTTCAGGCAGTTTTTCTGGTTTTTTTCCTTTTCTTTTCTTTCTTTCCTTCTTTCTTTCTTTCTTTTTTCTTTCTTTCTTGCTTTCTTTCTTTCTTCCTTCCTTGCTTTCTTGCTTCCCTTTTTTCTTGCTTTCTTGATTTCTTCCCTTCCTTCTTTCTTTCTTTGGTTTTACAGTCTTGAGCAGATAGCCCAACCTTTATTATATCTTAATCATCATTCAATCAACCTTCAATCATCCTTCAATCACCATTGAATCATCCTTCAATCACCATTCAATCACTATTCAAATCATTATTCAATCAACATTCAATCACCATTCAATCATCCTTCAATCATCATTCTATCAACATTCATGAGAAGGAACATCAAACAGACTTCCTCTTCATCAAGATAAACATATGACGGTGTACGTTCCGCAGAGCGCGACAATCCACAGCCAGACGACGACAGACAGACAGACATACAAGCAGAGAGACAGCATCAGACAAACAGAAAGAAAAGCAGACAGACATACAAGCAGTCCAGACAGACAGCAGAGAAAAGATAACAGACACAGCAGTCAGACAGCAGCAGACAGACAGAAAGGACAGACATACAAGCAGACAGACAGCAGACAGACAGACAGACACAGAAACAGCAGACAGACAGACAGACAGACAGAAAGCAGACAGCCAGCAAACAGACAGACAGCACAGATCAGACGGACGACAGCAGACAAAGACAGAAAAGCAGACAGCCAGCAACAGCCAGACAGCCAGCAGTCAGACAGTCAGACAGACAGACAGAAAAGCAGACAGCCAGCAGACAGTCAGACAGACAGACAAGCAGACAGACAGTCAGACAGACAGACAGTCAGACACAGACAACAGACAGACAGAACAGACAGACGACAGACAGACAGACAGCAGACAAGACAGCAGTCAGACAGAGCAGACAGCAGACAGACAGACAGACAGTCAGACAGGCAGACAACCAGACAGCCAGCCAGCCAGTCAGACAGTCAGACAGTCAGACAGACAGACAATCAGACAGCCAGTCAGACAGCCAGACAGGCAGACAGTCAGTCAGTCAGACAGACAGACAGTCAGACAGCCAGACAGACAGACGGACAGACAGACAGGCAGACAGACGGACAGACAGACAGACGGGATAGCCTGGTGGTTAGAGAGATGCACTCGTGATCTGCTGACCAGGGTTCGAATCTCGTTCAAGAGGATTTTTTCCTTTGGAGTTAACTTCATTGCCGACTCCACTCCCCCCTAAAGTCCGGATGAGACTATAAACCGAGGTCCCGTGTGAGAACACACGCAGAACATCTTGCGCACACGTTAAAATCCGTTCCGCTTTTCAGAACAGTAGGCCATTGTGTGCCGGTGGGAACGGATGACAAAACTGCATACACACGAGGACTTGACGTAAAAAAAGCAAACAACTGCTTAATCCATTATCCTCGAAATAAAATAATACATAAATGAATATAGTAAATAAAAACAGACAGACAGGCAGACAGAAAGACACACAGACAGACAGACAGAAAAACAGACACAGACAGACAGACAGACAGACAAACATTTCAAAGACTGTGTCAAATGTGTTTAAATCCTGTACCGAAAAGGAAGGGGGGGGGGGGGGGGGGGTGTGCGTGGTGTGTTGTAGTGTGTCTGTGTGTGTCTCACCATTGGTGAACCTGGATGCTCTAGTCAAGAAAAGAACCCCCCCCCCCCCCCCCACCAAAAACCCCCACCCAAACAAAAAATCCAAACCAACAAACCCACCCCACCTAACCCCCCAAAACAAACCCTGAACCATATCCAACACTATTCATGAAGTGTTGCCATACCTTCTCAAGCAGACAAACAAAGCGGACAGACAGACAGACAGACAAACAGACAGAGAGACAGACAGACAGGCAGATATTGCAACGTACTCTCTCAACTGTGCTAATTAAACCATGTAGATGTACCTCGCTGAGCGTGGAGTGTTGCCATGGGTTTTTTTGCTTTCATCTTCCAACCGTGTTTTCTCCCAAATTACTATCTTTGCTGAGGGCCCAGTACATAAAAAGAATGGGGGAAAAAACTACACCTCGAACATCTGAAAACACTACCTAATGTTTTTTTGGTTGTTGGTGGTTGTTGTTGTTTTCTCGCCTCAGAGTGAGAGAGAGAGAGAGAGAGAGAGAGAGAGGA
>CM054165.1:23054585-23057085 GCA_028751875.1 Rapana venosa | reverse complement strand
ACTTGAACTTGCACAACATGCTTATTCATACACCCCCCCCCCCCTTTTTTTTTCCCGTTCTCATAATCCTTTTCCCTATCGTCTGGCATCACTTAGAATGGAAGGACATTAAAACAAAGAACAACATCTCTAATAAATTACTTTCAGCGTTCAGTGTTCAGCGTTCTCTCTCTCTCCCCTCTATCTCTCTCTCCCTCTCTATGTCTTTCTTTTGTTTCAATGTAAAGCATATGAAACTATACGAACGAAACATAATTTCCTAAGTCTACAAGCAACAGAAATTCCAGATATTATTTCTATTTTGTCGTCTGAAAACGAACATGTAATTAAATCTGTAGCTATGTTTATTGCAGGAGCACAAAAATTAAGACAAAGCCATGTCAGCACCAACTATTTAAACATGTAATGATATAGTCACTTTAAAGAGCAATGTATTCTCAAGTAAGCAGAGTTAAAAAGGCTGACATATATCACTTGTAATTTGAATGGATGGTCGATTCGAATGCTTTTGCATTTCAGTTTGATTTCCCTTTTTCTTTTCTTTGTATAAACTAGGTGATTTGTAAATGTATATACGCCAATGTTATCATTATAATTAGTTCGCTATACGTGGATGGATCCTTTCTTTTTGCCAAACTTAATTGTACTGATCACGTATTTCAATTTTTATTTACTGTTTCACAAACATATTTGTGTTACCCCCCTTGTCAAAAGGCTTAGTTGGGCAATGACAATAAACTGTTAAAGCGTCTCTGTCTTTCTGTCTCCCTCTCTCTCTGTGTCTCTCTCTTTCCGTCTCTCTCTCTCCCTCCCTCTCTCTGTCTGTCTGTCTCCCTCTCTCTTTCTCTATCTCTCCGTCTCTCTCTCTCTCTCTCTCTCTCTCTCTCTCTCTCTCTCCCTCTCTCTCTCTGTCTCTCCCCCTCTCTCTGTCTGTCTGTCTGTCTCTGTCTCCCTCTCCCTCTCTCTGTATCCCTCTCTCCGTCTCTCTCTCTCCGTCTCTGTCTGTCTCCCTCTGTCTCTCACTCTCTGTCTCTCTCTCTCCCTCCCTCTCTCTCTGTGTCTCTTCCCCCCTCTGTCTGTCTGTCTGTCTGTCTGTCTCTCTCTCTCGCTCGCTCTCTCTCTCTCTCTCTCTCTCTCTCTCTCTCTCTCTCTCTCTCTCTCTCTCTCTCTCTCTCTCTCTCTCTCTCTCTCTCTCTCTCTCTTCCCCTCTCTCCCCTCTCTCAGATGCTTAACAGAAGCGCAAAGCATTTTCGCTCATATGACAGGCAACAATGGTTGCTGTTTGAGCGTTCGACGATGACGAAGAAGAATAATGCAAAGGAGAATAATTGCAAAGAAGAAGAAGAATTGCGAAGAAGAAGAAGAAAAAATTGCGAAGAAGAATTAAAGAATTGTGAAGAAGAAGAAGAAGAAGAAGAAGAAGAAAGAAGAAGAAGAGAAGAACAAGAACAAGAACAAGAACAAGAGAAGAACTGTGAAGAAGAAGAAGAATTGCGAAGAAGAATTGCGAAGAAGAAGAAGAAGAATTGCGAAGAAAAAGAAGAAGAAGAAGAAGAAGAAGAAGAAGAAGAAGAAGAAGAAGAAGAAGAAGAAGACCGGTCAGAAAGATTGTTCCCCAGTGGGGATCCTGGGGGCCTGCCAGTATAAACAGCATCCTCACCTTCTGGAAATTCTGTGCTAGGATTTCCCTCTTTTCTATCCCTCTCCCTTTTCTGCCTTGTTCCTGTTCTTTTCTATCACCACCCCCTTCTTGTCTATTTTCTGCCTTCTTGGTCCATTCTCCTGCCTTTTTTACTAGAAAGACTTGAAAGATAAGTCTTTCCCTACACCGAAGTCGGATGTGCTGGGTCCCTGACTTGTCAGGCGCCTAACGGCAGCGCAAAACATTTTCGCTTACATGACAGACAATGGAATGGTAGGAGCCACACCCGTCCTACACCACATTGAACAACAACGAACCAAGTGGTTCGGGCACTTCACACGGATGCCGCCAAACCAGCCAACCTTGCGTGCTTACAACTTGAGGTACTCTGGCACGAGGGCCAGAGGTAGACCCAGGCGACGCTGGAGTGATTCCGTGGCAGAAACACTGAAAGTCCATGGATTGTCCCTCCTCCAAGCTACCCGCCTTGCTGCAGACAGACAGTTATATCTCCCCGCGACGCCACAGAGTACAAGCAGAAGGAAAATTTAAAGTAAAGTAAAGTAAGACAGACAATAATAGTTGCTGCCTGAGCGTTCGATGAAGAAGAAGAAGATTAGACGAAAAAGATTGTGACAAATCAGCCTCTTTCGGCTTTTCTTAACAACCAGAGAAAGAAATCCGATCTGTCACAGCAATTAGTGAGGAATATCATACAGGTTAATCCAATTCTATGCAGAATTTTAAAAAACAAAAAAAGGCATCTTGTAAGAAGAAACTGTCACCCAAACTCCAGCGGAATTCTTGACATTCGAACAAGATCTTGAGACGATGAATAAATTATTTTCTGTCGTTTAC
>CM054165.1:23037085-23044585 GCA_028751875.1 Rapana venosa | reverse complement strand
CCAGACAGAGAGAGAGAGAGAGAGAGAGAGAGAGAGAGAGAGAGAGAGAGAGAGAGAGAAAGAGAGAGAGAGAGACAGAGACAGACAGACAGAGAGAGAGACAGAGAGACACAGACAGAAAGAACTCGAACTCGAATGATTTATTCATAAAAAGCCCATTGGCCCATACATGAAGGGGGTTGCCGAACTGCTTAGTATTTTGGTGGGGGTAAAAGCAATAGTAACGACAACATGTTACTGTATAACAAAAAGTCAGCTACAAAAAATATGACTTAGGATAACATTATCTCTCTTATTCTGAAAGCTTTACACAAATATAAAGTGAGGCTGTGCACAACCTCAGGATGACTTAATGCCAGGAGTAAATTAGGCTGTCTACTATATTTAACAGGGATGCAGAAGGAGAGACAGAGAGAGAGACAGAGAGAGACAGACAGAGAGAACGAGAGAGACAGAGACAGAGAGACAGACAGAGAGACAGAGAGAGACATAGACACAGAGAGAGCGAGAGACAGACAGAGACAGAGACACAGAAGCACGAGGAGAAGAAAGATGAGGAGGAGGAGGAGGACACGAAGAGAAATTGCGAAGGAGAAGAATTGCAAAGAAGAAGAATTGCAAAGAAGAAGAATTGCAAAGAAGAAGAATTGCAAAGAAGAAGAAGGAAAAGAAGAATTGCGAAGATTTGCGAAAAATTGCGAGAAAGAAGATTTGCGAAGAATTGCGAAGAAGAATTGCAAAGAACTGCGAAGAAGAAGAAATTGGGAAGAAGAGAAATTGCGAAGAAGAAAAATTGTGAATAAGAAGAATTGCGAGAAAGAAGAATTACGAAGAAGAAGAAGAAGGAGGATGAGGAGGAATAGGAGGAGGAGGAGGAATAGGAGGAGGAGAAGGAGAAGAAGGAGGAGGAGGAGCAGAGAAGAAGGAAGGGGGAGGAGAGAGAGAAGGAGGAGGAATAGGAGGAGGAGGAAGAGAAGGAATAGGAGGAGGAGGAGGAATAGGAGGAGGAGGAAGGAAGGAAGAAGGAGAGGGCGGAGGAGGAGGAGGAATAGGAGGAGAAGGAGGAGGAATAGGAGGAGGAGGAAGAGAAGGAATAGGAGAAGGAGGAGGAATAGGAGGAGGAGGAGCAGCAGAAGAAGGAAGAGGAGGAGGAGGAGAAGGAGGAGGAATAAGGAGGAGGAGGAAGAGAAGGAATAGGAAGGAGGAGGAATAGGAGGAGGAGGAGCAAGAAGAAGAAGAAGGAGGAGGAGGAGGATAGGAGGGAATAGGAGGAGAGGAGCAGAAGAAGAAGAAGGAGGAGGAGGAGAATAGGAGAGGAACAGAAGAAGAACAAGGAGAGGAGGAAGAGAAGGAATAGGAGGAGGAGGAGGAATAGGAGGATGAGCAGCGAAGAAGAAAAGAAGAGGAAGAGAAGGTGAGAATAGAGGAGGAGCGCAGAAGAAGAAAAGGAGGAGGAGAAGAAGAAGGAGGAGGAGGAAGAGGAGGAAGAGGAGGAGGAGGAAGAAGAGGAGAATTGCGAAGAAGAAGAAGAACTCGGGTTGAAGCCACCACCAAGACGCCTGTTCAAGGTGATATTTTCCCCTGGAGGTAACACCAGTGCTGACTCCCTTCCCCCAAAAGTCCTTTGGATGAGACAATAAACCGAGGCCCTGTGTACAAACCCACGCAGGACATCTTGCACACACGTTAAAATCTGTTCCGCCTTTCGCCAGAGTAGGTCATTTGTGCTGGTAGGAACTGATGACGAAATTTACAGAACCACATGCGCGCAGGGACTGGATGTTAAAAAAAAGCGGACGAGTTCTTATTCCGTTATCCTTGAAATACAAGAACAAATGTAGAGAGAATGAATGAGAAATTAATGTACGAACAAATGAAAGTAAGAAGAAATATATGTATAAAAAATGAATGAATGAAAGAATGAAAACAAAGAATGCATGAATGCTTAAAAGGAGTGCACAAATAAACTTTGTATTGACAGCAATAATGGACCATACACGAGAAGCATCACTGCTTTGGCATATGAAACTGGCGGGTGGGGGAGACAGGGGAAGAGAGAAAAAGAAAAGAGACTAATGAATTAAATACTTCCCCTTGGGGAACAGGGAGTATTGTCAGTATATATAATATCCTCACCTGCTGGAAATTCTGTGCTGGGAATTCCCTGTTCTCCATCACTCCTCTTTGTTTCTGCCTTGTTTTTTTTCTCCCTGTCACCACCTCCTTCTTGTCAACTTTCTGCCTTCTTGGTCCATTCTCCTGCAATTTTTCCCCCCAAAAGACTTTGAACATAACAATTCCTCCCCATGCCAAAGTCGGATGAGCTGGGCCTGACTTGTCAGGTGTTTTATAGCAGCACAACACGTTTTCACTCATAAGACAGACCACAATTATTGTAGTCTGTGTGTTCAGCAATGAAATAGAAGAAGAAATGAACACGAAAAAAAGGGAAAGAATGAAATGTGTTCGAAAAAGGGGGTGGGTGGGGGTGGGGATGCAGCAATTGCAATGTGATTACAGCTCAAGAACCCAGTGAAACCACGCAAACAAAACGAATCGAGTTATCACCCTTTTACAATCTCATACCCCCTCCAGCTATAGAGGGCGCTGTCCGCAGTACGTCATTTCCGGTCCCAGACAAGTAAAAGCGGTTGTTTCAAAACCCCTCATCCAACTCTCCAGCCTTTCGAACATTTCCGCTTCAGTGAACACTGACCTCACTCACCTTGACTTTCTTTCCCCTGTCAGCTCCCTGAACTCCCCCCCCCCCCCCCCCCCCCCCCCTGCACTCACTTGGTAGCTGATGTCTTGAGTTCATCTTCTTCTTTTTCACTGAACGCTCATACAGCAACTAGGCCTACTGTTGTCTGTCATCTGAGCGAAAATGCCTTGCACTGCCTCAATGCATTGGTCTTCGGTGTGGGAGAGAATGGTTATCTTTGAAGTCCTTGTGAAAAACAAGCAGGAGAATGGACCAAGAAGGCAGAAAACCGACAAGAAGGAGGTGGTGACAGGGAGAAAAGGAACGAGGCAGAGACAACAAAGAGAGGGATAGAAAAGAGGGAGTTCTTAGCGCAGAATTTCCAGGAGGTAAGGATGCTATTTTATACTGTACAGTTGATTTATTAAAACTATTAATTGTTATTGGTTGTATGTATAAGAATAGGTTGAATGCAAGCGCTTAAATTTGTTTTTACAAGATATAACACTATGTAAATTTTCATTTATCATAATGATTTATTATTGTCCCCAGTGGGGAGCTACTGAGTTAAAATCTCAACTTCTCCCTGTTACCCCCCTCTGTCCCCCGTCCCCCCGCCCTCACTCCTACGTCATCTTCCCCCTCCCCCCTCCCCCCTTTCGTTCTTGTAGACACTTTAAAAATCTTGTTTACCCACTATGTCGCTTTTGCAGACATAATATAGTTTGAGAAATATTTGTGTTTCCTTCTTCTTCTTCTTCTTCTTCTTCTTCTTCTTCTTCTTCTTCTTCTTCTTCTTCTTCTTCTGTTGTTGTTGTTGTTGTTGTTCTTCTTCTTCTTCTGTTGTTGTTGTTGTTCTTCTTCTTCTTCTGTTGTTGTGTTGTTGTTCTTCTTCTTCTTCTTCTTTTGTTGTTGTTGTTGTTGTTTTCTTCTTCTTCTTCTCTTCTTCTTCTTCTTCTTCTTCTTCTTCTTCTTCTTCTCTTTGTTGTTGTTGTTGTTGTTGTTGTTGTTGTTGTTGTTGTTGTTGTTGTTCTTCTTCTTCTTCTTCTTCTTCTTCTTCTTCTTCTTCTTCTTCTTCTTCTTCTTCTTCTTCTTCTTCTTCTCATCAAAAATAGTGGCAAGTCCTTTCCAGCTCCTCTCGTGGACCGTACAGCTTGGTTTGCAGGGTTATCTCCGTCGGCAGCACAATCTTCCGCAGGTCGCTGAATAGCGTGCATCTTTGAAGGATGTGTTCGCCTGTCTGGTTTTCTTTGCCACAGGCACATAGGGGAGAAGGAAAGAGTTTCAGCTTTGTAGACACATGTGGTGATTTAGCCTGTTGTGCCCAGTGCGAAGTCTTAGAATTATGACTTGTTCTCTTCTGAGATGGTTGGTAGTCATCCTTCTCTACACTGGGTCGGGTCATTGATTTGATGATTGTCATCTTTTCGGGGAAGGTGAGGCTGCTCTAGCACTGTTCTCTCTGTGCTCCCTGTTTCGCAAGTTCATCATCAGTTTGTTCGTAGCATGCCAGGTATACGAAAGTGGGCAGGGATCCATTGCAGCGTTACACGTTTGCTTTGAGTGAGGATATTTATTTTTTAAACATAGAATCATTTTCACACATACACTGTTGATGTAGAATGGAGGCTGTATAAACTTTATTTTGGGCTCTTAAATCCTTGGTTTAGAACTCACAAACAAAGTGAATTAGTTTCTCGGCTAGGTTCCATGAGGTTCACCAATGGTGAGATTTTGCATATGCATCCGTTTTTGCCCACCATGAAGGTAGCCGCATTCCGACTTCGGGGATGTATGCTGGGTAATTATGTTCGTGTTTACGTAACCCACCGAACACCGACCTGAATAACAGCATCTTCACCCTGCATGTTTGATCTTCCGCAGGTGTATAATATACGCGAAGGTGGTTAGAGTGATTTCTTCGTGATCTGCTCACCCGGGTTCGAATCTCGTTCAAGAGGATTTTTTCCTCTGGAGTTAACATCAGTGCAGACTCCACTCTCCCAAAAAGTCTTTCGGATGAGACTATCAAACGTGTGCGCAAGATGTTCTGCGTGCGTTCGCACACGGGGCCTCGGTTTATAGTCTCATCCGAAGGATTTTGACATTCAGTTCGATTTTTTTGTCAAATTGGGAAGAAAGGGCGAGGCTGGGAATGGAACCCAGAACCTCACGGTTAACTTGTTGGCAGGCGAACGTCTTAACCATCCTGCCACCTTCCGACCACCTTCTGACCTTAGTGGTCAGAGTGTTGTTGTTGTTGTCTTCGAATTTACGTCTGTTCACTCTCAGTGACATTAGATGGAGAAAAAAAATATACAAGGGTTGTATGAGAATTGAGGTGATGGTGGAGGCCCTACTGAAAAATGCGAGGGGGGAAAAGTAGTCTAATCATGAAAAGAAACCGTGCAAAGCAAAAGAAACAAAAAACAAACGGAAACAAAAACATATAAAGTGATTAACGTTAATGAAACTATAACAAATGTCCTATAGGACTATGCCAGAGACCTTTTGCAATATCAAATGCCAAATTCAAATTATTGCATATGCTTTTAAGGGAGTTTTCAGAAAATTGGGGTAAAAAAGCTTTTGTATTCTTACATTCAAATATTATATGAGTATTAGAAATATTCTCACCACACAGACATTTACTGTTTCTACTGAATTTGGTTACGAATGCATTAAGTTTTATTCTATAAAACAAGCTATTCACTCTTCTTGCTGTGGAGATATTTGAGCAGGCCTTAGAATGGCTCACGACTCTTGCTTTATCAGTTTTGATGACAGATCTGTTTAGAAATCTCTTTTAGGTGATAAGTTTCTGTGACCTTTTTCTATGATGATTGTTCTAATAAGTGGTAGCCCTCTTGTAATGATAAAGGCACGTGCAATGTTGCTGATTTCCCTTCATGCTTTGCGCCTCTTTTAGCAGCTCTATCAGCCCACTCATTTGGAAAGAATCCACTGTGTGAAGGCACCCTCTCGTGAGCTGTTTAATTTTTCGTTCCTCGGCTAGAGCTCCGAGGTTCTTCCCCACTATTTAGGTAGCCACATTCCGACTTCGAGGATAGTGTCTGAACACGACACCTGTGTGCATGCGTTTTTTGTAATTTTGTCATCCGTTCCTTACCGGTACGAAATGGCCTACTTTTCCGAAAGGCGGAAACGGATTTTTAATGTTGGTGTCAGATGTCCTGCATGCATTCGCACGCACTACGGGTATCGGTTTATAGTCTCATCCAAAGGACTTTGATATTCAGTTCGAAATTTCTCGTCAAACCTGGAAAGAAAGAGAGGGCGAGGCTGGGAATGGAACCCAGAACCTCGCGGTTTCACTCGTTCGGCACAGGTGAAGGTCTTAACCATCCTGCCACCTTCTTCCCTTCTTGGACTGGTGACGTGAAATTAGTTTGCCAGTTTGGGTTGAAGCGGAATGGTCTTTAACCACTCGGCCAAAGCGTCCACATCCAAAGTGAATATGATGCCAGAGCCCTGAGGGTGAGGGGGTGGGTGGGGGAGGGAGGGTGTGTGGTCAACTCAACTCTGGTCTTGTCCATGTATGCATCTTTTCTGGAAGAGTCAGGGGGATGGATGGATGGATGGATGGATGGATGGATGGAGGGATGGACGGAGGCAAACAGCAGTTAAAAGTGTTCAAATATGAAGTCGGCCCAGAAATAGGCCAGACAGGCGCTTTTTAGCTTTTCTTCCTTCCCTGACCTCTTACCCCGGGGAGAGAAAGGTAGGATGGATATGCAGGGGGGGGGGGGAGAGAGAAGGGGGAGAGGGAGAGAGTCGGAGAGAGAGAAGGGGGAGGGAGAGAGAGGGCGGAGGGAGAGAGAGGGGGAGTGAGAGAGAGATGGAGGGGGAGAGGGAGAGAGAGAGAGGGGGGAGGGAGAGAGAGAGAGAGAGAGAGGGGGAGGGAGAGAGAGAGAGGGGGGAGAGAGGGGGGAGTGAGAGAGAGGGGGGAGGGAGAAAGAGAGAGAGAGGGGGGGTGTAGGAGAGAGAGGGAGAGAGAGAAGGAGAGAAAAGAGAAAGTGAGAGAGTGAGAGAGGAGGATGAAAGAGAGAAGAGAGAAGAGAGAGAGAGAGAGAGAGAGAGAGAGGAGAGAGAGAGAGAGAGAGAGAGAGGAGGGAGAGAAGAGAGAGAGAGAGAGAAGGAGGGGGAGAGAAAGGGGAGAGAGAGAGAAGAGAAGAAAGAGAGAGAGAGAGGAGAGAGGAGGGGGGGGGAGGGAAGACAGAGTGAGAGGGAATGAAAGAAGAGAGAGAGATTGAGTGAGAAGGTGTGTGGGGATAAAAAAGAAAGAGTGGGAGGGGAGGGGGGAGGGAGGGGGGGAGGGGAGGGTGTTTTCTTTAGTAGTGCTTACAACTGTGTCTTTGGAAAGAAATAAAGTTTTCTGAAGTTTGGTTTGTTGGATTTAAAAAAAAAAATCTGTTACTTGTGTGTGTGTGTGTGTGTGTGTGTAGGTGTGGTGTGTGCTGTGTGTGTGTTGTCTGTGTGTCTGTCTGTGTGTCTGTCTGTGTGTCTGTCTGTCTGTGTGTCTGTCTGTCTGTTTCTATGGATATGGGATAGAGTTTTTTGGTGATGGTTCAAAGCTGGTTTGAAAGAAAAAAAAAAATTCTGATAGTATTTGAGTTTGCTGTGATTTTTGAAGGTCTGTTACTGCCTTTGTCTGTCTGTCTGTCTGTCTGTCTGTCTGTCTGTCTGTCTGTCTGTCTGTCTGTCTGTCTGTCTGTCTGTTTCTATGGATATGTGGGACAGAGAGTTTTTTTGAGTGATGGCTGCAAAGCTGTTTTTGA
>CM054165.1:23024585-23029585 GCA_028751875.1 Rapana venosa | reverse complement strand
CTTGCAAAAAACAAATCAAAGCGCTTGCATTCATCCTACTCTAACACATGCAACAAGTTACAATTGATAGTTTTTACAAATTCAAATGTATACACTCATGCGGACATACACACACACACACACACAAACACACACACACAACACACACACACACAACACACACACACACACACACACACACACACACACACACACAACACACACACACACACACAACACACACACACACACACACACACACACACACACACACACACACACACACACACACACAACACACACAACAACACACACACACACACACATACTGAGAGTGAACAGACGTAAAATGGAAGACAACACAACACACACACACACACACACACACACACACACACACACACACACACACACACACACACACACACACACACACACACACACACACACACACACACACACATACACACACACACATACACACACACACATACACACACACACACACACACACACACACACACACAACACACACACACACACACACACGGACGTACACACGGACGTACACACACACACACACAAACACTCTCTCTCTGTCTCTGTCTGTCTGTCTCTCTCTCTTTGTCTGTCTCTCTGTCTGTCTGTCTGCCCCTCTGTCTGTCTGTCTCTCTTTGTCTCTCTCTCATTATGTCTGTCTGTCTCTCTCTCTACCTCTCTGTCTGTCTGTCTGTCTGTCTGTCTGTCTGTCTCTCTCTCTCTCTCTCCCTCCCTCTCTTTCTCTCTATCTCTGTCTCTCTCTCTGTCTCTTTCTCTCTCTCTCTCTCTCTGTGTCACCTTCGATGTCTTTTGCTCTGGGAAATCGCCGCAGTGGAAACGATAGGGAGAGAGAGAGAGAAAGAAGCTGAAATCAATGAGGAAAGGGGGAGACAAGAAACCAGGCGAAACACACAACAAGAGTTCCACTGGTAACCGCGCCTAAGGAACAGATTGAATTATCGCCCATTAAATTGTCAAGCTCTCACCTCTAGGGGGCGCTGTCTGTAGTGCGTCATTTCCGGTTCCGGTCTTGGGGGACAGGGGAGGGGGTGGGGGTGGGGGGTGGGGGTGTTACATTACAAACACCTCGGTTAACTCTGTCTGTGCCAATCTCTCAATCTTCAAGTTGAGAACACATCTCTTTTTTTGTGTGTTTTCCTGATAATTTTTTTTGGGGTGGGGGTGGGTGGTGGGTGGGGGTGGGGGAGGGGGTGGGGCTCTGCCAGCTTCTGTGAACACTTGATGGACTTTCTTTCTGATTAGTTTGTGTGTGTCTGTGTCTGTGTGTGTGTGTGTGTGTGTGTGTGTGTGTGTGTGTTGCTGGGTTGTTGTTGTTGATGTTGTTGTTGTTTTTGTTCTTGAGTGTCACAGCTCTTATCTTTTTGACGTTCTTTCTGTCTTATCTGAACTGATTCCAAAACAGGGAAGACTTTGTCACTGCGAATTTTTGCAAATCGGTGAAATGCACCCTGGAGAAATTATTAGCTGCCTTAGTTTAGGAGGGAAGGTGGCAGGATGGTTAAGACGTTTGCCTGCCAAGAAGTAAACCGTGAAGTTCTGGGTTCGATTCCCAGCCTCGCCCTTTCTTCCCAGTTTGACACCAAACAATCGAACTGAATGTCAAAGTCCTTCGGTTGAGACTATAAACCGAGGCCCCCGTGCTCGAACACATGCAGAACATCTTGCCACACGTTAAATCCTATTCCGCTTTTCGGAAGAGTAGGCCATTGTGTGCCGGTGGGAACAGATGACAGAATTTACAAAACCGCATACACACGGGGACTGGATGTAAAAAAGCACATGAGTGCTTATTCCATTATCCTCGATATGAAAGAATAAATAAATAAATAAAATAAATAGGAAATAAAGTATTCACAAATGAAGCAAGGGGAAGAGAAAGGAGGAGGAGGAGGAGGAGGAGGAGGAGAAAAGAAGAATTTGAAGAATTGCGAATTGCAAAAAATTGCGAAGAAGAAGGAGAAGTAGAAGGAGGAGAAAAATAAGAAAACGTTGAAGAATTGCGAAGAAGAAGAAGAATTGCAAAGAAGAAGAATTGCAAAGAAGAAGAAGAATTGCGAAGAGGAATTGCGAAGAAGAAGAAGAAGAAGAAGAAGAAGAAGAAGAAGAAGAAGAAGAAGAAGAAGAAGAAGAAGAAGGAGGAGGAGGAGAAGGAGGAGAAGGAGGAGAAAAAAAAGAATTTGAAGAATTGCGAAGAAGAAGAAGAATTGCAAAGAAGAAGAATTGCAAAGAAGAAAAAGAATTGCGAAGAAGAATTGCGAATTTCGAAGAAGAAGAAGAAGGAGAAGGAGGAGGAGGAGGAGAAAAAGAAGAAGAATTTGAAGAATTGCGAAGAAGAAGAAGAAGAATTGCAAAGAAGAAGAATTGCAAAGAAGAATTGCAAATTGCGAAGAAGAATTGCGAATTTCGAAGAAGAAGAAGGAGAAGGAGACGGAGGAGAAGAAGAAGAATTTGAAGAATTGCGAAGAAGAAAAAGAAGAATTGCAAAGAAGAAGAATTGCAAAGAAGAAGACGAATTGCGAAGAAGAATTGCGAATTTCGAAGAAGAAGAAGAAGAAGGAGAAGGAGGAGGAGACGAAGGAGGAGGAGAAGGAGGAAGAGGAGGAGGAGGAGATGAAGTACATTTTACACGATATGAAAAAACCTCTTTAAATGTTATTCAAAATATGAAAAGTATCACATGCAGAATAATGTTGAGAACTCCCCTGGCTTAAGATTGCAGGCTAAAAAGGAGAATGCTACAAAAGCGAAAGGCAGCATTTATTTAAAGTTAAGCAGAAATCCATGCATGCAATTAATTTTCTCTGAAGAAATCAGAAGAGGAAGTAACAGATTATATTGGAAGAAACCTCGTTTCCTGTTTTGTTTCCTGCTCCTTAAATCCTAAAAAAAAAATTGAGATCTTAGAGATTGCAATGAAAGAAATTGGGAGTCAGAAAGCAAGATGTATTGAGTGTGCCTATCAGCATGGAAATAAGCAGGTGGCAGGGTGGTTAAGACGTTCATCTGCCTAACAAGTAAAGCGTGAGGTACTGGGTTCCATTCCCGGCCTTGTTCCTTTTCTTCTCCCCAGTTTTGATAAGAAAATCCAACTGAATGTCAAAGTCCTTCGTATGAGACTATCAACCGAGGCCCCGTGTGTGAATGCGTGGAGAAGATCTTGCTGCTGCTTTCTCGGATTTTGTGATGTAAAATGGATGTCTTCATCAGTTCTTGAACATTTTTCTCTTGTATTTATTCTGGGCAAGGTTTTTCTTGTCTGAACCCAAACTTTATGATGTGGCTGATGTGTAAGAAGTTCACCGTCACCGATCCCTCAGATTCTGAATCCTTTGGGGCGCCTTTGAAGCTTTGTCAACCACCTTTCTCCAGTCCTCGCGTCTCTCAGCCACCCTCAGGGTGTCTCTCAGCTCCATGTCTGTCCACTCTCGAATGTTGTCCTCCCATCTCTTCCTTTGTCTGCCTCTTCTTCTTCTTCCTCCCCTCACTGTGCCTTGTAGGATTGTTTTAGCAAGACCAGAGGAGCGTGTGACATGACCAAATCACTTCAGTTTTTGTTGTCTGACGAATGTTTGAAGGTCAGTATAGGGCGTGATTTCATTGCGGAAGAAATTTTCCCAGCTGAAAACAACATCATCATCATCATCAACAGCAACAACAGCAACATCCTCCTCCTCATCTTCACCAACAACATCAACAAAGTTATCATCACTGTCATCATCGTCCTCATCACCATCATCACCACCACCACCATCATCGTCGTCGTCGTCGTCCTCCTCCTCCTCAATAACATTAACAATAACAACAACAGCAACAAAACGAACAAAAACCCCTAATGACAACGAATTAAGGAAGATCAGAGTCTATTCCTATCTTTCCTCTCTCTGATATCTGCAGACTTAATCCTGCTCTGCATGCTACAATTATTTTGCTAGAGCAAAGGAACTCTGACTTAAACTTGGCCAAAGCCAACTCTGTTTGTTGCCGCCTTATCTTCTGTGGGGACGGGGTGGCTCAGTGGTCAGAGCACTCGCTTTTCTCCCAGCCAAGGTTAAGTAGCATCGAGCGTGGTAACCAAGTGGTTGGATGGGTGACCGTTTGCGCGCCTTGGCTTCAGTACAGTCCCCCAGTTCACCCAGCTGTAAATGGATACCTGTCCTCTTTAGAATCAGGGAAGGTAAAGCAGCGAGGCAGAGGAGATGGGCTCCGCCATCAATATGCTGGCCCTTGAGAAGTCGAGGTCTTTGATGCCTCACTCCCTTACGACCACATAGGTTATGGGACACCTTTACCTTTTACCTTTTTACCTTTAGCTTATGTGAGTGACCGAATCAGAGATAATGTTCTTTTATTGCATGATGATCAATGATGATGAGGATGATGCAACAATACTGCTACGGAAGTGTATCTGCTTTGAGAATGCTTTGACATGGCTGTAGTAATATACGCTTGCTATCATAATAAATCCCGGCGTCAACCAGGCCTGAGAGATACAGACACCTGCAGTGCTTGTCAAGTAATTTGAGCAACACTTTCAAAATCAAATCTGTAAAGTGGATGAAAGCTGGACTGTGTGGTCCCAGTCATCCCCACTGAGCCCACAGCACACTCACTCTGGGTAGGAGCCGGCCGGAGTCGGGAAAAATCCTTATGACTCTTATGGGATTGGAACCCGCGACTTTCCAGTCTGCAACCCAAGACGCTAACCACTGTGCCAGGGTGGCTAGTGTGCTAACTCTTTTTGTACTATCTAATTAATTAGTAGTCATTGATTTTGGCACAGAGAGAGAGACGCTTTGACGCTTTGACCAATTTATTGCCATTGCCCAATGTAGAGAGAGAGAGAGAGAGAGGTGGGGAGAGTGAGAGAGAGAGAGAGAGAGAGAAGAGAGAGAGAGAGGTAGAAGAGAGAGGGTGGGGAGAGAGAGGGAGAGAGAGAGAGACAGGGAGAGAGACTGAGGGAG
>CM054165.1:23017085-23019585 GCA_028751875.1 Rapana venosa | reverse complement strand
GACAGGTGGGGAAAGGATCAAGCTAGAGCTTATTTTAAGCCTCCACCCCCATGATGAATTTACATTGTTGCTCATGGAGACAAAAGTGAATTTTACAGTTACACATACATACATGCATAAAATCATGTTATCAGATGCCGGTTGTGATTGGTGATGTGTTTAATAATCTCTGTGGTGTGTATGTGTGTGTGTGTGTGTCTTTATTATTTTATTTTATATTTCGAGGACAATGGAATAAGCACTCATTTTAACGTGTGCGCAAAATGTTCTTGTGCTTTTGCACACCGTACCTCCACCATTTGTATTCTCATCTGAAAGACTGCATGTGCGTGCACTCGCGCGCTGTGTGTGTGTGTGCGTGCCACGCTGGGCATGCCCGAATGTGCATATGTGTGTTTGTGGGACAAACACAGGCTGGCTCATAACTTTTCACCAAGCGAGGACAGTGAAACTGATGCCAATCACTCTCCTTCTCCATCCATCCAGTGAAAAGACACGCACAAGGATCAATCACTTTCAATGTCTACACTTCACGCTCTGTGGGTGACGTCACTAATGGTCCTGTCATGTCCCAGCATCCTCTCCTCATTTCCTGTCACGTGGTGCTCTAAGACCTACCACCAGTGACACAAAAGCTACACTCCACATTAAGTGTGTGTGTGTGTGTGTGGGGTGGGGGTGGGGGGGGGGTGGGGGGGGGGGGGTCTTGTTAGTATCTTCTGTAGAGTTCGGCATCAGAAACATTTCTGCTGAATAAAAAAAATTGAAAGTATGAAAAAGAAATGTGCTGTGTACTTGGGGTTTTTATTTTGGTTTTTAGTGGTTGTTTTATTGTTGTTGTTTTGGGATAGGGGATTGAGGACATAGAGCAATACCAGGTACACACCAGAAAGTTGGGAATGATCATCAAATGAGGACTGCTTGTGTTCCTACAGTGTTGACCCCGCACATGCATGTTGCGGTTAGGAAACTGGCAGACGACACAAGGACTGATGATAGGGTACAGTGTTTTGCTGAAAAAAGTAAAACCTGCCAAATTTGCCGAAAATCATACCAGTTTTGAGTTAGAGGCTAGTCTTTCACAAAAAAGTGTTGCTATTTAAAATAAATAAATTAAGTGGATGGTTTTGTACATGCGGTATAGCCTAGTGGTCAGAACATTTATCTCGCAATCTGACGATCGAGGTTCGATTCACGTTCAAGGGGAATATTCTCCCCTGGGGTTAACATCAGTGCAGACTCCACTCTCCCCAAAAGTCCTTCGGATGAGACTATAAACCGAGGCCTCGTGTGTGAACGCACGCACAACATCTTGCCCACACGTTAAATCCTGTTCCGCTTTTCGTAAGAGCAGGCCATTGTGTACCGGTGGGAACAGATGACAGAATGTACAAAACGCACGGGGACTAGATGTAAAAAAGCACATAAGCGCTTATTCCATTATCCTCGATATAAAAGAATACATAAATAAATTTAAAAAATGCAACAGTGATCTATTTTAGGAAAATAGAAGGAAAAGTGGGCAAAAATTAAAGGTGGTGTGTAGCCGAATGTAGCCGGATAGTGGCCATAATGGTTGCGGGGGAGTGTGGGAGGAAGTTGTGTATAGGCTCTTCAGTGGCTGCTGAGTTCTTCCGCCTCTCTGTCCTCTCCCTCTTTCTGTCAATTAGTTTGTTGGTCGGCTGGTTGATTGGTTGGTTTGTCTGTCTGTCTGTTGTCTGTCTGCCTTTCTGTCTGTCTGTGTGAATGTACTGTCCACATATATGTATGCACACGCACACGCACGCATACACACACACACACACACACATATATATCTATATCTATATATATATTATATTAATATTATATATATATATATATATATATATATATATATATATATATATATGCAAGCACTCACACGCATACTTGCATGCACGCGGACACATACCCACTTACAAGCAGAGAGAGAGAGAGAGGGACAGAGAGAGAGGGACAAAGAGAGAGACAGACAGAGAGAGACAGAGTCAGAGATACAGAGACAGACAGAGACACAGAGACAGACAGAGAGACAGACAGAGACAGACAGATACAGAGACAGACAGACAGAGACAGAGAGAGAGAGAGACAGACAGACAGACAGACTGACAGAGAGACAGACAGAGCGACAGACAGAGACAAGCAGAGGCAAAAGTGTGCGCAATATGTTTTATTGCATATCTGGCTCCAGTTGTGGTTATATATATATATATATATATATATATATATATATATGATCAAAAAATTGACACGGGGATAAAACGGTATTAGTTCCTGACAGTTTTTCAATTCTTGAAAAAAGGCTGTTTTTCTCTCTCCCTCCCCCCAAGGGCAGCAATTCATTTTTTATGTGGACGAGATTATGCCCCCTGTCACCCACAATCCACGTGGCTTTCCATCTCATTGTGAATGCATACTACGTCATTTGAAAGTGGGCTGTTTATCCGTGGTCTAGAGGTAACACGTCTGTCTACAAAGC
>CM054165.1:23004585-23012085 GCA_028751875.1 Rapana venosa | reverse complement strand
ATTTAAGACTACGTCATTGTAAAACTTTGTTTCAGTAGTTCAACTTGACAAGAATACCGTAGTGATATGCAGAAAGAGAGAGGACTATTATATTAGTTTACTTGTTATCCTGTCAAGGTATGCGCGTACTTTTGTGACACTTTTGAGGAATAAATTCTGTTTAAACCACAGAGAAAGAGAAAAAGAGAGAGAGAGAGAGAGAGAGAGAGAGAGAGAGAGATGGTTTGATATACATCGGTTTTAGGCCGATGCATTCCCAGGGGTAAAAATGGAAGGATGTAGAAAATTAAATATAACATCTTGCAAGCTCTGATAACACCTCAGCATATTTAATAATGATAGTAATAATAATAATAATTATAATAAATGGAGTTTATATAGCGCTATATCTTGCAAAAAGAAATCAAATGGTTTGCATTCAACACACTCATACATACAACCAATAACAATTAACAGAGTTAACAAATTCAAATGTACATATACGCGCGCGCGCGCGCGCGCGCGCGCACGCATGCACACACACCCACACAGATTATACACTTTGGTAGGGTGGTGGGATTTTGGCTGTTTTAGGCAAGGATAGATTTGAGATGAAACAAGAGGGGGAAATCAAGATTTGGAATAATGTCTTGAGGCTGGATTTAAAAGTGTCATAAGTAGGCTTTTGGCGAAGGGAGAGAGGGAGGTCATTCCAGATCACTGGACCAGAAACAGAAAGAGCGATGGCCAACAGTGGATTGGATATACGTTTGTACGTACCCAAAACTGAACACTCCTGAATATGCACATTCCAAAAATCATGTGTAAATCAAGTGCTGACTTAGACCAACAAACAAAACACAGCTTTAAAAAAATGTACACTCCTGAATATGCATATTCCAAAAATCATGTTCTGACTTAGATCAACAAACAAAACACAGCTTAAAAAAAAAGAAAATAAAGAGAAAAAAGAAAAAATTGAGAGAGAGAACACAGCAATAGACAGTTTTATTGTACTTCGACTTTGGATCACTGCACGAAATATGGTTGATAGCAGAAATTTATTTTATTTTATTTAAAAATTAATTTCGCATTGAAAGAGAGAGAGGAGAGAGAAGAGAGAGAGAGAGAGAGAGAGGAGAGAGAGAGAGAGAGAGAGAGAGAGAGAGAGAGAGAGAGAGAGGGAGAGAGAGAGAGACTGTGTGTGTGTATGTATGTGCGCGCGCGCGTGCATTTGCGTGCGTTCGTGCGTGCATGTGTGTGTGTGTGCTGACCGGTGTGATTTCAAGGAAACATATTGGGACAAAAACAAGAAGGTAGATTGCACTGAAGGAGACAAAGAACATAACATCAAGAACTTTTGGAAACAGTCAGTGAAATAGACGCAAATGAGAATATCTGAAAGTAACACACACACACAGATACGCACACATCCAGACGCACTAATAACTCCAACACAAACACCACACAACCCAACACACATACATACATATGTAACAGAGTGGAGATATTTGATCTGCCACGACTCTGTACAACTTCTCGGCTACGGCAGCACAGTATGAGCAGTTGGATATGGCCTCTAAGAAAGAGGCTGCATAAATATTACATTTTACCTTTAAGGCAAAGTGTATGCATGCATGCATACATATATACAAACATACATACATACTCGCACGCACGCACGCACGCACGCACCTACATACATACATACACTACAATCTATCTATCTATCTATCTATCTATCTATCTATCTATCTATCTATCTATCTGTCTGTCTGTCTGTCTGTCTGTCTGTCTTCTATCTATCCATTTATCTGTCTGTCTGTCTGTCCGGCAACACTGATAGAGAGAGAGAAAGAGACAGACAGACAGACAGAGGGACAGAGAGACAGAGAGACAGAGACAGAAAGACAGACAGACAGAGACACAGAGGAACAGAGAGACAGAGACAGAAAGACAGAGACAGACAGACCGACAGTCAAGCAGACAGACGACAGACAGACAGAAACAGACAAACAGACAGACCGACAGTCAAGCAAGCAGACAGACAGACAGACAGACCGACAGTCAAGCAGACAAACAGACAGACCGACAGTCAAGCAGACAGACCGTCAGCCAAGCAGACAGACAGACAGACAGTCAGACCCAAGATAATAGTACCAGCTAACCAACCAGCCAGCGCAGCTAAAGTATACCCTACACTGACCCGTCTGGAAACCGCCAACAGCCTCACCATCCCCCCCCCCCCCCTCCAAGACCACCTCCACCAGACCCCCATCCCCACCCCACCTCAACTCCCACCCTTCCCTCCAGCCTCCTCCCAAACTCCCTCCACCCCTATCCCTCACACTGACAGAGAAGGAACCAGCACCGTCATTATGCAAATGACATAAGCACCCTGGCGTGTGGCTGATTGTTTGGTTGTGAATGCAAGTCTGTACTTTGGCTTCTCGAGTAGCATACCCATCTCTTTCAAGTCTGTACTTTCTGTACTTTGGCTTCTCGGGTAGCATACCCATCTCTTTCAAGTCTGTACTTTCTGTACTTTGGCTTCTCGGGTAGCATACCCATCTCTTTCAAGTCTGTGCTTTCAATTCCCGGGTAGCATACCCATCTCTTTCAAGTCTGTACTTTGACTTCTAGGGTAGCGTACCCATCTCTTACAAGTCTGTACTTTTCGCTTCTCGGGTAGCGTACCCATCTCTTTCAAGTCTGTACTCTGGCTTCTCGGGTAGTATACCCATCTTTTTCAAGTCTGTACTGTAGCATACCCATCTCTTTCAAGTCTGCAACTTTTCTCTGGCTCTACGAAAGAGAACAATTCCTTCCTCCTCCCTCTCCCTTCCAAATTTGAAGGGGGGGGGGGGGGAGGAGGAGGAGGAAGAGGAGGAGGAGGAGGAAGAGGAGGAGGAGAAGGAGGAGAAGGCGGATGGGGAGGAGGAGGAGGAGGAGGAGTGAGAATGAGGAGCAGGAAGGAAGAGGAGGAGGAGGATGAGGAGAAGTAGGAAGAAGAGAAGAAGGAGGAGGAGAAGGAAAGAGGAGGAAGAAGAGGAAGAGGAGAAGGAGATGTAGGAAGAAGTGGAGGAGGAAAGGAGGAAAAGGAGGAGGAGGAGAAGAGAAAGAGGAGAAAGAGGAGAAGGAAGGAAGGAATATCTGATCAATACAAAATTTGATAAAAGGTAAAATAATTCCCCATGACCTATGTGGTCGTTGAGGGGTCGAGCAAGGTGTCAGAGACCTCAGCTATTCTGTAAGCAGGAAGACAGACAGACAGACAAACAGACACGAAGGCAGACAGACTGGCGGACAGCCAGCCAGCCAGACAGACAGCATCCCTTACCCCTGGATTAACCTGTGACCACAAACCTGTCATCTACCCTACAACTTGTAACTCGTCTGTCTGACCATAGACTTGTCTCCCTTTAACAACGGTCCCTGTCCTATCGAGAGAGAGAGAGAGAGAGAGGGGGGGGGGGGGGGGGGGGGGGGGGGGGAGGAGGGGGGGGGGGAGGAGGGGGGGAGGGGGGGGGGGGGGGGGGAGGAGACGGCGGGGAGAGGGAGAGGGAGAGGGGGGGGAGGGAAGGAGGAGAGACGGAGAGACAGAGGAGAGAGACGGGGGGGGGGGAGAGAGAAGAGAGAGGGAAGAGGGGAAGAAGAGGAGGGGAGAGAGAGAGAGAGAGAGAGAGAGAAGGAGAGAGAGAGGAGGGGAGGGGGGGGAAGGAAGAAAGGAAGGGAGAGACATGGGAGAGAGAGGACGGGAGGGGGAGAGAGGAGAAGAGAGAGACAGAGGGCAAGAAGAGAGCGAGGGAGGGAGAGAGAGAGAGAGAGAGAGAGAGAGAGAGAGAGAGAGAGAGAGAGAGAGAGAGGAGAAGAGAACAGAAAGCAGAAGAGAGAGAGAGGAAAGGAAAGGAAGGAGAGACAGGGAGAGGAACGAGGCGACAGAGATGAAGCAGAAGAGAGACAGAGGAAGAGAGAAGCGAGAGGGAGAGAGAAGAGAGAGAAGAGTAGAGAGAGAGAGAGAGAGAGAGAGAGAGAGAGAGGAGAGAGAGAACCAGAACAGAAGGAGATGAGAGAAGACAAATCAGGAAGGAGCAGGCGACGAGAAAGAAGCGCAGCAAGACAGGCAGACAAGATCAGCTCTGACAAACCGATCATTGTCATGACGTCGCTGACAAGACGGCGTAAGGGACGACATAGAGAAGGAATGTGAGAGATAAAGCAGCAAAACCAGACGCACGACCGCCCGCCCTGAGTCGGCAGCAAGGGCACCGTAACACGTTCAAACCTACAAGTTCTTCACTCACCACACCCTGTCATTTTTGTCTTCTGTCCTGTCTGCACGCGCTGTATAGGGACTGCAAAACCACAGACCTGCGGCATAAGCAGCATTCTACCCCCCCCCCCCCCCCCCCACCTTCTTCAAATTCTGTGCTAGCAATTCCTTCTTTTCTACCCCCTTCTCTTTGTTTCTACCTCGTTCCTGTTTTCATCACCATTTCCTTCCTGTCTATTTTTTTTTGGTGCCTTCTTGGTCCATTCTCCGGCCTCCCCCCTCCCCCCTTCCCTTCCCTGCCCTAGCAAGACTTAAAAGATAACGATTCTCTCCCACGCGCGGATGTCGTATGTATGCGCTGGGCCTGACTTGTCAGGCGCTTAACGGCAGCACAGCGCATTTTTCGCTCATATGACAGACAATAGTAGTTGCTGTCTGAGCGTTCGACGACGACGACGAAGAAGAAGAAGAAGAAGAAGAATTGTGAAGAAGAGGAAGAATTGCGAAGAAGAATTGCGAAGAAGAAGAAGAAATGCGAAGAAGAAGAAGAATTGCGAAGAAGAAGAAGAAGAATTGCGAAGAAGACGAAGAAGAAGAATTGCGAAGAAGAAGAATTGCGAAGAAGAAGAATTGCGAGAAGAAGAAGAAGAGAAAAATGCGAGAAGAAGAAGAATTGCAAAAAAAGAATGCAAAAGAAAATTGCGAAGAAGAAGAATTGCGAAGAAGAATTGCAAAGAAGAATTGCAAAAAAAAAGAAGAAGAAGAATTGCAAAGAAGAAGAAGAAGAATTGCGAAGAAGAAGAATTGCGAAGAAGAAGAATTGCGAAGAAGACGAAGCAGAAGAATTGCGAAGAATTGCGAAGAAGAAGAATTGCGAAGAAGAAGAATTGTGAAGAAGAAGAATTGCGAAGAAGAAAAAGAATTGCGAAGAATTGCGAAGAAGAAGAATTGCGAAGAAGAAGAATTGCGAAGAAGAAGAAATTGCGAAGAAGAATTGCGAAGAAGAAGTAGCAGGAGGAGGAGGAGGAGGAGGAGGAGAAGGAGGAGGAGGAGAAGAAGAAGAATTGCGAGGAAGAAGACGAAGAAGAAGAAGAATTGTGAAGAAGAAGAAGAAGAGGAAGAAGAAGTAGAAGAAGAGGAAGAAGAAAAAGAAGAAACAAGAGGCACTACATGTACTCTTACAAAAGACACTCGCACACTGAGCCCAAAGCCATCTGAATGTGGAAACGATTAAGCTGGAATAGATTTTGTTTTGTCTGATGTCAGTCACAATTGGACAATTCCAAGACCTCCCAAAAATATAAAACAATATGATTTGTCTTCTTCACAGTTTTAATTTTGTGTGCCTGATGGACAAAATTGGAAGATCTGTCAGTAAATGTTCTGTGCCTGTGAAAGCGCAAAAAACCAGAGATAGACAGACATCGCAGGAAAAGCCGAGTAAGAGGTTGACACAGAGCTAGTTAGCTAGACAGATAGACAGACAGATAGACAGGCAGGCAGGCAGGCAGGCAGGCAGGCAGGCAGGCAGACAGATAGACAGACAGACAGATAGACAGACAGATAGACAGGCAGACAGATGGACAGACAGACAGACAGGCAGGCAGACAGATAGACAGGCAGGCTGACAGGCAGGCAGACAGACAGACAGACAGACAGACAGGCAGGCAAGCAGACAGACAGGAAGACAGACAGACAGACAGATAGACAAGCATACAGATAGACAGACAGACAGACAGACAGGCAGGCAGGCAGACAGATAGACAGGCAGACAGACAGATAGACAGACAGGCAGGCAGGCAGGCAGGCATACAGGCAGGCAGGCAGACAGACAGACAGACAGACAGACAGGCAGGCAGACAGATAGACAAGCAGACGGATAGACAGACAGACAGACAGACAGGCAGGCTGACAGACAGACAGACAGACAGGTAGACAGATAGACAAGCATACAGACAGACAGACAGACAGATAGGCAGGCAGGCAAACAGGCAGGCAGACAGACAGGCAGACAGAAAAACACAAACTGGGGACAGGATAGCCTGGTGGTTATAGTGATGTCTTCGTGATCTGTTGACCCGGGTTCGATTCCCGTTCAAGAGGAATTTTCATCAGTGCAGACTCCACTCTCCCCAAAAGTCTTTCGGATGAGACGATAAACCGAGGCCCCGTGTGCGAACGCACGCAGAACATCTTGCGCACACGTTAAATCCTGTTCCGCTTTTCGTAAGAATAGGCCATTGTGTGCCGGTGGGAACAGATGACATAATTTACAAAACTGCATACACACGGGGACTGGATTTAAAAAGCACATAAGTGCTTATTCCATTATCCTCGATATAACAGAATAAAAAATAAAACAAAGAGCTGAGGCTAACTCTACGCTTACTATCATATCCCAGCGTCAAGCGGGCCCGAGAGATACAGACACCTGCAGTGTTGGCCATGTCATTCTTCGTCGTCGTCGTCGAAAGCTCAGACAGCAACTATTGTTTCCTGTTACATGAGCGAAAATGCGTTGCGCTGCCGTCAAGCGCCTGACAAGCCAGACCCAGCTCATCCGAATTTTAAGCAAAAATCTCAAAATCGCATACCGAAAGTGAATGAAGCTCGACTGTGTGGTCCCAGTCTTCTCACCTGATCCCACAGAACACTCACTCTGGGTAGGAGCCGGCCGGAGTCCGAAAAAAAAAGACCTCTATGACTCTTACGGGAATCGAACCCGCGACCTGACAGTCCGTAACCCGAGGCACTAACCACTGTTCCATGGCAGCTGGTGTGACTGTTGTTCTTTGTGTGATGTGCGGTAATAAGATTACCTCCCATGTGATCAGAGCGACGTGAGCGCTCTGTTTCCTTGGGTGGTAGTTGAAAGCCGTCCGTTGCATGCACTTGAAATGTAGTAGTTATGCAGCTTCTTTATAGAGGCCACAACCTAACTGTGAGACTGCCAAGTGCCTGAGGTTTGTGCAGAGATGGGACATAATGTCCATCCTGTTACATTGCTTTTTGTGTGTGTTTCCTAGTGTGTAACACTGTATGAATCAGCCGGGGTTGTCAACGAAAGAAGGAAAACCCTCTTTTTCAAAGTCTGCTGTGTTTGGCCCTTTTTCGCTTGACCTCTAGCTGTCTCTCTGTGCCTAAGGCCGACGTACAGTAAAAGTCTGGTCTACCTTCCCCTCTCTCTCTATAAAGCCGATGTACAGTAAAAGTCTGGTCTACCTTCCCCTCTCTCTCTATAAAGCCGA
>CM054165.1:22989585-22992085 GCA_028751875.1 Rapana venosa | reverse complement strand
TTGGTAGTGCGTTGTGGGCGGGATCGTCAAGTGGTGTTGGAGTTCTGGTGTTTGTTGTGTTTTGATGTGTTTATTTATTATTTTTTTATTATTTTTTATGAAATAATGGAAAGGCCCATATTTTTTTTACATCTGTCCCGTTTTTCGTATGGTTTTGCAATCTTTGTTTTTTCACTCTCCGGCCACAATGCCTATTTTTTGAAACGGAAACAGGTTTTAAACTTTTTGGGAAGATGTTCTGCATTGGTTCGAACACGGGGCCTCGGTTAGTTTCCCAGGTCTTGTGGGGGTGGTGGGTCTTTCATGATGTTATCTCCGGGGTGTGTTGTGATGTTTGTCGTTGTGTATGTGGTGTGTGTGTGTGTGTGTGTGTGTTGTGTTGTGTGTGTGTGTGTGTGTTGGCGCGGCGCGCGTTGTGTGTGTTTTTCCCAAGCTCAACATGTTTTGGGAATACCCAGAGCTGGCATAAAGGAAAATAACTCTCTCTCTCTCTCTCTCTCTCTCTCTATCTTCTCTCTCTCTCTCTCTTCTGTGCCAGGGTCTGCTATGTTTCTGATATTGGTGACCATCCACCACGAAATGAGCTGCACTGCACCTGACCATCTTTTCCGCTAGAAGCCATTTTAGAGAGGTGGGGGTCCAAACTCGTCACTGACGTCTCTCATTCTTTCACGTCTGGACTATTGCAATTCTCTTCTGGCTGGTCTGCCAGCATCATCTATCCACTCCCTTCAACAACGTATACAAAACCCTGCAGCTCGCCTAGTCCTCAGAAAAAAAAGATCTGAGCACATTACTCCTCTCTTGCGATCTCTCTTCTGGTTGCTTGTGCCACAGAGAGTAAATTATAAGATCAGTACCCTCTTTTACAAATGTCTCCATAAAACTGCACCTTCCTCCTACCTCTGTGAATGTCTTCACCTGTACGCTCTTTCTCGTTCTCTCCGCTCTGCTGCAGATACATTGTGCTTAAGAATACCTAGATTCAACCAGTCCACCGTTGGCCGTCGCTCTTTCTCTGTTTCTGGCCCATCCATCTGGAATGACCTCCCTTTCTCCCTTCGCCAAAAGCCTTCTTATGACGCTTTTAAATCCGGCCTCAAGACACATTCATTTCAAACCTAAGATTCTCCCCTCTTGTTCCATTTCATTTTTGTCCTGCCCTCAACAGCCCCAACCCCATCACCCTGCCAGAGTGTACAACCTTTATGTGTGTGCTTGAGTGTGCGTGTGTGTGTGTGTGTGTGCGTGCGAGCGAGCGTGTGTGTATATATTTGAATTTGTAAAAAAACAACACTTATTAATCGTAACTGGCTGCATGTGAATGAGTAAGATGAATAAAAGCCCTTGATTTATTTTTTGCAAGATATAGCGCTATATAAATTCCATGTATTATTATTATTATTATTATTATTGTTGTTGTTTGATTTTGAAATTTCGATTGTTTATAAAACTGTAAGCTTTCTTCTACCTTGCATTCAAGTATGAAGACGGATTTTTGTTTCCTTTTCCTTGAAACATAAATGCGTTTTAAAACACTCAAACCTTCCTCCTGACACTCTGTTACGATGCAAAGTTCGTCAATTTCTCACTTTGTCCTTTCCTGGAGTACAAAAGGTAAAGGAGTCCCATAACCTATGTGGTCGTAGGGGAGCGAGGCATCCGAAACCTCAACTCCTCTAGGGGTCAGCATACTGAGGGCGGCGCCCATCTCCTCTCCCTCGCTGCTTTACCTTCCCTGACCCTAAAGAGGGCAGGTACCCATTTACAGCTGGGTGAACTGAGGGACTATACTGAAGCCAAGGCGCGCAAACGGTCACCCATCCAAGTGGTAACCACGCTCGATGCTGCTTTACCTTGGCTGGGGGGAAAGCGAGTGTTCTTACCACTGAGCTATCCCGTCAACACTCTATTACGAAACAAAACTCGTCAATTTCTCATGTCGTCATCTCCTGGTGTTAGCATTCGAATTATTGTAATAACTTTTCATAGAATTGTCAGATTTTCAACGTGTTTGTTTTATTGAAAACATTTCTTTCTTTTTTTTAAATTTATTTTTTCATATTGCATATTAATAGAATGTTATCAATCTAATTATCTGTTTTTCATTGTAGAATAACAAGATGTGACCATTATTTTAAAAAAAAACCCTGACCTTTGCTGCAGTGTAACTCATTGTGGTAGAGGGGGTAATTTTGCTTTCTGGATTTCTTTTCTCTTTTAGTTTTTACTCTCCACCGACGCTGACACGCACTTTAGCAATTAGGGTGATGGGAATAATCACATGAACAGAGAGAGGATGGGGGTGTGGGGGTGAGGGTAGGGAGGTGGAGACAACAGGGGAGGGAGGGAGGGAAGGAGGGAGGGAGGGGAGGGGGATTTTTCTCACACTAACTTGCGCTATAAAAATAACACACGTTATGGAGAAAAAAATAGTGTTGTGTTGTATTGTTTTGTATTGGACTGCTTTGTTTTGTATTGTATTTGTTGTAGTGTACTG
>CM054165.1:22972085-22979585 GCA_028751875.1 Rapana venosa | reverse complement strand
AATCTAAGACAAGCTTCTAGTAAACTAAACTGAAAAGTGATTGCCAATTTTCCATGTGTTAAAACAGTCTGAATATTTACATAATCAGCCTTTAACAAAATGTCAAAATGCTGTTTGTATTAAAAATGCAACTTTTTGTTGAAAACAATCTCGATCATATTATGTACACACAAATAGCATCTAACACAAATGTTAAATTGCTGTTTGTATTTAAACATTTCTAAGGTAAAGAGTACATCAAAACACTTTTTACTGCAGTGCACATAAAACAAACAGTCTTTATACTGCAATGACGTAAAACAAACAGTCTTTATACTGCAGTGGACATAAAACAGTCTCTGTACTGCAGTGGACATAAAACAGTCTTTATACTGCAACGACGCAAAACACTCTTTATACTGCAGTGGACATAAAACAAACAAGTCTTTACACTGCAGTGGACATAAAACAAGCTGTCTTTATACTGCAGCGTTCATTGCAACAAACAACTTGAATGGCAATCCTGCATTCAAACAAATTTTTAAAAAACTTTTTAAAAACTCCAACCCAACAACGCTTACGGTAAACAAATATAAAAGCATGCTGCTAGAAAATAATTGGGCATGTACTTATACATCCACCCCCCAACCCCCCCCCCCCCCAACAAACCCCAAACCAAACAATAACAACCCAACAGTAATAAACAGACAAACTCAAAACAACAACAACCAATGTTAGTCCACACACACACACCCTGTAGTTAAACAACAGACAAGTTCGACTCGGCACAAATCCTAGAAATAATTTTCAACCACGCGGCTTCATCATTACACAAGACACGAAGAAAACCTACAAATAAAAGATTATAGCCGCAGTTTGCATAATAAATAAAGCCAACAACAACAACCCCTTCAACGAAACACTACACACAGACACACACAAACTACCCTAAACAAAACTTTAACCGCAAGTTCGCGGGTACACACAAAGAAAGCTAACAACATTAACCCTTTCAACCAAACAAGACGAAAAATCCAAACGAAAAAACCCCCAACCATATTTTGCATAATAAATAAAGCAAAACAACATTAATCCCTTCAACCCAAAACACACAAACCCCCCCCCCCCAAAAAAAAAAATTACCCTCAAGTATGTACACACAAAAAAAGCAAACAACATTAACCCCTCCCCCCCCACCTAACTTCAACCCCCAATTTTTGCATGAAAACAACAATCAACATCAACCCTTCCTTCCCCCTACCCTCAACCACCACCATCCTCACCCTACCTCCTCCCCCCTCCAAAAAAAAAAGCATTTATTGCTGTCCCTCCTTGAAAACTCAAAAATCATCATCATCATCATCATCATCATCATCATCATCATCATCCCAATCCTCCTCCTCCTCCTCCTCCTCATCACCACCATCATCACCACCATCCTCCTCCTCCTCATCACCATCACCACCATCCCTCACCTCCTCCTCCTCCTCATCATCATCATCATCATCACCATCAATCAATCAACGAACACACAAACGACGGACCACCACCACCACCAGACGACGAAGCTTAGCCTTCTTCCTTTCCTCCTTCTCCTTTTTTTGTTTGGTTTTGTTTTTTCCGCTTAACTCCTTTGGCCCAGCCGGGGCCACCGTTTCTTGATGCGCTGGATGTAGGACCAGTCCCGGGGCCTCTGCTGCTCCACTTTGCCGATGCGTCCACTGATGGGCACCTCGTTGGGCTCCTTCTTCTTGTCGCTCAGCTCCTTCAGCTTCTCCTGCTTCTTCATCTTTCGCACCTGGCGCGCCAGGCTCCGCGTCATCCGGCTGAAAGAGGTCACGCGGCGAGAAAACCGCCGGGTGAACTCTTGCTGCTGTTGCGGGGTCAAGGTCAGCCACTGGGAGCGCCCCTTGTGGACTTCCGCTTGCATGGCTACCAGCTTCCGGCGCAGCTCGCGCACGCGCCGGCAGAGTTTGGTTTTGTTTTTCCGGCACTGGAAAAAAAAAATGTTAAGGAAGGTGAGTGGAATGTTGTGTTGTGTTGTGTGGTGGGTGGTGGTGGTGGTGTGGTGTGGTGTGGTATGGTGTGTGTGTGTTGTGCTGTGTTGTTTGTGTGTGTGTATGTGTTGTGTTTGTGTTGTGCTGCTTGTGTGGGTGTTGTGTTGTGTTCTGTGTGTGTGTTTTGTTTTGTGTGTATGTGTGTGTGTGTGCGTGCGTGCGTGCGTGCGTGCGTGTGTGTGTGTGTGTGTGTGTGTGTGTGTGTGGTGTGTGTGTGTTGTGTATGTGTGTGTGTGTTGTGTATGTGTGTGTGTTTTTTGTGTGTGTATATGTGTGTGCGTGCGTGCGTGTGCGTGTGTGTATGCGTGCGCGCGCGCGTGTGTGTGGTGTATGTATGTATGTATGTATGTATGTATGTATGTATGTGTGTGCATGTGTGTAAATGAGGTATGTGACACTTTATCATAATTATGGTAAAGGTGTTCTCATAACTATGTGGTCGTTGGGGAGTGAAGCATCAGAGACCTCAGCTTCTCCAGGGACCAGCATATTGAGGGCGGCGCCCATCTCCTCTCCCTCGCTGCTTTACCTTCCCTGACCCTAAAGAGAGCAGGTACTCGTTTACAGCTGGGTGAACTAGGGGACTGTACTGAAACCTGGGCGTGCAAACAGTCAACTATCCAATTGGTAACCACGCTCGATGCTGCTTAACCTTGGCTTGAGGAAAGCGAGTGCTCTGACCTCTGAGGTATCCCATGTATTAAGACAGAAAAGGACTTTGACATGCTCTGAAGTTTTGAACACAATTTGAATAACACAGCAAAGTTTAGGATGGCAGAATGAAAGAGATCAAATCAAATCAAATCATTTCGAGGATAATGAATGCGCACTTGTGTGCTTTTTTTGCCCCCCTTAAATATCCAGTCCCAACCCTTATCAGGGAGAAAGAGAGAGAGAGAGAGAGTGAGAGTGTGTGTGAGAGAGAAGTAGATAGATAGATAGATAGATAGATAGACAGACATACATACAGAGACTGAACGACAGACAGAGTGAGACAGACAAACAGAGAAAGAGTGAGACGGATACAGACAGACATACACAGACAGAGATACATTAAAGACAAAGAGGCAGACACAGACAGAAAGAAAGAGAGAGAAATACAAACAACAGACACAAACCATCCATCCATCCATCCAACCAACCAACCAACCAACCAATCATCCAACCATCCAACCAACCAATCAGCCAACCAACCAACCAGCCAGCCACCCACCCAACCAACCAACCAGCCAGTCAACCAACCAACCAACCATCCAGCCAACTAACCATCCAGCCAGCCAGCCAACCAACCAGCCAACCAACCATCCAGCCAACCAACCAACCAACCAGCCAACCAAACAACCAACCAACCAACCAACCAACCAGCCAGCCAGCCAACCAACTAACCAACCAGCCAACCAACCAAACAGCCAACCAACCAACCAACCAACAACCAACCAACCAACCAACCAATCAACCAACCAGCCAACCAACCAGCCAACCAACCAGCCAACCAAACAACCAATCAACCAGCCAACCAGCCAACCAGACACAATTTCAGACAGGCTTCGGATGAGACTATAAACCGAGGCCCCGTGCGCGAACGCACGCAGAACATCTTGCGCACACGTTAAATCCTGTTCCGCTTTTCGTAAGAGTAGGCCATTGTGTGCCGGTGGGAACAGATGACAGAATTGACAAAACCGCATACACACGGGGACTGGATGTAAAAAAAAGCACATACGTGCTTATTCTATTATCCTCGATATAAAAGAATAAAACAAAATAAAAAATATTTAAAAAACACAGGCAGACAAGCATGCAGGCAATCAAGCAGCCACCAGCCACCTGGGCAGAGGGGTCCAGCCCTCTTCCTTACCAGTTTGGCAGCCTTCTTCGCCGTGCTGACAGAGACCCGTAGAGACACCTCGAACACCGAAATATCCTCCCAGGATTTCCACGACAGACCGCTGGAGCGAGAACCTAAACAACAAGAATATTAACAACTGTAATGTACAGTATTATTCTGAGGTACGGACCAATAGACACACGGACAGGGAAACAGACAGACAGACAGACTTCAAACACCGAAATATCCACCCAGGATTTCCACGACAGACTGCTTGAACGATAACAACAACAACAATAACAATATTAACAATTGTTATGTACAGTATCACAGATCGAGAGACAGACAGACAGACAGACCGAGAGACAGACAGACCGACAGACCGAGAGACAGACGGAGTGACAGACAGACAGACCAACAGACAGACATGCAGTATTACATTGATGTACGCACCAACAGACCAACAGACAGATAGTATCATACTGACGTACACACCAACAGACACACACACACACACACAAACAGACAGACAAATTTTAAACACCGAAATGTCCTCCCGGTATTTCCAGGACAGAACGCTAGATTGATAACCTAAACAACAACAACAACACTAACAATTGTAATGTACAGTTTCATACTGAGAAAACAGACTAACAGACAGACGGACAGACTGACAGACAGACAGACACAGAGACAGATAGACACAGAGACAGACTTCAAACACGAATGTGTCTTCCCAGGACTTCCATGACAGACCACTGAACGGAAAACCTAAACAACAACACAACAACAGCAGCAGCAGCAGCAACAGCACAACAACAAAACAATGGTACACAACCAAGGTTACAGACCTAACAGACCAATAGACAAACAGACAGACGACAGACAGACAGAGACAGACTTGTACAAAGAGATTGGACAGCTGAACCGAAAACCTAAACAACAGCAGCAATAATGTACTACATTCACCCCATGGCGCAGACAACAGGACTAGACAGACAAGACAGATCAGACAATAAGAGGAGCAGACAGAACGGACACAAAAGCAGACAAAGACAGAGAGACTTACAGACACCGGAGATGTTGCCAAACCAAGGATAAGACAAAATAGACCAAGAACCTAAACAATAAATTTACAAAGTTATGCGCTGTGCCACAACATAATGTACGACACACGGACAAGGGACAGACAGAGAGACAGACAGACGAAGACAGACAGACGGAACAACGAGAGACAGACAGACAGACCGAGAGACAGACAGACAGAAAGACCAAGAACAACAGACAGTCAGACAGACGGACAGAGAGACAGACAGACAGACAGAGATACTTCGCACACAGGAATGTCTTTTCATGATCTTTAAACTAGACTGCTAGCACAAGAGCAAGAGCAATACTAGCATATATATATATATCACATTGGAGTATAGACAGACAGACAGACAGATCTGCAAAGGTTATGTACGCATGTAGACACCCACAACCCCTCCACCTCACAACACACACACACTCACACACACTCTACACACACACAACACAAAGCTCACAACCCCCCCCCCCCCCCCACACACACACCCACACAACACCCCCCCCCCCAAACCCACCACACACACACACACACACACCACCACCCCCACCCCCAACCACCCCCCCAACCCCACACTCACCACCCCCACCCCACACTCACCACCCCCACCCCCACACACTCACACCCCACCCCCACCTCCACCCCCACCCCACACACAACCACCCCCCCCCCCCCCACACACACCCCCCCCCCCCCACACACACTCACACCCCCCCCCCCACACACACACACACACTCACACTCTCACCTTGCTGGTCCTGTGCCAGAAAGGCGAACAGCTGGTAGTTGAGGTGGGGCCGGATGTGGCCGGACTGGATCCGGTGCAAGGTCAGGTTGACCTGGCCCTCGCGGATCATCACCTCCCTCACCGCCCACCCCCACCTCTTGGCCAGGTAGCGCTGGGCCCTGTACTGCTGCTCAGTGGCCGTGGACAGCGTTAGCACCTGAGGAGTGGACAGACAGTGCAGGTGAGGCAATGTGCGGTGTGTGTGCTGTGTGTGTGTGTGTGAGGCTACTATATATATATATATACATACAAAACAGGTAACGGTGTTCGTGTAGCATGTGATCGTTGGGGGAGCGAGGCTTCTCTTGGGGGGCCAGCATATTGAGGGCTGCGCCCATTTCTTCTCCATCCATCCATCCATCCATCCATCCATCCATCATCCATTCATCCATCTATCTATCTATCCATCCATCCATCCATCCATCCATCCATCCATCTATCTAAAGAGAGAGAGAGATGTATCAACAGATTGCATTGCATCATACTGCGTTGCGAGTACGTTGGAAAAGCAGAGGACAGAAATGAAGAATACGAAGAAGAATTGCGAAGAAGAAGAATTGCTAAGAAACATAAGACGACGATGAAGAATGCTAAGAAGAGGAAGACGAGGAAGAAGAAGACGACGAAGAAGACGAAGAAGAAGAAGAAGACGAGAAGAAGAAGAAGAAGACGAGAAGAAGAGAAGAAAAGAAGAAGAAAAAGAAGAAGAAAAACCACCACCACCACCACCACCACAACAACAACAACAACAAAAACAGCAACAACAAGAAGAATTACGAATAATTGAAAAGTAGAAGAAAAGAAAAATTGCGAAGAAAAGTGAGAAGAAGAATGTGAAGAAGAAGAAGAATGCGAGGAAGAATGCGAAGAAGAATGCGAGGAAGAAGAATGCAAAGAAGAATGCAAGAAGAAGAAGAAGAAGAAGAAGAAAAACAACAAACAACAACAGCAACAACAACAAGAGAAAAAGAAGAAGAAGAAGAAGAAGAAGAAGAACAACAACAACAAGAAAAAGAAAAAGAAGAAGAAAAGAGAAGAAGAAGAAAACAACAACAACAGCAACAACAACAACAAGGACAAGAAGAATTACGAAGAATTGAGAAGTAGAAGAAAATGAAGAAGAATTGCGAAGGAGAATTGCGAAGAAGAAGAAAAGAAGAAGAAAAAAGACGAAGAAGAAGAAGAACAACAACAACAAGAAGAATGCGAAGAAGAAGAAGAGGAAAACAACAACAACAACAGAACAAGAACAAGATCAAGTAACAGGGAGCATAAGAGACGGAAAGAGACGAAGAGAAGAAGAAGAAGAAGAAGAAGAGAGAAAAAGGTGAAAGAAAGAAAAAGAGCAAGCACAAGAGCAGCACAACTGGAGATTTCCTAATCACCCCTTGTGCTCTGTTCTTAAGTTCCCCCTCCCTCCTCCCACCCTTGCCTCTGTCTCCATCCCTGTTTATGTTTTCATTCGTCTGTTCACATTGTCTGTTGGTCCGTCTGTCATTCCCCCCTCCCCTCTCTTCTCTCTCATATTTTATCTGTCTCTCTCTCTGTCTCTCTCTCTCTTTCTCTCTCTGTCTTTCTGTCATTCTGTTTCCCTCTTTGTCTCTCTCTGTGTCTGTGTGTGTGTCTCTCTGTCTCTCATTCTCTTTCTTTCTCTGTATTTCTCTGTGTGTGTGCCCTCTCTCTGTGTCTTTCTGTGTGTCTGTCTCTCTCTGTCTCTCTTTCTCCCCTGTCTGTCTGTCTCTCTCCCTGTCTGTCTGTCTCT
>CM054165.1:22947085-22964585 GCA_028751875.1 Rapana venosa | reverse complement strand
TCTCTTTCTTTCTGTCTTGTTCCTTTCCCTCCTGTCTCTTCCTTTTTGTCTGTTTTCTGCCTTCTTGCTCCATTGTCCTGTCTTTTGCTTTCCAGAAAGACTTAAAAAAAAAAGACAACCATTCTCTCGCACGCCGAGGTCGGATGCGCTGGGCTTGACTTGTCAGGTGCTTAACGGCAGCGCATCACAATTTTTTGGTCATATGACGGACTACAATAGTTACTGTCTGAGCGTTCGACGATGACGACGAGGAAGAAGACGAATTACGAAGAAGAAGAAGGAGGAGGAGGAGGAGGAGGAGAGGGAAAGGAAGAAGAAGAAGAAGAAGAAGAAGAAGAAGAAGAAAGAATGCAAAAAAATGCAAAGAATGCGAAGAAGAAGGAGGAGGAGAAAAAGAAGAATGCTAAGAAGAAGAAGAAGAAGAAGAAGAAGAAGAAGAAGAAAGAAAGAATAATAATAAGAAGAAGAAGAAGGAGGAGGAAGAGAAGGAGGAGAAGAAGAAGAAGAGGAGGAGGAGGAGGAGGGAGGAGAGAGGAAAAGAAGAAGAAGAAGAAGAAGAAGAAGAAGGATGCAAAGAATAAGAAGAATGCTAAGAAGAAGAAGAGAGTGGCGAAGAAGGAGGAGGAGGAAAAAGAAGAAGAAGAAGAAGAAAGAGAAGGAGGAGGAGGAGGAGGAGGAGGAGGAGAAGATGGAGAAGAAGAAAACAACAACAAGAGCAGGAACAACAAGAAAAAGGAAGACATGACAGCCCTGAATGACCGTGACAAGTGATGAGCTGTGCAGAGACAAAGACAAAGAAAACGAAACGAAAAAAGAGAGACACACAACAAAAACAAAACCGCACACAAACAAGTCATTAACAGCAAAGCTTCCTTCCTCTAGAGCAAATTGCTTTAGGTTTCGCCTGAGCTGTTTTTTACACTGTGTACTGTGTTGTGAGGGCGGGTAGCTCAGTGGTCAGAGCACTCGCTTTCCCCAAGCCAGTGTTCAGCAGCGTCGAGCGTGGTTACCACTTGGATGGGTGACCGTTTGCGAGCTTTGGCTTCAGTAGAGTCCCCCAGTTCACCAATGTCTGTGTGTTTCTGTTACAATGACCAGCATATCTCAGCGCTTTATCAATTTCAGCCAACATTTGTCCTTGTACTGAGAGTTCTTCAAGAATGCTTTCATTTGTTCTTCTGTCTGATCATTTGACTCTTAGAAGTGGCCTGTAGAACGACATTTTGGCCGTGTTTATTTTGTCTCTTTCCAATTTTCGTAGTGTTCAGGTTTCTGACCCATACAGCAATAGTGGCCAGATTAGTGTTTTGACAATTCTAATTTTGGAAAATTTAGGTATGCCTCTGTCTTTTCAAATGTTGCTTAACTGAATCATCTAATGCTTGGCCGTTCTCATTCTTGCCTTGACGTCTTATAGACAGGAGCCATCAATCTCTGTTACGGAGCCTACATATTGGAAATGTTCAACATGTTGAGAGATCTAATTATAATGATAAAAGGGAATTTATATAGCGCTATATCTTGCAAAAACAAATGAAAGCGCTTGCATTCGATCCACTCCCACACATGCAACCAACAATGATTAACAGTTTTCACACACACACAGACACGCGCACGCACGCACACACGCACGCACGCACACACACACACACACACAGACACAGAGGTTATACACTTCGGCAGGATGATGAGAATTTTAGTCATTGAAGGCAGAGACAGATAATTATGAGATGAAACAATAGGGGAAAGTCATTGGTTTGGAATAGGTATGTCTTGAGGCTGGATTTAAAAGTGTCGTTAAGTAGGCTTTTCGCGAAGGGAGAGAGGGAGGTCATTCCAGATTGATGGACCAGAAACACAGAAAGAGTGATGGCCAACGGTGGATTGGTTAAAATCTAGGTATTCGTTGGCACAGGGTATCTGCAGCAGAGCGGAGTGAAAGAGAAGGAGTGTACAGGTGAAGACATTCACAGATCTGCTCCATTGATTTTGATATTGTGAAAGGGTGACTGCACCATCAATGGGCATCACTGTGGTCTTTTTGGCCTTAAGTTGAAGTCAGCAGTGTTTCCCTCTGCGTCGACTCTATAGATAAATCTTCTAAGAAAAACAAAGCAAAGAGAGAAAAGAAAAGAGAAGGGAAACAAGGGGACGGGATAGCCTGGAGGTTAGAGTGATATATTCGGGATCTGCTGACCCGGGTTCAAATCTCGTTCAAGAGGATTATTTTATCCTCTGGAGTTAACTTCAGTGCCGACTTCATTCTCCCCAAAAGTCCTCCAGATGAGACTATAAACCGAGGCCCCGTGTGCGAACGCACCGCAGAACATCTCGCGCACACGTTAAAACCCGCTCCGCTTTTCGAAAGAGTATGCCATTGTGTGCCGATGGGAACGGATGACAAAATTGACAAAACTGCATACACACGGGGACTGGATGAGAAAAAGCACATGAGTGCTTATTTCATTATCCTCGAAATGAAAGAATAAATAATAAAACAGCCAGCCAGACAGTTACGCAGATTCTGTATGGGTTCAAGTGCTTCCTAGTGCATGCACGCAAAAAGCAGACCTGTGAATGATATAAACACACACACTCACACTCGCACAGACACACACACACACACACACACACACACACTGACACAAACACACCCAGAAATGGAAACGCCAACAAGAAAGAAGTACAATCATCCAGCCAATCAACAAACCTAACCACCCACCCACGCAACCAAACCTGCCAACCAGCCAACCCAACCAACCAACCAGCCAGCCAACCAAACTAACAAACCCAAACCACCCTACCAACCACCCACCCACCCACACCAAACACCCACCCACACCACCAAACCAAACCACCCAACCACACCAACCAAATCACCCACCCAACAAACCAACCAAACCACACCAACCAAACCACACCAACCCAACCACACCAACCAAACCAAACCAAACTAACAAAAAAAAACCCCCCAAACCAAACACAAACACAACAAACCAAAAACACCCCCTCTCCCCCCCATCCACCCCCTCTCCCAACATCCCCCTCCCCCAACCACCCTCACCCCCACACCCCCCCACCAAACTAATTTTTCCCCCCAACTCACCATCACCCGTTTGGGCTTCCCCACTTCCCGCTCCAAACGCGTCATGTACTCCGACATCAACATGGCGTCCGACGCCATCTCCATTGCCTTGGCCGCTTCCGCTTCCTTTCTGGAGCGGAAGCGGAACTGCACCAGGATGAGCTCCAGCGTGCCGTAGCTTCGGTTCTTGACGTAGAACTTGTTCTGCAGGTACTCCTCCATGCTGTCTCGCACGCGGCTGTTGCCGTTGCCGTTGCCGTTGCTGTTGCTGTTGTCGGAGGGGGCGTCGTTGGAGTCGAGGATGTCCAGGGATTTGTGGAAATAGACGTAGTAGGCCCTGACCATGGTCTTCTTGCTGAAGGTCAGCTTGCTGGCTATGTCCACCTGTGAGGGAGAGAACGCACGCACGCGCATATACACACGCGCACGCACATACGCACGCGCGCACAGGCGCACATACAGGCGCGCGCACACACACACAAAAGCAAATGCATTGGTTATTCAATGTACCATCTGGAAAGTAAATAAAAAAATAAAGTTTGACACACACTTAGATAGATGGCTTGATGAAAAAAAGCAAATGTGACTTGACTTGACTTGACTTGACTTAACTTGACTTCACACACACACGCGCGCGCGCGCACGCAGAGAAACACACACACATACTTAGATAGATGGTTTGATGAAAAAAAAAGCAAATGCATTGCTTATTCAATGTACCATCTGGAAATAACAATTTGACTTGACTTGACCACTTCACACGCGCACACACACGCGCACGCGCGCACGCGCACACACACACGTACGCGCGCGCACATACACACTTAGATAGATGGCTTGATGAAAAAAAGCAAATGCATTTCTTATTCAATGTACCATCTGGAAATAACAATTTGACTTGACTTGACTTGACTTCACACACGCACACACACGCACGCACGCACGCACACACGCACACGCACGCACACACACACACACACACAGAGGTTTTGGGTGGTTAGTTGTGGGCTAGTTTGTGGGTTTGTTTATTTGGTTTTACCTAATTATTATCATCATCATCTTCTTCTTTGAACAATTCTTGTTCTTCTTCTTCTTTGAATTCTTCTTTTTCTTTTCCTTTTTTCTTCCTTCTTCTTCTTTTTTTTCTTCTTCTTCTTCTTTGAATTCTTCTTCTTCTTTGAATTCTTCTTCTTCTTCATCCTTGAATTCTTCTTCTTCTGCTTTAAATTCTTCTTCTTCTCAGGGGGACGGGATAGCCTGGTGGTCAGAGTGATGTATTCGTGATCTGCTGACCCGGGTTCGAATCTTGTTCAAGAGGATTTTTCCTCTGGAGTTAGCATCAGTGCCGTTTCCACTACCGCTTAAAGTCCTGATGAGACTAATAAACCGAGGTCCCGTGTGCGAACGCATGCAGAACATATTGCGCACATGTTAAAACCCGTTCCGTTTTTCGTAGGAGTAGGCCATTGTGTGCCGGTGGGAACGGATGGCAAAATTTACAAAACTGCATGCGCACGGGGACTGGATGTAAAGAAAGCACATGAGTGCTTATTCCATTATCCTCAAAATAAAAGAAATGAATAAATATATAAATAAATAATAGATAGATAAATAAATAAAATTTAAAAAGATTGTATGGCTTTGCAGGAAGCATTCATTAGCTAAATTATTTACTGAGCCATTATTTGTTGTGTGTGTTGTTGTTTCTTACAGTTATCTATCTGTCTCATCTACCTGCATCTTTGTGTGTTGTGTGTGTGTGTGTGTGTGTGTGTGGTGTGTGTGTGTGTGTGTGTGTGTGACGTGTGTGGTTGTGTGTGTGTGTGTGTGTGTGTGTGTGTGTGTGTGTGTGTGTGTGTTTTTGGGGCGATTTATTACATTTATTTATTCTTTAATATATTTAATCTTTTTTTATTTTGAGGATAACGGAACACGCACTCATGTATGCTTTTTAACATCCAGTCCCCGTGTTTTGGTGTGTGTGTGGTGTGTGTGTGTGTGTGTGTAGTGTGTGTGTTTTGTGGTGTGTGAGAAAGAGAGAGAGAAAAGAGAGAGATTATTTTTATTCTTTTATTTATGTATTCTTTTATTTCGAGAATAATGGTATAAGCACTGATATTTTATGTTTTTACATTCAATCCCTGCGCGCACGCACATGTGTGTGTGGCGCGTGCGTGCGTGCGTGTGTGTGTTGTGTGTGTGTGTGTGTGGTGTTATTGTGTGTAGTCATTAATTTTATTAATTCTTAGCAGAGTTTTTTTTTGTGGTTTGGTTGTATTTTTGTTCTCTGTAGCCGTATCGGGTTCACTATGGCCCCCTTTATAGGAACATAAAGACTTCGTTAAGTGATGTGTTTATTTCTTATAGGAACATAAAGACTTCGTTAAGTGATGTGTTTATTTCTTATAGGAACATAAAGACTTCGTTAAGTGATGTGTTTATTTCTTATAGGAACATAAAGACTTCGTTAAGTGATGTGTTTATTTCTCAGTTCTCTTTATTACCTTGTCGGTTTCTGTTCTCTCTTCGCTTTCCTTCTTTCTTTCTTTCTTTCACTATATCCATCCATTTCTTTCTCTCCGTATGTCTGTCACTCTGTCTCTGTCTCTGTCACTCTGTCTCTCTCTCTCTCTGTCTTTGTCTGTCTCTCCCTTTCTTTCTATTTGTCTGTTTTTCTTTCTTTCTCCCTCCCTTTCTCTGTGTTCTTGTTGTCTCTCTCTCTCTCTCTCCTCCCTCAATCCCTCCCTCCCCCCTCTCTTTCTTCCCCCTCTCTCTCCTTCCCCTCCTCTCTCTCTCTCTCTTGGTTAAGTTTGCATAGTATGCTTAGTGCAGAAAACCAAAGCACCATTTAAAGCGAGATTTAAACAGACTTCTTCTCAGCATTCAACGCTCTTCACCGATAAGTAATATTCTACCCATACATTATTTTCTACGATACCCCCGTGGGAATGACAGGGGATGGGGAGGGAGGGGAGGGGAAGGGGCTGTCAGTATAAACTGCATTATCCACCTTCTTGAAATTCTGTGTTAGAAATTCCCTCTTTTCTATCCCTCTCTTTATTTCTACCTTGGTCCTTTTCTTCCTGTCACCTCCTTCTTTTCTATGTTCTGCCTCCTTGGTCCATTCTCCTGCCCTTTTTCCCCCAGAAAGACTGAAAAGGTAACACTTCTCTCCCACGCCGAAGTTGGATGCACTGGGCCTGACTTGTCAAGGGTTTAACAGCGAGGTAACCCATCTTTTTTGCTCATATGACAGACAACAATAGTTGCTGTCTTAGCGTTGGACAAAGAAGAAGAAGAAGACTTCCAAAGAAGAACTGCGAAGAATTGAGGAAAAGAAGAAGAAGAAGAATCTTGTCCGATTACTAGCTTCCTTGTAAACAAAATCCTTAAGTGCTAGTCTTCAGCAAGACTCGTCTGTGTCAACGTCAATATTGTCCACCGGTATTAGCCAAGGCTCCGTTCTCTCGCCTATCCTGTTTACATTGTTTTCAAGCAAACGCACAGGTGTATTGAAAAATTGTCCTGACAAAATATGATAGCTTTTTTTGAAGGTGTCTCAAAGTTATTTAAAAGTGATATTGCAAAAGTTGAAACCTTTTTGCTTTCTACAGAGAAAACCACCTGGACCTGAGTAGTCTAGGAAGTCCACCCTCCAAAAAACAAAAACAAACCCCCAAAACCCAACCAAACAAAAAAGAACAAGCCAAAAAACAAAACCAAAAAAATGGCAACGACAACAACAAACAAACCCCGAATAATGAAAACTTTTTTTCACCTCTTCCCCCCTCCAATAGCCCGTTTTCTTTCAGAAGAAAATATACACCAAGACCATGAAGTAGCATGATTGTATAGAATCTGTTCGCTTCAAAGACAACACGAAGAACATCTTTCTTCCAAAAATAATCTGTATTCACAAAACATGTCTGTTATTGTTTGCCAATGCTTGGGTCACTGTTGACTTTCCAATACTTCACATTTTCTAGGAGGGAAGAGGGGAGGGGGAGGTAAAAGGTAAAGGTGTCCCATAACCTATAAGGTCGTAGGGGAGCGAGGCGTCAGAGACCTCAACTTCTCCAGGGGCCAGCATATTGAGGACGGCGCCCATCTCCTCTCTCTCGCTGCTTTACCTTCCTTGACCCTAAAGAGGGCAGGTACCCATTTACAGCTGGGTGAATTGGGGGACTGTACTGAAGCCAAGGCGCGCAAACGGTCACCCATACAAGTGGTAACCACGCTCAATGCTGCTTAACATTGGCTGGGGGAAAGCGAGTGCTCTGACGGCAGTGGGGAGGGGGAGGGGGGGTATCAAATCTGTATGGACTTCATTTATCTTCCTTGAGGGCTGGTAAAGCATGAATAAGACCATACTAGAAACGAGTTATGATAATTATGAATACGTCGAACTCGAGAAACAGAAAACTTTATATGCTTTTCAGAAGAGTAGGCCATGTGTACCAGTGGGGTGGGAACGGATGAGAAAATTTACAAACCGCATTCACATGGGAAACTGGATACAAAAACAAAAGCATATGAGTGCTTATTCCATCACCTCGAAATGTAAAATAAAAATGTTGGAATTTTTTTTTTAAAGGGAATGACCCTGTATACATTCAGAATAAGACGGAAAACCACACGGATTGCAGGTGACAGGGGGCCTTATTCTCACAAAAATATGAATTGCTGCCCTTGGAGGACAAAAAGAGCCTTTTTCCATAATTGAAAAACTGTCAGGAACAAATACCGTTTTATCCCCATATCAATTTTTGGCTTATACATATATGTGTGTGTATATATTGATATATATATCCACGACTGACGCAACTGGAGCCAAACTTGCAATAAAACATATTGCGCATACTGGCGCTTCCCCTTCTCTTTCTCTGGTGTGTGTGTGTATGTGTGTGCGTGCGCGTGCAAGCGCGTGCGTGCAAACTGACAGTAATAGGAAGGAGTGATCCACTTCTCCTAGGAATCTCCACCGCACAAATCCAGGCATTACCATAATAATGAATCGTTCAGGCTGCACCCAATTTACAACAATGCAGTGACTGGCAATGAGGACGGGATAGCTTGGTGGTCAGAACACTCGCTTTCCCCAAATTAAGGTTAAGCAGCATCGAGCATGGTTACCAGGTGGATGGGTGACCGTTTGCGCGCCTTGGCTTCAGTACAATTCCCCCAGTTCCCCCAGCTGTAAATGGTACCTGCCCTCTTTAGAGTCAGGGAAGGTAAAGCAGCGAGGGAGAGGAGATGGGCGCCACCCTCAATATGCTGGCCCCTCGAGAAGTTGAGGTCTTTGATGCCTCGCTCTCCTACGACCACATAGGTTATGGGACACCTTTACCTCACCTTTTTACCTACCATTGAGCCTCTCATTCATGTCATATGCAGCCTATTCAACCATAAACTCTTACAACGGTTTACATCGCACGAACAAAGAACAAAACTATAACGTAAGAAGAAGAATGAAAAGAAGAAGAAGAATGCAAACAAGAATTGGGAAGAAGAAGAAGATTTGCAAAGAACTGTGAAGAAGAAGAAGAATGGCGAAGAAGAAGAATGGCGAAGAAGAAGAAGAAGAAGATTCTTAAGTCCCAAAATTTGATAGCAAATATTTGATAACTTTTGGTTCAACACAGGCTGGATATACAGTCAAGGCATCCCCATCCTTAAAACAAACAATCATAGCTAGCAACAAACATCAGTTACTTAATGCAATGCAATCTACATTAAAACAACCATAACACACTTCTTCTTCTTCCTTTTTTGTCATGTTTCTCCCAGGGGAGGTTTGACATTGATGAGCCTTCTCCATCTCTCTCTGTTTTGAGCTTCCTCCTTATTTATGCCCATTTCTCTAAGATCATCTGAAATACAGGAAGCCCAGGTCTTGCTAGGTCTTCCTTTTGGTCTCTTTCCATCCACTACGAAGTTCATTGCTCTTTTTATGTGGTGGTCTGCTTTCCGTTGAACGTGCCAAAACCAGAGCAGTCTATTGGTACTACCTAACAACACACACGGGTTGCTAACAGCAATGCAATCTCCATTAAAACACCCATACCTAACAACACACGCACACGGGTTACTTACAGCAATGCAATCTCCATTAAAACAACCATACCTAACAACACACGCACACGGGTTACTTACAGCAATGCAATCTCCATTAAAACAACCATACCTAACAACACACACAGGTTACTATACCAGCAATGCAATCTCCATTAAAACAACCATACCCAACAACACACACACACGGGTTACTCACAACAATGCAATCTCCATTAAAACAACCATACCTGACAACACACACACGGGTTACTTACAGCAATGAGATCTCCATTAAAACAACCACACCCAACAACACACACACACGGGTTACTCACAGCAATGCAATCTCCATTAAAACAACCATACCTGACAACACACACACGGGTTACTCACAGCAATGCAATCTCCATTAAAACAACCATACCTGACAACACACACACGGGTTACTTACAGCAATGCAACCTCCATTAAAACAACCACACCTAACAACACACACACACACACACACACAGAGTTACTCACAGCAATGCAATCTCCACTGTTCAAAATGCCCAGGTAGGAAGCCGCCTCTCCTCCACACAGCCCCAAGTAAGCCATCAGATCATTGGCTGAGGGAATGGGCACGTGACGGATGTCGCTCAGCACCCTGGGAACGTTGGTGACGTTTCCTTTCTGGCGGGCCGTGCTGCGAACGAAAAACAAAAAATTCAGCGTGGCCCATATGGAACACGCGTTCATGCATAAATGTATGCACAAACACCTACGTTTTGCCAACGACATCAACAGCCTAGCTGGAAAAGAGCAAGAGCTGGTCAACTTGGTAAATCACTCTGAAGAAGCCTCTTCGGCATATGGCATGCAGATCAATGCAGAGAAGACCCAGTTGCTGACAGATATTGCTAATGGCATAAGCAATGACATTGTTATAGACAACAAGGAAAATGAGACCGTCCATAGCTTTGAATATATGGGAGCTGTAGCATGGGATGAAGGAACAAAAACCTGAAATTCTCTCCAGGATAGCCCAGACTTGCACTCAACTCTTTCTTACACAGTCATGCAACCAGTAACAACAAATAGTTCCAACAAGTCCAAATGCGCGCGCACACACACACAGACACAGACACAGACACACACACACACACACAACACAGACACACACCACACACTGACTGTATAACCCTGTATCATCTTCATCATCATCATCTCACCACCACCACCACACCACCACCACCACCACCATCATCATCATCATCGTCGTCGTCGTCACCACCACCACCAACACCATCATCATCATCATCATCATCACCACCACCACCACCACCACCACCACCACCACCACCACCACCACCATCATCACCATCACCACCACCACCACCACCATCACCCACCCCCACCACCATCACCACCACCACCATTACCACCACCACCAACCACCACCACCACGACCAACCACCACCACCACCACCACCACCCACCACCATCACCACCACCCACCACCACCCACCACCACCCACCACCACCACCATCACCATCATCATCATTCACTGACCACAGCTGGTGGCGGACAAGGCTGGTGGCGTTGGGCAGGGTTAAGACCACTTCTCTCTCCGGGCACTCCCCCAGCTCCAGGTGTCGCCCGAACTTTCGGAAATACTCGAAGGCAGTCACGTCCATGCTCCCCTCCGCCTCTCTGAAAACAAACCGACAACCGCAAACCTTAAAAGATCAGACACACAGAAGACAAACCAGAAACCACATATATTTACAGAGAAGACGCACAGAAAACAAACCAGAAACGGAAATATTTAAAGATTAGACACACAGAAAACATAGATATTTACAGATCAGTCACACAGAAAATAAACCAACAAACATTAAAGATCAGACACACACAAGACAAACCAGAAAACACAAATATTTAAAGATTAGACACAAAGAAAACACAAATATTTAAAGATAAGACACAAAAAACAAACCAGAAACACAAATATTTAAAGAGAAGACACACAGAAGACAAATATAAACACAAATATTTAAAGAGAAGACACACAGAAGACAAAACAGAAACACAAATATTTAAAGATAAGACACACAAGACAAACCAGAAAACACAAACATTTAAGATAAGACACACAAGACAAACCGAAAAACACAAATATTTACAGAGAAGACACACAAAAAACAAACCAACAAACGCAAACATTTAAAGATCAGACACACAGAAAAAACCCAACAAACACAAATATTTAAAGATTAGACACACAGAAAACAAAACAGAAACACAAATATTTTACAGAGAAGACGCAGAGAAAACAAACCAGAAACACAAATATTTAAAGAGAACACACACAAGACAAACAGAAACACAAATATTTAAAGATTAGACACAAAGAAAACACAGATATTTACAGATAAGACGCACAGGAAACAAACCGGAAACACAATATTTAAAGATAAGACGCACAGAAGACAAACCAGAAACACAAATCTTCACAGATAAAACTCACAGAAACAAAAACACACAAATCTTTACAGATAAGACACACAGAAAACAAACCAGAAACACAAATCTTTAAGATAAGAACACCAAGAAAAAACCAGAAACACAAACATTTAAAGATCAGACACACAGAAAACAAACCAAAAAACACAAACATTTAAAGATATGACACACAAAAAACAAACGAGAACACAAATATTTAAAGATCAGACACAGAAAAACAAAACAGAAACACAAATATTTAAAGATTAGACACAAAGAAAACACAGATATTACAGATAAGACACACACAAACAAACCAGAAACACAAATATTTAAAGATCAGACCACAAAAAACCCCCCAGAAACACAAATATTAAAGAGAAGACACAAAGAAAACAAACAGAAACACAAATATTTACAGATAGACACACAGAAGACAAACAAAAACACAAATATTTAAAGATCAGACGCACAGAAAACAAACTAGAAAGACAAATATTTACAGATAAGACACACAGAAAACAGAAACAGAAATATTTCAAGATAAGAACCACAGAAGACAAACAGAAAAACACAAAATATTTCAAGATAAGACACACAGAAGACAAACAAAAAAACACAAATATTTAAAGATAAGACACACAGAAAACAAACCAGAAACACACATATTTAAAGGGAAGACGCACAGGAGACAAACGAAAACACAAATATTTACAGATAAGACACACAGAAAACAAATCAGACACAACTATTTTACAGAGAAGACGCACAGAAAACAAACAGAAACACAAATACTTACAGATAAGACACAAGACAAACCAAAACACAAATTTTTTCAAGATAAACACACAGAAAACAAACCAAAAACACAATATTTACAGATAAGACAGAGAAAACAAACCAGAACGCAAATATTTAAAGAGAAGACGCAGAGAAGACAAACCAACAAACACAAAATTTTTTACAGATCAGACATACAGAAAACAAACCAACAACACAAACATTTAAGATCAGACACACAGAAAACAAACCAACAACACAAATTTTTAAAAGAAAAAGGGACGCACAGAAGATAAAACAAAAAACACAAATATTTAAAAAAGAAGACACACAGAAGACAACGGGAAACAAAAAAATTTACAGAGAAGACAGAAAACAAACAGAAACATAAATATTTACAGATAAGAGACAAAGACAACAAAAACAAAAAATACTTAAAGTTTAAAGACACACAGAAAAACACAGATATTTACAGATAAGACACACAGAAAACAACCACAAACAAAAATATTTAAAGATAAGACACACAGAAGACAAACAGAAACAAAAATCTTTAAAGATAAACACAGAGAAACAAATATTTAAAGATCAGACACACAGAAAACAAACCAGAAACACAAATATTTAAAAATCAGACACACAGAAAACAAACCAGAAACACAAATATTTACAGATAAGACACACAGAAAACAAACAGTCTTTCGGATGAGACTATAAACCGAGGCCCCGTGAGCGAACGCACGCAGAACATCTTGCGCAGACGTTAAAACCCGTTCCGCTTTTCGTAAGAGTAGGCCATTGTGTGCCGGTGGGAACGGATGACAAAAGCTACAAAACCGCATACACACGGGGACAGGATGTAGAAAAGCACATACATGCTTATTCCATTATCCTCGATATAAAAGAATAAAATAATTTTTAAAAAACAGCTTAAGTTAAGCAGCATAGAGCGTGGATGGGTGACCGTTTTTGCGCCTTGGCTTCAGTACAGTTCCCCCAGTTCCCCCAGCTGTCAATGGGTACCTGCCCTCTCTAGGGTCAGGGAAGGTAAAGCAGCGAGGGAGAGGAGATGGGCGCCGCCCTCAATATGCTGGCCCTAGAGAAGTGAGGTCTCTGACGCCTCGCTCCCCTACGACCTTATAGGATATAATAATAATAATAATAATAATGTATGGAATTTATATAGCGCTGAATCTTGTAAAGCAACAAATCAAAGCGCTCAGATTTTATTTCATACCACTTTAAGTCACGGCAGATTTCTCTCCGTGAAATTCGGGCTGCTCTCCCCGGGGAGAGCGGGAGAACGCGTCGCCACTTAGCGCTGCGCCACCCTTTCACCCTTTCACCCCCTTTTTTTTTTTCTGCAGCTGTATTTGTTTCCCTATCAGAGTGGCTTTTTTCTAAGAATTTTGCCAGGGACAACTCTCTTGCTGCCGTGGGTTTTTTTTTTTACGTGCGCTAAATAATTACGTGTAACACACGGGACCTCGGTTTATCGTCTCATCCGAAAGACTAGCGCCCAGACCACCACTCATGGTCTAATGGATGGGGGAAAAATTTCCGGTCCAAACGGGGTACGAACCGCCGCACACTTCAGACCCGGACTTTTCGCTTTCTAGACAGGCGCGTTACCTCTAGACCACCGATCCAATACATGTTATGGGACTCCTTTACCATAAATTCATGTGTGGTCAGTTCCTGCTATATTAGCACCAACTGGGCCCAGCTGGGCTGGGATGGGAAGGATAATAGCAGCTGAGAGTAGCTGAAAGTGAGGGAAATAAAACTGACAGTTGTGAAGTATTGTTGTTGTTGCTGCTATTCTTGCCATCCTCATTGCTATTGTTGTTTTGTTAGGTTAAAATGAATATTATATAAATAGATAAATCAATAAATAAATATTGTTGTTGTTGTTATTGTTGCCGTCATCATTGCTGTTGTTGTTTTGTTGGGTCAGAAAGATCGATCTGTCCTTCTCTTCCTCTTAAAAACAATCATAGAATACTCGAAGTTGTTGTTGGTGTTCTTGTTGTTATTGTTGTTACCTGCTGTAACGGTCACAAATCATAATAAAAATATCTATAATATATATATAATACTATATATATATGGAAGAGACAGAAAGAACAAAGAAAAGGAGACAGGACACCACACACAGCGGAGCGGGTCGACAACCGACAGGCGAAATTCCCTATTCTGAGTTGCTGCATCAATCAGCCATAATCAGTTAAAAAAAGAAAAGAACACCAAAAACAACATACAGTAAGTCCTCGAACAAGGGGAATTTACTGGTACAACTACGGAAAAAACCCTGATGAAAAACATTACCACAAACAAACAAAAACAAGCCATCCTGACACACCTCACACACGCACACACACACACATTCACACAACACAACACACACAAACCACACACAAACACATCACACACACTTATCACACTCAACCCTCCCCTACACCCCCCCCCCCCCCCTCCACACCCTCCCCAAACCAATACAACCCTCCCCCCCACAACCCCATCCCCCCCCCCCCCCCCACAACACACACTGCGTGTGCGTCGACGTATATCGAGTGTAATTCAAGTACAGACAGTGGCACAGGAAAGCCATGATACCCTAACAACCAACCAACAACCAACCAACCAACCAACCAACCAACCAACCACCAACCACCAACAACCAAACCATAACACAACCAACAACAACAATCTAACACCAACCAACAATTAATGATCAACAACAATTGGTAAAAGAAAAGAATGAAAAAGGGGGAAAGGACATAATAAAAAGCACACTAGGTAACTCGACACCCTTATCTAAAAACAACTTTTACCCACACTACTCCCCCCCTCCCACCACCACCACCACCGCCATCACCACCACCACCACCACCACGACAGCCAAGATCCGGGTCACTCGTCTTGTCTAGGGCACCACGTGACCGGAAGTGAGGAGAGGAGAGGATGCTGGGACATGACAGGACCATTAGTGACGTCAGCCGCAGAGCGTGAAGTGTGGACATTTTGAGTGCTGGGTTTTTCTTGGGAGATTCCTTTCAGAGGAAAGGAGAAGAAGGAAGATTGATTGATTGATTGATTGATTGGTTGATCGCTGTTGCCTGTGTCTGCCTATGTTGATTGAGTATTATGATGATGGAGATGTTCTTTCCTTTTTCTCTAATCTCTATCTTCTCTCTCTCCTCTCCCCGCGGTGCTAAACTTGCAAAGAGTAGGGAGGAGAGGAAGGGAGGGGGATGGAGGAGAGAGAGAGATTGGGAGAGAGAGCTTAGTGAAGAGAGAGAGAGAGGGAGGAGAGAGAGATTGGAGAGAGAGAGAGATTAGAAAAGAGAGAGAGAGGGGAGTAGAGACAGATTAGGAAAGAGAGAGAGACGGGGAGGGAGAGAGAGATTAGGAGAGAGAGAGAGAGATTAGAAAGAGAGAGAGAGAGATTAGAAGAGAGAGAGAGAGAGAGAGAGAGAGAGAGAGAGAGAGAGAGAGAGAGAGAGAGAGAGAGGGGGACAGACAGGCAGAATGAAGGCAGAGACAGAGACGCTAGAAGGGTATAAGTACAATGCATAAATGACTTAATGGCGTGTGCTTTGTCCATGTAAGAGGCTGAAGGAAGCATAATATCAACGACAAAAGTCAAACATGAGAGAGAGAGAGAGAGAAGAGAGAGAGAGAGAGAGAGAGAGAGAGAGAGGAAGAGAAGAAGGAGAGAAGAGAGAAGAGAGAGAGAAGTCCATCAAATCAAGCTTTCTTTGTTTCGAGGTAAAACGCATAAGCATCCAATAGTTGTTAATTGTTTGTTTTACAGCCAGTCCACAGAGAGAAAGAGAAACGACAGAGACAGGAAGACAGACAGAGACAGACAGACAGAAACAAGAGAGACATAAGAGACAGAGACAGACAACATAAGCGACAGACAAAACGTAGAGACAGAGAGGACAGACAGCACAGAGACAGACAGACGAACACAGAGAGAGACAGACAGGAGACCTACAGAGAGACAACAGAGACAGAAACAGAGACAGACAGATAGAGACAGAGACAGACAGACGGACAGGCAGGCAGACAGAGACAACAGAGACAGACAGACAGAAACATAGAGACAGAGATAGACAGACATCAGAGACAGACAGACGGACAGAGGGCAGACAGACAGAGACCGACAGAGACAGAGATACAACAAGACAGACAGAAACAGAGACAGACAGACAGAGACAGAGAGACAACAGACAGAAAGAAACAGAGACAGACAGATAGAAACAGAGACAGACATCAGAGACAGACAGACAGAAACAGACAGATAGAAACAGAGACAGACAGACATCAGAGACAGACAGATGGACAGACAGAGACCGACAGACAAACAGACAGACACACAGGCAGACTGACAGACACACAGGCAGACACAGCGACAAACAGACAGACAGAGATGGGGGCAAGGCAGCTACTCCAGACTTCACCCAAACAACTTCAGCCATCAATCCCTCGCCATGGTCCCCAACATCACGTGACAGGAAGCGAAAGGGGATGCTGGGACATTGCCGGCCATTAGTGACGTCACCCGCTGAGTCTGATGTGTACGCATTGCACTTGAATCTCGTTCCTCCCTTCCTTCATTCGTTCACTTTGTTCTTTCACTCATTCATTCGTGTAAGTTTTCTTTCTTTTCTTTCTTTCTTTCTTTCTTTCTTTCTTTTTCTTTCTTTTCTTTCTTTCTTTCTTTCTTGCTTGCTTGCTTTCTTTTTCCTCTCGTCTTCCTTCAGTTTTGAAAGCAGAACATTGACACATTTCCGAGTATGAAGAAAGAGAATCGTGATTGGAATTCTTTTATTCTTTTCTTAAGGACAGGGGGGGGGGGGGGGAGGGGGTAGGGGTGAAGGGGGTTTCACACAGTGACATTGATATAGCTCTCTGTCTCTGTCTCTTCCTCCCTCCACACCCTTCCCTATCTCTCTCTCTGTGAGAAGCTTTCAAATTGTTGGAACATTACTTGTTGTTGTTGGTGGTGCTGTTGTTGCTGCTGCTGCTGTTGTTGTTGTTGTTGTTGTTGTTGTTGTTGAAGAAGCAGAAGAAGAAGAAGAAGAAGA
>CM054165.1:22912085-22944585 GCA_028751875.1 Rapana venosa | reverse complement strand
TCCCTTATTTCTGTTTGACTTAATGAAGATTTCGTCACTTTTTGTGCACAATCAGTTCTTCCTTGTGGAACACTTGGTGGAAAAAAAAGGCCGGAGAATGAACCAAGAAGGCAGAAAACAGACAAGAAGGAGGTGGTGACAAGAAGAAAAGGAGCAGGATTCGAGGAGTTGAGCAACTACTCTTGGTCTGTCATATGAGCGAAAATGCGTTGCGCTGACGTTACACACATTTTCAAGCTTTGCAACCTCATCAACTATTTACAAAAAAACTGATGAATACCCCTGTATGGATGCTGGGGGCCTGTCAGCGTAAACAGCATCTCAGCCTTCTGGAAATTCTGTGCTACGAATTCCCTCTCTTCTATCCCTCCTTTTGTTTCTGCCTTGTTCCTTCTCTTCCTGTCACCTCCTCCTTGTCTGTTTTCTGCCTTCTTGGTCCATTTTTCTGCCTTTTTCTCCAGAAAGGCTTAAAAGATAACAATGCTCTCCCACGCCGAAGTCGGATGCGCTGGGCCTGACTTTTCAGGCGCTTAATTAACAGCAGCACAAAGCATTTTTGATCATACGACAGACAACAGTTGCTGTCTGAGGCTTTAGTTTAGTTTATTCTTTCATTTCGAGGATAATGGAATAAGCACTCACGCGCTTTTTTCCCATCCAGTCCCCGTTGTGTATGCAGATTTGTAAATTTTGTCATCCGTTCCCACCGGCACACAACGGCCTACTCTTTCCGAAAAGCGGAACGGGTTTTAACGATGTGCGCAAGATGTTCCGCGTGCGTTCGCACACGGGACCTCGGTTTATAGTCTCATGGGAAGGGTTCGATGGAGAAGAGGAAAAAGAACTTGTTCAGGATTTCATGTAGAAACCTTGAGAAAGAAACCACACGAAAGGATCTACGGGGAATGGTATGTCAAGTCAACATTTGGAGGTTGGCTGAAGACGAGCTGTAGGGTGATACCTGTCCCCTTCTGTATTGATGTTAGCTTAGTGTGTGTGACTATTGAATAAACCATGCTTTAAGTCAGCAGTGAGAACTGACGTAGAGTGGACGTACGTAAATGAAAACGCTGTCCAGGAAGCCAAGAGTCGATGGTTTGAATCCTGGTCAGACTAGATTTCCTTTTTCTCCCCTCTTTCAATTTGACGGTGGCTTGGTCCTAGTCCTGATTCTAGTGTAAATGATTTGAGTGCAAGAGCTTCGATTTAATTATTCTACGATATTCACTGCTGTATAAAATTTTCTTCTTCTTCTTGTTCTTCTTGTTCTTCTTGTTGTTGTTGTTGTTCTTGTTCTTGTTCTTGTTCTTCTTCTTCTTCTTCTTCTCCTTCTTCTTCTTATCATTATTAGTCTTTTGTATATTTTTGTTGATAGCGAGGTGCCACATGCAACGTACCATGTTTACAAAAAAGCCACAAACAAACCAAACCAATAAACCACGTTTCTGTGGCACACTTGAGCAACAGCAACAACAAACGAAAAATGAAGAGAGAGAGAGAGAAGAGAGAGAGAGAGAGAGAGAGAGAGAGAGAGAAGAGAGAGAGAGAGAGAGAGAGAGTTCAGATTTCAGACTTTTACTGTACATTGGCCTTAGGCCACAATACAAAGGAATGACGGGCGTATGGAGTGGGCATATGACATGAGTGTTATAAACACAGTACTATCAATGTATATAAATATGAAATGATATATCAGCAATAATAAAGAAATTACATCACTCATTTCTTATATATATATATATATATATATATATATATATATATATATATATATATATATATATATATATATATATATATATATATAGACAGACAGACAGACAGACAGAGACAGAGAAAAAATGAAACATAGGAAGTGTCATTTCTGCATTAAATGAAGTTAAAGAAAAAAGAAATAATGATTTGATTTCCATCGCCAGCATCTTAAATCGCTCTCACTTTCCGACTCTCATTTGGGGCACTCTCAGACATCTCAGATTTTAAAGATGAAATGTGGAGGGGAAAAATGAAATAAGATTAAAAAAAAAAAACCAACAAAAAATTCCAAGTGTCCTTTCAACATGATCCGTCACTTCCTCTTCCGACAGATTCAGGGAAAATTAACTGCGTGCACGGATATCCGGTTTTTTTTGAATTAATAAATTGTTTTGGAATTTTTTTTGTAGGAGGTATTTCGCCTGTGGTGTTCTAGTGATGTTCTGAATGTAGTTTCTTTAAATTTTGAGATCATTTTCAGAAGAGTTCTGTGGCCGTGTGTAAGGGCTTTTTTCTTCTCCTCTTCATTTCATTATTATCTTTTTTTTATAACTTTCTTTCTTTTTCTTTTCTTTTCTGTCTTTCTTTCTTTCTTCTTTCTTATTTCTTTCTCTCCCTACCCCCCCCCCCCCCTCCTCTCTCTCTTCTTTCTTTCTTCTTTTCTTTCTTTCTTCTTTTTCTTCTTCTTCTTCTTCTTCTTCTTCTTCTTCTTCTTCTCTCTCTCTTCTTTCTTTCTTCTTTTCTTTCTTTGACTCTCCTCTCTCTCTCTCTTTCTTTCTCTCTTTCTTTCTTTCTTTCTTTCTTTCTTTCTTTCTCTTTCTTCTTCTTTCTTTTCTTTCTCTCTCTCTTTCTTTCTTTCTTTCTTTCTTTCTTTCTTTCAGTAGGCTGTTTTGTGCTGATGTGCCGGTGAGAATGGCTGACAAAATTGACAAAACTGCACACACAGGCACTTGATGTAAAAAAAAAAAGGCTTAAGAATGCATATCCTGTTGAAATAAAAGACTAACATAACTTTTTAAAAAACAAAAATGACTGTAATAGCTTTTTACATGTATCAAAGACGTTAAGATTCAAAGCATGTTAACAAAAGTGAAAGATAGGAAGTGTCATTCCTGCATTAAATGTACTTAAAGAAAAAAGAGAAAAAAATGATTTGATTTCCCATCGCCAGCATCTTAAATCGCTCTCACTTTCCGACTCTCATTTGGGGCACTCTCAGACATCTCAGATTTTAAAGATGAAATGTGGAGCGCAAAAAGAAATAAGATTTTAAAAAAAACAACAAACCCAAGTGTCCTTTCAACATGATCCGTCACTTCCTCTTCCGACAGATTCAGGGAAAATTAACTGCGTGCACGGATATCTGGTTATTTTTGAATTAATAAACTTTTTTTTTAAATACTTTTTTTGGTAGGAGGTATTTCGCCTGTGGAGTTCTAGTGATGTTCTAAATGTGAGTTTCGTTTCAATTTTGAGATAATTTTCAGAAAAGGTTTCTGTGGTCATGTGTTAGGACATTTTTCGTCTTCCTCTTCTTTTTAAAACTGTTTTAAAACTTCCTTTCTTTCTTTCTTTTTTTCTTTCTCTCTCTCTATCTCTTCTCTTCTCTCTCTCTCTCTTCTCTCTCTCTCTCTCTCTCTCTCTCTTCTCTCCTCTCTTTTCTCTCTCCTTTCTTTCTTCTTTCTTCTCTTCTTTCTCTCTTCTTTCCTTTCTTTCCTTTCTTCACCTTCTCCTATTGCTTCCTCCTCCCCCTTCTTCTTCTTCTTCTTCTTCGTTATCATCATAGTCTTCTTCTTTTTCTTCTTCTTCCCCCCCCCCTCTCCTCCTCCTCGTTGTTGTTGTTCTTCTTTTTATTCTTGTTGTTGTTCTTCTTCGAACATCGTCGTCGCCGTCGTCAAACGCTCAGACAGCAACTAGTCTTGTCTGTTTTATGAGCGAAAATGCGTTACACTACCGTCAAGCGCTTGACAAGTCAGGCCCAGGGTATCCAACTTAGGTGTAGCAGAGAACTGTTATCTTTTAAGTCTTTCTAGAGGGGAAGAAAAGCAGGAGAATGGACCAATAAGGTAGAAAAAATACACAAGAAGGTGACGGGAAGAAAAGGAAGAAGGCAGAAACAAAGAGAGAGATAGAAAAGAGGGAATGCCTAGCCTAATTTATACTGACTGCCCCCCTTCCCTCCCTCCCGTCCTCCCCACTGGGAGAAGTAAAGATAATGGTGTCCCATAACCTATGTGGTCGTAGTGGAGGAGCGAAGTGTCAGAGACCTCAACTTCTCCAGGAGCCAGCATATTGAGGGCGGCGCCCATCTCCTCTCCCTCACTGCTTCACCTTCCTTGACCCTAAAGAGGGCAGGTACCCATTGACAGCTGGGGGAACTGGGGGGACTGTACTGAAGCCAAGGCGCACAAACGGTCACACCCATCCAACTGGTAACCATGCTCGAAGCTGCTTAACCTTGGCTGGGGGGAAAAGCGAGTGCTCTGATCTGACCACTGAGCTATGCTGGCCCACAGAGGGATAGACAAACTGTGGAGAGTTGGACGAGGTGCTGGCAACAAGCGATTCTCCTCCCTAAAAGGAAATGACACAGGACAGAATGATATCACTCTCTAGGGGGCAGCTGACAATTCAACTGGGCGTTTAGTGGATCGGTTGCGTTGGTTTGGCTTTAATCTAACTGCGCTTCTTTGTGTTTGGGCTTGATGAATCATTATTGTCCATTTCCCTCAGTGCGAGTGACGCGATCCTTTTTTTAAAATCTCCTGGTGTTATCTGATTGAGTTGATCATTTCGATTTGATCCTTCTCTGACGTTTTCTTGATGATTTGATTTTTTTGCGATAGGGGGTATGTTTCGATTGATTTGTTCTCTTTTTCATCTTTTTTTTCTGTTGTTTTGATTTTTTTCTTCTAATTGATTGGATCATTTTCTGTTATTCCCTGATTGATTTGTTGTTTTTCTCATGTCTTCTGATTGGTTTGATCTTTTCTGTCGTTTTCTGATGAATTTGATCTGTCTGTGTTGCTTCCTGTTTGATTTGATAACGTGTTCTGTTTAATTTGATTTTTTTTCTGAATGATTTGATTTTTTTCTGTCGTTTTTTGATTGATATGATTTTTTTTCTGTCGTTTTCTCTTTGATTTGATTTTTTTCTGTTTTCTGATTTATTTGATCTTTTTCTGTCTTTTTTTTTATTGATTTGATCTTTCACTCTTGCTTCATGATTGATTTGATCCTTTTTCTGCTGTATCCTGATTGATTTGACTTTAAAAAACAACTTTTTTCTGTTCTTTCTTGATTGATTTTGTATTTTCCCTTATTTTCTGCTGATTTGATTGTCATCTAAGCTGTTTCAGTTGATTCGTAATTGAGTTGATATATATTTTTTTTTATTGTTTCCTTGATTATTTGATTTTTGGGGGTATTCCTGACTGATTTGATCTCTTTTTCATCGTTTATCTGTTTTCCGATTGATTTGATGTTTTTGATTTGATTTTTTTCTGTTGTTTTCTTAATGACTTGACCTTGCTCTTTTGTTTTCTGAATGATTTGATCAGTTTGTGTTTTTTTTTCATAATTGATTTAATCTTTGTTGTTTCCTGATTGATTTGATCTGTTCTGTCTTTCCATTCAAACAACTTTTTAAGAAACGAACAAAAAAATGTCAGCGCTACGTGCATGTTAGTATGTATGTTCACTTGTGGATATGTCTGTGTACGTGCGCGCGCGCGCGCGCGCGTGTGTTTGTGCGTGTGTGTATGTTCGCTCGGGCGCGTGCACGCACACGTGTAGGGGACGGGATAGCCTAGTGGGTAGAACATTGCGCTCGCAATCTGACGACCCGGGTTCGATTCCCGTTCAAGGAGATATTTTCCCCTGGAGTTAACATCAGTGCAGACTCCACTCTCCCCAAAAGTCCTTCGGATGAGACTATAAACCGAGGCCCCGTATGCGAACGCACGCAGAACATCTTGCGCACACGTTAAAATCCTGTTCCGCTTTTCGTAAGAGTAGGCCATTGTGTGCCGGTGGGAACAGATGACAAAATTTACAAAACCGCATGCACACGGGGACTGGATGTAAAAAGCACACAAGTGCCTATTCCATTATCCTCGATATAAAAGAATAAAAGAAAAAGAAAGAAAGTGTGCATTTTTATACGTATTTGTGCCTGGACCTGTCAGAGGGAAGACAAGTTGAGGTTGGGTGTTCTTTTTCTCTCCCATTCTAGATCATCAGCATAGCCAATGAAAAAAATGGGCGGGGTTTCCAATATTTGAATGACAGCTCCAAAAATACAAGAAATGTTGATGAAGTATCAGCTTTTGGAGAAGGGTGGGATGGGGGGTGGGGGTGGGAGCGGTTAAACATCTTGTTGTTATTCACTTTCTTTTCATCGTATTTCTCATCACCAGTGTCCTCTCTTTCTTTCGTTTGTTTTTAATGATTTGGCGGTGTCATAAGGGCTTCACCTGTGTGATTGGATTAGAGGATTCTATGATTAAACGTTGTCAGTTGTAAGACTGCTTTTCAGGCTACATTATAGATAATATAGAAAACAAGTTTTGTGGGTTATCCTTGTTTTAATTATTCCCTTTGTCTGTCCGCTGTCTGTCTGACTCTGTCTCTGTCTCTCTGTCTCTCTCTCTAACACACACACACACACACACACACATGAATACACACGTCTCTTCGCATTCTTCTTGTTCTTCTACTTCTTTTTCTTCGCAAATCTTCTTGTTCTTGTTCTTGTTCTTGTTCTTCTTCTACTTCTTCGTCTTCTTCTTCTTCTTCTTCTTCTTCTTCTTCTTCTTCTTCTTCATCTTCTTTCTCTTCCTTGCTACCACAACTATTCTTGCCTATCACAAGAGCGAAAATGCGTTACGCTGCCGTTAAGCGCCTGACAAGTCAGGCCCAGCGCATCCGACTTCCGCGGCGGAGAGAAAATGATCTGTTAAACCCTTCTAGGGCAAAAAAAAGCGAAGCAGGAGAATGGATCAAGAAGACGGCAGAAAATAGACCAGAAGAAGGTGACAGGAAGAAAAGGAAAGAAGACAGAATCAGAGAGAGGGGAGAGAGAGAGAGAGAGAGAGAGAGAGAGAGAGAGAGAGAGAGAGAGAGAGAGAGAGAGAGAGAAATGACAAATGACAAATTATTTTATTTCGAGGATAATGAATAAGCACTCATGTGCTTTTTTTACATCTAGTCCCCGTCCGTAGTGTTACATCTTAATAATAATAATCCAATACTTATACTCTCACACAGTAGAAACAAAGGGAAATAATCTTTTTCAAAACAAAACAACAACAACAACCCCACCCCATTCCCCCAAAACAACAAAAAACAAGAGAGAGAGAGAGAGAGAGAGAGAGAGAGAGAGAGAGAGAGAGAGAGAGAGAAGAGAGAGGAGAGAGAGAGAGAGAGAGAAGAGAGAGAGAGAAGAGAGAGAGCAGAGAAAGAGAGAGAGAGAGAGAGAGAGAGAGAGAGAGAGAGAGAGAGAGAGAGAAGAGAGAGAGAGAGAGAGAGAGAGAAGAGAAGAGAGAGAGAGAGAGAGAGAGAGAGAGAGAGAGAGAGAGAGAGAGAGAGAGAGAGAGAAAGAAAGAAAGAAAGAAAGAGAGAGAGAGAGAGAGAGAGAGAGAGAGAGAGAGAGAGAGAGAGAGAGAGAGAGAGAGAGAGAGAGAGAGAGAGAGAAAAGAGGGAATTCCTTGCACAGAATTTTTCAGAAGGCAGGAGGGGATGCTGTTGAGACTGACAAGCTCCCGTGTCGTCCCTACAGGGGAAGGAGAGAGAGAGAGAGGGAGGAGGAATGAAAGCACTTTCCGCCAGCAGTGCCAGAGACCCTAGACTCTATAGTGGAGACAACCCAGAGAGGATGACAGAGGAAATGAAGGGGGACGGGATAGCCTAGTGGTTAGAACATTGCGCTCGCAATCTGACGACCCGGGTTCGATTCCCGTTCAAGGGGATATTTTCCCCTGGAGTTAACATCAGTGCAGACTCCACTCTCCCCAAAAAGTCCTTCGGATGAAACTATAAACCGAGGCCCCGTGTGCGAACGCACGCAGAACATCTTGCGCACACGTTAAATCCTGTTCCGCTTTTCGTAAGAGTAGGCCATTGCGTGCTGGTGGGAACAGATGACAGAATTTACAAACCCGCAAACACACGAGGACTGGATGTAAAAAAGCACATAAGTGTTTATTCCATTATCCTCGATATAAAAGAATAAAATATAACAAATAATTAAAAAAAATGTGAAGTCAGAAAGGAAGGTGGCAGGAGGGTTAACATGTTCGCCTGCCAACAAGTCAACAGTAAGGTTCCGGGTTCGATTCCCAGCCTCACCTTTTTTTGACCAACCAAAAAAAAATCGAACTGAATGTCATAAGTCCTCTGGGTGAGACTATGACTAACCCAAGGCCCCAATTGCGAACGCAGGCAAGAACATCTTGTGCAGACGTTAAAAAACAACCCCGTTCGGCCTTTTGGAAGAGTAGGTCATTGTGTGTTGGTAGGAACAGATGTATGTATGTTTGTCCGTCGTGTTCGACGATGACCTCCAAAACAGCAGAGGAGGCAGCTGCTGTTTCGGAAATTGGGCAGAAATTTGATTATAGTGGAGATGCCTTGCCCACAGCACATCCCCACTCTCTCGGCCAAGTGGGCATAAGGACAGTCAGCGTTGGAGATGTTCTCCGAGGGCCAACCAGCCCCCAGGGCTGCAGCACATAAGGACTGCGCGAGTCAAGCCTCCTAGTCGGAGAGTCATAGTCGATCACTAAAGACTAAGCTGTAAAGTGGAATTCCATGAGTGGGAAAGAAAGCCACTGGTCATACAGCTGTTGCCCCCAGCGTCAATGGTTTAATCGAGAACTGTGTAAAGCCCAGGCGCTGACGGCATTAGGAACAGATGACAGGGAGGAAAAAAACACCCAGCATGAAACAGGTTCGTTTTAGACACCCCCCCCAAAGTCGGAATCACTACCTAAACGGGGGGAGGAAAACCTGTCGCTTTGGCGACCACCCCGTTGGCGAACCTGGGCTTTTGGGCGGAGAAGGAAAAAGAGGAAACTGCTAAAGGGCCATGTACCTGAAGCTGACATTTTCGCTGGAGATTTGGGGACGAGGTTTTTTTGAAACAGCCACTGCGGGGAAGGAAATGAGTATACAGACACCCCTCTCAAGACTGCACTTTAAGGGGAAATAATACTTGTTCTTAGGATTTTTTTAACACAAAACCCCCACCAAACCAAACCCAAAAAAAAAAACCCAAAAACCCCCCCAAAAAAAACAAAAAAAAAACCCAAACCAAAAAAAAAAATCCTTGTTTTTTTGGGGTTTACTAAGAACAGCAAACTGTGCAAAAGGGTCTCTCCAATTGGAAGAGACACTTGCTCAAGCAGCACGAGGCAAAGAGAAGGAGAAGAAAGCGCACCCAGGCAGACAGACAGACCCATTGCAACTTCATCTGTGCCCCCCATAAAGGTGGGTAGGAAGAGAGAGAGGAGAGAGAGAGAGAGAGAGAGAGAAGAGAAAGAGAGAAGAAAAAGAAAGAGAGAAGAGAGAGGGAGAAGAGGGGAAAAGGAAGGGGGCGAGCGAGATAAGCGAGGGGAAGAGAGAGAGCAGGGGGAAAAGAGACAAAAAGGAGAAGGGAGAGAGAGAGCGAGGGAAGAGAGGGGCGGAAGGGGGAGAGAGAGAGAGAAAGAGAGAGAAGAGAGAAAAGAGAGAGAAGAGAGCAAGAAAGGAGAAGAGAAAAGCGGGGGGAAGAGAGAGAGAGAGAGAGACAGGGAGAGAGAGCAAGAAGAGCGAAGAGAGAGAGCGAGGGAGAGAGAAGAGAGAGAGGAGAGAGAGAGAGAGAGAGAGAAAGCAAGATAGAGCAGAGGAGAGAGCGAGGGGGAGAGAAGAAGAGGGGAAGAGAGGAAGGAGAGCAAGATAGAGCGAGAGAGAGAGAGCGAGGGGGAGAGAGAAGAAAAGAGAGAGAAGAGAGAGAGAGAGAGAGAGAGAGAGAGCAATAGAGCGGAAGAGAGAAGCGGGGGGGAAGAGAGAAAAAAGAGAGAAAGAGCGGGGAAGAGGGAGAGAGGAGAGAGAGAGAGAAGAAGAGAGAGAAAGAGAGAGCGGGGGAGAGAGAGGGAAGAGAGAGCGAGCGGAGAAGACGAGAGTGAGAGGAGAGAGGAAAGAGAAAGCGAGAAGAGCGAGGGAGAGAGAAGGAAAAAAAGAGAGAGAGAAAGCGCGATAGAGCGGGGAGAAAAGGGAGAGAGAGAGAGAGAGAGAGAGAGAGAGAGAGAGAGAAGAGTGAGTGAGCGAAAAAGAGTGGAGAGCAAGTGAGAGAGCGAGAGAAGAAAGATTTAGAGAGCGAGAGGAAGAGAGAGAGGAGAGAGGAGAGACAAACAATATTTTATTTAATACGCTGTTAAACCCATTTTAAAAGGGGGACAGAGAGAGAGAGAGAGAGAGTGAGAGAGAGAGAGAGAAGAGAGAGAGAGAAGAGAGAGAGAGAGAGGGAAGAGTGTAGAACTCCCTCAGCCAAAGGCCTACGGAGTGGAGAGAAAAAGACGGCTGTTTTGGGGAGCTGACGGGGGGACAGAAAGTCAAAGGGGTGAACGGGGTCATTTTCACTGAAGGGAAAGTTAAAAGGGTTTGGAGATTGGACGAGGTTTTGAAACAACACCTGGGGGACCGGAAATGACGTACTGCAACCCCCTCAGGGGGGTGCAGATATTGTTAAAGGGTGATAACTCGATTTGTTCTTTTCATGGCTTCCTTTTCCCTTTGTTACTTTCAGCCATTTAAAACTCCTCCCCACCTAACTCCCTTCATTATTTTGTTTCATTTATTTTTTAAAATAAAATTACAGTTCCTGTTTTTTCCCTTTTTTTTTCTCCTTTTTTTTTTTTCCACAGCGTGGTGTTTAGCTGGTTAAAACTTTTGGGTTTTTTAAAAAAACCCAAAAACCCCATAAAAAGCAATTAATGCGGGACACACACACATTGCTTGTTTTTTTATTTTTTTAAAACATTTTTTTTAAATTGTTTACTGGAAAGATTCTTTTAGAAATTGGGATTTAAACTGTTCTTACTTAGGAATTACTTTGATTTATTTTTTCTTACTTATTCTTGCAGATTTTTAAACTTAATTAATTAATTAAATTAACAAAATTAACCCCACCCAACCCCCTCCAAAATTTTCCCCCTCACTTTTCTGGCCTTTTGTGTCTAAATCACCTATGAAGAGACCTAAAATAAAAAACGAAAACACACCCCCACACAAACACACACCACACACCACACAACACACACAAAACAAAAACATACACACTCCAACAAAAAAAAACTTTTTTGTCTTCAAAAGAGGAAATCTTACCTGCCATTAAGCGCCTACAAGTCGGGCACTTTTCCTCCGAGGGAAAAAAATTTTTCTCTTTTAAAAGTCTTCTGGGAGAGAAAACCCAAAGGGAGGCAAAAGAAAAAAATAGACAAAAGATGGTGACGGAAAAAAAACAAGGCAGAAACAAAGAGAGAGATAAACAAAGAAAGAGAAAAAAAAGGGGGGAATTCCTAGCACAGAATTTGCAGAAGATGGGGAGGCTATTTATACGTCAGTTCCCCGGGGCATCCCGGGGGGTGGGGTGGGGGGTGGGGGGGGGAGGCAACGAGTTAAAGTGAGATGTGAAAAAATGACAACTAAGTTGTCAGGGAAGAAAATGACACACTACACACAAGTTCGAAACGCAAGGGAGGGGAATTAACACGCCCCTTTTCGTCTGGAAGGCTTTGCCGGGGAATTAAACCTTCCCCCCGACGGATTTTTTCTTGTGATTTTCCCTTTCCCTTTTTTTGGCCAGGTTGGACTGTCTTTGTGTTGGTGTGTGTGTGTTGTGTGGTGTGTGTTGTGTTGTACGTGTGCGTGTTTTGTGGTGTGTGTGGGGTTTTAATCTATACATTTTTGCCTTTTTAAGGAGAAAACCCCTGCAGCATGAGAGGGCAATAGAAACTAAAGCAACAGAGAGAGAAAGAGAGGGGGGAGGGAGATAGAGATAGAGAGAGAGAGGGGAGGAGAAAAGAAGAGAAAAAAAGAAGAAGAACAACAAAAACAAAAACAAAATAAGAACAAAAAAAACAGGAAAAAGAAAACAGGAAACGGAGAAAAAAGCGGGAAGAGAGGAGCAGAGAGAAGAATTTGAAAATTTGAAGAAGAAGAAGAAGAAGAAGAAGAAGAGGAAGAAGAGAAGAAGAAGAAGAAGAAGAAGAAGAAAAAAATCGCGAAGAAGAAGAAGAAAAAAAGAAAAAAAGAAGAAAAGAAAAAAGAAGGAAAAGAAGAAGAAGAAGAACTAAAGAACCGAACAAGAACAAAACAAGAAAACAAGAAGAAGAAGAAGAAGAAGAAGAACTAGAAGAACAAGAAGAACAGAAGAACAAAACAAGAAAATTGCGAAGAGCTCGAAGAAGAAGAAAAAAAAAAACAAGAAGAAAGAAGAAGAAGAAGAAGAAAAAGAAGAACAAGAACAAAGAATTGCGAAAATCGCGAAGAAGAAAAAGAAGAAGAAGAAGAAAAAAGAAGAAGAAGAAAAAGAAAAAGAAGAAGAAGAACGAACGAACGAACGAACAAAAAAAAAGGAAAAAATGGGAGACAAAGAAACAGAGACATAAAGACAGACAGAACGCATCAGGCGGCCAAAACAACGGGCATCAAAAAAAGGAGAAAATAAAACATCCCTCAACAGACCCCATCAATTCCCATCACCGTCATCATGCCACACGAGGGCCAGAAAAGACAACCCTGGCCTTCAACCGCTTGAACAGAGTGAACGAATAACCCTCCCCTCCCTCCCCCCCCCCCCTCCCTGAAAACGCAAAAACCATAACTTTCCATTCCCTTCCATTAAATTTTAATAATATTATGCCTTCCGTAACTTGAGGAAATCTGTAAACTGATGACGTGAGGAAAATTGCTTCCGGAAAAATTTAAAGATCCCCTCTAAAAGACCATAGTGGATGCACAGACAACCATTTCTATGTGATAGACAATAAGAACCATCATCACATGAAAAAGGGAAAGTTTTCACAAAGGGTTTGTTGAGGAGCGAGGTGTCACTGACTTTAACCCCTTTTCTAGGGGGGAGCATAAGAGGGGGCGCCCATCTCCTTTTCCCTCCCCTCGCTGTTTAACCTTTTCCAATTTCCCCAAAGAGGGCAGGAAACCCCTTTACAGCTGAGGAACTGGGGGGCGAGTGAAGCCAAGGTAGCAAACGGGCACCCCCCTCCATTTTTTTAACCCCCAAACCCCGCTGCTTTAACCTTGGCTGGGGGAAACGAGTGCTCCACCACTGAGCTATTTCCCCCCCCATAACAACAACAAAAGAAAAATAAAAAGCTGGACCCCTCCCCCCCCCCCCCCCCCCCCCCACCCCTCACACCTTTCCCATTTAAACAACTAATTTTTCCCGGGGGGAGTCGGGGGGCCTGTCAGTATGAATACCTCCCCCACCTTAGGAAATTTTGTCGGGGGGACTTTTTCCCGTAAGTCTTTGGGGGGGGGGGGCGGGGGAGGGGGGGGGGGGGGGGGGTGGTGGTGCGGGGGGGGTAGAAAAATGGACCAAAAAAGTCAAAAAAGAACAAAAAGGGGTGTAAAAGAAGAAAGGAAAAAGAGGGAGAACGAAAGGAAGGGGAAAAAAAGAGGGGAAATTTCCCCAAAACGGAATTTCCGAAGGTGGGGATGCTGTTTTAAAAATGTAGCCCTCCCAAGCATCCCAACGGCCGGGGGTGGGGGGGGTGTGGGGGTGGTGGGGTGGTGGTGGTGGTGGGGGTGGTGGTGGGGGGGGGGGGGGGTTCTCCTGTTTTTTTTGTGGAAAAGTTTTTTCTTAATTCTGACTTTCCCGACTTTTTTTTTTTCTCCCCTCGCTCTTAAGCCCCCCCCCCCTCCTCTCTCCCCTCTTTCCTCCTCCTCCCCTCCTCCCTCCTCTCCCCCTTCTCTCTCCCTCTCCCCCCTCTCCTCTCCTCTTCTCTCTCCTCTCTCCCCTTTACATATAATTTGAAAAAGTATAATCAAAATGAGTGTTGATGGGGTCGCAAACTGTTTTTTGGGAATTTATTTTTGGATATTAACCTGAAATACACACAAAAACACACCTCTGTTTTTCCTGTCCCCTTCTTTTCTCTCCTCAAAACCCTTTTATCGTCCCTTATTCATAGTAATCCTATGAAGGATTCAATTTTTTTAAATTTTTAATACTTTTTTTGGACTTGCCTCTGTACTTAAGTTTTAATGATGCCCATTTTAAAATCTATAATTATGTGTAACAAGTATGTGAACCATTTGACAATGTTTAGATTTTATCTTTTTTACTTATTAAGTTTGGTTTGGGTATTTTTTTTGGGTTTGTTTTTTTCTTGTTGTTGTTGTTGTTGTTTGTCTGTTTTTCTCTTTTTTAAACATCTTTTTTTGTTTGGTTTTTTTCTTCTTTTGTTTGTTTTTTTTTGTTTTGGTTAGGGTTTTTTTGGGGGGTGGGGGTAGGGGTGGGTATTTTTTTTAAAAAATTTTCTTTTAATTACTTCTTTGGGGGGGGGGGGGGGGGGGTTGGGGGGGGGGGGGAGCTGTTTTGAAAAGGGTTATTTCCCCTTTTTTTTAAAGTGAGACGTATAAGTATTGGGGTTTTTATTTTTAAGAGTACCTAACGGCGGGGACTGGATTAAAAAACCACATTGTCTTATTCATTATCCTCGAAAAAAAAAAATTTGTCATTGTCATTGTCTCCTCCTCCATCCCTCTCCCTCTCCATCTCTCCGAAATCTTTTATTTAAATTTTTTAAAGGAAAAATGCGGAGAAAAAAAACCCAAACAAGGAAAAAGCAAAAGGGGGGAGCGCGCAATGAAAGAGGGAGACGGGGGGAGGGGGATGAATTTAAGAAAAACCCTTTAAGGAATCCAGCGATTAAAAAAAAAAACAACAACAAAACACACAACACCCCCAACACACACAAAACACAAAACAAAACACACGCACACAGACACACACAAAACATATACAAACACACACACAACACAAAACAAACCAACACAAAACACATAGAAAAACACACACAAAAAACAAAAACACAGACACACACAACACAACACACAAAACACATACAAACCCCACACACACAAAAACAACACAACACACCACTACAAAAACATACCACACACCACACAAACCACAAAACACACCACACACACACACACCCCACACACACACACACACCCACAACACACCCACAAACCCAAAAAACACACCCAACACACCACCAACACACACCACACAAACACACACACACAACACAACACACAACACAAACAAAACACCACACACACACCCCCCACACACACACACACACACACACACACACACACAAAAACACACACAACACAATAACAAGTGGGAACTGGGTTTGGAAAATCGTAGGAATAAATTTTAAATTTAAAATGTTGCATTGCGTTTTCTTTCCTTTTTTTATTCTTAAAAACGGGCTAAAACTTCCCCTTTTACCAAAAAACTCTGTCTCCTCTCTCCTGTCTCTGTCTTTTTCCCTCCCTCTCTCCCTCCCCCCTCTCACTCTCCCTTTTTCCCCCCTTTTCTCTGTATTCTCCCTATTTAAAAAACCCTTTCACCACACACACACCCCCCCCCCCCCCCACACCACAAACAACCCCCCCCCCCCCCCCCCCCACAACACACAACAACCACCTCTCTCTCTCCCCTCTTTCAAACACAACAAAAAACACTCTCGTTTTGTCCACACAACAACAAAACACACACACACACACACCCAAAACACACAACACACACAACCACACACACACAAGGGACAACCACCCTCTCTCTCCCCCTTTCCCCCCCCTCTGTCTCCTCCTCCCTCCCTCCCTCTTCTTCTTCCCCCCCCTCTCTCTCCCCTCCCCCCCCTCTTCCCCCCCCCCCCTTTCCCTCCCCCCTCCCCCCCCCCCCCCTTTTCCCCCTCCCCTCCTTCACCCCCTCCCCCCTCCCTCCCCCCTCTCCCCCTTCCTCTCCCCCCCTCTTTTCTCCCCCCTCCCCCCCCCCCCCCCCTTTTCCCCTCCCCCCTCCCCCCCCTCCCCCCCTCCTACTCTCCCGTCTCCCCCACCCCACTCCCTCACTCACACATAAAAAACAACCCCCCCCTCCCCAAATTTTTTGACCCTTTTTTCTCCTTTTCCCCCCCCCCCTACCCCCTGGAAGGTGGACAGGAGGGTTTACATGTTCTCTGGCCATAAGTCAACAGTAAGGTTCCGGGTTCGATTCCCAGCCTCACCTTTTTTTTGACAACCAAAAAAAAATCGAAACTGGAATGTCATAAGTCCTCTGGGTGAGACTAGGACTAACCTAAGGCCCCAATTGCGAAACGCAGGCAATGAACATCTTGTGCAGACGTTAAAAAAACACCGTTGAGGCCTTTTGGAAGAGTAGATAGGTTCATTGGTATTGTGTGTGGGTAGTCTAGGGGTGGGTTAGGGGGGTTAGGATCTTAGTCTGGGTAGTAGTGGTTTTAGAGGAAACAGTTGTATGTTAGGATCAGATGGGGTCTCGGTGAAGCGGTAGGGTATGGGTGTAGGGTTATAAGGGGTAGGATTTGTGGTAGGGGTGGGTTTGTTCGCCCCCCAGTTGGTAGGAAGTAGGTATAGTAGGAATGTTAAGGGGTAGGAAACAGATGTATGTATGTTTGTTCGTCTCGTGTTTCGACGATGACTCAAAACAGCAGAGGAGGCAGCTGCTGTTTCGGAAATTGGGCATGGCAGGGAAAATTTGATTTAGTGGAGATTGCCTTTTGCCCACAGCACAATCCCCCACTCTTCGAGGCCAAAGTGGGCATAAGGACAGTCAGCGGTGGAGATGTTCTCGAGGGCCGCCACCATACCAGGCCCCAGGGCTGCAGATCATCAGGACTGCGCGAGTCAAGCCTCTAGTCGGAGAGTAATTGTCGATCCATAAAGACTAAGCTGGTAAATTGGAATTCCATGAGTGTTTGGGAAGAAGCCACTGGTATACAGTGTTTGCCCCAGCGTCAATGGTTTAATCGAGAACTGTGATATTAAGCCAGGCGCTTGTCGGAATTTAGGAACAGATGGACAGGGAGGAAAAAAAACACCCAGGCTTGCAACGAGGTGTTCGTGTTTAGACACCCTCCCCGAAGGTCGGAATGCAGTACCTAAACGGTGGGAGGGAAAATACTGTCGCTTTGGCGACCCATCGACCCGTGGGGAGCGAAACCTGGGAGCTATTGCGGAGGAGGCCAAAGGGTAAAAACTTGTCCTCAAAGGCCATGTGACCTGAAGCTGACAGGTTCTGCTGGAGAGTTGGACACAGAGGTGTTATGAAACAGCCACTGTCTTGGGGGACGGAAAGACGTGATACAGACAGCGCCTCTCTCAGAGACGTGACAACTTTTAAAGGGGGAATGGAATAATACGTTTGTTTATGTAGGATGATTTTAACACAAGACCCCACCAATACCAAACAAAACAAAAAAAACCCAATAAATCCCCAATAAAAACAAAATAAAACAACCAAAACCAAAACAATAAAATCCTGTGTTTTGGTGGTTTACTAAGATACAGCAAACTGTGCAGCAAAGGTTTTCCAAGTGGGAAGAGCCACTTTTCCAAGTTGGAAGAGACACTTTGCTCATGCAGCACGAGGCCAAAGAGAAGGAGAAGAAAGGCTGCAGCCAAGGCGGAACAGGGGACAGACCAGCATTGTCAGACTTCATCTGTGCACCTCCATGAAGGTAGGTAGAGAGAGAGAGAAGAAGAGGAGTGAGATGGGAGAGGAGAGTGAGTGAGAGAAGACGAGAGACCCCCTGGAGAGTCGCAGAGGCGAGGAGGAGAGAGGAGAGAGAAGAGAGAGAGAGAGTGGTGAGGGAGAGAGAGGAGAGGAAAGAGGGCGGAGCGAGATAGAGCGAGGGAGAGAGAGAGAGGAGCGAGGGGGGGGAGAAAGAGACAGAGAGGGTGAGGGGAGAGAGAGAGCGAGGGAGGAGAGTGAGCAGAGAGAGGGAGGGAGAGGAGAGAGAGAGGAGAGGGATTGAGAGAAGGAGAGAATGAGAGAATTCGGTGAAGAGAGAGAGGAGAGAGAGAGAGCAAGATAGAGCGAGATGAAGAGAGAGCGAGGGGGAGAGACGAGAGAGTGAGAGAGAGAGACGAGAGGAGAGAGCAAGATAGGCGAGAGAGAGGAGAGCGATGGAGGAGAGAGAGATGGAGAGAGAGGGTGAGAACGAGAGTGGAGAGGAGAGAGTGGCAGGGAGAGAGAGAGGAGAGAGAGAGATGTGAGGAGAGAGGCGGAGGCGAGAGAGAGAAACGAGATGAGACAGAGTAGAGAGGAGCAAGATAGAGCGAGGATGAGAGAGAGAGCGAGGGGGAGAGAGAGGAGCGTGAGAGAGAGAGAGGAGAGGGAGAGTGAGATCAAGATAGAGCGAGAGAGAGGAGAGCGAGGGGGGAGAGAGAGAGTGAGAGAGAGAGAAGAGAGAGACGAGAGAGAAGAGGAGAGAGAGCGAGAGCCAGATAGAGCTGGGAGAGAGAGAGAGAGAGAGCGAGGGGAGAGCTGGGACGAGGAGAGGGAGAGAAAGAGAGAGAGGAGAGCGTGGGACTGAGTGGGGAGGTGTGAGAGAGACGAGAGAGAGAGTGAGAGGGGAGAGAAGATTGTGGAGAGAGACGTGGGGTGAGTAGATGAAAGAGATAGAGAGAGAGAGAGACGAGGGAGGGGGATGGAGAGGAGAGAGGAGGGAGAGGAGAAGAGAGAGAGAGGAGCTAGCGAGAAGAGAGAGCGGAGGGGTGAGAGGAGGAGTGAGAGGATGAGGGAGAGTAGAAAGCGAGATAGAGCCGAGGGATGAGAGAGAGGAGAGAGAAAGAGAGAGAGAAAGCGCGATTTAGAGCGAGGAGAGAGAGAGGAGAGAGTGAGGGGAGGAGAGGAGGGGGAGGGTGAGGGATGAGGGAGAGAGAGAGAGAGAGAGAGTGGAGAGAGTAGAGAAGAGATTGGAGAGAAGAGCGTGGGAGAGTCGACGTGAGCGAGAAATGAAATTGTGAGGAGAGCGAGAGTGAGAGAGCGAGAGGAGAGAAAGAGTTAGAGAAGCGAGGAGAGTGAGAGAGAAGAGAGAGAGAGAGAGAGAGAGACAATGACATATTTTATTGTTATTCGCTGTTAAAGCCCATTTTACAAGGGGAAGAGAGAGAGAGAGAGAGAGAGTGAGAGAGAGAGAGACGAGGACGAAAGAGGAGGAGGAGAAGAGAGGAAGGAAGTGAGAGTGGAAGAGGAGAGGGGGGTGGAGTAAGAGAACGAGAGTGCGAGGAGAGGGGGGAATATGACGAGGATATTTGGGTGGAGAGATGGAGAATCGAGGGAGAGATGAGAGAGGGATCGAGATGAGAGTGGGGAGGAGTGAGAGGAGATGGGGATGAGATGGAGGAGGGAGGGAGAGAGAGGTGCGAGAAGGCGAGAGGTGAAGAGGACAGGGAGAGGATTGGGATGTGAGAGAAGAGGAGAGAGAGAGTGAAGTGATAGAGATCACCTATGCTCATTGGCATACGGAGTGTCGAGCAAAGAATGGCTGTATTCTGTATTTAGGGAGCTGACAGGGGGACAGAAAAGTCAATGTGAACGAGGGCAGTGTTCACTGAAGTGGGAAAATGTTCAAAGGTTGGAGAGTTGGACGAGGTTGATTTGAAACAACCACTGTCTGGGCCGGAAAATGACGTACTGGCAGACAGCTCCCTCTAGCGGGGTGAATGATATTGTTTTTAAAGGGGTGATAACTCGATTTGTTCTGTTTTTTTGCATGGACTTCTTTTACACTTGTTACGTTTCAGCATTTTTTAAAAAACTCCTCCACCTAACTCCATTCCAATTATTTTGTTTCATTTATTTTTTAAAATAAAATTATCAGTTCCTGTTTTTTCCTTTTTCTCCTTATTTTTCCACAGCGTGGTGTTTAGCTGGTTAAACAATTGGGTTTTAAAAAAACCAACAACCCATAAAAAGCAATTAAGTGCGGGACACACACACATTGCTTGTTGGTTATAGTTTAACATTTTGTTTTATTGTTTACTGGAAAGATTCTGTTAGAAATTGGGATTTTACTGTTCTGTACTTAGGAGTTACTTTAGATTTATGTTTTCTTACTTATTTCTTGCAGATTAATTAACTTAATTAATTAATTAATTAACTAATTAACCCCTACCCAACCTCCAGATATTCCCCTTCACTTCTGGCCTTTCTGTGTCTAATATCACATCTAGTGAAGAGACCTTAAAATGAAATCGAAAAACACACACACACACAAACAAACACACACACACACACACTCACACACACACCACATCAAAACCATACAACAACTCCAACAGCAAAAAAACTATTGTTTGTCTCTCATAAGAGCGAAAATGCTTTACGCTGCCATTAAGGCCCTGACAGGTCAGGCACAGTTCATCTGATGGGAAAGATTTGTTCTCTTTAAAGTCTTTTCTGGTGGGGAGAATGAAACCAAGGATGGCAGAAGAAAAAAATAGGACAAGAAGATGGTGACGGGAAGAAAAGGGAACAAGGCAGAGAAAACAAAGAGAGAGATAAACAAAGATAAGAGGAAAGAAAAGACGGGATTTCCTAGCACAGATTTTGCAGAAGATGGGGAGGCTATTTATACTGTCAGGTTCCCCAGGCATCCTCAGGGGTGGGGTGGGGGGTGGGGGAGGGAGGCAACGAGTTAAAGTGAGATGTGTAAAATGACAAGCAGTAAGTTGTCAGTGGAAGAAAATGACACACGTACACACAAGTTGCTGAAACTGCAAGGGATGAGGGGAAGTTAACACGACCTCTTTCGTCTGGATGGCTTTGCCGGGGGAATTAACTCTTCCGCCTGACTGGATTTTTCTTGTGAGTTCTTTCCCTTTGTTTTGGCAGGTTGGATCTGTCTTTGTGTTGTGTGTGTGGGTGTGTGTGTGTGTGTGTGTGTGTGTGTGTGGTACGTGTGCGTGTGGTTTGTGTGTGTGTGTGTGTGTTTAATCTATTACATTTTTGCTTTTTAAGGAGAGAAAGAAGAATCCCTTGCATGCATAGAGAGGGCATAGAAACATCAAGCAAGCGAGAGCGTGGCGAGGAGAAAGGGAGGGCCGAGGGAGGGAGATAGAGTAGTGAGAGAGAGAGAGGGAGGAGAAGAAGAGAGAAAAAAGAAGAAGAAGAACAACAACAACGAGGCACAAGAAAATAAGAACAAAAAGAAGAAACAGGGTAAAAAAAGAGAAACAGGACGGGAGAAGAAGCTGGAAGAGGAGGAGCAGGAGGAGAAGAATTTGAAGTGAAGTTTGAAGAAGGAAGAAAGAAGAAGGAAGAAGGAAGAAGAAGAGGAAAAAAGAAGAAGAAGAAGAAGAAAAGAATGAGAGAAGAAGAAGGTAAGAAGAAAGAGAAGAAGAAGATAGAAGAATCCTCGCTGAAGAGAGGAAGAAGTAGATGAAGAAGAAGTAGAAGAAGAAGTAAGAAGAAGGAGAAGATGAAGAAGGAAGAAACTAGAAAAGAACAAGAACAAGAACAAGAACAAGAAGAATCAGCCAGAAGAAGAAGAAGAAAGAAGAAGAACTAGAGAACAAGAAGAACTAGAAAGAAACAAGAACAGAAGAATTGCGAAGGAGTCTTCGAATAGAGAAGAAGAGAAAAGAAACAAAAAGAACAAGAATTAAAGGAAGAAGAAGAAGAAAAGAATCAAGAAGAACAAGAAACAAGAAGAAATGCGAGAAGAACGGAAGAAGAAGAAGGAGGACAGAGAAGATGGAAGAAGAAGAACAAGAAGAAAGAAGAAGAAGAAGAGAAAGAAAGAACGTACGAACGAACGAACAGGAAAGAAGACGGGAAGAAAATGGCGAGAGACAAAGTAACAGAGACATAAAGTGACAGAGCAGAACGCATCAGGCGCCCCAAACAGACAGGCATCACTAAAGGAGAAAATAAAAGGTCAGCCCCAGACAGGAACCCACTTATCATCTTCCATCACCGTCCATCATGCCACCACTGATGGCCAGAAAATGACACACCTGGCCTTCAGACAAGCTATGAACAGAGTTGAGACTGATTAAGACCCTCCCCTCCATTGCCCCCGCCCCCCCCCCCCCCCCCTCTCCTGAAAACTATGCAGAAAACCATAACTTTCCATTACATGACCTTATATGTTTATAATATAATAGCCTTACCGTACTTGAGAGAATCTTAAAACTGTTGACGTGAGGAAAGGAAAATTGTCTTCCGAGAAGAATTGAAAAGACCCCTCTCCTCTAAAAGACCATAGTGGATGTACAGAAGAACCAGTTTCCATGTGATACGAGCAATACGAGTAACCATCATCAGCCATGAAAAAGGTTTAAAAATTGTTCACCATAGGTTCGTTGAGGAAGCCGAGGGGGTGTCAGCACGGACTTCACTTCTCTAGGGGCCTCATATTTGAAGGGTGGCGCCCATCTCCTTTCCCTCTCACCCGCTCTGTCTAACTTCCCATGTCCCTAAAGAGGGCAGGTTACCATTTACAGCTGAGTGATGAACTGGGGGACTTGTAGTGAAGCCAAGGTACGCAAACGGTTCACCCATCATTTTGGCAACGAACCACCTCGTTCCGTGACTCTTAACCTTGGCTGGGGGGAAAAGCGAGGTGCTCGACCACTGAAGCTATCCCGTCCCCATAAAAACAACATAGCAATTGAAAATTTAAAAAGCTTGTGACTCTGCCTTCTCCCCTCCCCCCCCCCCCCCCACCCCTCACTCCTTTTCCCATTTGAATCAACTTTGTTTTCCCGTTGGGGGGATTGTAAGGGGGGCCCTCCTGTCAGTATGATACCATTCCCCCACCTTATGGAAATTCTGTGCTGGGAGAGGACTGTTACCATGTAAGTCTTTGGGGGGGGCGAGGGGCGGGAGGAGAGGGGGGAGGGGGGGGGAGGGTTGAGTGCGGGGCGGGTTAGTAGAAGAATGGCCAAAAGTCAGAAAAGGACAAGAAAGGGGTTGTAATGTATTGTAACAGGGAAAGAAGAGGAACGAGGCAGAACGCAGAGAACCGAAAAAGAGTGGGATAGAAAAGAAGGGGTTCCCAACACGGAATTTCCTGAAGGTGGGGGATGCTTGTTTTATACTGTCCAGCCCTTCCCCAAGCATCCCCATCGGCGGGGGCGGGGGGTGGGTTGGTGTGGTGTGGTGGTAGTGTTGGTGGTGTGGTGGTGTGGTGGTGGTGGTGGGGGCGGCGGGGGGGAGTTCGGGGGGGTGGGGGGGGTTTCTTGTTTTGATGGGTGGGAAAAAAGTAGTGTTTTCTCTTAATTCTGTCTTACCTGGACAGTTTTTTTTTCTCTCTCTCTCTCTATGCCCCCCCTCTTCTCTCTCTCTCTTCCTCCTCTCTCCCTCCATCCTCTCTCTCTCTCTCTCTCTCACTCTCTCTCTCTCTCTCTCTCTATCCCTCTTGACATTAATTTGAAACGTGTATAATCTAAACTTGAGTGTTGATGGGATCGCATATGCTTTTGGGAATTATATATTGGATATTATCTCTGAAATACCACACACACACACTCTCTGTCTCTCTGTCTTGATCTCTCTCTCTCACCTTTTATCGTTCCTCCTGCTACGTATAGTCATAGTATATCCTGATGAAGGATTCATATTTTTATAATTTTCTATACTTTATTGGGAAATTGCCTCTGTACATAAGTGTTAATGAGTGCCCTCCTATTTCAATATCTTATAATTATGTGTAACAAGTATGTGTACCATTTGTCAATGTGGTAGATGTTTATCTTTATGGACTTATTAAGTTTGGTTGTTGTTATTTTTCTTGGCTGTGTTGTTGGTCTTGATGTTGTTGTTGTTGTTTGTCTGTTTTTTCTCTTTTTTATAATTTTTGTTGTTTGGTTTTTTTCATTCTCTTTTGTTTGTTTTGTTTTGTTTTTTGGTTAGGGTTTTTTTGGGGGGTGGGGGTAGGGGGGGTTTGGGGTATTAATTTTTTTTGGATTTTCTTTTAATTACTTGCTTTGGGGGGGGGGGTGGTATTTGATGGGGGAGCTGTTTTGGAAAGGGTTATTTCCCTTGTTTTTATGGTGGACTGTATTAGTAATTGGGTTATTATTATTAAGATGTATCCTAACAGGGCGGGGTCTGGAATGTAAAAACCACATGTGTGCTATTCATTATCCTCGAAATAAAAGATTTGTTCATTGTTCATTGTCTCTCTCCCTCCATCTCTTCCCTCTCATCTCTTCTCGGTAAATCTTGCTTATTGTATTGTTTTTAGGGAAAGTGCGGCGAAAAAATAACCCAAACAAGGAAAAAGCAAAAGGAGAGCGCGCATTGAAATGAAGGTTGGAGACGGGAGGAGGGGGCGTGAATTGTAAGGGACACTCGTTTAAGGAATCACAGCGTGTTAAAATAAACATAAACAACAAACAAACACACCACACACACAACACACACAAATACACAACAAAAAACACGCACACAGACACACACAAAACATATACAAAACACAACACACACAAAACACTAGACACAACACACCAAAACACATAGAAATAGAAAAAACAACACAACCAAAACACACAGACCACACCAACACACACACACAAAACACCATACAAACACACACACCACAACATAACACACCACAACCATAAAATACACATACGCACCACCACCACCACAACAAACACACACACACACACACACACACACACAACAAACACACACACAACACCCACCACACACACACACACACCAAAACACACACACACAACACTCCACACCACAAACACACCACACAAAACACACACAACACACACACACACAACACAAAACACAAAACACCACACACACACCCACAACACACACACACCACACACACACACACACACAACCTCAACACACACACACACACAAACTAACAAGTGGGGAACTGGATTGGACAAAATCGATAGGAGATCAACTTTTAATTGAAATGTTGCATTGCTGTTTGCTTTCCTTTTTTTACTTTTTAAAAACGGGCTAAGTCTTCCCTTTTACAAAAGATACTCTGTCTCTCTCTCTCTCTGTCTCTGTCTTTTGTCCCTCCCTCTCTACCTACCCCCTCTCACTCTCTCTCTCTGTTTCTCTCTGTCATGTCTTCCCTATCTCTACCTATACACCACACACAACCCCCACCCCCCCCCCACACTACCACAATACAAACTACCCCCCCCCCACACAAACACACATCACACTCTCTCTCTCTCTCCCTCTTTCAAACAAAGACACGAACATCTCTGTCTGTCCTACACACCACACACACACTCACACACACACACACACACACACCACACACAACACACACACACCAGAGCCACACACAACACTCTCTCTATCCCTCCCTCCTCCCTTGGTCTCTCTCTCTCCCTCCTCGGTCTCTTTCCCCCCCTCTCCTCTCTTCTCCCTTCACCCTTTTTCTCTCTCCCCTCCTTCCCCCTTTCCTCTCTCCCTCCCTCCCCCTCTCTCCCTCCCCTCTCTACCTTTTCTGCTCTCTCTATCTCTCCCTCCCCCTCCCCTCCCTTCCCTCCCCTCTCTCCCACCTCTCTCTTTTCTCCCCTCTCTACCCCCCCCCCCCACCGTTCTTACTCACTCTCATCACCCCTCCCCCCACTCTGACTCTCTGTCTCACTCACTCACTCACTCACTCACTCACTCACGCATCGATGATAAGAAATCAAGGCTTGACCTGGACAATGGGTCATTCACGGGCTCGTCAACAGATTGCTAAGTGGATTCTCAAGAGCTTCCTTATTTTCAGACTGCTTCCCGCCCCTACCCCTCCCCAACCCCCCCTCCCCCCCATCTCTGCACTCCCTCTCGCCCCCCCCCCCCCCCCCCCCCCCCCCCCACACAAGCCTCCAGTTCCTCCTACCATCATCCTTCCACTCCTCTCTCCCTCCCCACTCTCACTTTCCCTTATCCATGCGTAGGCAAATGTATATAGCGCCAATCAACATGCTGCATGCAGTGACTGTGCTTTGAAAAAACAGTTCTATAGTCTGAAAAAAAAACACAGTCTTTAGAACTGAAAAACACAAGTCTGAGACTCATGTCAACGTTGATATAAATGAGTATACTTGCGGTGCTGTTGTTCTGTTGTGTTAAGTAAAAAGTAAGCGTTTGTCACCAGCCTGTCAGCGTGCTTGTATTGGCAGCTAGACCAGCGATCTACCCCTTCTGTTTATCCTCGTTTAATATGTTGGGGTTTATTTGGGGGGGGTGGGGGTGATATTTTAACATCTTTTAAATACTTTAGTTATCTTATTTTCACCTGTTTACGCGATTTTGTGCAGCTGCAGGCCCATGTTCTGTGTGTGTGTGGTGGTTGTGTGTGTTGTGTGTGTGTGTTTGTGTGTGTGTGTGTGTGTGTGTGGTGTGATTGGTCAAGTGGTTGTGTGTGTATGATGGTTCAAGTGTGTGTTGATTGGTCAAGTGTGTGTGTGTTGTTTAGGTGGTGTGTGTGTATGATTGAGTCAAGGTGGGTGTATGCTTGAATGGTTCAAGTGTGTGTGTGTATGTTGTGTGTGTGTATGTATGATTGTCAAGTGTGTGTGTGTGTTTGTGTCAAGTGTGTAGTTTGTGTGTATGGTGTGTATGATTGTCAAGTGCGTGTGGTGTATGATTGGGCAAGTGTGTGTGTATGATTGGTTCAAGTGTGTCTGTTTGTGTGTGTATGATTGGTCAAGTGTGTGTAGTGTATGATGGGTCAAAGTGTGTGTGTATGATTGGTCAAGTGTGTGTGTGTGTATGTGAGTGTGTGTGTATCGATTGGTCAAGTGGTGTTGTGTATGATTTGGTCTAGTGGTTGTGTGTATGTGTGTGTTGTGTATATGTATGACTTTGGTCAAGTGTGTGTTATGATTTGGTCAGTTCTGGGTGTGTATGATGTGTATGATTGGTCAAGGGTGTGTGTGGTTATGATTGGTCAAGTGTGTGTGTGTGTTATGATTGGTCGTGTGTTGTGTGTTATGATTTGGTCAAGTGTGTGTGTTATGATTGGTCAAGCTGTGTTGTGTGTTTGATTGGTTCAAGTTGTGTGTGATGATTGAGTCAAGGTGTCGGCTGTGTGTATGATTGGTCAAGTGAGTGTGTGTGTGTGTGTGTATGTGTGTGTATGTGTGTGTATGATTTGGGTCAGTGTTGTGTGTATGATTGGTCAGTGTTGTGTGTATGTGTGTGTGTGTGTATGTATGATTGGTCTCAAGTGTGTGTATGATTTGCGTCATGTGTGTGTTATGTGTGTTTGATTGGTCAAGTGTGTGTGTGTATGATTGGTCAAGTGTGTGTGTGTATGATTGGTCAAGTGTGTGTGTGTATGATTGGTAAGTGTGGTGTGTTTGATTGGTCAAAGTGTGTGTGTTTGTGTTTTTATGATGGGTCAAGTGTGTGTGTGTGTGTATGTATGATTGGTCAAGTTGTGGTGTATGATTGGGCCAAGTGTGTGTGTGTGTGTGTGATGGTCAAGTGTTGTGTGATTTGATTGGTCAAGTGTGTGTGTGTATATGACTTGGTCATGTGTAGCTGTGGTATGATTGGTCAAGTATGTGTGTGTGATGATTGGTCAAGTGTGTGTGTGTATGTTGGTCAAGTGTGTGTGTTTGATTGTCAAGTGTGTGTGTGTATGATTGGTAAAGTGTGTCGTGTGTGTATATTGGTCAAGTGAGTGTGGATGATTGGTCAAGTGTTTGTGTGTGGATGATTGGTCAAGTGTATGTGTATGATTGGTCAAGTGTTGTGTGGTGTTTATGTGTGTGTGTGTTTATGATTGGCAATAGTGTGTGTGTACCGGACTTGGTCTTGTGTGTGTGTTGTGTGTATGTGTGTGTGTGTATGTATGATTGGTCAATGTGTGTGGGTGTGATTGGTCAAGTGTGTGTGTGAGTGTATGTGTGTTATGATTTTGGTCAAGTGCAGTGTGTGTGTTGTTGGGAAGTGTGTGTGTTAGGATTGGTCAAAGTGATGTGTGTGTATGATTGGTCAAAGTGTGTGTGTGTATGATTTTGGTCAAGTGTGTGTTGTGTATGATTGGTCATGTGTGGCTGATGGGTGTATGTGTGTGGGTGTGTGTATGGATTTGGTCATGTGTGTGTGTATGATTGGTCATGTGTGTGTTGTGTGTGTGTGTGTGTGTATGTATGATTGGTCAAGTGTGTGTATGATTGGTCCATGTGTGTGTGTGTGTGTATGATTTGGTCACGTGTGAGTGTGTATGATTGGTCAAGTGTGTGTGTTGTATGATTGGATAAGTGTGTGTGTGTATGATGGTCAAGTTGTGTTTGTGTATGATTGGTCAAGTGTGTGTATAGGTGTGTGTGCTGTGTTTATGATGGTCAAGTGTGATGTGTGTGTGTATGATTGGTCAAGTGTGTGTGTATGAATTGGTCAGTGGTCGTGTGTGTGTGTGTAATTGGTCAAGTGTGTGTGTATGATGGTTCCAAGTGTGTGTTGTGTATATGATTGGGTCAAGTGTGTGTGTATGATTGGTTTCATGTATGTGTGTGTATGATTGGTCAAGTGTGTGTGTGTATGATTGGTCAAGTGGTGTGTGTGTGTATGATTGGTTCAAGTGTGTGTGTGTATGATTGTTCAAGTGTGTGTGTGTGTATGATTGGTCAAGTGTGTGTGTGTTTGTTTGGTCAAGTTTCGTCGTGTGTGTGTAATCTTGTTGGGTTCAGTGTGTGTATAATGATTGGTCAAGTGTTGCGTTGTGTGTGTATGACTTGGTCAAGTGTGGTGTGTGTGTATGATTGGTTCAAGTGTGAGTGTATGATTGGTCAAGTGTGTTTTGTGGTATGATTGGTCAAGTGAGGGTGTGTATTGTGTATGATGGTCAAGTGTGTGTGTGTATGATTGGTCAAGTGTGTGGTATGTGTATGATTGGTCAAGTGTGTGTGTGTATGATTGGTACAAGTGTAGTGTTGTGTGTATGATTGTGTCATGTGTGTGTGGGTTATGATTGGTCAAGTGTGATGTGTTGTATGATTGGTCAAGTGTAGTGTGTGTGTGTGTTTATGATTGGTCCATGGGTGTGTGGTGTGTGTGTGGGTGTGTGTGTATGATTGGTCAGGTGTGTGTGTCGTGTGTGATTGGTCAAGGTGGTGTGTGTTGATTGGTCATGTGTAGTGTGTGTATGATGGTCAAGTGTGTGTGTGTAGGATTGGTAAAGAGTGTGTGTTGTGGTATGATTGGTCAAGTGTTGTGTGTATGATGGTCAGTGTGTGTGTATGGGTATGATTGGTTCTCTGTGTGTGTGGTTTCATGATTGGTCAGTGTGTGTGTATGTGTATGATTGGTCAAGTGTGTGTGTGTGTATGATTAGTCAAGTGTGTGTGTGTATGACTGTAAGTGTGTGTGTGTGTATGATTGGTCCAAGTGGTGTGAGTGTGTGTTTATGATTGGTCAAGTGTGTGTGATGTGTGAGTGTTTATGATTGTCAAGTGTTGTGGTGTGTAGTGTGTGTGTATGATTGGTCAAGTGTGTGTGTGTTATGATTGGTCAAGTGTGTGTGTGTATGATTGTGGTCAAGTGTGTGTGGTATGATTGGTCAAGTGTGTGTGGTGGTGTGGTGTATGATTGGTCAGTGTGTGTGTATGTGTATGATTTTCGGTAAGTGTGTGTGTGTGTATGATGGTCAAGTGTGTGTGTGTGTGTGTGTGTGTACAACGTGTGTGTGTGTGTGTGTGTGTGTGTGTATGATTGGTAAGTGAGTGTGTTGTGTGTGTGTGATTGGTCAAGTGTGTGTGTGGTGTGTGTGTGTGTAATGTGTGTGTGTGTGTGTACACGTGTGTGTGTGTACACGTGTGTGTGTGTGTATGATTGATCAGTGTGGGTGTGTGTGTGTGTATGATGGTCAAGTGTGTGTGTTGTGTGTGGTGTGTGAGAGTGTGTGATGGTCAAGATGTGTGTGTGTGTGTGTGTGTGTGTGTGTGTGAGTTGGGTGTGCGCGCACTGTATGACGTTTATAATGATTATTTTGAGGATAAATTGTGGTCACCAATTATCAAATAAAAAGGGACAATGACGGACGCTATAGTTCGAGTGGTTAAGACCGTTCAACTTCAATCCACGGGTCAGATAATTCCTGGGTTCAAATCTTGCTGGCGTTACAGGTGTTTCAGGATGGGGATTTTTACGATCTCTCAAGGTCAGCTTAAGCGCAGACCTTGGCCAGTGCCTTGGTTCCATTACGTGTATATAGTTACACATTGCAGAATATAAAATAGGCACGGTTAAAGACCCCGTAATTCATGTCAGCGTTCGGTGGGTTTACGGAAACACCCAACATACCCTGCATTACATTAGGGTGGATCGGTGGTTAGAGGTACCGCGCCTGTCTAGAAAGCGAAAAAGTCCGGGTCGGAAGTGTGGTGGTTTCGTATCCGTCTGGCCCGAAACTTTTCCCCCATCATTAGAACCATGAGTGGTGGTTCTGGGCGCTAGTCTTTCGGATGAGGACGATAAAAACGAGGGTCCCGTGTATTGCAGAAAATTATGCAGCGACGTAAAAGAACCCACGGCAAACAAGAGAGGTTGTCCCTGGCAAAAGTCTTAGAAAAAAAAAGCCACTATGATAGGGAAGAAATACAGTGCAGACCCCAAAAAAAAAAAAAGGTGGCGCTGCTCTTGTGGCGACGTGCCCCCCCCGGGGGACAGCCCAATTTCACGCAAGAAATCTGTGACTTAAAGTGGTAAAATAAAAAAATAAATAAATCCCCAAGTCGGAATGGGGCTCCCTTTCATAGTGGGGAAAAAACGGTCGCATTCGCAAAATCTCTCCTTTGGTAAACCTTGGACTCTAGCCGAGGAACGAAAAAAAAAAACCCAAAAAAAAAAAGAACTGAAAACAGACAATCTCATAGCTGTTCAATACCACAAAGCCTGACACATTTTTAAAAATTTTTTTAATTAAAAAAAAGTTCTTTTTTTGCAAAAATAATGGAATAAGCCTTATGTGCTTTGTTACTCCATCCCCCCCGGGGTATGCGGGTTTTTTCAAAATTTTGTATCTGTTCCCACCGGGAACAAAAGGCCTACTTTACGAAAGCGGAACAGATTTAACTGTCGAAAGATTTCGCGTGCCACGGGACCTCGGTTTATATCTCTCCTAACTTTATCACAGCATATTTCTTTGGACAAAAGAAAAAAACCACCACCCTATTTAGGTCTTTAAAAACCCAAAAACTCTTTCGCATTTTAACACTTGTTAGCCCACGTTCCCCCGTGGGATTTCCAAGGCATCTGTCATAAAAAGCATCCCCCCCTTCTGGAAATTCTCTGCTAGGGGGTTTTCCCCCTTGTCTACCCCCTCTTTTTGTCTGCCCTTTACCTTTTTTTCTGTCACCTACTCCTTCTGTCTATTTTTAGTATTTTTTTGTCCATTCTCTGCCTTTACTCCAGGGTTTTTTTTTTTTTTTTTAGAAGATAAAAGATTTTTCTCTCCCCCCGCCAAGTCGGAGCGCGTGCCACAAGAGCGGCGCCACCCATTCATAGCATGACTGTGTGAATGTGCATTAATTGATACAACATACTTCCATTCATCGCTTCACTGAGGAGTGAAGGGGGTGGTGGAAAAAAGTCGGCCTTCCCCCCAGTGGAAAACCCCGCTGGGATAGAACCACTCACCTTTTCATGCAGGACATGTAGGCTTGGAATTTCGCGCGTGCCCATGCACGCACAGCGGCGCGCATGCACACACAGCGACCACACACATACACACACGTGGCACGCAACACCCACACGTAGCGGGCCCCCACACCAAAAAACACACACACTTCACTTCCTTTTCTCACCACAAAAGCACACCACCACACACATACATAGATAGCGCCGCGCACACAACACACATACACACACACACACACCTCTCCACTCTTTTCACATAGGGGGACACACACAAGCAACATACAACACACACCACACACCACACCATCAAATCTCACACACACCTACACAACCCTACACATAGCCACACACACACACACACAAACACCAGCAAAACCCCACAAACACCAGCAACCACACACAACCCCACACAGCAACACACACCACATCACACACACACCCTCAAATCCACACACACACACATAGCGACACAACAAACACACACACACAACCACACACACACCACAAAACCACACACACACACACACACAGACCACCCCCCCACCCCATCTACACACACACACACAGATCAACACACCAAGATAACACACACACACACCCAAACATTACCCCACACACACACAACAAAATTACACACACACTCACACACAACACACATTAACACACCCCTCACACACCACACACACACACACACACACACACACACTACACACACACACTTTTGACATTCCAATCCCATTGCAAAACAAATTATGATATGCCCTTTCATAACTGACAGCCAATGAAAGGCAAATGACTGGGGCCCAAATTTTCAAGAAAATGATGTTTTCCATTTTTGACAGAAAGCAGTAAAAATTTTTTCTTTTATATTCTTTTTTAAATTTAGGATAATGGGGAAAAGCCCTTGTGTGCTTTTTTTCATCCATTCCCGTGTATCAGTTTTATACTTTTGTCACCCTTTCCCACGGGGGCACAATGGCCCACCTTCCGAAAAGCGGAACGGTTTTTTAAAGGTGCGCAAATGTTTGCGTGCGTTCGCACACAGGACCTCGGTTTTAAAAG
>CM054165.1:22882413-22907413 GCA_028751875.1 Rapana venosa | reverse complement strand
GAGAGAGAGAGAGAGAAGAGAGAGATGAAGAGAGAGAGAGAGAGAGAGAGAGAAAGAGAGAGAGAGAGAGAGAGAGAGAGAGGGGAAGAGAGTGAGGACTGTATGATGTTTATGCAAGTGCTTGTGAGTGAACACACATACACAAACACACAAAGTTCTCTCTCTCTCTCTCTCTCTCTCTCTCTCTCTCTCTCTCCTCTCTCTCTCTCCTCTCTCTCCTCTCCTCCTCTCTCTCTCTCTCTTTCTGAGTATAGGGTTTATTATTGAGATGTGTCCCCTACGGTCGGGGATTGGGATGTATAAAAAAAAGCACATGAGTGCTTATTCATTATCCTCGAAATAAAAGAATTTGTCATTGTCATTTTCATTCTCTCTCTCTCTCTCTCCTTCTCTCTCTCCCCTCTCTCTTCTCTCTCTCTCTCTCTCCTCTCTCTCTCTCTCTCTGCGTTGAGTGTCTGTCTGTCTGTCTTTATGTCTTTCTGTCTTTCTGTCTCTCCCCTCTCTCTCTCTTTTCTCTCCTCTCTCTCATCTCCTCCCCTCTCTCTCTCTCTCTCTCTCTCTTTGGGACAGGATGTAATACAAGTACATAACTGTCTACTCTTATCCTCGAAATAAAAGAATATTAGAATTTTGACTTGACCTCTCTCTCTCTCCTCTCTCTCTTTCTCTCTCTCTCTCTCTCTCTCTCTCTCTTTCTCTCTCTCTCCCTCTCACCCTCTTCCCCCTCTTTTCCCCTCTCTTCCCCTTCTACCCCCCTTCCTTCCCCCCCCCCTCTCTCTCTCTCTCTCTACTCTCTCTCTCTCCTCTCTCTCTCTCTCTCCTCTCTCTCCATACGAAAAGCTTTTTGCCTGTCTGAGGGAAATAAAAGAGCTTTTGTATCGATAGTTTCTTGTCTGCGGAGGAGGAAAAAAACCGTCCATCGCCCTCTCTCCTCTTCCTCCCCCCTGCTTAACCCCCCTCCCCCCCATCCCCACCACCACCACCACCAGCACCCAAACCCCCACCCTTACCTTCCTCCCCCCCCCCCCCCCCCCTCTCCTCCAACTACCTTACGGTAATTAGGAGAAAAAAGTACTGATAAAGAGAGCTGGTAATGCGAACAGCACTCCCTGTTATCTGTCCATTACTCTTGTCTTTCCTCTCCCCCCCCCCCCTTCCTCCCTACTCCCCCCCACCCCCCCCCCCCCCCCCCCCCCCCCCCCGGGATGCCGGGTGGAGGGGTGGGGTGGGTGGAGCCTGTCAGTATAAAATAGCAAACCCCCACCTTCTGGAAATTCTGTGCTAGGAATTCCCTCTTTTCTATCCCCTCTCTTTCTTTCTGCCTGGTTCCTTTTTCCTTCCTGTCTCCTCCTCTCCTCTCCTCTCTCTCTCTCTTCTCTCTCTCTCTCTCTCTCTCTCTCTCCTCTCTTTCTTTCTCTCTCTCTCTCTCTCTCTCTCTCTCTCTTTCTCTCTCTCCCTCCCTTTCTCTCACCCCCCCTCTATCTACCTCCTGTCTGCCTGTCTCTTGTCTCCCTCTGTCTCTATCACCCTCCCTCCCTCTACCCTTCCCTCCCCCTCTCTCTCTCTCCCCACTCCTCTCCCTCCTTCCTCACTCACTTCTCTCCCTTCCTCCCTCTCCCTCTTCCCCCCCTCTCTCTCCCCCTCTCTCCCCCCTCTCTCTCTCCCCTCCCTCCCTCTCTCCACTCTCTCTCTCTCTTACTCCTCTCCCTCCCTCCCTCTCTCTCTCTCTCTCTCCCTTCCTCCCTCTCTCTCCCTCCCTCTCTCTCTCCCTCCCTCTCTCTCTCCCTCCCTTTCTCTCTCTCCCTCCCTCTTTCCCTCCCCCCTCCCTCCCCCTCCCCTCCCCTCCCTCTCTCCTCACTCTCTCTCTCCCTCCCTCTCTCTCTCTTCCCCCCCCCTCTCTCTCCCTCCCCTCTCCCTTCCTCTCTGCCCCTCTGCCTCTCTCTCCTCTCTCTCCTCTCTCTCTCTCTCTCTGTCTCTCTCTCTCTCTCTCTCTCCTCTCTCTCTCTCCTCTCTCATCTCTCTCTGTCTCTCTGGGCCCCATAAGCCATTAAAGATGGATGTTGCCATCTACTTCAGGTAATTAAATGTGTCCAGCATAGACACCTTGTTCCATAGAGAGAAGAACGGAGGCGAGTTGGGGGGTGTGCGGGACGGGGGTGGGGGGAGGGGGATGTGTACGGGAGGGGTGGTGGTGGTGGAATGGGGTGGTGGGGGGGGGGGGGTGACGTTGTAATTTATTATTGAACGGGTCCCTTTTTCTTCCTGCCCCTGCTGTCTGTCTGTCTCTGTCTCTCTGTCTGTCTCTCTCTGCCTGTCTGTCTCTCTCACTTTCATTGTTGAAATAGCTGATGTTAGACTGGTCATTTTTCTTGATGCTTTGTGGCTTGCTGTCTTCGTACATCAAATAATGTTTATTTCCTGGTTTTGTCTGTACAAATGTACGGTTATGATATTTTGATAATTATGACATATGTCTATTATCTTGTAGGTGAGGAAATGTCTTGCGAATGGATATGTATCCAGGATGTGTGTGTGGGGTGTGTGTGTGTGTGTGTGTGTGTGTGTGTGTGTGTGTGTGTGTGTGTGTGTGTGTGTGTATTATGTGTGTGTGAGTGTGTATGTGTGAGAGAGAGTGTGTGTGTGTGTGTGTGTGGTGTGCATGCGTGGCTATACGTGCGTAAGTGTGTGTGTATGTGTGGTGTGTGTGCACGCGCGCGCGCGCACGCTTGTATTTAGTCTGGACTTTTGGGGGGTTGTTGTTTGTTTAGGGGAGGGGTGTTGGGAAGGGGAGTGTTTTGTGGTTCTTTTTTTCTTGTTTAATTGGTTTTGTTTATTCATTTGATTTTTCGATTTCTTGATTTTTCACTAATTGAATGGGAGTTTTGAGTGAAATATTTCATTGTTATTTGAAATGATCTTGTTTGTTAATTAATTGATTTATAATTATGTGTAAACAAGTATGTGTACCATTTGACAATGTGTAGATGTTTATCTTTATGACTTATTAAGTTTGGTTGTGTTATTTTTCTTGGCTTCTGTTGTTGTTCTTGTTCTTGTTGTTGTTGTCTGTCTGTTTTTTCTCTTTTTTATCATCTTTGTTGGTTTGGTTTTTCCTTCTCTTTTGTTTGTTTGTTTGCTTTGGTTAAGGTTTTTTGGGGGGTGGGGGTGGGGGTGGGGTTTTTTATGGTTTTCTTTTATTTGCTTGCTTTGGGGGGGGGGGGGGGTTGTTGGGGGGGGGAGCTGTTTTGAAAAGGGTTATTTCCCCTTGTTTTTATTGTGAGACTGTATAAGTATTGGGTTATTATTATTAAGATGTATCCCTAACGGGCGGGGACTGGATGTAAAAAAGCACATGTGTGCTTATTCATTATCCTCGAAATAAAAGAATTTGTCATTGTCATTGTCATTGTCACTCTCTGTCTGTCTGTCTGTCTGTCTGTCTGTCTGTCTGTCTTCTTCTTCTCTCTCTCTCTCTCTCTCTCTCTCTCTCTCTCTCTCTCTCTCTCTCTCTCGGTTTTTTTCTCTTTCTGGTTGGCTGTGGCTTTATCTGTCTCCCTCTTTCTCTCTGTTTGGGTGGGTGGGAGTGTGTGTGTGTGTGTGGGATGGGGGGGGGACGGTTTTTGTAATACATTTGAGTTCGAATTTTCTCTCTCTCTCTCTCTATCTCTCTCTCTCTCTCTCTCTCTCTCTCTCTCTGGTTTGTTCTTTTGTTCTTTTGTTTTTACTGTGTGAGTGTACAGGCTATGGGCTTATAATTCTATCATTATGATGTATCCCTAAGGGCAGGGGACAGGGTGTAAAAGAGCACATGGGTGCTTATTCATTTCCTCGAAATAAAAGAATTTGTCATTGTCATTCTCTCTCTCTCTCTCTCTCTCTCTCTCTCTCTCTCTCTCTCTCTCTCTCTCTCTCTCTCTCTCTCTCTCTCTCTCCTCTCCTCTCTCTCTCTCTCTCCCTCTCTCCCTCCCCCTCTCTCTCTCTCTTCTCCCTTCCCTCTCTCCCTCCCTCCCTTTCCAGCCTGTAAACCTACCTGTCTGCCTGTCTGTCAGTCTGTCCCTCTGTCTGTCTGTCTCCCCTCCCCCTCCCCCCATCCCTCCTGCTCTCTAACAATCACGTCAGTGTTTCCAATCAATAGTTCAACCAGTATGGGCCTCCGCCACATGACTTATGGGATTGGATGGAATTAAAGGGCAGGGGGTGGTAGAGTGGTAAGAGTGGGGGGGGGGGGGGGTGAGGGTGAGGGGAGGGGGGGGGTGAAGTCATTTGAGAGGGAAGGGAGGGAGGGAGGAGACTGAAGAGGATGTACTTCATAACACACACACAAACATACATACACACACATACACACACACAGACACACACAAACACACACACACAAACATACACACACACATACACACACACTAACACACACACACACATACACACAAACACACACAAACATACACACACACAAACATACACACACATACACACACACACAAACACACACACATACACACAAACACACACAAACATACACACACTTCCCTCCATCCACTCTCCCTCCATGTTACCCTAAAATTAGAAACAGACGTGCACATACAATGATACATATCCAGGGGTACGTTTCTAATGTTTGTAAAGTAGTAGTGGTAGTAGTAGTAGTAGTAGTAGTAGTAGTAGTATAGTAGTAGTAGTAGTAGTAGTAGTAGTAGCAGCAGCAGCAGCAGCAGCAGCAGCAGCAGTAGTAGTAGCAGCAACAGCAGCATATTAATAGTTGTACTAGTAGTAGTTCTACTGTGGACAGCTGAAAACCGCAAGGATTGGAGGAAGCTGGTTGCAAAGTCTTCAGTGGCGCGTGCCCCAACGATTTATTAAGGCTACACAGGATAGGTGAAAGTGAAGCTGAAAGTGGTCATTGTCCAAAAGTAAAAGTGTAAAGGTAAAGATGCCCCAAAACCTGTGTGGTCATTTATTCTTTTATATCGAGCTTGTCACATCTCTCATTCTTTCACGTTTAGACTACTGTAATTCTCTTTTGGCTGGCCTACCAGCATCATCTATCCACTCTCTTCAACGCATACAAAACTCTGCAGCTCGACTGGTCCTAAGAAAGAAAAAATCTGAACACATCACTCCTCTTTTGCGATCTCTTCACTGGCTGCCTGTCTCACAAAGACTGGAGTATAAAATCAATACCCTCTGTTTCAAATGTCTCCACAAATCTGCACCCTCTTATCTCTGTAACTGTCTTCATCTGTACACTCCATCCCGTTCCCTTCGTTCAGCCGCAGATACTTTGTGCTTTCGAACACCCAGGTTCAAACAAACCACTGTTGGCCGTCGCTCCTTCTCTGTTTCTGGTCCATCCACCTGGAATGACCTCCCTCTTTCACTTCGCCAAAAGCCTTCACTTGATACCTTCAAATCCAGCCTCAAAACACACTTATTTCCTACCTGAGACTTTCCCCCCAAATATCTGTCCCTAATTTTCAACAGCATCTTTCACCTTCTAAATGTTGTTCCGAGTGTGTGTGTGTGTGTGTGTGTGTGTGTGTGTGTGTGTGTGTGTGTGTGTGTGTGTGTGTCGCTGTGCGCCTGTGTGCGTGCATGCGTGCATACGTGCGCGCGCATGGTTTTGAAATCTGTTGTTCATTATGTTTAAGGAGAGTTGCATGCCTGTAAATGATTGAGTGCAAGCGCTTCGATTTGTTTGTTTTTTACAAGATTCAGCGCTATATAAATTCCATATATTATTATTATTATTATTATTATTATTATTATATGGAATAAGCACTCATGTGCTTTTTTACATCCAGTCCCCGTGTGTATGCGGTTTTGTAAATTTTGTCATCTGTTCCTACTGGCACACAATGGCCTACTCTTTCGAAAAGCGGAACGGGTTTAAACGTGTGCGCAAGATATTCTGCGGTCTTAATCCAGTTAATGACATGGACTCCATTTAACGACACCAGACGTTTGACACAAAGAGAGACAGAGACAGGGACAGGGACACACAGAGAGAGAGAGAGAGAGAGAGAGGAGAGATAGATAGAGAGGAGAGGAGAGAGAGAGAGAGAGAAGAGAGAGAGAGGAGAGAGAGAGAGAGAAAGAGAGAGAGGGAGAGAGAGAGAGAGAGAGAGAGAGAGAGGGGGGGGGGGAGATAGAGAGAGAGATAGAGCGAGAGAGGTTTTGAAGTAACGTCACAAAGGGAACAAATATGAACAACGACATAAAGGAGCATTAATTTTTAACCAGGGCTTCATTGATCCAAGAGACTGATTTCGCCTCGCTAGTGGCTGATCAATATTACATGCATTGTTATCAGTTGTATTGCGTTATCATTCTATAACTTTCTGGTCCAAAACTCGCAAACATCAGGCCTAGTCAGTGGACTCCCCCCCCCCCCCCCCCAACGTTGGCATACAAAAAACAACAACAACAACAACAACAATAATAATAATAATAATAATAATAATAATAATAATAATAATATGATGATGATGATGATGATGATGATGATGATGATGGTGGTGGTGGTGGTGGTGGTGGTGATGGGGGGATGATGACGACGACGACAAGAATGATGGTGATGATGATGACGACGACAACGACGATGATGATAATAATAATAATAATAATAATAATAATAATAATAATAATAATAATAATAATAATATGATGATGATGATGTTGATGATGATAATAACAACAACAACAATAATAGCAATAATAAATGGAATTTATATAGCGCTATGTCTTGCAAAGACAAATCAAAGCGCTTTCGTTCAACCTATTCTTACACAGTCACGCAACCAATAACTATCAACAGCTTAAATCAAACAAAATCAAATGTACCTCACAATTAAAGACGATTTGTTTTACGGCTTGTCGAAATCTTTTGATCTCATTAAGAATCAAGTGATGTGATTAAAGAGTTTGCAAGAAGAGGCAAGCTCAGACAAAAAGGTAAAGATGTCCCATAACCTAAGTGGTCGTTGGGGAGCGAGGCATCAGAGACCTCAACTTCTCTAGGGGCCAGTATATTGAGGGCAGCGCCCATCTCCTCTCCCTTGCTGCTTTACCTTCCCTGACCCTAAAGAGGGCAGGTACCCATTTACAGCTGGGTGAACTGGGGAAGTGTATTGAAACCAAGGCACACAAACGGTCACCCATCCAAGTGGTAACCACGCTCGATGCTGCTTAACCTTAGCTGGGGGAAAGCGAGTGCTCTGACCACTGAGCTATCGCGTCCCCCGCTTAGACATACGCAAGGCAAAATCTGTATGCTGTATTGAGTGATATTGTGTTGTGTTGGTTTATGTTGTGTTGTGTTGTATTGCATTGTGCTGTGTTGTATTATCTTGCCTGGTTTTGTGTTGTGTTGTGTTTTGTTGCAGTAGGGACAAGATAGCTCAGTGCGCTCGCTTTCCCCCAGCCAAGTTAAGCAGCGTCGAGCGTGGTTACCAGTTGGATGGGTGACCGTTTGCGCGCCTTGGCTTCAGTACAATTCCCCAGTTCACCCAGCTGTAAATGGGTACCTGCCATCTTTAGTGTCAGGGAAGGTAAAGCAGCGAGGTAGAGGAGATGGGCGCCTCCGCCCTCAATATGCTGGCCCCTAGAGAAACTGAGGTCTCTGACGCCTCGCTCCCCTACGACCACATACGTTATGGGACACCTTTACTTTATGTTGTACTGTGCCATGCCGTAGTGTGTTGTGTTGTTTCATGTTGTGTGGTGTTGCGTTATGTTGCGATGTGTCGTTGTGTGCTGTTGTTGTATTGTGTTGTATTGCACTGCATTGTGTTGTAATGGACTGGATTGAACTTTGCTGTGTTGTTATTGCATTCATTGTATTTTTTTGTACATCGTAGCACGACATGGTATAATCTGCGTGGCACTGAAGTGGATTGGATTGGGTTGTATGAATCAGATTTGATTGACTTTGCATTGGTCACAGCAGACAAATTGCATTGCACTGAAATGGGTTGCATTGGATTGGATTCTTGGACTGGTATGCGTTGTATTACATCGGTTTGCATGGATTGGATTGGGCTGTTGTGCGTGGATTACATTGCAATGCACAGTAGTTTTCTTCTTCTTCTTCTTCTTGTTCTTCTTGTTCTTCTTCTTCTTCTTCTTCTTCTTCTTCTTCTTCTTCTACTACTACTACAACTACTACTACTTCTACAACTACTGCTACTACTACCAACCACCACCACCACCACCACCACCACCACATTCCTACTGTACACTTACTAGTACTACTACTACTACTACTACTACTACTACTACTACTACTACTACTACTACTACTACCACTACTACTACTACTTTTACTTCTTCTTCTTCTTCTGTTCCTTTTCTTCTTTCTTCTTCTTCTTGTTCTTCTTGTTCTTCTTGTTCTTCTTGTCTTCTTCTTCTTCTTCCTCTCTTGATCGTTCTTACACCGTCAAATGTGTCTGGGATAAAATAATGGCATGTTCTTTCCAGCTCCTCTCGTGGGCCGTACAGCTTGGTTTGCAGGGTTATCTCTGTAGTCAGCCACACAATCTTCCTCAGGTCGCTGAATAGTGTGCACCTCTGAAGGATGTGCTGGCCAGTCTGGTTTTCTTTACCTCAGGGGAGAAGGAAGGAACGAGTTTTAGCTTTGTGGACATGTGGTGATTTAGCCTGTTGTGCCCAGTGTGGAGTCTTAGAATTAGGACTTTTTCTTTTTTGAGATGGTGGTAGTCGTCCTTCTCTACTCTGGGTCGGGCCACTGATTTAATAATAATAATAATAATAATAATAATAATAATGATGATGATGATGATGATATAATTATGGAATTTATATAGCGCTGAATCTTGTAAAAACAAACAAATCGAAGCGCTTGCACTCAAATCATCCACAACTCTCCTTAAACATAATGAACAACGCACTTCAAATCCATTTGAAGATTTGATGATTGGTTGGGGGGGGGGGGGGGGGGGGGGATTTCATAGAATGTGAAGTTGCTTTCGCACTGTTCATTCTGTGCAGCCTGTTTTGCAAGTTCACTATCATCAACAAGAAATCCGAGACCGTTCCCATGCATGTGTGATATTCTGTATGCGAATGTATCTACAGGCTGATTTATGGCATTTGCTGGTCTGCGCACCAGCACACACAGAAATGATGTATAAAAACAAATAAACAAACACACAAACAAAACAACACAAAAATTCGGTGACAAATTGTCGCGAAGTTTCAAACGTATCCTTTTGAGTATCTTTCCACACAAACAAAGAGTAGACCATCTAACGTTTAAATCTAAACACTTGCGTCTCCATGATAAACTGATATTTTAAAATCTTGATGAGAAGAAGAAGACGAAGAAGAAGAAGAAGAAGAAGAAGAAGGAAAAAAGAAGAAGAAGAAGAAGAACAACAAGAAGAAAAAAAGGAGGAGGAGGAGGAGAAGGAGGAGGAGGAGGATGGTGATGATGATGAGAAGAAGAGGAAGAGGAAGAAGAAGAAGAAGAAGAAGAAAGAAGAACAACAACAACAACAACAACAAAAACAAGAACAAGAACAAAAACAAGAACAAGAAATAAATGTAAATTATACAGTGCTAATATTGAAATCATAAGCATTCCACCCCCACCCACCCCTTCCCTTCCACGTACCCCGAAATCGTGATTGGTATTCTGATTCTCAAAATCTTCCATTTGAAAGTTAATTTATCCCTTTAACTAGGACAGTTAAACGCAGCAAACAAAAACTGACACGTGATCACTCAAATCTAGCAGTTATAAATAATTCATCCATTCATCCTCGGTGAATAATTCATGGCCTGGAAATGGACATCACCGACATCTATCCGGGAACCGTTATTTCAGATAGCACAAAGAAAATCAGGAGTTAACTACCTTAAGAACTAATTATGCACGACTTTTCATATTCAGTATGCTCATGCTCACTCTCTCTCTCTCTGTCTCTCTCTGTCTCTCTCTGTCTCTCCTCTCTCTCTCTCTCTTTCTTTCTCTCTCTCTCTCTCTTTCTTCTCTCTCTCTCTCTCTCTTTCTCTCTCTCTCTCTTTCTCTCTCTCTTTCTCTCTCTCTGTCTCTCTCTCTCTCTCTCTCTCTCTCTCTCTCTCTCTTTCTCTCTCTCTCTCTCTCTTTTTCTGTCTCTCTCTCTGTCCTCTCTCTCTCTCTCTCTCTCTCTCTCTCTCTCTCTCTCCTTTTCTCTCTCTCTCTCTCTCTCCTCTCTCTCTCTCTCTCTCTCTCTCTCTCTCTTTGCCAAAAAGACTGTATTGTTAATGGCAATAAATTACTATGAGTGTTCAGTGTTCTCTCTTTTCCCTCTCTCTCTTTCTCTCGTTCTCTCTCTTTCTTTCTTCTCTCTCTCTCTCTCTCTCTCTCCTCACTCTCTTCTCTCTCTCTCTCTTTCTCTCTCTCTCTTTCCTCTCTCTCTCTCTCTCTCTCCCCCTCTCTCCCCCCTCTCTCCCTCTCTCTCCTTCTCTCCGAACTTAGGCATGGTTGGGGCTTTTGTTATCGGGGCTTCACTTCCTGTAATTTAAAAGCAAACTACCATTTTATTTATTTATTTATTCTTGTATTTCGAGGATAATGAAATAAGCACTCGGCATGTTGCTTGCTTTTTTATATCTTACATGCAATCCCCGTGTGTATGCAGTTTTGTCAACTCTGTCATCCGTTTTGGTGACAAGGTTTCAAGGTTGTTATAGGTTACACAGATGTTTTGTGCATGGTCTTGTCTTCTCCGTATTGTTGGGTGTTGGGTGGTTGTGGTTGAGGTGATGGTCGTGGTGGTGGTGGGGTGCGCTTGTTTGTTTGTTTGTTTGGTTGGTTGGTAGGTAGGTAGGTAGGTATGTTGATTGGTTGATCGGTTGGTAGGTAGGTTGGTTGGTTGGTTGATTGGCTGGTAGGTAGGTTGGTTGGCTGTGAGTCTCTTTTGTCTCTTTGTTTTAGCCTTTTTTTTTTGGGGGGGGGATGCTTTTCTTTTCATAATCTTCCCAGGAATCACGTAGCCTCATCATAGCGACTGTACCAAATACAATGTTAAAAAGAATTACATTATCGGTAATTCAGAAAGTTCTTAGTGTTCAACAGGGAACAATCCTGTCGCTATTCTTTCTCGAATTATGCCTTTGCCAAATTTAACCCATCTTAACAAAATGGATCTGAAAGCTGACGCTTAGCACGCAATCAGAGCCGTCTCAGCCAGCCAGACAGACAGAAAGACAGACAGAGACAGACAGACAGACAGAAGCAGAGACAGACAGACAGACAGAAAGACAGACAGAAAAGAGACAGAACAGACGACAGACAGAAAACAGAGGCAAAAGAGGCAGACAGACAGAAGACAAGGAAGACAGAAAGCCCAAAAAGACAGAAGCAGAAAACAAAAGCAGACAGAGACAGACAGAAAAAGACAGACAGAGGCAAGACAGACAACAGACAGACAGAAAGACAGAGGCAGAACAGACAGACAGACAAGAGGCAAGAAAACAGACAGACAGAGACAGACGGGACAGACAAAACAGAGGCAGAGACAGACAGACAGAGAGAGAGACAGAGACAGAGGAGAGAGAGAGAGAGAGAGAGAGAAGAGAGAGAGGAGGGGGTATGGAAGAGTGATTTCATTTATTTGCCATGCCAAGAGTTCTGGGTGCAAGCGGAAAGACACACGTACCGTGGTATGATTTGGGGTAATCCACACGTGTAGTCTTCACTGGTCACAACGTAATAAGTATGTAGTCATTTCTGGTTACGGACTCTGTTTCTCTCTTTCTCTCTGTGTCTTTCTGTCTCTCTTTGACTCTCTCTCCTCCTCTCTCTCTCTATCTCTGGCTCTCTCTGTCTCTCTCTCTCACTCACTCTCCTTCTGTGACTCTCACTTTCTCTCTCTTGTGACTCTCTCGCTCACTTTCTCTCTCTCTCTGACTCTCATTCTCTCTCACTCCCCTCTACTCTCTCTGACTCTCTCTCTCTCTCTGGCTCTCTCTTTCTCTCACTCTCTCTTTGTTGACTCCCTCTGTCCCCCCCCTCTCTTTTCTCTCTCTCTCACTTCTCTCTCCTCTCCTCTCCTCTCTCTCTCTCTCTCTCTGATATCAACAATATCAAATAAATCAACGTAATGACTCAAAAGATATACACACCCACTCTGACACGCACATACGCGCGCAAAATACACACACACACATCACACACACACAGATAGTTAGACAGGCAGACAGACAGGAAGACAGACTGATACAGACACACATGCACAGGAAGATAGAGGAGGGGAATGGGGAGATGGGGTAGTGAGGGAGAGAGAGACCAAGACAGAGACAGAGACACAGAGAGAGAGGCAAACAGACAGAAGGACGGATACAAAGACACAACACAACACAACAACACACACACACACACACACACACACACACACACACACACACACACACACACACACACACAACACACACTACACAACAAACACTAAACACTACACAACAACAACACACACATACACACACTTACTACTCACCCAATCAAGCCGACGGCGAGAACCAAACCAAGGGCGAGAACTCTGCAGAAGGGAGACACTCTACTCCTCCTCCTGCCCTCTCCCGTCCATCCACCCCACTCCTTCCTTCCGTCTCTCCCCTCTCTTCTCCTCTCTCCCTCCTTCATTCTGTTTGGTGGAAGAAGGTAGAAGGTCGAGGTGGTGGCGATGGTAGATGGTGTGATCCTAAGGACCGGAATTTGACGGTTTGTGGTTGGTCTGTTGTTGTTGTTGCTGTTGTTGTTGTTGCTGTTGTGGTCTTCTTCTTGTTGATTTTCGTTTTTCGCTGTATGCGGTTTCAGTAAGCGGTTCGTCCTTTTTTTCTCCTTCCGAACGGTTCACTTCTCTGTGTCTTCTCTGCAACATAATAATAATATGGTCGAATGTAACTTTTTTTTTTTTTTTAAAAGAATGTTCCTATTATTTATTTATTTATTTATACCATTTTAAGTCACGAGATTTCTCTGCGTGAAATTCAGGCTGCTCTCTCTCTCCCTGGGGAGAGCGCGTCGCCACAAGAGCAGCGCCATCCTTTTTTTTTTTTTTTTTTTTGGTTTGCAGCTGTATTTGTTTCCCTATCAGAGTGGCTTTTTTCTACAGAATTTTGCCAGGGACAACTCTCCTGTTGCCGTGGGTTCTTTTTACGTGCGCTGAATAATTATGTGTAACACACGGGACCTCGGTTTATCGTCTCATCCGAAAGACTAGCGCCCAGACCACCACTCTTGGTCTAATGGAGGGGGGGGGGATTTGGGGCCCAAATGGGATTTGAACCACCGCACACTTCCGATCCGGACTTTTCGCTTTCTAGACAGGCGCATTACCTCTAGACCACCGATCCACCTTGTTGTTGTTGTTGTGCATTCTCCAGCTTAACACCCTGGGGGTCACCCAGAATGTGCACTCTGGTTCATTCTCCCCACCTGTCTAATATCGATTTTATGTGAACAGACGTAAGATTGAAGACCAACTATCCTACCTGAGAATCCCTGCCAGAGACTGAAAGTGGCACAGTGAATGGGAAGTTTGCGTGTAGGACTGTTTTCAAGTACCTCGTTATATAGGCAGCCATACTCAAACAGGCCATGTTGTTAGTTTTAGTTGTTAATTAATTGATTCTTGTTGTTTATTGACCAGAACAACTTGGAAACAACAGCCCTCGAACGGTCAGCCTGGAGACAGACTGTGCAGAAAGGTCTCTCTAAGTTGGAAGAGACACTTGCTCAGCAGCACGAGGCAAAGAGAACGAGAAGAAAGGCTGCAGCCCAGGCAGACAGACAGACCAGCATTGTCAGACTTTATCTGTGCCCTCTGCCAAAAGGACTGTAAGAAAGAAAGAAAGAAAGAAAGAAAAAGAAAGAAAGAAAGGAAAGAAAGAAAGAAGGAAAAAGAAAGAAAGGAAGGAAGGAAAGAAAGAGAGAAAGGAAAGAAAGAAAGAACGAACGAACGAAAACAAACAGACAAAAAAGAAACAACTACATCACCTCACTTTACATTAAAAATTTAAAAAATTGTCTAAATCTATTCTTTCCCCCGTATCTTTCCTAAATTCAAACTGCAAACCCATCTCGTAAAAACAACAACAACAAACCCAAAACCCCAAATGGAAGCCCCGGCAACACAACCTCACTTCCTCCGCTATTTCATCTTACTCAAACCACAAGTTGTCAATAAATGATTATCTGTAAAGAGCGTGCGGAACTGAGAAACAACAACAATGGCGACATACCCATAAAGCAAACCCTCCCCAAAGATATAAGAATCATAAATATTAACAGTAATTTCCAAATCTATCAAATATCTCTCTCTCTCTCTCTCTCTCTCTCTCTCTCTCTCTCTCTCTCTCTCTCTCTCTCTCTCTGAGATAGAGATAGAGATAGATAGATAGATAGATAGATACATAGATAGATAGATAGATGATGATGGATGGATGGATGGATGGATGGATAGAGAGAGAGATAAACATAAAAAGATACAGGTAACGATGTGACAGCTGGAGGTTTGGAACAAAGACTATCTGCTGACGGGGTAAAATAGAATTGTTCACTTGCCCACAGAAACCAGCCCCTCTACAGATTCAAAGGACAATCGTCGAATCCGGGTATGGTTGGTTGTTTTTTGTCGTTTGCTTTTTTCCCCTACCATCCATCCGGTATACGATCTGAAGTCTGTAGCTAGTACCAATAGACTGCGCTGGTTTGGGCACGTTTAACGGAAAGCAGACCACCACATCATAAAAAGAGCAATGAACTTGGTAGTGGATGGAAAGAGACCAAAAGGGAAGACCTAGCAAAACCTGGGCTGCCTGTATTGCAGATGATCTTAGAGAAAGGGGCATAAATAAGGAGGAAGCTCAAAACAGAGAGAGAGATGGAGAAGGCTCATCAATGTCAAACCTCCCCTGGGAGAAACATGACAGAAAAAGAAAGAAGAAGAGAGATCCATCCGGTATATCATTTTCCATGCAAAAGCCTCTCCAACTTTTAGCGTGCTTCCTGGTCTTGACAGATTCAGTTTTGCCATCCCTCCCTTCTTTCGCCTCTCCCGGCGGTAGTCTTGTTAGACAGTTAAGGGAGGCACCACTGAAGATTTGGCAACCAGCTTCCTCCACACCTCTGCGGTATTCAGCTTTCCGTTTTCAAAGATATGATTTATTAATTTTTTTCCATTAGCACGGAATCAAAATAAACTTTTTTGGATATAATGTGTTAGAAGGGTTTGTTTTTTGTTGTTGGTTTTTGGGGTGGGGTTTTTTGTTGTTGGTTTTTTTGGGGGGAGGGGGGTGGTGTTTGTTGTGGTTTGGGTTTTGTAGGAGGGGTTTTGGGGGGGGGATTTCTCCAAACTGAACTTGGTCATTATTTCTGTCTAGCTTCGTTCATTTTGTGGGTATGTTTGTTTATTTATTTTTTAATTTATTTCTTTTATATGGTATATAAGCATTTATTCTTTTTTAATTAGTCCCGTGTGAAAATCGGTTGTTAATTCGCCATTGTTTCCTACCGGCACACATGGCCTACTCTTACGAAGCGGAATGGATTTACGTGTGGCACGATGTTCTCCACGCGTTCGCACACGGGCTGTTATAGTCTCATCGAAGGACTTTTGGGAATGATCTGCACTGATGTTAACTCAGGGGAAATTCCTTGATGGAATCAAACCCGGATCGCGGATGCGCGCATGTTTAACATAGGCTATCCGATCCGCACCCTGGTTTGTGTGTGTAGTGTGTGTTGTGTTTGTGGGATTCTTGTAGTGTGGTATGTGTGTAGTGTGGTGTCGTCTGCACTGCTGTCCGTCTTGTGTGTGTGTGATGTGAACGTATGAATGAATGAAAGTTGCTTTTACACACCCCGTTCCTCTTTTGTTTTCGTTCCTCGGCTAGAGCTCCGAGGTTCACTAATGCTGAGATTTTGGCGTATCCGACCGTCTTTTGCCCACCATGAAGGTAGCCGCATTCCGACTTCTGGGATGTATGCTGGGTATGTTCGTGTTTCCACGATCCCACAGAACGTCGACATGAATGACGGGATCTTTAACTCGCACTATTTGATGATCTGCATGTGTATATAAACACGAAGGGACGGGATGATAGCCTAGTGGTTAGAACATTGCGCTCGCAATCTGACGACCCGGATTCGATTCCCGCTCAAGGGGGATATCTTCCCCTGGAGTTAACATCAGTGCAGACTCCACTCTCCCCAAAAGTCCTTCGGATGAGACTATAAACCGAAGCCCCGTGTGCGAACACACACAGAACATCTTGCGCACACGTTAAAATCCTGTTCCGCTTTTCGTAAGAGTAGGCCATTGTGTGCCGGTGGGAACAGATGACAATTTAAAAAACCGCATACACACGGGGACTAGATGTAAAAAAGCAACTAAGTGCTTATTCCATTATCCTCGATATAAATAAAGTAAAATAAAATAAAATAAAAGGGAAGTAAGGCACTGGCAGGTCTGCTCCAGAAGCTGACCTGGAGGATTGTAAAAAATAAAAAATAAAACAAACCCAATCCCCCACCCTTAATTCACCAGATGACGCCGCCGAGATTCGAACCCACGACTTCGTGGACCCAAAGGATTGAAGTCGAATGGTCTTAACTGATGTTGTATGTCGCCACGCCAACTGCGGTAAGGACATAGTCATCGCGAAAGGAGTGTCATCCCGTTCCACTCTAACACTTGCCTGACTTTTCACTTCTAGTTCAGACTTCACAGATCCTAAGCTCCTGAAACATCGAACACCCACCAACCTAAAAAAAAAAATCATAAAAAACAACCCATACGAAATAGAATAATCATCGTTCTAGCTCTTCTCTTCGCGCATGACATCTTCTCCACCCCACAAAAAAAACTCAAACACGCAAACTGCAGCTAAAAAACAAAAAACAAACAAACAATTGTAAAACACACAAACATTGCCTACAAACAAACACAAGCACAAATACATAAACAGTAGCTATAAACAAAATCAAAACAAAACTAAAACACGCAAACTGCAGCTACAAACAAAAACAAACAATTGAAAAACACAAAACATTGCCTACAAACAAAACACAAGCACAAATACATAAACTGTAGCTATAAACAAAATCAAAAAAAACTCAAACCCAAAACTGCAGCTACAAACAAAAAAAAACAATTGTAAACACACAAACATTGCCTACAAACAAACACAAGCACAAATACATAAAACTGTAGCTATAACAAAACCCAAAACAAAACTCAAACACGCACACTGCAATTTACAACAAAAATAAACAAAACGCGCGCGCGCGCACACACACACACACCCCACAAAACACACACACACACACACACACAAAACAACACACCACACATCACACACACACACAACAAAACACAAAACTGCAGCTATAAAAAAAACAAAAAAAATCAAAACACACAACACGCAAACTGCAGCAAACAACCAAAAACAAAAAAAACTCAAACCCGTAAACTGCAGCTAAAAACAAAACCAACAAAACTCAAACCCCGCAAACTGCAGCTCCAAATATAAACAAACTCAAAGAAGCAAACTGCAGCTAAAAACAAAAACACAAAACACAAACTGCAGCTACAATCACAAACACACAAACTTCAGCTACAAACATAAACAAACTCAAACACGCAAACTGCACCTACAAACAAAACACAAATACACAAACTGCAGCTACAAACATAAACAAACTCAAACACGCAAACTGAAAGCTACAAACAAAAACAAACAAAACTCAAACACGCAACTGCAGCTACAAACATAAACAAAACAGCAATCACTCAAACTGCAGCTACAAACAAAACACAAACACGCAAACTCCAGCTATAAACACAAACAAACACAAATATACAAACTGCAGCTACAAACAAAACACAAACAAAACAAAACACACAAATTGCAGCTACAAACACAAGCAAACAAACCTGCGAACACGCAAACTGCAGGTACAAACACAAACAACAAAAGTCAAACACGCAAACGAACTACAAACAAAAAAAAAACAAAACGTGCACACACACACACACACACAAAACACACACACACACACACACACACCACACAACACAACACACACACACACAACCTGCAGCTACAAACAAAGCAAACAAAACAAAACACATAAACACGCAAACTGCAGCTACAAACAAAAACAAACAAAAACTCAAACACGCAAACTGCGCTACAAACAAAAACAAACAATTGTAAACACACAAACATTGCCTAAAAACAAACACAAGCACAAATACATAAACTGTAGCTACAAACAAAAACAAAGAAAACTCAAACACGCAAACTGCAGCTACAAACAAAAACAAACAAAATCAAACACGCCAAACTGCAGCTACAAACAAAAACAAACAAAACTCAAACACGCAAACTGCAGCTACAAACAAAAACAAATCTCAAACCTGCAAACTGCAGCTACAAACAAAAATAAACAAACTCAAACACGCAAACTGCAGCTACAAACAAAAATAATCAAACTCAAACACGCAAACTGCAGCTACAAAACAAACAAGCAAAAGTCAAACACGCAAACTGCAGCTACAAACAAAAGTCAAACACGCAAACTGCAGCTAAAAAACAAAAGTCAAACACGCAAACTGCAGTTTTATAAAAAAAAAAAACACCAAACTCAAACACGCAAACTGCAGCCACAAACAAAAATTACCAAACTCAAACACAGAAACCGCAGTTTATTAACAAAAACAAACAAGATTTTAAAAGCGTAAACACATAAAACTGCAGCAAACAAACACCAAAAAAACCAAACCACAAACACGCAAACCGCCGGTACAAACATAAACAAACCAAAAAGGGGAAAAGCTGTTAAAGATAAATCCTTCCCACTGGAGTTCACAAACAAAACTAACAACATCGATAAACGGACAACATGGAGAAAAACGAAGATGAATAACTGCAGCTTAGACATTCACAATACGAGGCTTTAAACACTGACAAAGCGATAAACTACATGCAAACAAAAACATTCTGATATAATTCAAAACAGAAGAAAGGGGTGGGGGTGGGGGGGAATACGGCTAAGTCGGATCTAAAGAAAGAAAGAAAAAAAGGAAGGGAAGGAGGAAGGAAGGAAGGAAAGAAGGAAGGAAGGAAGAAAGAAAGGAAGGAAGGAAGAAAGAAAGAAGGAAGGAAGGAAGGAAAGAAGGAAGGAAGGAAGGAAGGAAGGAAAGAAAGAAAAACAGACAGACAGACAGAAAGAGAGAAAGAAAGAAAAAACAGACAGAAAGAAAGAAACAAACAAACACCCCAAAGTAGCAAAGAAAGAACGAAACAAAGAAATTGAAATGAAATGAAAGAAAGACAGAAAAAGAAAAGGGAAATTTTAAACCCCAAAAGGTCATTAAAAAAACTTGCAAAACGTTTGAAAAACACTAATATTTTCCAAAAACCGCAAAACAAAATAAACCAAAACAAAAAAACGCGGTTTGCCACCCAAAAAACGGACAAAACACGTAGAAATAACAAAAATACGGGATGACAGATTCGGGTTTTTTTCCACTTTAAGAGTCTAAGGAACGAAAAACACAAAGAAAAAATCTCAATAAATAAGTAAAATATAAAAATATAAATTATTTTAAATGCCCGCTTGGGGGAAAATAAATCATCCCTAATACGTTTAATACAAAAAAACGCTGAATCAGATCCCCTGGGCCCTTTTTGTCAGGCGTTTAACGGCGGCACATTTTTCCCGCTCATATGACAGATAACGATAGATGCTTTTCGGGAGCTTTCGACGCCCATAAAAAAACCGACAAAAAGGAAAAAAAAACTGGAACAAATTATACCAAATTTAAAAAACCAAAAAAAATAACACAAACACCCAAACAAAATTTATCACCAAAGACCTTGAAATGGAGACTCGGGAAAAGGAAAAGGGGTCCCATAACCTATAAGTCGTAGGGGAGCGAGGCGTCAAAACCCCTCATTTTCTCTGGGGGCCCGGGCATATTGAAAGGGGACACCCAATCTTTTCCCGGGCGCTGCCCCTTCCCTGACCCTAAAGAGGGCAGGGACCCCTTTACCAGTTTGGGGGGAAATGGGGAAATGTACTGAAGCCAAAGCGCGCAAGGTCAACCCCCCCAAAATGGAACCAAACCCCGACCTGCTTTTAAATTTTTCTGGGGGGAAAACGAGTGGCCCCCGAAACCACTGACTATCCCCCGGGCCCCGAAACCCAAAGGAAAAAGGGACAAACAAAGGTGATAAGCTTCCATCTTTGGGGGCAAGTTCAGCTCATTTGGTTTGAATTAAACCAACTAAGAGCCGGGAAAAAAGAACCGGGTGGGGGGAAATTTAGTGCTAAAAATGAATCGTTTTATTTTTATTTAAATTTTTAAAATTAATTATTTGTTATTATATTATTAAAAAAATTTTATATTCATCATTATTAGTATCATTATTATCATTACTATTATTACGTGTAGTGCTCAGTCTCCTAGACATGTGCTGTGTGGCCACTGTCGTTTTCATCATGTACAGTGTGATAGCATGCATGAGTGTGTTTCCTAACTCTGGCTACACACGCACACACACACACACACACACCACGCACGCACGCGCGCGCGCACAGAGAGAGAGAGAGAGAGGGGGGGGGGGGAGGAGAGAGAGAAAAGCTAGAGTGGGGAAGGAGAGAGAGAGAGAGAGAGAGAGAGAGAGAGAGAGAGAGAGAGAGAGAGAGAGAGAAGAGAGAGAGAGAGAGAGAGAGACGCACAAAGAGAAAGAGGGGAAGCTAAAGAGCGAGAGCGAGAGAGAGAGAGAGAGAGAGAGAGAGAGAGAGAGAGAGAGAGAGAGAAAAGAGAGAGAATCAAACAGACAGAGATATAGAGATGTGTGTATGTGTGTGTGTGTGTGTGTGTGTGTGTGTGTGTGTGTGTGTGTGTGTGTGTGTGTGTTGTGTGTGTGTGTGTGTGTGAATAAGTAAACGTCCTTTCTTATTTTGCATCTCTCTCTCTCTCTCTCTCACACACACACACACACACACAAACACACACACAAACACACCACACACAAAACACAACACACACAAACACACACACACACACACACGCACGAACACACACACATACACACATATATACACGCAGAGATAACCGTGAAACGAAAATAAGACACCAAAAATAAGCAAGAACAAGAAAGTATTATTTTTTTAAGACCAGAAAGAAAACACAACGAAGAGACGTAGAAAAAAGAATGTGAAAGAAAAAGTCACAGAAAAAAGGAAGAAATAAGGAGATGGAAAAAAACCAAAGACAACGAAGAACCAGTAAAAATAAGAACGAGAAGAAAAGGGACAACACCTAACAAGAAAAATGTCCTCCACACGTTATGCAAACAGCCCTCTTCTTCTTTCTTCTTCTTCTTCTTCTTCTTCTTTCTTCTTCTTCTTCTTCTTCTCCTGCTTCTTCTTTTTCTTCTTCTTCACAATTCTACTTCGGTTTTTTTCTCCTTCTTCTTCTCCTCCTCCTTCTCCTTCTTCGTCTTCTTCTTCTTCTTCTTCTTAATTCTTCTTCTTCTTTGCAATTCTTCTCTTTATTCTTCTTTGCAATTCCACTTCTTCTTCTTCTTAATTTTTCTTCTTCTTAATGCTTCGTCTTCTTCTCTCTCCCTTTCTTCTTCTTTCTTTCTTCTTCTTCTTCTTCTTTCTTCTTCTTCTTCTTCTTCTCTTCTTCTTCTTCTTCTTCTTCCTCTTCTTCTTCATCCTCCTACTCCTCCTCCTCCTCTTTCTTCTTCTTCTTTCTTCTTTGTCTTCTTCTTCTCCTCCTCCTTCTCGTACTTCTTCTTTGCAATTCTTTCTTTCCCCCACTTCTAACTTTAACCACTTTCTTCTTCTTCTTAACTTCTCTTAATGCTTCTCTTTCTACTACTCCCTCTACTTCTTTCTACTACTACTACTATCTTCTACTTTCTTCTTCTTCTTCTCTCTTCCTCCTCCTCCTCCTTCTTCATCCTCCTCCTCCTCCTCCTCCTCCTTCCTCCTTTTCTTCTTCTTCTCCTCTCCTTCTCGTAACCTCTCTGCAATTCTTCTTCCCACTTAACTAACTGACACTACTTGCTCTCCTCCTCCTCCCCTCCTCCTCCTTCTTCCTTCTTCTCGGAACGCTCTAGTGTCGTATATAAGTGAAATGCCTGCGCGGCCTAAGCTGACAGTCAGCCCAGCCTATCCGACGTCGGCCTGGCAGAGAATTGTTATCTTTCAAGTCTTTCCGGGCCAAAAAAACAAAATAAAGCCAGGAGAACGGACCCACGAAGGCAAAAACTAGACAAGGAGGAGTTGACAGGAAGAAAAGGAACAAGGCAGCCAGAAAAAGAGGGACGGGGAATAAAGGGCACATAATTTCCAGAAGATGGAGATGTTATTTATAGGGACAGGGCTTCCGGCATCCCCTACGGGGGAGGGAGAGAGAGGGGGGAGGATATTTTTAAAAAATACTAGACAACGAAGATCTAAAAAGAGAAGAAGAAGAAGAAGAGGAAGAAGAAGAAGGAGGAGAGAGGAGGAGGAGGAGGAAAAAAAAAGGAGATGAAGGACGAGGAGGACGAGGAGGAGGAGGAGGAGAAGAAAGAAGAAGAAGAAGAAGAAGAAGAAGGAGAAGGAGGAGGAGGAGGAGAAGGAGGAGGAGGAAGAGGAGAAGGAGAGGAAGAGAGAAGGAGAGGAAGAGGAGAAGGAGAGGAAGAGGAGATAAAGATGAAGAAGAAGAACAACAACAACAACACCAACAACACCAACAACAACAACCACCACAACAACGAGGAGGAGGAAGAGGAGGATAAGAAAAAGAAGAACAATAACAACAATAACAACAACAACAACAAACGAAGATGAATAGGAGGAGGGGAAGAAGAAGAAGAAGAACAACAACAACAACAACAACACAGGAACCATCACCCCCCCAAAAAAAAAAAAAAATTAAAAAAATTGTTCTACAAGCAGTGGGTGCAGAGAGAGAGAGAGAGAGAGAGAGAGAGAGGAGAGAGAGAGAGAGAGAGAGAGAGAGAGAGACAGAAGACAGAGACAGACAGACAGACAGACAGCAACAGACAGACAGACAGGATGCAGAACACGAGGGTGCTAGGTGGGTGGAGGATAACAAATCCTCACTAAAAAATGGGCGAAAACAAATTGCAAGGCATAGCAGGCAGGAGGACTGGATAGAATGGGGGGGGGGGGGGGGGGGGGGGTGGCGGGGGTGGGGGGGGGGGGGGGGGGGGGGGGGGTGGCACACGTACATTTATTTACACACTCAGCAAGAGCACCACAGCAAGATTTCACGCTGAGAAATTGGTGAGATTTAGATGCTACTTGAAAAAAGAATTTAGATGCTGTTTTCGGGAGAAAAAACAAATTCCACCTCTCTCTCTCTGTCTCTCTCTGTCTCTCTGTCTGTCTGTGTGTCTGTGTCTGTCTGTGTCTGTCTGTATGTCTCTCTCTCTCTCTCCTCTCTCCTCTCCACTCTCCCTCTCCCCTCTCTCATCTCTCTCTCTCTCTCTCTCTCTCCCCTTCCTGCCTGTCTGTCTCTCTGTCTGTCTGTCTGTCTGTCTGTGAATCAACGAAGCTTGGCAAAAAAGTTTTCAAACTGAGTATGCCTTTCCATGTTTTGTGAGGATTACCCCCCAAAAAAGAAAGAAATAAGATGAAAGAACATAAGGTAAAGTAATATCAAATAAAATAGCATGAAACAGAATAAAATTAAATTAAATTTAAATAAGACAAAATAACATAAGGTAAAGTCAGATAAAATAGCATGAAATAGAATCAAATCAAATCAAATCAGACGAAATAACAGGTAACGTAAAATGACATAAAAATAGCATGATAAAGAACAGTTTTAAATATTCTTTTTTAATGAAATCAAATAAACGAAACGAAATTCTAGTTTATGAAGGTAAAGAAAACTTACAGTCACCACCAAACCAAACAGCACACTTCACACAATTCCCAAAACCACCCTAAAAATAGCACATGGCGCAACGTCGCCGTCCAACAATGGGAAGCAACTCTAGAGCTATACTTTTTTTTTTTAATTGTATTAGCTTCTTGGCTTGTTTCGTGACAAATCAGTTGGGTGAGCGCACTGCAAACTTCTAGGCAGTATATCATGGGTGACCCGAACCTGGTGGAGTCAATCTGTTTTCAGAATGCATTCTGGGTATGTCTGAGTCATCCATGCCCCCGGCTGTACCTAGCCTACGGTTCTAAGATAGCTGGGTGGGTTTTTAACGTGTACACAAGATGGTATGCTATGTTTTGGCACGTTGAACTCACTCCATAGTCTCAGCAAAAAAACAAAAAACAAAGGAAAAATAAACCTGCAGAGGTATCGATGTTATCTCAAAGATTAAAAATGCCACTTTAAGTCAAGGCAGATTTCTGTGCGTGAAATTCAGGCTGCTCTCCCTAGGGAAGAGCGCGTAGCCACAAGAGCAGCGCCACCCTTTATCTTTTTCTGTTCCTGTCTGCAACTGTGTTCCCCTACCTAAGTGGCTTTTTTAAAACAGAATTTTGCCAGGGACAACTCTCGTGTTGCTATGAGTCTTTTACGTGCATTAATAATTATGTGTAACACACGGGACCTCGGTTTATCGTCTTATCCGAAAGACTAGCACATAGTCCACCACTCATGGTCTAATGGATGAGGTGAAAAATTTCGGGTCCAAACGGGGATTCGAACCACCCACACTTCCGACCCGGACTTTCCGCTTTCTAGGCAGGCGCATTACCCCTAGACCACCGATCCACCACTTCTTCAGTCTTTTGCAGCAGCAGCAGCAGCAGCAGCAGCAGCAGCAGCAGCAGCAGCAGCAGCAGCAGCAGCAGCAGCAGCAGCAACACAGTCATGTTAGGACCGGTGCAGTCTATGATGCTAGACTACAGCTGTGTCCAGTTCTTCGTTCGTTTTGTCTGCCCCTAAGTCTTCCTGTCTCAAGTGGGGTTTTTTTGTTTTTGTTTTTAATTTATTCT
>CM054165.1:22874913-22877413 GCA_028751875.1 Rapana venosa | reverse complement strand
CAACACACACACACACACAAACCACACACACACAACCAACATAGATAGATGATAGATAACAGATAGATAGTGATAAGAAAAAGAGACAGAGACAGAGACAGACAGAGAGAGACAGAGAAACAGAGACAAGAGAGACAAAGAGAGACAGAGACAGACAGAGACACTCAGACGACAGTCACACACATACACACATACACACAGACACACACACATAAATAAATAAATAAATAATAGAGAGAAAACTGAAAGAGAGAGACAACTGAAAGAGAGAGATACACAGCACACAGAAGACAGAGACACAACACACACACACACCAACACACACACACATCACACACACACACACACACACACACACACACAACACACAACACACAAAAGAGACAGACAGACACAGAGACACAAACAGTAACAGACAGGACAGACAGAAACAGAGAACAAAACAAACCAAAGCTATTGTCACACACACACACACACACACACACACAACACACAACACACACACACACACACACACACACACACACACACACACACACACACATAATCGTCTAATATCACTAAAGAGAAAAAGACGTTAAATCAAAAGAACACACACACACACACAACACACACACACACACACACACACACACACACACAACACACACACACACACACACACACACACACACACACACACACACACACAACAACACAGGACAGCAGGGCAAAGCAACGCGAGCATTCAGTCAACCGTTCCTGATTCACAGCAAACCAAAACACAATCCTTGGGAGAAAAAGAAACAGCAACTAGCAAAAACGCTCCCCAAAAAACACCAGCCATGGGTATGCCTTTCACATCCTTATTCCATGTTATTGTATACCCACACACAACGATTGCAATCGCTGTTCTTTTACGAACGATTCAGAACCTTTGTATGTGTATAGAGAGATACACACACACAGACACAGACAAACACAGAGAGGCAGACAGACAGACAGACAGACAGATAGATAGACACACACATACACACACACAGAAGCAGACAGACAGATAGATAAATAGACAGATAGACAGACAGACAGATGGACAAAAAGATACACACACAGAGGCAGACAGAAAGATAGATAGACAGACAGACAGACAGCAGATAGATAGATGGATAGATAGATAGATAGACAGATAGATAGATAGATAGACAGATAGATAGATAGATAGATAGATAGACAGATAGATAGATAGATAGACAGATAGATAGATAGATAGACAGATAGATAGATAGACAGACAGACAGATAGATAGATAGATAGACAAATAGACAGATAGATAGATAGATAGATAGATAGATAGATAGACAGATAGACAGACAGATAGACAGATAGACAGATAGATAGATAGATAACGCTAGATCCAGCAATTACTCACACACGTTTATTTTCCACTTTGTCTTTCTTCTGCGTTATTCAGACAGGGGGGAAAACTCCGACCAAAAAAGGGTGGCACTGTGTTGTGGCAACACGACTGATCACGTTAAAACCCGTTCTGCTTTTCGGAAGAGTAGGCCATTGTGTGCCGGTGGGAACGGATGACAAAATTGACAAAACTGCATACACACGTGGACTGGATGTAAAAAAAAAAGCACATGAGTGTTTATTCCACTGTCCTCGAAATAAAAGAATAAATAAAATAAAAAGAGAAAATTTCTCTAGCTAAAGAGAAAAAGGAAACCTGTTATGGTGATGCTGAATATAATTAACGCAACGCAATACAAAACAACATATTATTACATCACATTCCTTCACAAAACAGCACAACACAAAACAGCACACAGTACAAACAAAAAACATACAATATAATACCAAACACGACAGAGTGAAAAGCAACCCAATCCAATCCTGTTGTTTATAGCCCCGCCGACCACAGAGGCCATATCAGGGCTGTCAACTCGTCAACTTTTAAATCTCAGATTAAAATTGTACAACTATAGACAGATTAAAACAGGGTGTAAAACCAACTCTACCGTCGTTCCTTGTATCAACGCCCTGGTCAACCATAAGGGTCAACCCAGGACGGGCACCGCGTTGTGGGAAAAACCTCCACATCAACCACGCATAAAATGAGATAAAACTAAAATGAGATTCGTTCAAACAAACGATACGAGACAAGACAAGACAAGACAACAAAAGACAACAACACAACACAATACAAAAAGAACATGCAAGCGCCTTGTACCGCACAATCAACACAATACGATCTGATCCCATACAACAGACCGCAAAAGGCCAACATTACAATTCTATCGGAGGTGTCATTTTTCTTAAAGGCGCTAATGGACGGAAGGGGGAATATCGGGTATACAAAAGGAAGAAAAAACAGTTTCAGACAACCAAGAAATTCAACGCATGTAGTTTATCTATTTTATTATTTAGTCTTTTATATCAGGATAATGAATAACCTTATTCTTTTTTAACATCAGCTCCGTGAGTCGGTTTTGTAAATTAATTTCAACGCCCTCCG
>CM054165.1:22864913-22867413 GCA_028751875.1 Rapana venosa | reverse complement strand
TTTTTAACTTGGGTCAGTTTTTTGTGTGTGTCGGGGGCTTTTCCTGTACAAACTTGCTAGCTAGGTATCCGCATATCAATCAGCGTGAAGAGAAGTGGTGGTCTGGGTGCTTGTCTCCGACGAAACTGAATTTTTCATGAGCGTGACTCTGGCTTTGCCTTCAGAAGAAGAAGACTCGGAAGGTGTTTTTTTCCGCGCACGAATTTTTTTTTTGGGGGGGGCAAAAACTTCGTTCAAAATAGTTGTCAGACAAGACTTGTAACTTTTTTCTTTTTTTTTTACGCAATCCCATTACATTTTCTGGTCAAAATGGCTGTCAAACAAATCTTGGAACTGTTTTTTTTTCACGTGCGGATTTGTTTTGGGTTTTTTGGTCAAAAACTTCGTTCAGAATAATTGTCAGACAAGACTTGAAACTTTTGTTTTTTTCGCGTGGATTAATTAATTTGTTTTAGTCAAATACTATGTTGAAAAATACTTGGAACTTTTTTTTTGCACGCGCGTGAGGACTAATTTTCACTAGTCAAAAACTGCGTTCAAAAATAGTTGTCAAACAAAACTTCTTCTTTTTATGGAGCACGAATAAAATTCCTAGGCAAATATTGGTTTAAAAATAGTTGTGAGAGAAAAAAACCTGGATTTTTTTCTTTCACGCGCGCGGATAAAGTAAGTTATTAGTCAAAAACCGAGTTCAAAAATAGTTGTCATAGACAAAAACTTGGAACTCTTTTTTTTTACGCGTACAGGAATAAATTTTTTAGTCAAAAACTGCGTTGAAAAAGAGTTATCAGATAAAACTTGGAACGTTTTTTTAATCACGCATATCAATTAATTTTCTAGCAAAAAAACTGCATTCAAAAACGGTTGTCAGAGACAAGACTTGGAACTTTCTTTTTACGCGCGCGGATACCAAAATAAAATTTTTAGTCAAAAAACTGCATTCAAAAACAGTTGTCAGAGACAAAACTTGGAACTCTTTTTTTATTTTCACGCGCGTGGATGAAATTTTTAAAATAAAAAAATGCGTTCAAAAATAGCTGTCAGACAAAACTTGGAGCTTTTTTCTCACGCGCGGATTAAATTTTCTAGTCAAAAACTGGCGTCAAAATTTACCAGGCTGCAGCCTTGGGCTGTTACACAATGTCTGACAAAGCCAAAAACAAAAAAACAAATTTTTTTTTTTAATAATGCCAAGTGGGAGTAGTGAGCACGTACAGACAAAGGAAATTTTATTGACAAAATCAAATCAAGTAATCCCTGAAGTCGGAATGTGGCTACCTTAATGGGTGGGGAGTTGGGGGATGGGGGGGGGGGGGGGGGGGGGGGGGGGGGGACAAAACGGTCGCATACGCCAAAAAAAAAAAAAGCTCCATTGGTGGACCTCCAAGCAATAGGCGAGGGGAAAAAAATTTAAGTAATCTCCAAAGTCGGAATTTGGCTACCCTAAGGTGGTGGGGTGGGGGGGGGGGGGGGGGGGGGGGGGGGGGGGGGGGGGGGGGGGGGGGGGTGGGGGGGGGGGGGGGGGGGGGGGGGGGGGGGGGTGGGAAACTGGTCGCGCATAATTTATGCAAAAATCGCACCAATGGTGAATCTTTATTCTTTTATTTCGATGTTAATGAAATAAACAGTCATGTGCTTTTTTTCTTTTACATCTAGTCTCCGTGTATGCAGTTTTGTCAATTTTTGTCATCCGTTCCCCACCGGTACACAATGGCCTACTCTTCCGAAAAGCGGAATGGGTTTTAGCCTCAGAGCTCTAGGCAAGGAACAAAACCATAAAAAACTTTTTAAAAAACCCTAGTAGAATGACTGTTGATAACTATCACTGACGGTAGTTATTGGGAGTACAATAAATGACCCTGCACTGGTGCCCTTTAATTCCGGTAAAAGCATTTGAACGATCTTCTTCTTCTTCTTCGCCGTCATCGAACGCTCAGTCAGCAACGACTGCTGTCTGTCATATGAGCAAAAATGCGTTGCGCTGCCGTTAAGCGCCAGACTTATGCGTGGGACGGAATTGCTATCTTTTAAATCTTTCTAGGGGGGGGAGGGGGGGGGGGGGGAAGAGAGGCAGGAGAATGGACCAAGAAGGCAGAAAATAAACAAGAAGGGGGTGACAGGAAGTAAAGGAACAAGGCAAGAAACAAAGAGGATAGAAAAGAGGGAATTTCCAGCACAGAATTTTCAGAAGGTGGGGATGCTGTTTGTACTGACAGGCCCGCGGCATCCCCACGGGGGAAGTATTAAGCAACGGTACAGGCATCAATTGCTGTACAGTTAACTGCTGTACAGGCATACAGGTATCCATCAACTGCTGTATATTTATTTTATTTATTTATATTTATATCACTTCTAGGTCACGTCAGATTTCTCTGCGTGAAATTCGGGCTGCTCTCCCCGGGGAGAGCGCGTCGCCACAAGAGCAGCGCCACCCTTTTTTCCCCCTGTCTACAACTGCATTTGTTTCCCTATGCGAGTGGCCTTTTTTCTACAGCATTTT
>CM054165.1:22854913-22859913 GCA_028751875.1 Rapana venosa | reverse complement strand
CAGTATACACTTTTAAGTGATTAGAATAATTATTTTCTAAGTGACTTTTTACATCAACGGTGAGAGAAGTTTTTGAATCTTCATTTTTCTTTATTTCCGTGTAAGCAATGTCAAATTTAGCTGAAATTAGTTCCCAAGGAGTAATTGTGGAACAATCGGTAAAATTGGAATTGTTGTATATCGATGTCATTTTCTTTCATAAATGTGTCTGTAAAAATTTTTAATTGGCTGCAGAAATGAAATATTGGTGCCCGTTTAGGAAAATCAGTGTCTTGATTAATAAATATTTCCTCTTTTACTGAATTTGGAATAGAGATACTACGAACCACATATTTTGATACTGCCAGTTTTCGCTGATCAGAAAGAGATAGTAAATGAGCTTCTTTATAAGTATTAGCTGTATTTGCATGAGCCGGAACACCAAGAGCTATCTTTACTGCTTTACTGTCTAGACTTTGTAATTTTTTAAGTAGATAATCTGCAGCAGAAAAATAAACTTCATAACCACATAACCACATTAAGGTCCAGTCCATTTTATACCCCGTTTTAATATATCTGTATATAGTTGCACAGTTTTAATCTGAGATTTCAAATTGTACCACGTGACAGCCCTGATACGGCCTCTGTGGTCGGCGGGGCTTTAAACAACAGGATTGGGTTGGATTGGATTGGATGAAACTTGAAAAGGTTGAAAGATGGTTTTGTTGAATGATTTACCGATCACCGACCATGTCGTGAATTGGGAGTGAGTGATCATTCATCGTGGAGTTTCAGGGGGCTGATCCTTTCTTAAGAGTGTTACTTGACAAATACTCTCTATACCCCCACTATATAAAAGGGGATAAAGGAGGATTACATTTCTTGCGCGCGCGCGCGCGCGCAGTGTGTGTGTGTGTGTGTATGTGTGTGAGTACGTGTGTGTGTGGAGAGAGAGAGTGTGTTTCGAGAGAGAGAGAGAGAGAGGTGTGTTTGTGTTTGTGGTGTTTGTGTGTGTGTGTGGGGTGTGGTTTTGTTTTGTGGAGAGAGAGAGAGATACGGGGAGACTGCACAAATCGCTCTCTCTCTCTCTCTCTCTCTCTCTCTCTCTCTCTTATCTCTCTCTCTCTCTCTCTCTCTCCTCTCTATATAATTATATATATATATATATATATTATATTAATATATATATAATAATATCCCAATCTATCACACACAACACTCACAAACGCACACGACACACACACATACACACATTCTCTCCTCTCTCTCCCCTATCTCTCTCTCTCCTCTCTCTCTCCTCCTTTTTCAAGCGGAGGGGCGATGGGAGAGAGTGTGTTTTGTTTTGTATGTTTTGTGAAGAGAGAGAGGAAAGAGATATAAGTATGAGTGAGTGATGTGAGTGATATGATCATTTTTAAAAGGGTTTACAGATAAGGAGAGGGAGAGACGGTGAGAGAGGATGAGTGAGTGAGTGAGTGATCGGGCGATTGACTGACTGGTTGATTGATTGATTGATCGGGCGATCGATTGATTGATTGATTGATTGATTGATAATCTTTTATTCCCAAGGGTTGCAGATAAAGAAAATAAAAAGAAGGGTGGCGCTGCTCTTGTGGCGACGTGGTCTCCCCAGGGAGAGCAGCCCGAATTTCACGCAGAGAAATCTCGTGACTTAAAGTGGTATAAATGAAATAAATGAAATGAAAGAGACAGCCAGACACATATACAGACACACAGACAGAAAAAGAGAGAAAGAGAGAAGAGAGATGAAGTGAGCAAGGGGATGGGGCAGGAAGAAGGGTTGAGGGGGGGGGGGGGGTGACAGGGGGAAGGGGTGCCCCAGGATGTAGAGGAGAAAAGAGGGGGGCGGGAAGGGCTTATCGCAAAGTGAGATCATGTGTAGGAGGCTAGTGGACAATGGTTGCGTGAGGTGGGTGCGTGTGCGCATTTAAGTGGGGGGGGGGGGGGGGGGGGGGGGAGAGAGGTTCCAGATAGAGACAGAGAGGGGGGTGGGGGAGGTGAAGAGAGGTGAGGGGGGGGGGGAGTGAAAGAGAGAGAAAGAGAGAGGGGATGGGTGGTGGAGGTGAGGAGGAAGTCTAGAGAGACTACAAGGGGTAGTGCGTGTTTTAGGCTACACTCCACATTTAGCTTCCGGGGGTCATGCAGTATTCTGGTGTCAAGTTATATCTACTCAGAAAAATGTCTGCTGATTATTACAGATTGGTTTTTTTAAGAATGAGAAAAATGCGCCTTGTAACTTGTTTTGGGTGCGTGGGGTGGGGGTGGGGATTGAGGACATGAGAGCAATAGCAGGTAGTCACGAGACAGTTGGAACTGATCATCAAATTAATGAGGAGTGCTTGTGTTCCTACAGTGTTGACTCTGTGAATGCATAGGGTCGATGATGGTCTAGAGGTAACGCGCCTGCCTAGAAAGCGAAAAGGCCGGGTCAGAAGTGTGCGGTGGTTTGATCCCCGTTTGGCCCCCAAAACTCCCCCCCCCCCCCCCCCCCCCCCCCCAAACCATTAGACCATGACTGAAGGTTTGGGTGTTAGTCTTTCGGATGCGACGATAAACCGAGGTCCCGTGTGTTACATACAATTATTTAGCGCGCGTAAAAGAACCTTCGGCAACAAGAGAGAGTTGTCCCTGGCAAAATTCTGTAGAAAAAAAAGCCACTCTGATTGGGAAAACGATTACAGTTGCATGCAAACCGGGAAAAAAAATTATAATAGGTGGCGCTGCTCTTGTGGCAACGCGCTCTCCCCGGGGAGAGAGAGCATCCCGAATTTCACGCAGAGAAATCTGCTGTGACTGAAAGTGGTATGAAAATGAAAATGAAACTGGTTAGGAAGCTAGCAGACGACAGAGGACTGAGGGGTGTACAGTGTTTGCTGAATTTTTTTAAAATTTCAAACCTACCAAATTTGTGCCCCCCCCCCCCCCCCCCCCACCAAAAAAAAAAAAAAAAAAAAAAAAAAAAAAATCATCAGTGTTTTGAGCCACAGAGTTCAGCATCCTCAGGGCTGTTTTGGTGACAGGCAACGAATCCCCACTCTCCTCCTGTCTGTCTTTTATATTCGGAATCAAAAGCCAAGACTTCACTTATCCCTGGGAACAGATGACAACATTTACAAAACCGCATACACATGCATAATTTTTTTGTTAAAGTCATCTGAGCGCTTTGATTTGTTGCTTTACAAGATTCAGTGCTATATAAATTCCATACATAATAATAATAATAATAATAATTATAATAATTATTATTATTATTATTATTATTATGCAGACCGTGGGGGAACCACTGAAGATTTTGCAACCAGCGTCCTCCAACTGGTAGTCTTTCAGCACCAAAAAATGTAGTGTTTTTCTTAAAAATTTCTGTGGATTTTTTCAAATTGGTTTGTTTCGAGGATAATAGAATAAAAACTCATTTGCCTTTTTACGTCCAGTTCCCGTATGTGTGCAGTTTTGTAAAAAAAAAATTGTCATGGCCTTAGTACGTGCGGTATGAATGTAAAGAGTAGTGTTATATTGTGCACTTTGCACACTTACTTTTCAATTGACCCCCCCCCCCCTTCCTTCTTTCTCTTGTAGACGTTGTGACTGAAACAAGATCTTGAAGATCTGTGTGCAAACCAGCTAGTACCTGTGTGCACAGTGATGTGTCTCATTCGAAAGGAGAAAGGCATGGATGTTTAGGGCCTGGTGTGGGTTTGTCCTGTATGGTTCCTGGCAGGGAGAAATGGTTCAGGAAGAGCCGTAGCTGTGCAGAGGCAGGTTAAGTTGGAATAGGAATTGTTACATTGCTATACTGGTTTCAGCCTGTGCTTAGTTGACAGTGTGTGGCCGTGATTGCTAGTTCTTGATTTGCTGTTATAGTAACTAGGAATGCTATTTTGTTGTTTTCTTTTCAGTATGTGTTCATCCACCGGAATGATTTTGTGCGCGTTGCTTTTGTTGTAAAATAGTTTCATTTTGCATGAAACTGTCGTTGATTTGTATATGGTTTTATGTTGGTATATGTGATTTATCTGTTGTGTTTGCTAATGATGATAGAAAATCAGGAGGCTACGAGGCAGAAATTGAGAGAGGTATGGCAAATAATAGTTCGCTGGGTAAATTCTACTGTTGTCAGTTGTCAAGCTAGTTGTAAAGTGTTGGTTTTGAAGTGATGGGTATAGTTGGCAGTACTAGTGGCTTTCACAAGGTTAGGTTCTCGCAGTTTGTCAGGCTGGCTAGTTTCTGACGAGTGTTTGGTTTCTCTGTCAAATGAGGTTCTTCAGCATGTCAGTTTGGTTGTTTGTTCTGATTATAAGCATGCAATGAGGACATTCCATTTTAAAGCTTGGTGAGTGTGTTTGCACATTGCACACTTACTTTGAATTGAACACTACCCCCCCCCCCCCCCCACACCACCGTCACACCACACACACACACCACACACACACACACACACACACACACACACACACACACACACACACACACACACACACACCTTTCCCCCTTTCTCTTGTAGACCCACGTGTTTGGCTTCGTTACACTTCATGGTTTTGTTGACGTAAAGATGGATTAAGGTTTCCTTGCAAGCGAGAAGGATATCCGTGTGCTGTTTGCACAACTCGTGTCCATCCCAATACAGCTAGCCAGTTGCCGTTGTGGCATAGGTCTTTATGAAGAAAAGAGTCCAAGCGTCTGCTCCTTCCCCATCACCTTGTCTCAAGTCCTTCGGGTGAGACTATAAACCGAGGCCCCGTGTGCGAACGCACGCAGAACATCTTGCGCGCACGTTAAAACCCGTTCCGCTTTTCGGAAGAGTAGGCCATTGTGTGCCGGTGGGAACGAATGACAAAATTCTTAAAATTACATACACACGGGGACTAGATGAAAAAAAGCACGTGAGTGTTTATTCCATTATCCTCGAAACAAAAGAATGAATGAATGAATGAATAAGTGGCCAGCTTGGAGGGCTGGAGAAGTGTAATTTAAAGCAATGCACACTGAGTTGTTGGTACCGC
>CM054165.1:22839913-22849913 GCA_028751875.1 Rapana venosa | reverse complement strand
TGATTGTGAGTGAGTGTGAGTGGTTTGTGTGGTGAGTTTTTGTGAGTGAGTTTTTGTGTGGGGTTTTGGGTGTGCGTGTGTTGGTGTGTGTGTGTGTGGAGTTGGTGTGTGTGAGTGTGGGGTGTGGGGAGTGTGTGTGTGTGTGTGTTTTCGTGGGTGTGTGTTTTGTGGTGTGTGTGTGTGTGTGTGTTGAGTGTGTGTGTGGAGTGTGTGTGTGAGTGAGGTCTGTGTGTGTGAGTGAGTGGGTGAGTAAGTGTGTGTGGTGAGTGGAGGGATTTAAGTGGTGTGAGTGTGTGTTTGTGTGTGTGTGCGGTGTGAGTCTCTGTTTTTGGTGTGATGTGAGTGTGTGAGTGTCGGTGAGCGGAACTGAGTTCCCCAACCAACCAGCACTGAGTGGTGTAGGTAGTAAAGGGGCATACATGTCATGTAGACTTTTGGGCCGCACGGCAATCGTCACTGTGCTGCCTGCGCGTTCTGTGGCGTCGACTCTGGCGAGTGTTCTAGACAAAATTGGGGGCTGGGGGGGGGGGGTGTGGGGGGTGTCGCGATTCGAGTATTGTTTGTGTGTGTGAGTGCGAGGGAGGAGAGGTGTGTGTGTGGGGGGGGGGGGGGGGGGGGTTAGATGAGGGTAGGGGGTAGGAGTGTGTAGTGTGTGTGTATGGGGGGGGGGGGGGGGGGGTAGGGGTAGGATTGGGGTGTTGAGGAGGGGGGGGAGCGGGGGGTAGGTGTGTGTGTGTGTGAGAGGAGAGAATAAGCTGTGTGTGTGAGAGGGGAGGGGGGGGGGGGGGGGTTTAGGTGTGATTTCAGTTTAACGTCTATTCACATTTAGTGTTTTTAGCGGGAAAAAGTTATAAACAAGGAATGCAAAAAATAAAAAAAAGTGTCAAATTTCGTCTTAAAAACAAACTTTAACATATACAAAAACTAAAATTATGGACTTCTTATCAATCCTAACACAATTTCCCCAACAGTAACGAGGGGTTTCAGAAAAAAATTGACCCAGTGATAAATTGGTTAAGAGGTAAAAATGCTTTTAAATGTCCACAAAAAAAAAATAACAGGAATATTGGTAACTTCTCCCCAAAATACATTTTTATTTTTCACGGCTTTGTCCTAAAAGCTTTTATTTTAAAAATTGTACAAAAGGGGTAAATTTTTTTCGATTATCCCCAACCCAGACTTTGTTAGAAATGAAAGCATTTGAAAATCTATCACTTGCTTGTAAAACCATTATAAAGACAATAGCCGAATCATATATTTTCTTTTGAAGTGCTTCCAGCAAGCGTTTTGTGCAAGCTGTATCCCTCATGCAGAGAAAAGGGCAACGTTTTTTACAAAAAACTTTTTTATTTCTCGCGCCATATTTTGCAAGATGTCAACTTTTCATTAAAAAGATACGTGTGTGAGGGAAAACCCAACAGAAAGTAACGTACTACCTCAAAAATCAAAAAGTGCCCCAGATGCCTGTTTTTAAATGATTAGGTCTTTTCTTCTTTAAAAAAGTGAATTTTTTAAAGCATGAAAAAACCGATTTAAATCAAAAAACAAAAGTATGTTGAATATGTTTTGGGAAGTAAGTACTAGAAAGTGAAAAACTATAGCATTTAGCTGCTGTAAAATACGTTTTATTTTGTCCCGGGTTTAAAGCTCTTTTCTATTTTTAATGATGGAAAAAATGAAAGCTGCACCAGCCTCATTAGTATTTAAAACGGCCCAAATCAGTTGTTTTTGGATGATAGGAAAGTATTTTAAAATTTTGTTTTTTTTACTAGCAAAGAAAGAATTTTAAATTTTTCAGTTTTTTCTTAAGAAGAATTTTAATGTAAAAATGGTTTAAAAAAAGCTCCAAGGTGGGTAGGGAGTGACTGTACCTGATTTTGCTAATTCTTTTTGGGTTTTAATTTTCTGAAGTTTAAAAAAGGGGAGAAGTGAAAAGTATTAATTGAGTAAGCGGTGATGGTTCTTGCTTTTTTCGGAAAGTGAATGTCAGACTTTATTGGATTCATTTTCAACGTTGCTGTCATTTGTTGTACTTTTTTAAAAACTTTTTTTGACGCAGTTGTATTTTCATTTAAGGAAAGAAATCTTTTCCTTATATGTACCTAGAGATGAGGCGTGAGCTGGACCCCAAAAGCAAGTTGAAATGCTTTACAATAAAAGACTGGATTTTCTGAAGCAAAAAATTTTGGAGCATGAAAAATACTTTTGTCCATAGAAGTCTGTCGAAAAAGGGACAAGGAAGATGTTTTTATACAGAAATATTTTGTCCCATGGTGTTTACTAGAAACTTTTAAGAAGTTAAAAACTTTCTTAGCTTTATTTGCCATATATTAATATGTTGATTCCACGTTAATTAGAAGTGAGGAATACTAAAAATTTTCATGCTTGTTTGTACCCTAGAGCTTTCCATTTATTCAAAAATTTTGGTAGAACTTGTGGTCAACACCGTTATTATAAAGGGCAAAGTTTTTTTTTTTCGGGGGAAAGTAAAAGACCCATTCTCAAAAGATAACCCTAAGTTTGCGATTTTCTTTTTGATTTACTTTTTGAAAAAAAATTTAAGGGGGTTTTTGGGTGTTTTCTTTTTCTCGAAAATTTCCACCCACTCATTTTATCGTCGCATATTGTCAATAAAAACATTGCTTGATAAAAAATCTAGGAAGGTCTATGAAAAAATGTTGAATTGAAGGTGAATTACTGAACCCTTGCGGGATACCCTGTCTGGTGACCTTGAGGTAGATAAAAATTTCCCCAACTTTAGCTTAAATGATTTTTCTGACAGAAAGTTTTAAATATAAAAAGTAAATACTGCCAAAAGGCCCAAAAAGCTTTCGTTTTAAAGCAATCTTCTGACAAATGTCATTGTCTTAGTAGGGGCCACGAAAAAAAAAGTGGCAAGTACATTCTTCCTTCGGGAAAAACTGGTATTTAAATTTAAAGGGTTAATTTACTAAATGATCAACTGTGATCTCCCTTACGAAACCTGCCTGATTTCGGGTAAATTTTTTTTTTTATCAAAAAAATATTCAGTCTGTTTAGTTTTATTTTTTCCCATACCTTCCCGTATGTGAATTTTAAAGTATTTGTCTATAGTTATTTTATCGCTTATGGCTTTCCTTGCTTTAATACTGGTATAAAAACAGAATTTTCCAAAATGAGGTTGACCCCTTGATCCGCGCTTTGAAAGAGATCTATAACAAAAGAAACCCAAAATTATTAGGGGAGCCTTAGTAGTTCAATAGAATTAAATCTTTCCCTCTGATGTTTTTTGTAGGAAGAGGAAGATTAAATCTTTTTCTTCTTGCAGTAATGGGGGCTTCACATAGTGTGTTTTTCGCATTTGGATCAAAAATTTTTCGCTTTCTGTACGAGGTTTCTCTAAACTTTTAATTCATCTAAAACTTTGAGTACTCATAAAAATCAGAAAACTATTTCGAAAATTTAGCTTTTTCTAAATCGGGAAAGAACTTCTTTTTCCTGTATTTGTTGGACAATTCTGAAAACAAACCCCTTTTTTTCTTCATTGAATTTTTTCCCACCTTTTTTAGATTGTATAGTTGTCGGGCACTCGTTTTCCCCCCAGCCAAGTTAGCAGCGTCGAGCGTGGTTACCGTTGGATTGGGGACCGTTTGGGCGCCTTTGGGTTCGTACAGTTCCCCCCCGTTACCCAGCTGTTTTGGGTACCTCCCCCCTTTAGGGTCAGGGGGAAGGTAAAGCAGCGAGGGGGAGGAGATGGGGCCGCCCTCAATTGCTGGCCTGGAAATGAGGTCTTGCGCCCCGCTCCCCCTCCCTTATGGTTATGGGCCCTTTTTTTTTTTATGTTGAAAACGTTTTTGTACAGAAACTCTCCAAAAATGGCCTTTGCTTTGTTATAATACTTTGCTGCGAGTTTGTCTTTTCATAAGGATGATTTTTTTTCCATTGCGCTCTTTTTTTTAGTTTTTCTTTTTTTCTTAACAGCTTTCTGACAAGGGAACATTCCCCCTTTGTTACCTGAATGTTTGTTGGATTTTTAAAAATGAAAATTTTGGAATTGAACCATCAGCAGCTTGTAAAATTTTATTGTAATTTTTTTTTTAAAAAAATGTCGAATCATCATTTTTTAAAGTGTTTATATTTTCTGCTGTTTAAATAGTATTAAAAATTTTTCCAATTCGCAAAAATTTTAATTTAAAATTTTGGGATAGCGTCTTTATCATTACTAATATCCCCAAGAGTGGTCATTAAGGGGAATTTTAATTTGGGAATTTTCATCCTTTAAAAAAGTTGGTGTGGGTTTCCCATTTACAATTTGGAGCATCCAGGGAAATGAACGACAAGTCAAAGGCACTTGCCCCATGATAGCAAATTTTTGGGTTTCGGTTCATTACCCTCCCTTTTAATAAATTAAAAGGCAAAAATTATATTTTTCAAAAAATCTCTTGTTTGTTTTTATGTGCTGCCCTTATCCCCAAAAAAAGGGGAGTGAGCATTAAAAATCGCAAGACTACCCCTTTTTTTTTGAATCTTGCAATGTGCGAATCCCTTCACTATTTTCCCCATTTGGACCTTTGGGAGATTACAGAAACAAATTTTTGTGATATGTTATGATTTTACTTTGCTGCACAGGAATATGTTCAATACAGAAGATGGGTGGTGAATTTTCTGAATATACTCCAATTTTTCAAAAGGAAGTTTAAAAAGGGGGTTTTTTCTTTTTCTGTACACTCATAACGTTTCATGAATTGGGGATGATAAAAGTTTGCCAGTCTAGGAAATTGCTTCGACTGACATTCAATGACTGAAAACTAATATTTGGTAACTGACTGTGGAAAGTTTGGGGAATAAGTTTGTGTAGGTTGTCATCACCCTTTTTGCAGTTCCATTTTTTAAAAAATTTTTTTGGACATTTTTTTTCCTTTTTAATGAAAATGAAAGTAAAAACTTAAGTAAATGATAAATTAATAGATCAAAAAAAAAAGAAACAATTCAAGTAGTGAGCTACAACTATTACCAATAGACTAGATCTAGCAAAAAGAAGAGCGATCGAAAGTGAAACCCCGAAATTGTTTTACAGTCTACATGGGGACTAATTTAAACTCTGTTTGTCAACAGTTATAACGTTCAAAAAAACCTTCTCCTAAATTCCATCATGTTCCCAGGGGCTCCGTCCCCAATGGAGGCAAGACTTGGAGAATGCTGGAAAGTTCCTGCTGTGTGATTGCACGTAGGGTTCTCGGTTTCTTCGGAGTTGCCAGAAAAGTGGGCGGAGGGGGCTGCCCGTTGATGCCAGCACACTGGATCCCCTCCGGACGGGTGAGACCTCCTTTAAAGCCCTGGTGTGTGTTTGGAGTTGAAATGGTGAATAAAGAAACATTAGCAGATAATGAGTTTTAGACTGATCATTGCTTTTAAAAAGTTCCCCCCTTTCCCATTAAGTTTGGGTCTCGAACGGGGGATCTTGCTGGGGAGCGATCTTTGTTCTAGGGGGGTCAGCAACTAATCTGTTTAACAGTCGATGTATTTCTTGTACTTTGTTTGGGGCAGGGCTTGATGCATTTATACCCCTGGACCACCAAAAGCATCCACAGGTTTGTCATAGTTGGAAATTGCTGTGTCCAGGGTTGGTTTAAAATTTCTATTTTGAGGGGTTTACGGCACCAGTTAATCCCTAGGAAAGCCCTAGTCTGTCGCACTGACCCCCTTCATGCAGAGTCGTGAAGAAAAACCCCTTTCGGGGAGTCTTGTTCTTTTTTGTTGGGGAAATAGATGTTTTTTTTTAGGCCCATGAGATGGTGGTTTGACGTCAGTCACAATCTTGACGTCATTTTCTGCTGTTTGGTTTTTTTAAAGGATGCCCCTTTTAAATTTTTTTTTTTCATTTCTTCTTTTCTTCACCAGCCCTGCCCTTTTTTTTGGTGGTGCTTTTTACGAGGGGAATGGTTGCAGCTGACCCACAAAAAACCCGAGCATAGGTAAGTTTTACAATGCTGTTGTCTGGGGGCTCCCTGTCAACTAACGGGGGTTGCAGGGAAACATGTTGATCTCGCTGGGTTATACGTTTCCAGCCAGTTAACTTTCTCACACAGTGAGGCCAACAAGTATTTGTGATCTTTTGTTCACTCCCTGGTCTCTGGAAATGTCGGTTGGTTTTTATGCCCCAGTTTTCGTTTCCAGAGGGGAGGCGGGTGTTTCTCGGGTCCCGTGCTGGGACCCCGGGGCAGTTGTGGTCGGGCGTTGTGTCTTCTTGTGTCGGTGTCTTTGGGGTCGTGGAGGCTTGTGATGAAATAGCCGCCCCGGCTTCTGGATTGGTCGCCTTGTCATTTCTTGTAGAAAAGGGGATCATCCCGCGAGCGTTGCTTTAGCCCCTGAACGCTTCCGCCCCTCTTGATAGTGTCCTTGATACGGGGGTTAGGTGGTGTGTGTGTGGTGTGTGTGGTGTGTGTCTGTGTGAGAGAAAAAAAACACTTGTGTTGTGGGTGGTGTGTGTTGTGTGTGCGTGTGTGTGTGTGTGGTGTGTGTGTTGGTTGCGTGTGTGTGTGTGTGTGTGGTGTGTGTGGTGTGTGTGTGTGGCAAAAACCCAAGTTGTTTGATAATTGGTTGTCGAAAAAAGTTGTAATGGTTACCTGCACTTGTTTTAATCCACTTCCCTTTTAACATGCATTTTAAATAAATCAATGATGATAATGATGATGAGATGGGTTGTGGGGGGTGGTGGTGGTGGTGGGGTGGTGGTGGTGAAGAAGAAGGGTGATGACGACGACGACGACGATGATGATGATTGTGTGATGTGATTGTGTTGGGGGTGGGGGGGTAAGAGAGGAAAGAGACACAAGACAGGGGGACGACGAACGAGCACGACTGAGGGCAGACAGACAGACAGACAGACAGACAGAGGCAATGAGTGAGACAGACAAACAGTTGACAATAATTATTTACTGTGTATTTCAGTCCTTCAAAACTATAAACCAAGTCCCTGTGTGCGAACGCACGCGCTGCAAGAACATCTTGCCCACACCTTTAAAAACCCTGTTCCACCTTTTTGAAGAGTAGACCATAGTAAACCGCTAGGAACGGATAACAGAAAGAAAACAAAAACCCCAACTAGCAACAATGCACACAGATGTCGTGTTTAGACAACCCAGCCATCCCCGAAGTCGGAATGCGGCTACCTACATGGTCGGTGGCGGGTAGGGAGGGGGGAAGGAGGGGGGAGCAGGGAGGGAGGGAGAACAAAAATCAAACGGTCACATACGCATAAATCTCACACATTGGGGCTCTAGCTGAGGAACGCAAAACTCGAAAGTGTGTATGTCGTGTTAGGAGGCGCAGTCGGCTCTCCTCCCACTTGATGAGATTTGTCCCCAGAGAGTCAACGCTTATTTCTGGAGATTCCATTCTCCTGTGCAGTTTTCCGCATGAGAATGTGCGCCATTGTCCCGTGAACATACGTGTTCCACTCGCATAACAAAATACACGTACGCGCCACACGCGCGAGCGCGACGCCCGCCCGCACACACACAAAAGCAAGCAAGCGCACACACACACACTCGCGCGCGCTTGCAAGTGAAGCGACGTTAACATAAAGCACACACACAGACACACAAACACACACACACCCGCGCGCGCGCGCGCGCGCGAGTGACGCGTGAAGCGACGTTAACTTAATGCACACCACACACACACACACACACACACACACACACACACACACACACACACACACACACACACACACACACCAACCACACGAGTGAAGCGACGTTAACTTAAAGCACAAACACACGCGCGCGCACGCACACACACACACACACAAAACACACACACACACACACACACACACACACACACACCAACACACACCGAGTGAAGCGACGTTAACTTAAAGCACGCGCGCGCCAACCCCACACACACACACACACACACACCACACACACACACACACACACACACACACACACACAACACACAACACATCACACGAGTGAAGCGACGTTAACTTAAAAACACAACACACACATCACACACACACAACAACCCCACACACACACACACACAACACACACACACACACCCCAAAACACACACACAACACACCAAAACACAACACACCCCCACACACACACACACACAAGTGAGGACGTAACTTAAAGCGCGCACACACACACGGCGCGCGCGCACACACACACACACCCACACACACACACACACACACACACACACACACAACCCACACACACACGAGTGAGCGTCGTTAACTTAAAGCACATGCACGCACACACACAACACGCGCGCGCGCGACAGACACAACAACACACACACACACACACACACAACACACACACACACACACACACACACACACACACACACGGAGACGCACGTTAACTTAAAGCACGCACACACACACCAAACACACCCGCACACGAGTGAAGCGACGTTAACAAACACACGCGCGCGCACACACACACCAACACACACAACACACACACACCCCACACACACACACACACACACACACACACGGAACGCACAGCCCCACAGCCGCACACCACAACACACACACACACACACACACACACACACACACACAGACACAACACACACACACACACACCACACACCACACACACACACAACACACACACACACACACACACACACACACACACACACCCCACACACACACACACACACACCACACACCCACACACACACACACAACCACACACTCACCCTTCCGAGACTGTTACCGACGTCAGCAAACCCACACAACAACACTGGCACATACAACTTCTGCTGAGGTACCATCATGTCGACGTTTAACAAACAGAACACAGCAACACACAAACAACAGGACAGGAGCAGAGCAGACACACACAACAACAACAGACACGACACAGGACACCACAGACACACACACACACACACCACACTCACCCTCGATGAGAGTTTACCGAGGTCCTGTATGCGAACTCCTACAAAACACTTCGAGCACATGTTTAAACCTGTTCTGCGTTTTGGAAGAGTAGGCCATTCGTATTGTTTGTTTGTTGTTGTTGTTGCTGTTGTTTTTAAAAAGGAAGCGAAGCAACGGAGCAAAAAGAAGGAGGAGGGGAGGAGGAGGAGGAGGAGGGGGGGAGGAGGAGGAGAAGAAGGAGAGAGGAGGAGGAGGAGGAGAGGAGGAGGGGGAGAGGAGGGGGAGGGGGAGATGGAGGAGGAGGAGGGGGAGGAGGAGAAGGAGGGGAGGAGGAGGAGGAGGAGGAGAAGGAGGAATGAGAAGAAGAAAAAGGAGGAGGAGGGGGAGGGGAGAGGAGGAGGAGGAGAGGGGGAGAAGGGGGGGAGAAGAAGAAGAAGGGGGGGAAGAGGAGGAGGAGAAGAAGAAGGAGGAGGAGGAGGAGGGGAGAAAGAAAGAAGGAAGGAGAAAGGAAGGAAGGAAGAAAGGAAGGAGGAAGGAAGGAACGAACGAACGAAGGAAAAGGAAGGAAGGAAGGAAAGAAAGAAGGAAGGAAGGGAGGAAGGAAAGAAAGAAGGAAGGAAGGAAGGAAGAAAGAAAGAAGGAAGGAAGAGAGGGAGGAAGGAAGGAAAGAAAGAAGGAAGGAAAGGAAAAGAAGAAGGAAGAAAGCAAGGAAGGAAAGAAGGAAGAAAGCAAGGAAGGAAAGAAAGGAAAGAGGAAGGAAATAAGGAAAGAAGGAAGGAAGGAAGAAAGGAAGGAAGGAAGGAAAGGAATGAATGAGAAAGGAGGGAAGGAAGGAAGGAAGGAACGAACAAACGAAGGAAGGAAGCCGCTCATGAAACGATGATAATATCACCACAAGAAGAAAGCTAAGCTAATCTGCATATCACGATCAGTTGTGCGTGCGTGCGTGCGTGCGTGCGTGCGTGCGTGCGTGCGTGCGTGCGTGCGTGCGTGCGTGCGTGCGTGCGTGCGTGCGTGCGTGCGTGGTGCGTGTGTGTGTGGGGTGGTTTTCTTTAGGCAGTGCTTTAGGCCGATTTTCAGTCTCAAAAAGCGTCAAGGTGG
>CM054165.1:22783161-22839413 GCA_028751875.1 Rapana venosa | reverse complement strand
CACAAACAACACACACCAAACACACAACACAACCCCCAACACAAAAGAGACGCACACAAAACACCACAACAAACAAAAACACCCCCCAAAAAACACACACACCAACACACACACAGAGAAAATGCCCCAAGTCGATTCACATTTTAATTCATTCAAACACAGTGTGTTGTTCCACTGTGATGAGGAATCTAAATTTATATCTTCTTTATTTTTCAAGGGTCAGAATAAGCATAGGCATACTTTTTTTCATCCTGAGGAGAAGAGAGAGAGAGAGAGAGAGAGAGAGAGAGAGAGAGAGAGGGGAGAGAGAGAGAGAGAGAGAAGAGAGAGATACAGACAGACAGAACCCCTGCAACTCTGAAATTTAATTGAATACAGGGCCAACACCCTTTCATGGGGGAACATAAACTTTATTCTGACTAAATATAACAGATAAAGAAACACAAACTGTTACTACTTTACATGTTCATGAAAGAAAAAATCAAACAAAACAAAAAAACTGCTGAGTACAGAGGAAACAATCTTAATCCTGGAGGTGATCACTTTTAATTACTCATATTTTCAATAAAGGACAGACGACAGAGACAGAAGAGAGGACAGGACAGAGACAGAGAGACAAGACAGAGACAGAGAGAGAGAGGGGACAGATTCAGAGGGTTTTATTCATTTAAATTAGGCCAAGACGCTTTATGAACCGATACGATAACTGAAACACATGTAGTATTATCCAAATGAAAACAAAAAAAAGTTAATACAGACTGATTGCATATAATGACTATTTTTAAAGGGAGAGGAGAGAGAGAGAGCGAAGAGAGAGAGAGAGAGAGACGAGAGACAGAGAGACAGAGAGACAGAGAGAGAGTGAGGATGGGGCGGCAGGCAGGCAGGCAGACAGACAGACATACAGGCAGACAGCCAACTCTTAAATATTGTGACAGACAAGAGAAGACATGGCCAAATGGGATGTAACATTTACAGCCCCTCTCCAATAAATCCCCCAAAAGGGCACTATACAGAGCGGGTTTTGTGTCTCGCTCTGTACGGGTTCTGATGCTGGAGGATGCGGAAGTGATCTTACAAACTTCGATCCTTCCACATCATATGCCTCCGAAGAATTCTCCGGATCTTTTTGGCCAGAGAAGATCTCCAATGAAGACCTACTACGGAGATGCAGGCAAGAAGACATGGGAACCATCATCACCAGACGTCGGTGAAGTGGATTGGGCACATCCCCGAAGAGACCCACAGTCAATCACAAGAACAGCATTGCACTGGGCCCCAGAAGGAAGGAGAAAGAAAGGAAGACCAAAAGCAACGTGGAGGAGGACTGTAGAAAGAGAGATGAAGGCCATGCAGCACTCTGGGATCAGTGACTAGTTTGGGCCCCGGATAGGCAGGAGTGGAAGCGCTTTGTTGCTGCCCTACACACCGCTGGGTTAATGGTTGATGATGATGAAAGGCACTATGGTCTGAGAGTGAGAGAGAGAGAGAGACAAACAGAGACACAGAAGAGAGAGAGACAGACAGAGAGAGACAGAGAGAGAGAGACAGAGAGAACAGAGAGAGAGAGAAACAGAGACAGAGAGAGAGAGACAAACAGAGACAGAGAGAGAGAGACAAACAGAGACAAAAGAGAGGAGAGAGAGAGAGAGAGAGAAGAGAGAAAAAAGAACTGAGAGAAGAGAGAGACAAAAAGAGGGAAGAGAGAGAGAGACAGAGATAGAGACAGGGGAACAGGGGAGAGACAAACAGAGACCACAGAGAGAGAGACAAACAGAGAACAGAGAGAGAGAGAGAGAGAGAGAGAGAGAGAGAGAGAGAAGGAAGAGAGAGAGAGAGAGAAACAGAGAGAGAGAGAGAGAGAGAGGAGACAGAGACAGAGAACACAGAGGAGGAGAGAGAGAGAGAGAGAGAGAAACAGAGAGAGAGAGAGAGACAGAGAGAGAGAGAGAGACAAACAGAGACAGAGAGAGAGAGAGAGAGACAAACAGAGACAGAGAGAGAGACAAACAGAGACAGAGTGAGAGAGAGAGAACACAGAGAGAGAGACAAACAGAGACAGAGAGAGAGACAAACAGAGACAGAGAGAGAAGAAAACAAGACACAGAGAGAGAGAGTGAGGAAAGAGAGAAGAGAGAGAGAGAAACAGAGAGAGATAGAGAGAGACAAACAGAGAGAGAGAGAGAACGAGGAGAGAGAGAAACAGAGAAGAGAGACAGAGACACAGAGAGAGGGACAGAGACAGAGAGAGGCAAACAGAGACAGAGAGAAGAGACAAACAGAAGAGAGAGAGAGAGAGAGAGAGAGGAGAGAGAGAGAGAGGAGACGAGAGAGAGAGAGAGAGAGAGAGAGAGAGAGAACTCGAATGATTTATTCACAAAAAGCCATTGGCCCATACATGAAGGGGGTTGCCGAACCGCTTAGTATTTTGGAGCAATAGTAACGACAACATGTTACTGTACAATAAAAAGTCAGCTACAAAAATATGACTTAGGATAACAATATAAGAGAGAGAGAGAGAGAGAGAGAGAGAGAGAGAGTGAGAGAGAGAGAGAGAGAGAGTGGAGAGAGCAGGAGTGAGTGAGAGATGAGAGAGTGAGAGAGAGATGAGAGAGAGAGAGTGAGAGAGAGAGAGTGAGAGAGAGAGTAGAGAGAGACACAAGAGAAGAGAGAGAGTGAGAGAGAGTGAGAGAGTGAGAGAGAGAGAGAGAGAATGAGAGAGAGATACAGAGAGAGAGAGAGAGAGAGAGAGAGAAGAGAGAGAGAAGAAGACAGACAGAGAGACAGAGACAGAGGGGGGAGGGGAGAGATGGAAGGAAAGATGGAGGGATATTTATTCATTTATTAATTATTTTATATCGAGGATAATGGAATAAGCACTATTGTGCTTTTTTACATCCAGTCCCCGTGTGTATGCGGTTTGTAAATTTTGTCATCTATGGTCTGAGAGTGAGAGAGACAGAGACAGAGAGAAGGGAGGGTGGAGAGATGGAAGGAAAGGTGGAGGGAGAGGAGGGAGAGAGATAGAGAGAGAAGGGGAGAGATAGAGTGGATGGAGAGAGAGGGGAAGGGTAGAGAGAGAGGGGAGAGAGAGAGAGAGAGAGAGGAGAGAGGAGAGAGATGGGGGGGGGGGGGGGGGGGGGGGGGGGAGGGGAGGGAGGGAAGGAAGAGAGGAGGGGGAAGGTGGGAGGAGGGACACCCACACACACCCACACACCCCTCCCCCCCTCCACACACCCACAACAACACACACACGCACACACAAACAAATCCCCCCCCCCCCCCCACACCCCCACACACAGAATCTGATATCACCTATTTAGTGGAAGGACGTTAAAATAAACTACTGCTACTACTTCTACTACTCCACAACACATAATAGGTACACACAACACACACACACGCACCATGACAGGCACACACCACACACACACACGCGCACGCATAGACAGGCACACACGCAAAACAGACAAGACACACAGACAACGACACCCACACACACACAATACTAACACAGAAAAAACCCCCCCCAAACACCCAAAGATAAACTCCACAAACAAAAACGTCTAACTAAACACACAACGTTCACCATCCTCACATAAAACCACACACACACACACATAACCATTACCTGATAAAACAAAATTGTCCCCCAAAACTGAAAACCAGCAGCAGAAATCCAAACACCACTTAAAGTACTTAGCACACCACCAACACCACCAACACCACAACCCAGAAAGAAGAGAAAAAATGAGCTAGGCTAGAAGAAGAAGAAAAAACAAATCAAGCTTCCCTTACTAATACACTTCCAGCTATGCCTAGGTACCTGTGCAAAGAAGATTACTAGGCCTACTACTATGCTTCGTCTCCATACCTCGAAAACACAGCACAAGTAGGAAAGGCTTACACACACTCACAATCTTTCAACACCAGAACACTGTAGGGGCCTAGTCTGATGATGCACAGTTAGAATGAAGATGTCGTCCCTCAGCCTGGTAGCCTAGTAGCCTAGCTAGGTTTAGGCTAGGCTATCTACTCACACAACACACACAGCGCAGGGTAGGTTTGTCTACCACGCCAAGTTCCAGCCTTCTGCACGCTTTCTTAGGCAAGCTCGATGCTAGCCTAGTAGCTAGCCTAACTTTGTCTTCAGAATTCTGCGTGTATCTCTGTATAGGCGTATGTATGATGTATTCTTGTCTTCAAATTTCTCGGTGTACTGTGTAATAGCCTATTATTATTATTATTATTATGTAGGCTAGTCTTGACTTTAGAATTCTATGTTCGTGTAGCCTACTGATCTGTTCTGTAAGTTATCTCTCTGTATGTAATTCTTATCTTCAGAATTATGTCTTCGTCTAGCCTACTGATCTGTTCAGAATTCTGCAAGTTATCTCTCTGTATGTAATTCTGATCTTCAGAATTCTTTGTTCATCTAGCCTACTGATCTGTTTAGAATTCTGCAAGTTATCTCTCTGTGTGTAATTCTTATCTTCAGAATTCTGTGTTTGTCTAGCCTACTGATCTGTTCAGAATTCTGTAAGTTATCTCTCTGTATGTAAATTTTATCTTCAAATTCTTTGTTCGTGTAGCCTACTAAATCTGTTCAGAATTCTGCAGTAATCTGTGTGTGTGTGGTGTGGTGTGTGTGTGTGTTGTTCTTTTCTTCAGTATTCTGTGTTCCCACTACTAAGCTAAGAATAGCCTATGATTTGTTCAAGAATTCAGCGGCGCAATTTCATGTATTCTTTTTTAGTCTACTCTTGGAAGAAAAAACAACAAGAAACCCCCCAAAACCCCTCAGTGTTCATTTATAAATCTATAGATCTACTCTCTTCCTCGGAATTTATCGCGTTGGTCAGTCGACTGTATTCTTTTAAACAATGCTACGTTCGGCTATGAATCTACACTGTGTTTAAGAATGATATTCAGCATTCATTCATGATGCAGATCTGTCCCGAAGAGTGGAATAAAAGTCGACATAACGGCGCAGAACACAACCGCTAAGCGTACGCCAGGAGGAAAAAAGAAAAGAAAAGAAGAGAGAATGTCTTCTGATTTCTTCCTTTCGCAAGGATGTTCGTTCTTTTCTCATGTGTACCAGGCTACTTACTATATTTATACCACGGCACGCGTCGACAGTATTAGTTGACTAAGGTGTAGGTAGTATAGTAGAAGAACAGTGTAGCACTTGGGGTATTTTCGGGGTAAAGAGAAGGGGGAGGAAGAGGAGGAGGAGGAAGAAGAGAAGGAAGAGGAGGAAGAAGAGGAGGGGAGGAGGGAGAAACAAGCTGTGCAGGTCTTGTATTGTGTGCTAGGCTACCGTGTGAGTGTGTGTGAGTGTACATGTATTGTGTGTGTGTGGTGCAGTTTCCCAGGGAATCAGCCTTTCGAGACGTGAAGGAAAGGATGCAGTGTTATGCTCTCTCGTAGTAAACGGGGAGATTAAAAATGTGTGTGTTGTGTGTGTGTGCCTGTGTGTGTGTGTGTGAGTGTGTACGTGCGTGTGTGTGTGTGTGTGTGTTTGTGTGTGTGTGAGTGTGTGTGTGAGTGAGTGATGTGTGTTTCTTCTTTTATATCAAGGATAATGGAATAAGCATTTATGTGCTTTTTTTAAACATCCAGTCCCCGCGTGTATGTGGTGTTGTAAATTCTGTTATCTGTTCCCACCGGCACACAATGGCCTACTCTTACGAAAAGTGGAACGGGTTTAACGTGTGCGCAAGATGTTCTGCGTGCGTTCGAGCACGGGACCTCGGTTTATAGTCTCATCCGAAGGACTTTTGGGGGAGAGTGGAGTCTGCACTAATGTTAACTCCAGGGAAAAATATCCCCCTTGAACGGAAAGTGGTGTGGGTGTGTGTGTGTGTGTGTGGTGTGTGTGTGTGTGTGTGTGTGTGTGTGTTTTGTGTGAAGAAACACAAAAAGAAGAGCATCATTATTCTGTTGCCATGGAAGCTCAGAGGGCTTGTAGACAAACAAAATTATTTGCAAAGGAAAAAGTTCAACGGGGGAAGATGCATGCAATGAAAAAACGAACTAACTTGGGTAACAGTCTTTAAAACTCATCACATTGTAGCATATCACTCTCAATCAAAGCATTAATAAACACGGGCTGGATTGGTTTCAGAGAAGCATTTGAGTTATTTGCACTGCTTTCAGTAGGTTCCTTCGTAAATCATGAAACAACATAAAACCAAACAAAAAATTAAATTCATTCTTTCCAACTCCACACACATCATACGATCTTTTTCTTCTCTCTTGTGGTGCCTGTGTAATATCAGCTAGACCACACTCAATGCTTAAATGGTGGGGGAGGGGGGAGAGATGGAGGTGGAGTGGGGCCGGGGGGGACGGGATAGCCTAGTGGTTAGAACATTGCGCTCGCAATCTGACGACCAGGGTTCGATTCCCGTTCAAGGGGATATTTTCCCCTGGAGTTAACATCAGTGCAGACTCCACTCTCCCCCAAAATCCTTCGGATGAGACTATAAACCGAGGTTCCGTGTGCGAACGCACGCAGAACATCTTGCCCACACGTTAAATCCTGTTCCGCTTTTCGTAAGAGTAGGCCATCCTGTGCCGGTGGGAAAAGATGACAGAATTTATAAAACCGCATACACACAGGGACTGGATGTAAAAAAAAAGCACATAAGTGCTTATTCCATTATCCTCGGTATAAAAGAATAAAAAAAAATTTAAAAAAATCATGAGCCCTTACAATTTACAAGATTCTTGCCTGTCGACATCCACAGAAGGCGTGAGGACGGGATAGCTCAGTGGTCGGAGCACTCGCTTTCCCCCAGCCAAGTTAAGCAGCGTCGAGCGTGGTTACCACTTGGGTGGGTGACCGTTTGCGCGCCTTGGCTTCAGTACAGTTCCCCCAGCTGTAATTGTGTACTTGCCCTCTTTAGGGTCAGGGAAGGTAAAGCAGCGAGGGAGAGGAGATGGGCGCCGCCCTCACTATGCTGGCCCCTTAGAGAAGCTGAGGTCTCCGATGCCTCGCTCCCCTACGACCACATAGGTTATGGGACACCATTACAGTGTGTGTGTGTGTGTGTGTTGTGTGTGTGTGTGTGTGTGTGTTTTGTTTTGGTGAGAGAGAGAGAGAGAGAGAGAGAGAGAGAGAGAGAGAGAGAGAGAGAGGGGAGGAGAGAGAAAAGAGGAGGAGACAAAATTTTCACCTGGTGGTAGCATAACACGTTCAGCATCAAGACAGGCAGTGCCGGGAATTAGATAAAGAAAAGGGGAGGTGGGGGAAGGGAGAGGGGGGGGGAGGGGGAGTGGAGTGGGTTGGGAGGGTGGGGGGAAGGGAGGGGGGTATGGAAGCTGAGTAGGGTGAGTCTACATTTAGATAGGGACATAAGGGGTTTTACACAGGTGGTGTGTGTGGTGTGTGTGTGTGTGTGTGGTGTGGGGTGTGTGTGTGTGTGTGTGTGTGTGTGTGTGGGGTGTGAGGACACACACACCCACACAGACAGACAGATATAATGAATGAATGAATCTTTTATCTAATGTCTTATAAGTATGATATTAGACGGGGGAATCACAGAGAGAGACAATGACAATGACAAATTCTTTTGTTTCGAGGATAATGAATAAGCACCCATGTGCATTTTTACATCCAGTCCCCGCCCTTAGGGATATATATGATAATAAAATAAAATATAGCCCATACCAATACACTCACACAGTATACGGGGAAAAAAATCTACACAAAAACCCCCAAAAATCACCGGAGAGAGAGAGAGGAGAGAGAGAGAGAGAGAGAGAGAGAGAGAGAGAGAAGAGGAGAGGAGAGAGAGAGAGAGAGAGAGACAGACAGACAGACAGACAGACAGACAGAGAGAGAGAGAGACAGACAGAGAGAGAGACAGACAGAGAGGGGAGACAGAGAGAGAAAGAGAGAGAGAGACAGACAGACAAGAGACAGACAGAGACAGACAGACAACAAACAGACAAACAAACAGATGGACACACAGAGGCAGAACAGAGATTCTGGAAAGACATTTGGCTAGCATCAAAACAGTTCTTACGCTGACCCGTCTGACTGTACTGGAAAGCGGTATTTCTGGCACTGAACCTAGTATAGCAGAGCTGAAGACAGACACACAACACACACACACACACACACACACCACACAAAACACACACACACACACCCAACACACACACACCCACACACACACACACACACCACACCCAGCAGCAGCGCAGCCCGCAGCAGCAGCAACAACCTCACAAATGACTGATGGGGAAGTTCTGTAACGTTCTGTTTGTGTCCTAAAGTGTTTTTTGTCCTAAAGTTTACAGACTCAGGGGAAATTGAGAACTCTTCTCGTCTTCTACTATTATTATTATTATTATTACTACTACTACTAAAACCCACATACTACTTTCTACTACATACTTTCTACTACTGCACTGCCACTACTACTAATACTGCTACTGCTGCTACTTATAGCGCTATATCTTGCAAAAAAACAAAGCAAAGCAGCTACACTCCACCATTAGCTTCCAGAGCAAGTAAAAGAATGCTGCTGGGCAGAAGCTTTTTGGCGATTTTCACAGATTTTTTTTTTTAAGTATGAAAAAATGCTCTTTATGGTCGGGAAGGTAAAGCAGCGAGGAGAGGAATGGGCGCCCTCAAAATGTGGCCCCTAGAGAAGTTGGGGTCTCGACGCCTCGCTCCCCTACGACCTTATAGGTTATGGGAACCTTTACCGTTTAGTTGGCTTAAAAATTGGTTCCCAACCTCTCTCAAAGTGGAAACATTGTCTTTTTCTTCCTCGAACGCCCGACAGCAACTACTGTTGTTTGTCATATTATGAGCAAAAGTGGGATTGCTTTCCCGTTAAGCGCCTGACAATCAGGCCCAGCGCATTCGACTTCGGCGTGGGAGAGAATTGTAAATCTTTTAAGCGTTTTTGGAAGAAATGAAAAAAAAAAAAGGCAAGAGAATGGACCAAGAAGGCAGAAAAATAGACAAGAAGGAGGTGGTGGTGACAGGAAGAAAAAGGAGCAAGGCAGAAACAAAGGGAGGGATAGAAAAGGGAGAATTTCTAGCACAGAATTATCCAGAAGATAATGCTGTTTATACTGACAGGCCCCCTGGCATCCCCACGAGGGGATTCAAAATTTTATTTATTTATTTATTCATTTATTAGTTACTTCTTCTTAATTTTATCATTATTAATTTTATTTATTTATTTATCTATTTATTTTTTTTATATACAGATTTTGTCCTAGGATTTTGTTGAAGACTGACAGAAATATCAAAATTACTTTCTCCACAAACATTTTGATTTTATCTTTGATAGGCCAGGTACACAATTTATCCCAGTTTAGTGGAGCCCCCGAACGACTTCAGCGAGAGAAGGAGGGGAGAGAGAGAGAGAGGAGAGAGAGAGAGAGAGAGAGAGAGAGAGAGAGAGAGAGAAGGAGAGAGAGAGGAGAGAGAGAGAGAGAGAGGAAAACCCTTCCCAAAGGGGAAATAACGATATTTTAAACTTTTACCCTTTAATAGCTGCTTCCTTCCCCTTTGGGGCGACTTTAGGCTGCGACATGATCGCTGAAACACGCACGCTCGTACGCACGCGCGCGCAAGCGCATGCAGGCGTGCACTAAGGCACAAAAGAGCACACCTGACCTGGACGCACGCAAAAATGCACACACACACACGTACACGTACAAGCATTTTGCGCGAGCAGGTACAGGCATATACACGTGTGCGTACACCCCACACACACACACACCACAACACACATTACACACACACACAACACACACACACACACCACCACACACCACACACACACACAAACACACACACAACACAAACCCCACATACACCCCACCAACCACACACACACTTATTTGCAACGCGCACATTCTAATCCAGACAGACAGACATATACATCATATGCATATAATTATACATGTGTGTGTGTGTGTGATATTATTGTTTACATATATATCAATCTATGTTACACATATCAAAATCTATCTATCTATCTACTATTTACTTCACCACTATCCATCCATCTATCTATCTAAATCTATCAATTGGCGACCCAGTGCTAGAAACATAACTCCCGAGTTCAGGGCGATCACAAGAAACCCCCAGGGCTTATCCGTCGCGACCTCCCTTGAAGCAGACAACACCAAGAAGACAGCAAGTCGCCAAGGGGACAGTGACAGGTCTTGAAGAGCCGGTCTTGTGTACACTGACTCCCTTTCGATGTGGAAACAGAAGAAAAACAAAACCAGTGGTACACAGGCTGTGTGTCAGCAGGCTGTGAATGCCCTCGGCCACACCAGATTCAACGTGATCTACTGTGGATCCACACCAACAGGAAGACAGTGAGTCTTCTGAAGCGTCTGATGAGGTGCTGACAGTTGGCTGCACAGTGGATGACTCCGATACGGTAGTGGTGAAACATATTGTCGTACTCTAACTGACAAACGAGTGCAGCGTTTGGACAGCTAGAGAAACACACGTTTCAAAGTTGTGGGACATAGTCAGGGCGATCAAAACATTGTGATGTGTGAATCAGTGACAGCGCCCGGGAATACGCTTGGAATGGAGATTCGGGCGAGGAATCTAAGTGTGTGTTCTGGTACATCAAGCAAGAAAGAATAACACTTGTTCCATAAGAGAACGTCGGCTTGCCAACTTCGTATAGGAAGCTGCGACCTAACACACAACACGTCGCTAACCACACAACACGTCACAACACACAACACGTCCTATCACACAACTACGCAGAAACAGTGGGCCATGCTGAGCAGAATTTCATGCTTCTTCGGGACCTGAGCCGTTGTAACAGGGCTGTCCTTCGCGGCTGCAGGAACTGAAAAGGAATGGACTGTTTTGAAATTAACAGAAGGACAATGTATGTATCGAATTCGTGATGACAATACCGAATTCTGCCTTGGTTTTGCCAGGTCTGTGTAATCGCGGCGCGTTCAATATCGGTTTGTTACCGCGCGCTATATGGCTTGATTGCGAAATAGCAAATATTGGTTGTCAAGTGTCAGTTGTCAATGGTCGCTGGGTCTCATCACTGTCGCTCCTCTCTCTCTAGTGTTTTTTATAGAGAAATTAGAGTGGCAGTTATAATGGACACATCAATGCCCTTTTTTAAACTGAAAACAGTAAACATAACACACATCTTAACAGGTGAACAGCACTGGATGTCAACAACATTTACACCCACTCACCCACACGATACACAGACGCCGCGCACGCACGCCGCCCCCCCCCCCCCCCCTTACACTCACCCACCCATCCACCCATAACACACACGGCCATGTAGAAGGCAATGGGAATATAAACCATTGACTAGCAATGACAATATAAACTTATTAATTATACGCTCGTATTACACACACACACACATCACTCACACACACACCACACACACACACTCACACGAAGCACACGCACCCACCCCCCCCCCAATGTAGTAATACAATGGTACGTGAGGGGAATGGGGGGGGGGGTTAAATCCAAAGTACTGAGGGCACCAAAAAAAGAAAAAGATAATTTTAAAAAAATTTGTAGAGGGGGAAAGAACCATACAAGTGGGGCAGACCATCCCCCCCTCAAATCAAAAGAAAAAGAAAATTAAAAAAAAAGATTTTGGAGAGGGGAGGAGGGGGGGGGGGAGAATCCAAACAAGTGGGGCACCCCAAAAAAAATCACAACAGCAACAACAAAAAGTTTTCATCCCTCCCCCCCATACCCCCCCCGCCCCAACAAAAAACCCCCATAACAAACAAGTAAAACGAAAAAAAAGAACTGACAAGAAAGGTACATGGCGCGCCGCGCGCGCACAACTCAACACTCACACACACACACACTAACACAGCAAACACACACACACACACACAAAACACACACACACACTACACACACACACCACACAAAACACACACTACACTACACAAACAACACGCGCACAACAACACACACACTACACACCACACACACACACTCACACAACACACACACTCACCACACACACACACACACACCCACACACACACACACGCACGCACGACACAACACACAACACAACACACCACCCAACACACCTGACCCTTTCCAAACATCATCTCTTTCGCAGACCCCGCTTGTGCAGAGCTGTGGCGATGTTCCCGCTGTAATCCTCGTTCTGCAGTTCAATGTCAAGGTCGGAGGTGTTAGGAATGAACGTCACACTGTCGGTACCACCCTGTAAGACAATTTGGTTTAGGCTGCATCACCGTTTTAAAAAAAATCCTCTTTCATTCTTGTGTTTCTATGTGACGCGTGCGTGGCGTGCGTGGCGTGCGGGCGTGCGTGTGTGTGTGTGTGTGTGTGTGTGTGTGTTGTGTGTGTGTGTGTGTGGTGTGGTGTGTGGTGTGTGTGTGTGGGTGTGTTGTGTGTTTCATACCCGCACGTAACTTAAGGCATGCTACCGAATTAAAACAACCTTTGTGGAAGACTAGCCTCTGACCTCAAAACTCCATGTGATTTGAAGAAATTTTTGGGGAGGTTTGAAATTTTTAAATTTAAAGCAAACACGGTACCCCCCTCAGTCCTTTGTCGTCTGCTAGCGTTCTTACCGCTATAGGCATGCGGGTCATCGCTGTAGGAACGACAGGCTAGACCTCATTTGATGGTTGGTTTTTTTTATTTCCAACTTCTCGGACTCTGACCTCTAAATCCCAATCCCCCAAACATGTGCGCAGTGCCATTTTTTATGCTTTAAAAAAATCGTGAATTCACCAACATTTTTTTCCACCTGCTCGCTATACAAAAGATACTACAATGACCTCCAAATTAATACCTGTGTGGAGCCTACGTGCAGCAGCCGTGGGTAGTACAGCCGAGGTTAGTGTTGTCCAAGTCAAGTCAAGTCAGAATGATCTTTTTTGAGGTAAAAGATTAGTTTATGCAACGTTTTTTCTCTGCCCACACATAACACACAAAAAAAAAGAAAATCTAGAAAACCTGACATATAAAAGCCATTCAAAATACAATGTTCACACACGTTGAAGACAAAAATCTATGGAGATTTTTTTAATATAATTAAAGAAAGTAAATAAATAAATATATAGAATTTATATATAGTTATATATAATAATATGGCTAGCTAAAATATAAAGGTGTGGTGTGTGTGTGTGTGTTGGGTGTGTGTGTGTGTGTGTGTTTAATGGGTGTGTAGTGTGGTGGGTGGAGTGTGTGTGTAGTTGGGTTAGTGGAGTGTGTGTGTAGGTATGTTGTTGTGGTGTGTGTGTGTGTGTTGTGAGAGAGAGAGTGAGTGAGAGAGACAGAAACAGAGACAAGAGAAGATACAGAGAATGAGAGAGACAGACAGACAAGACATAGACATAGTGAACTGAGAGAATAGAGAGAGACCAGAAAGGAGACAAAAACTACGCACTGAGATCCAAAGAGAATAATAGACAGATTACACACAACTCATACAGACTCGCACACACATACGTACATACAGACAGACACGCACACACATCCGTACATACAGACAGACACGCACACACATACACAACACAGAAATAGAGGGAGAGAGAGAGAGAGAGAAAGTGAGAGAGGACAGACAGAGAGAGACGGAGACAGGAGAGACAGAAACAGACAGACAACACAGGAACGAGACAAGACAGAACCAGATCATAACACACACAGTGAGAGAAGAGAGAGTGTGTGGTGTGTGGGTGTGTGTGAGAGAGAGAGAGAGAGAGAGAGAGAGAGAAGAGAGAGAGAGAGAGAGAAGAGAGAAAACTCACTTACACACAGAGATAGAGATAGAGAAGGGAGAAGGGGAAGAGAGAGAGAGAGAGGAGAGAAGAGAGAGAGAGAGAGAGAGTAGAGAGAGAGAGAGAGAGAGAGAGATCACACACTACACACAGAGATAGAGATAAGAGAGAGAGGGGGAAGAGAGAGAGAGAGAGAAGAGTGAGAGAGAGAGAGAGAGAGAAGAGGGAGAGAAAAGAGAAGAACAACATGTACAGAAGAGAGAGAGAGAGAGGAGAGAGAGAGAGAAAGAGAAGAGTAGAGTGAGAGAGAATGACACATTTTCACAGAGAAGAGAGTGAGAGAGAGAGAGAGGAGAGAGAGAGAGAGAGAGTGAGAGAGAGACACAGGGGCGACACAACACAACACACAACACAACACAACCCCCCCCCCCACCCCCCCCCACACGCACATATGACAAACATGACATATACCCAAATTTTATAATTAAAAAAACAAAACAAACCCACCACCGCAAAAAACCCCAACAAAAAACGAACCACGTCAGTCAGTCTTACCCAAAGCCGTGCCGGAACTATACCAGAACTTGAGGCCAAGCGTGTTGAGGCTTTGCTGTGAGGCCAGCACTTCAAACAGTCTCCCACGGTACCGTGGAAATTTGTAGATTTGTCTGCGCTGTTGCCTGGGGAACCACGTGGCGTGCGGCCGCTTGGCCACACTCCACACTCAGCCCATCCTCAGGCTGACTAGAAAACGGGAAGGGTCAGGGGAATGAGACTTTCAACCTCCAGCGTTTCTTCTTGGTAGAAACCTGACCGTGATGGAAATAACAAGGAGTTTTGTTTTGTTATTTTTGTTGTTGGTTTGTGTGTGGGTGGGTTGTGGGCACGGGGGTAGTGCTTGGTCTGAGAATGCGCCGGTTTTTGCCCAAAACACTTCGCTTTCCCCCCACCAGTTAAGCACGTCGAGCGTGTGAACAGACTGGATGGTGACGTTTGGCGCACCGGGCTCAATTCAGTTCCCCCAGTGCTCCCAGCTGTAAATTGTACCGGCCCCTTCCCCCTGGTGTTTTTAGGTGCAGGGAAGGTAAAGCAGCAGGAAGGTGAGGCGCCCACGGCCTCAATATGCTGGCCCTTAGAGAAGTGAGGTCTCGGACGCCCACTCCCCTACTACACTTATAGGGTATGGGACTACTTTACCTTTACGGTTTTAAAAGGGGTATTGAAGTGGTGGTTCCGCAAGTGGAGAGTGACCCGTTTGCGTCCTGGCTTCAGGACAGTGCCCCGGTTCACCCATCCTGTAAATGTAAGGTCCGGAAGGGGAAAGCAGCGTGGAGTGGAGAGGAGAGAAGGAGGATGGGCGCGGCGGTTTAATTTGCTGGCACTCAACATCGCTCCCAAGTTCACCAGAATATATATATAGATATATAGATATATATATATTTATATAAATATATATATATATATAAGTGATTCAGGTGAACTTGGGAGCGATGTGGAGAGCCAGCAATTAACAGCAGCGCCCATCTCCGCGCCTCCCGCGCCTCCCCTCGCTGCTTTCCCCCTTCCCGGAACTTACCCATTTACAGCGGGTGAACCGGCAACTGTACTGTAGACAAGGACCGCAAACGGGCACCTATCCACTTGAGAACCACCACTCCTCAATACCCTGAAAACCGTAAAGGTTAAAGGATCCCATAACCTATAGGTCGAGGGAGTGAGGCGTCAAGACCTCTCTTCTCTAAGGGCCAGCATATTGAGGGCAGTGCCCCATCTGCCTCTCGCCTCGGTGCTTTACCGGCCTGACCCTAAAGAGGGCAGTACCCATTTACAGCGGGGGAAACGGGTACTGGAGTGAACCAAGGTGCGCATACGGTCACCCTTCCAGTCTGTAACCACGCTACCGACGCTGCTTAACCTGGCTGGGGGAAGCGAGTGTTTGGGCAAAACCGCGTTGTCCTCTGACCACTGTACTACCCCCCCGTGCCCTAACAAAAACATCAACCAAACAACAAAATAAACAACAAAACTCCTTGTTATTTCCATCACGGTCAGTTTCCTTCCATGACAGAAACGCGGGAGGTCGGAATGTCTCACGTCCCCTGTGCCCTTCCCGTTTCTAGTCAGCCTGAGGGATGGGCTGAGTGTGATGTGACCATCGCGGCCGCACGCCACTGTCCAAGCAACTGGCGCAAGACAATCTACATTGCCAGTACCGGAGACTTGTGTTGAAATCTGGCCCTTCAAAGCCAAAGCCCGCAACAAGCTTGTCCTCAAGTGCGGTTAAGTTCCGGCCACGGGTGGGGTAAGACTGACTGACGTGGTTCCGTTTTTGTTTGGGTTTGTTGGGGGTGTTTGTTTTGGTGTTTGGGGATTTATAAAACTTTGTGATTTGTCTTGTCTTGTTCTGAGGTGTGTGGGTGGGGGGGAGGGGGGAGGGGTTGTGTTGTGTTGTGTGTGTGTTGTGTGTGTGTCTCTCTCCTCTCTCTCTCTCTCTCTCTACTCTCTATCTCTCTCTCGCTCTCTCTCTCTGTGTACATGTGTTCTTTCTCGCGCTCTCACGCGCGCTCTCTCTCTCACTCTCTCTCTCTCTCTCTCTCGCTCTCTGGAAATGTGTTCTTTTCTCGCTCTCTCTCTCCCGCTCTCTCTTCTCTCTCTCTCTCCTCTCTCTCTCGCTCTTCTCTCATCCCTCTCCCTCTCTCGATCTCTATCTCGGTGTGTAAGTGTGTGATCGCTCGCTCTCTCTCTCCTCTCTCTCTACTCTCGCGGCCTCGCTCTCGCTCTCTCTCTCTCTCTCTCTCTCTCTCCCCTTACTCCCTCTCCTAGCGCGATCTCTGAGTGAAGTGTGTTTTCCTCTCTCTCTCTCTCTCCTCTCTCCCTCTCTCTCCTCTCTCTTCTCTCTCTCGTCTCACACACACACACACACACACACTCTCTCTCTCGCACGGGGGTGTGTATGACTTGGTCGGTCTGGCTCCTGTCCCTGTGTCTGTCCTGTCTGTTTCTGTCGCTCTCTGTCTCTGACCCCCCCCCCCCCCCCCCCCCCCTCCCCCCCCCCCCCCCCCCCCCCACCCCCCCCCCCCCCCCCCCACCTCTCTCCTGTCTGTCTCTATCACTTTCTCTCTCTCTCTCTCATCCCTCTAGTTCTGTGTGTGTATGTGTGTGCGTGTCCTGTCGATGTACGTATGTGTGGCGTGTCTGTCTGGATGTACGTATGTTTGTGCGTGTCTGATGGGTGTGTGGAATAGTATATATATTCCTCTTGTGGATCTCAGTCCGTAGTTTTGCTCCTTGCATGGCTCGCTCTAGGCCTCGGCGCTCCTTTGTCTATGGCTGACCCGGCCGGGCTCTCTTGGTCTCGGTATCTTTCGCGGTCGCGGGGGCTGTCCTCTCCTCACTCACTCTCTCTCTCACACACACTCACACACACTACACACACACATACACTACACACACACTACACACACCCAACTACACACACACACACACACAACTCTACACACACACTTAACACATCACAGACACACACACTCACACACTCACACAACACACACCCACAATTTATATTTAATAGGACGATAATATATATTTATATATATATAAATAATTTATGTTATTAGTAATGGATGTATAGTAAAATAAAATGCGCAGGAGATTTTTGGCGTCATCGTGTGGGGGAACAGTGTATTGTGATTGCTTTTATATGTCAGTTTTTCTTGATTTTCTTTGTGTGGGTGTGAGCAGGATAAGATAAAAAGTGGCATCTGTACGCCGATATCGTTACCCTCAAAATAGATCATTCTGACTTGACTTGACTTGACACACACTAACACGGCTGTACTACCCACTCTGCTGCTCCGTCAGGCGACACACTGGTATTAATTGGAGGTCATGTTGTATCTTGGTATAGAGGCGAGTGGAAAAAAAGTTTGGTGGTTTCACAGATTTATTTTTAAGCATAAGCAAGCAGATGATGGGACTGCGCACATGGTGTAGGGGGATTGAGGTAATAGAGGTAGTCTCGAGAAAGTTGGAAATAACCTTCAAAGGAGGGGTGCCTGTTGGCCTATCAGCGTTGTCCCCGCAAGCATTAGGCGGTAAGGAAGCTAGCTGCCGACAAAGACTGAGGGGTACAGTGTTTGCTTTAATTAAAAATTCAAACCTACCTAAATTTCTCAAAAAGCATATGAGAGTTTTGAGTCAGAGGCTAGTCGTTCACAATTATTGTTTTGATTTCTGTAGATGCCTTTGTACGTGCGTATGAATTCACACACACACACTCACACACACACTCACACACACACACTCACCACACACAGCACACACACTCACACCACACACACACACACACACGCACGCACGCACAGCACTGCCAACGACACGCACGAGTCCATAGAACAAACAGAATGAAGAAGCGGGATTTTGTTAATACCGGTGTGCAGCCTAACCAAATTGTCTCACAGGGTGGGACCAGACAGGGTGACGTCATTCCTTAACACCAGCCGACCGTGAATGAAATGCAGATCCGAAGGATTACTGCGAGGAACATCGCCTCATGCGCTGTCACAAGCGGTCTGCAGAAAGAGAAGATGTTTGGAAAGTCGGGGTGGGTGTTTGTGTGTGTGTGTGGTGCGTGCGTGGTGTGTGTGTGTGGGTGTGTGTGTTGTAGGGTGTGTGTGGTGTGTGGTGGGGGGTGGGTGGTTGGGGTGTGTATGGTGTGTGGGTTGTGCGCGTGTGTTTGTGAGTGTGTGGGGTGGGTGTGTGTGTGGGTGTGTGTGTGTGGGTGTGTGGTGTGTGTGTGTGTGTGTGTGGTGTGTGTGGTGTGTGTTGTGGGTGTCGCGCGCGCGCGCATGTACCTTTCTGTCTGCTTTTTTTCGTTGTCTTGGTTTCTATGGGGGTTTTTTTGGTGGGGGGGGGGGGTTTGGGGGGAGGGTTGTAACTTTTTTGTGTTGCTGTGGTTGATTTTTTGGTGGCCCCACTTGTTTGGATTCTCGCCCCCCCCACCCCTCCTCTTCCAAAAGTCTTTTTTTTTAATTTTCTTTTTCGTTTTTTTGAAGGGGGGGAGGGTGCCCCACGTGTATGGATTCTTCCCCCTCGACAAGTTGAGAAAAATTATCTTTTTGCTTGTTTTTGGTGCCCCAGTTATTGGATTTATCACCCCCCCCCCCCCCTTTCCCCTCCTAAAGGACCATTGGAGTGTACGACATTGGGGGGGGGTGGCGGGTGCGGGTGTGGGTGTGTGGTTGGGGTGTGTGGTGGTGGGGGAGTGTGTATTACGAGCGTAAATAAAATTGAGAGATGTCTTTTCAGCATTGGTTTTAATACCTTTGCCTCCTACAGGGGTGGAGTTATGTGATGGTTGGGTGGGGGTATGGGTGGGGGGGGGAGTGCGTGCGCGCGCGTTTGGTGGGTGTTGGTGTGTGGGTTGTATATGTGTGGGACTTCAAGTGCTGCAACGGTTAAGATGTGTGTTATGTTGTATTTATAGGTTGAAATAAAATTGCATGTTGTGTCATTTAAAATGCCATCTTATGTCTCTATAAAAAACACGAAGAGAGAGAGAGAGACAGTGAGAGACACAGAGACAATTGACAAATGACAATTGACAAAATTTTTATGCCTATTTACAAGCAAGCCATTTACGCGCGGGAACAACGATATTTGAACGCGACGCGATTACAATGACATGGAATCCATTGGCAGAAGTGTATGTACATCAAGAGTCGATACATTATTGTCCTTGTCTCAAGTTCTAAACAGCCTTTCTTGCCAGTCTCATCACGCCACGAAGTCAGCCCATGGCACACGGATCAGTCCCGAAAAGATGTAAGTCCTGCGCAGCAGGCCCCACTGGGTCTGCTGGTGTGTGTTAGGACGTGTTGGTGTAGGACGTGTGGAGGTTAGGACGGTTGTGTGTAGGACGCTGCTTCCCTTTCAAGTCTGGCATGCCTGACCGTTCTTCTGGGCAACAATGTTTTTTCGCGTCTTGCTTGTTGTACCCAGAACAAACACTGAGATTCCGCGCCAGTATCTCCATGACATGATATTCCTGGCGATGTCATCGATTCACACATCACAATGGTTGATCGCCTGAACTATGTACCTCAACCTTTTCGAAACGGTGTGTGTCTCTGCTGTCCAACGCGGCACTCGTTTGTCATTTTTGAGTAGACTCATACTGTTTCCACAAGACCAGTATCAGAGGCATCCCTCTGTGCAGCCACGTCAGCCACCTCAGCTAGACCGCTTCAGAGACACTCTGATCTTCCTGTCGGTTGCCTGGACACACCAGTAGATAAGTGAATCTGGTGTGGCCGAGGCAGTCACTGCACTGCTGACACACAGCGCGTGTACCCACTGGTTGGTTTTTCTTCTGGTGCCACAGCGAGCAGGAGTCAGTGTTAACACAAGACCGCCTCTTCCAGACACTGTCACTGTCACATTGGCGTCTTGCCTGTCCTTTCGGGTGTTTGTCTGCTTCTGGAGCGCGACGGATGGCATGGGGTTTCTTGGTGTAGACCTGAACTCGGAGTTACCTGTTCTGCTCGGGTCCCCATTTCTGTTGACACTGGCTTGTCACTGGCTTCATTCGCAAACAACACAACGCGGCGCGCTCCCCGCGACTTTCCTACTCGATACCACGTTGTCGATCAACAGGCGTTTAAAGTTGGTATTACAGTTGCTGAAGGCCAGTAACTGACATGTTGAAGCTAAAAATGCAAAAATTTGCAGCAGTTTACTAACAGCACACCCTTCAGTTCTCGTCGTTCACGTTGTCCTGAGAGACAGAGAGAAGAGAGAGTGAGAGAGAGAGGGGGGGGGGGAGAGTTTAGTTTTCTCTGGGATCCCATGAATTCGTCACAGATGATGATAGTCTGTCTAGTCTTAACAAGAATATCCGTTGTGAAAAGTTGATTTCCGTTGCTTTTTTTTGCCGTTGCCCCACTACTTCGAATGCTTTCCCAAACCTTTTTGTGCTAGGGAGGGGAGGAAACGTTTTACGAAAAAATATCCTCCCATATATTTTTTAAAAAAAGGTAAAGAGTTCCCATATCCTATAAGGTCGTAGGGAGCGAGGTGTCAGAGACCTCACTTCTCTAGGGCCCAGCATATGGAGGGCTGCGCCCATCTCCTCTCCCTCGACGTGCTTTAACCTTCCTTGACCCAAAGTGGGCAGTAACCCATTTACAGCGGTGAACTGGGGGTACGGTACTGAGCCAAGGCGCGCAAACGGTCACCCTTCCAACTGGAACCATCGCTCGACGCTTGCTTAACTTGGCTGGGGGGAATGCGAGTGCGCCGACCACTGAGCGTTCCCAGTTCCTTTACCTTTTCCCTAATAGTACCACAGCGCTAAAACTGTATCTGGGCTTTGAGACAAAGAGATTACCTGTTTTGAAAGTTGGTTTCTTGTCGCTTATTTGAGGTGGTTTTCCACTCGAGGGGACGGATAGCTCAGTGGGGCAGAGCACTCCTTTTCCCCAGCCAAGGGGTAAGCAGCATCGAGCGTGTTACCACCAGTTGGATGGGACCGTTTGCCCGCGCCTGTGCTTTCAGTTACAGTCACCCCCCCCCCCCCCTCCCCAAGTGCCCCAGCTGTAAAGGATACCTGCCCGCTTAAGGGCCAGGGAAGGTAAAACAGCGAGGAGAGGAGATGGCGCTTGCCGCCCTCTATGTTCGGGCCCCTGAGTAGGTGATATCCACACTATACAGCACATTCTTAAACAGGGTTTTACAACATGAATTTTGTTACAGGTTGTTTGTTGTTTCAGACAGTTTGGACGTCGCTTTTGTCGGCTTGCGTTCGAATGGACATTTTCTCGCTATGAGGGGAAGGAGACCGTTACTGGTTCGGCAGTTTAGATCCGGGCTCGTATCGAAAGTACAGGTAGGTCACACTGCTAGCTGCAATATCCTATATTATTATCTTACACGGATGCTGGGCCTGACTTGTCAGGCGCTTAACGGCAGCGCAACGCATTTTTTTTTTTGGCTCATAATTATGATAGACAGTAACAGTTGCTGTGTTGCGCGCAATATGAAGATTTTCTATCGTAGATTAGGGAAATGAATTCTCTGTGGGGTGGGGTGGGGGGTGTGTGTTGTGTGTGTGTGTGTGTGTGTGTGTTTGTGGTGTAGCGTGCGTTCGTGTCGGGTGCGTGTGGTCGGCCCTGTGTATGAGTCTATCTGTCGGTCGTCTGCCTGTCTGTCGGTCCTGTCTGGCGTGTGTAATGTTTCGGTGTGATAGCAAATGTGTATGTGTGACCTGCCTGCCTGCCTGCCGCTTGCCTGTCTGTCGTAGGTGCTGCTGTTCGGACTTTGTGAAAAGTCAAATATGTGCGTGCGCGGTGCGCGCGCGCGCGCATGTTTTATGTGATATTACTGAGGTCAGAGTGTGGGGCGACGTACTTGACACAAATCATACACGCCAAACTTTCTGTTGCAGTTGTAGAGTAAAACAATCCACGTTGTTGTTGTTGTTCGTTCCCCCAGCTTACCCCTGGGGTAACCAGAACATGCCACACTCTGACTCCACCTCCAGCCCAACGGGAATCACGGTAAGATAAGAAGAACTACACTGGATGAGAAAGTTTGCGTGATGACTCTTTTTCCAGCACCTCGCCATAATACTAGATAGGCACCAGACTCCGACGTCGATGATGTTTTCCTCTCCTTTAACATAGGATGGGCGGGTTGTTATGTTAGAGCTTGTCCAATGGCTGAAAGGCAATCTCAACACAACATTTTACAACAAACAACGTGTTAATGTATGACTTGCAATTAGCTGACATCAATAATAACTGACACAGCTTTGGCCTGGCCAAGCTCAGTTGAGTCCCGGTGGGATGATGAGTACGGTGTGTACACTATTCGGGGTGACCCCAGTGTGCTACTCTGAAGATCGTAACATAACAACATTGACAACCAACAGCAACAGCATCAACTACAACAAACAACATGGATACTATAACCGTGTATGCTGCGGGCGGCGTGTGTGGGTGTGCGTGCGGGTGTGTGTGGGGGTGGGTGCGCGCCGCATGCGCGCGGGTGTGTGTGGGGGCGGGGGATAGTGTGTGTGTGTGTGGGGGGGGGGGGGGGGGGCGGGTGATGTGTGTGTGTGTGTTGTGCGTGCGGGCGGGCGTGCGGCGTGTGTGTTGTTTTTTTGGTGTGGGATGTTGAGTATTTTTTTAAATGTATTGATGGATGGTTACATAATTGTCAATAGGATTTTTGAATTTCTGCGGTTTCAAGATTCAGCGCTATTTTACAGTCCATAATTGTTGTTGTTGGTGTGGTGTATATAGTATAATTAGTATTGTTATCATCATCATCATCATCATCATCATCTTAAGAGGAGTATAGTATATAGTATAACAAAGAATGTTTTTACCCTTCTACTCTACTCTCCACAGACGTAGGTAGAGGAAATGTTCACACTGCTGAGGGCTGATTGGGCTGCTGCGCTGCGGCGGCTGCTGCTGCTCGTCTGCGGCTGCTGCTGCGCTGCGCTGCTGCTCCTGTGGTTGTTGTGCGTTGCCCCAGCTTAACACCCTGGGGGGTCCCCTGAAACATGCACTCTGTCTCTCGCACTCACCTTTCCTGGAGGCACCGGGAGAACATGTTTTAATAACACACGGATGAGAAGTTTATCGGTAGGACTCTTTTTTTTTCGGCTGCTCAGTTGCCATTGTAGGCAGCCATACTCCGAACTCAGATGGAGTGCGTTGGGGTTTGTTTTTTTTGTTCTTCTTTAGAGGGGACTTGCAGGGTCGTTATGCGAAGAGAATGTTGTAAACAGCTCTGCCTACATTTGTTTGGGTGTTGTTTGTTGTTGTTGAGGTTGAGATCAATGCTGTTGTTGTGCCGTTCCGCAGATAACACTCTAGGGGGGCAACCCGAAATGTTCAAACTCTGACTCATTCATCAGCCCTCCTGGGTATCACTGTGAGATTTGAAATGGCAACATCTAATGAATGTGATGAAAGTTTTTTTGCTTCGTGTATGACTGTTTTGTGAGTACCTCCGCATAAGTTAAGAGGCAGCACATAACCCGGCTTTGGAGGAGGGGTGTGGTGTGGGTGGGGTGGGTTGGGTTTCTTTTTTAGGGGAATATAGGGTTGGTTAATTGTGCTGAGCTTGTCGTAGAGGTTAACAATCTTCAGCCTAGCTTTTACAACAACAACAACTACAAATAATGTAGGCTTGGCAACGTAGTTGTACATCAATCACTGACAAAAGCTGGGTTTCGGGGGTCTAAGTCACATAATGATATTCATACAGTTCTTGATTATGAGCTTCACTAAATTACTGGATTTTTTGTGTGGTGATTGTTGGTGTTGTGAATATAACTGGATTAACATCAGGGCCGACGTCCACTCCCCCTAAAAGTTCCCTTCGATGAACGATAAACCGAGTCCCGTGGCGAACGCACCGCAAACAGCTTGCCGCGCACGTTAAAACCCTTTCCCGCTTTGCGAGAGGAGGCCAGTGTGTCGTGGAACGGATGACAAAATTGACAAAAACTGCAGACACACGAGGACTAGGTGTAAAAAAATAATTTTTGTTTAAGCACAGGAGTGCGTATTCCCATTATCCGCAAAAGAAAAACGAAATAAAAAAAATTTGACTTGAACTTGATCTGACCGGACATGACAAGACTTGAGTGTGGTATGACTTGACATGAACATGACCTACTTGAAATGACTTACATGACTTGACATGACCGGACTGGACACGTCTTGACATGACCGGACTTGACATGACCTGCTTTCCTTGACAGAACTTGCATGACTTGACATGACCCGACTTGACAGGACTGGCTTGACCTACTTGGCTGGACTTGACATGGTCCTTACTTGACATGATCGTACTTGACAAATCTGACTTGACTTGACATGAAACTGACGTGACGTGACATATCTGACTTGACCTGACATGACTTGACAGGACCTTGCTTGACTAACATGACCTGGTTTTGCCTGACAGACCTGGCTTGACCTGACTTGACTTGACCATGAGCTGTCTGACAGGACCCGGGCTTGGATTGGACATGAGCTGACTTGACATGCTTGACTTGACATACCGGGCTTGCTTGACATGAGAATGACTTGACTTGACATGATCTGGCTTGTTTGACATGATCTGCGGGCATGATCTGACTTGACTTGACATGAACATGACTTGACTTGACATGAACATTGACCTGACTTGACATATCTGACGGTGACATGGCATGATCTGACTTGAACATGAGCTGACCTGAGACTTGACTTGACATGACATATCTGGCTTGACAGACTTGACTTGACGTGACAGATCTGCCTGATGTGACAGGACTCGGTCTTGTACATACTGGTCTTGACTGACTGACTTAAACATACTGACATGATCTGACTTGACTGAACTTAACCTCTCTCTTTGCGGTGTTTTTCGGTTAATGTCTCCGTAGTACGTGTTCCCTAAATACCTCCCTGAGGTGGGCGGAGCTTGGTGGAGTCGAGTCAGTCCCGTACCCACCAGAAGTGTACGTCCAAAGCTTGTGTACGGTTGGGACTGGCGGACTCCGAAAGGTATCCTATCACTGGCTGCTGGGAGCGCAGAACAAGGTGGAGGCGGCTTGGCGGAAAAGGAGAGAGACAACCTGGGCCAGAGCTTTTGAAGACAGATGACAAGATGGTGAAGAGCTAGAACGAATTTTATGATAAAAAAATTGGGGGCAAGGAAAAGAAAACCAGAGGGCATAGGATAAAAAAATTTCAGATACAAACCAGAGGGGGAGGTAAGAAAAAAAATTCAATATAAGTCAAAGGGTCTACTATGATAAATTTCAGATATATGAAAAATTTCGGATACAAACCATCAGGGATGTAAGAAAAAAAAATTCAGATATAAGTCATAGGGCTACAGAAATAATGTTCAGATATATGAAAAAGTTAGATACAAAACCTTAGGGCTAGATAAAAATTTCAGATATATCAAAAATTCAGTCACAAAACTATAGGGGCTATATGAACATGGGAAATTTCAATAACAAGCCATGGGGGCTATATGAAAAAATTCAGGTATTTGAAACAGGTCAGATACAAAACCATAGGGCGATATGAAAAATGTCAGATACAAACCAGTAGGGGTATATGAAAAAATTTCAAATACAGACCATAGGGGTTATATGAAAGTTTTTAGATACAAACCGTAGGGGGTTATATGAAAAAAATTCAGATACAGACCATAGGGGCTATATGAAAAAATTTCAGATACAGACCATAGGGCTATATGAAACAATTCAGATACAAACCATAGGGCTTACATGAAAAATTTCAGATACAACATAGTGGTCTATAATGACCATAAGAATTTCAGATACCAACCATAGGTGTTACTGAGAAATGATGATACAAACCGGGAGGGAAAGATGAAAAATTCAGATCATAAACATAGAGGCGATATAACAAATTTTCCAGATATAAACCTTAGGGGCTTCATGAAAAAATTTCAATACAAATCATAGGGCTATATGAAAATTTGGCAGTACAAACCATAGGGGTTATATGAAAAAATACAATACAGACCATAGGGGCTACTTGAAAAAATTTTCAGAGGCAAACCATAGGGGCTACATGAAAAAAGTTCAGATACAGTCCATAGGGCTATATAAAAATTTCATATACAAACCATAGAGGGTGTGAAAACGAATTGGCGACCCAGTGCTAGAAACATAACTCCCGAGTTCAGGGCGATCACAAGAAACCCCCAGGGCTTATCCGTCGCGACCTCCCTTGAAGCAGACAACACCAAGAAGACAGCAAGTCGCCAAGGGGACAGTGACAGGTCTTGAAGAGCCGGTCTTGTGTACACTGACTCCCTTTCGATGTGGAAACAGAAGAAAAACAAAACCAGTGGTACACAGGCTGTGTGTCAGCAGGCTGTGAATGCCCTCGGCCACACCAGATTCAACGTGATCTACTGTGGATCCACACCAACAGGAAGACAGTGAGTCTTCTGAAGCGTCTGATGAGGTGCTGACAGTTGGCTGCACAGTGGATGACTCCGATACGGTAGTGGTGAAACATATTGTCGTACTCTAACTGACAAACGAGTGCAGCGTTTGGACAGCTAGAGAAACACACGTTTCAAAGTTGTGGGACATAGTCAGGGCGATCAAAACATTGTGATGTGTGAATCAGTGACAGCGCCCGGGAATACGCTTGGAATGGAGATTCGGGCGAGGAATCTAAGTGTGTGTTCTGGTACATCAAGCAAGAAAGAATAACACTTGTTCCATAAGAGAACGTCGGCTTGCCAACTTCGTATAGGAAGCTGCGACCTAACACACAACACGTCGCTAACCACACAACACGTCACAACACACAACACGTCCTATCACACAACTACGCAGAAACAGTGGGCCATGCTGAGCAGAATTTCATGCTTCTTCGGGACCTGAGCCGTTGTAACAGGGCTGTCCTTCGCGGCTGCAGGAACTGAAAAGGAATGGACTGTTTTGAAATTAACAGAAGGACAATGTATGTATCGAATTCGTGATGACAATACCGAATTCTGCCTTGGTTTTGCCAGGTCTGTGTAATCGCGGCGCGTTCAATATCGGTTTGTTACCGCGCGCTATATGGCTTGATTGCGAAATAGCAAATATTGGTTGTCAAGTGTCAGTTGTCAATGGTCGCTGGGTCTCATCACTGTCGCTCCTCTCTCTCTAGTGTTTTTTATAGAGAAATTAGAGTGGCAGTTATAATGGACACATCAATGCCCTTTTTTAAACTGAAAACAGTAAACATAACACACATCTTAACAGGTGAACAGCACTGGATGTCAACAACATTTACACCCACTCACCCACACGATACACAGACGCCGCGCACGCACGCCGCCCCCCCCCCCCCCCCTTACACTCACCCACCCATCCACCCATAACACACACGGCCATGTAGAAGGCAATGGGAATATAAACCATTGACTAGCAATGACAATATAAACTTATTAATTATACGCTCGTATTACACACACACACACATCACTCACACACACACCACACACACACACTCACACGAAGCACACGCACCCACCCCCCCCCCAATGTAGTAATACAATGGTACGTGAGGGGAATGGGGGGGGGGGTTAAATCCAAAGTACTGAGGGCACCAAAAAAAGAAAAAGATAATTTTAAAAAAATTTGTAGAGGGGGAAAGAACCATACAAGTGGGGCAGACCATCCCCCCCTCAAATCAAAAGAAAAAGAAAATTAAAAAAAAAGATTTTGGAGAGGGGAGGAGGGGGGGGGGGAGAATCCAAACAAGTGGGGCACCCCAAAAAAAATCACAACAGCAACAACAAAAAGTTTTCATCCCTCCCCCCCATACCCCCCCCGCCCCAACAAAAAACCCCCATAACAAACAAGTAAAACGAAAAAAAAGAACTGACAAGAAAGGTACATGGCGCGCCGCGCGCGCACAACTCAACACTCACACACACACACACTAACACAGCAAACACACACACACACACACAAAACACACACACACACTACACACACACACCACACAAAACACACACTACACTACACAAACAACACGCGCACAACAACACACACACTACACACCACACACACACACTCACACAACACACACACTCACCACACACACACACACACACCCACACACACACACACGCACGCACGACACAACACACAACACAACACACCACCCAACACACCTGACCCTTTCCAAACATCATCTCTTTCGCAGACCCCGCTTGTGCAGAGCTGTGGCGATGTTCCCGCTGTAATCCTCGTTCTGCAGTTCAATGTCAAGGTCGGAGGTGTTAGGAATGAACGTCACACTGTCGGTACCACCCTGTAAGACAATTTGGTTTAGGCTGCATCACCGTTTTAAAAAAAATCCTCTTTCATTCTTGTGTTTCTATGTGACGCGTGCGTGGCGTGCGTGGCGTGCGGGCGTGCGTGTGTGTGTGTGTGTGTGTGTGTGTGTGTTGTGTGTGTGTGTGTGTGGTGTGGTGTGTGGTGTGTGTGTGTGGGTGTGTTGTGTGTTTCATACCCGCACGTAACTTAAGGCATGCTACCGAATTAAAACAACCTTTGTGGAAGACTAGCCTCTGACCTCAAAACTCCATGTGATTTGAAGAAATTTTTGGGGAGGTTTGAAATTTTTAAATTTAAAGCAAACACGGTACCCCCCTCAGTCCTTTGTCGTCTGCTAGCGTTCTTACCGCTATAGGCATGCGGGTCATCGCTGTAGGAACGACAGGCTAGACCTCATTTGATGGTTGGTTTTTTTTATTTCCAACTTCTCGGACTCTGACCTCTAAATCCCAATCCCCCAAACATGTGCGCAGTGCCATTTTTTATGCTTTAAAAAAATCGTGAATTCACCAACATTTTTTTCCACCTGCTCGCTATACAAAAGATACTACAATGACCTCCAAATTAATACCTGTGTGGAGCCTACGTGCAGCAGCCGTGGGTAGTACAGCCGAGGTTAGTGTTGTCCAAGTCAAGTCAAGTCAGAATGATCTTTTTTGAGGTAAAAGATTAGTTTATGCAACGTTTTTTCTCTGCCCACACATAACACACAAAAAAAAAGAAAATCTAGAAAACCTGACATATAAAAGCCATTCAAAATACAATGTTCACACACGTTGAAGACAAAAATCTATGGAGATTTTTTTAATATAATTAAAGAAAGTAAATAAATAAATATATAGAATTTATATATAGTTATATATAATAATATGGCTAGCTAAAATATAAAGGTGTGGTGTGTGTGTGTGTGTTGGGTGTGTGTGTGTGTGTGTGTTTAATGGGTGTGTAGTGTGGTGGGTGGAGTGTGTGTGTAGTTGGGTTAGTGGAGTGTGTGTGTAGGTATGTTGTTGTGGTGTGTGTGTGTGTGTTGTGAGAGAGAGAGTGAGTGAGAGAGACAGAAACAGAGACAAGAGAAGATACAGAGAATGAGAGAGACAGACAGACAAGACATAGACATAGTGAACTGAGAGAATAGAGAGAGACCAGAAAGGAGACAAAAACTACGCACTGAGATCCAAAGAGAATAATAGACAGATTACACACAACTCATACAGACTCGCACACACATACGTACATACAGACAGACACGCACACACATCCGTACATACAGACAGACACGCACACACATACACAACACAGAAATAGAGGGAGAGAGAGAGAGAGAGAAAGTGAGAGAGGACAGACAGAGAGAGACGGAGACAGGAGAGACAGAAACAGACAGACAACACAGGAACGAGACAAGACAGAACCAGATCATAACACACACAGTGAGAGAAGAGAGAGTGTGTGGTGTGTGGGTGTGTGTGAGAGAGAGAGAGAGAGAGAGAGAGAGAGAAGAGAGAGAGAGAGAGAGAAGAGAGAAAACTCACTTACACACAGAGATAGAGATAGAGAAGGGAGAAGGGGAAGAGAGAGAGAGAGAGGAGAGAAGAGAGAGAGAGAGAGAGAGTAGAGAGAGAGAGAGAGAGAGAGAGATCACACACTACACACAGAGATAGAGATAAGAGAGAGAGGGGGAAGAGAGAGAGAGAGAGAAGAGTGAGAGAGAGAGAGAGAGAGAAGAGGGAGAGAAAAGAGAAGAACAACATGTACAGAAGAGAGAGAGAGAGAGGAGAGAGAGAGAGAAAGAGAAGAGTAGAGTGAGAGAGAATGACACATTTTCACAGAGAAGAGAGTGAGAGAGAGAGAGAGGAGAGAGAGAGAGAGAGAGTGAGAGAGAGACACAGGGGCGACACAACACAACACACAACACAACACAACCCCCCCCCCCACCCCCCCCCACACGCACATATGACAAACATGACATATACCCAAATTTTATAATTAAAAAAACAAAACAAACCCACCACCGCAAAAAACCCCAACAAAAAACGAACCACGTCAGTCAGTCTTACCCAAAGCCGTGCCGGAACTATACCAGAACTTGAGGCCAAGCGTGTTGAGGCTTTGCTGTGAGGCCAGCACTTCAAACAGTCTCCCACGGTACCGTGGAAATTTGTAGATTTGTCTGCGCTGTTGCCTGGGGAACCACGTGGCGTGCGGCCGCTTGGCCACACTCCACACTCAGCCCATCCTCAGGCTGACTAGAAAACGGGAAGGGTCAGGGGAATGAGACTTTCAACCTCCAGCGTTTCTTCTTGGTAGAAACCTGACCGTGATGGAAATAACAAGGAGTTTTGTTTTGTTATTTTTGTTGTTGGTTTGTGTGTGGGTGGGTTGTGGGCACGGGGGTAGTGCTTGGTCTGAGAATGCGCCGGTTTTTGCCCAAAACACTTCGCTTTCCCCCCACCAGTTAAGCACGTCGAGCGTGTGAACAGACTGGATGGTGACGTTTGGCGCACCGGGCTCAATTCAGTTCCCCCAGTGCTCCCAGCTGTAAATTGTACCGGCCCCTTCCCCCTGGTGTTTTTAGGTGCAGGGAAGGTAAAGCAGCAGGAAGGTGAGGCGCCCACGGCCTCAATATGCTGGCCCTTAGAGAAGTGAGGTCTCGGACGCCCACTCCCCTACTACACTTATAGGGTATGGGACTACTTTACCTTTACGGTTTTAAAAGGGGTATTGAAGTGGTGGTTCCGCAAGTGGAGAGTGACCCGTTTGCGTCCTGGCTTCAGGACAGTGCCCCGGTTCACCCATCCTGTAAATGTAAGGTCCGGAAGGGGAAAGCAGCGTGGAGTGGAGAGGAGAGAAGGAGGATGGGCGCGGCGGTTTAATTTGCTGGCACTCAACATCGCTCCCAAGTTCACCAGAATATATATATAGATATATAGATATATATATATTTATATAAATATATATATATATATAAGTGATTCAGGTGAACTTGGGAGCGATGTGGAGAGCCAGCAATTAACAGCAGCGCCCATCTCCGCGCCTCCCGCGCCTCCCCTCGCTGCTTTCCCCCTTCCCGGAACTTACCCATTTACAGCGGGTGAACCGGCAACTGTACTGTAGACAAGGACCGCAAACGGGCACCTATCCACTTGAGAACCACCACTCCTCAATACCCTGAAAACCGTAAAGGTTAAAGGATCCCATAACCTATAGGTCGAGGGAGTGAGGCGTCAAGACCTCTCTTCTCTAAGGGCCAGCATATTGAGGGCAGTGCCCCATCTGCCTCTCGCCTCGGTGCTTTACCGGCCTGACCCTAAAGAGGGCAGTACCCATTTACAGCGGGGGAAACGGGTACTGGAGTGAACCAAGGTGCGCATACGGTCACCCTTCCAGTCTGTAACCACGCTACCGACGCTGCTTAACCTGGCTGGGGGAAGCGAGTGTTTGGGCAAAACCGCGTTGTCCTCTGACCACTGTACTACCCCCCCGTGCCCTAACAAAAACATCAACCAAACAACAAAATAAACAACAAAACTCCTTGTTATTTCCATCACGGTCAGTTTCCTTCCATGACAGAAACGCGGGAGGTCGGAATGTCTCACGTCCCCTGTGCCCTTCCCGTTTCTAGTCAGCCTGAGGGATGGGCTGAGTGTGATGTGACCATCGCGGCCGCACGCCACTGTCCAAGCAACTGGCGCAAGACAATCTACATTGCCAGTACCGGAGACTTGTGTTGAAATCTGGCCCTTCAAAGCCAAAGCCCGCAACAAGCTTGTCCTCAAGTGCGGTTAAGTTCCGGCCACGGGTGGGGTAAGACTGACTGACGTGGTTCCGTTTTTGTTTGGGTTTGTTGGGGGTGTTTGTTTTGGTGTTTGGGGATTTATAAAACTTTGTGATTTGTCTTGTCTTGTTCTGAGGTGTGTGGGTGGGGGGGAGGGGGGAGGGGTTGTGTTGTGTTGTGTGTGTGTTGTGTGTGTGTCTCTCTCCTCTCTCTCTCTCTCTCTCTACTCTCTATCTCTCTCTCGCTCTCTCTCTCTGTGTACATGTGTTCTTTCTCGCGCTCTCACGCGCGCTCTCTCTCTCACTCTCTCTCTCTCTCTCTCTCGCTCTCTGGAAATGTGTTCTTTTCTCGCTCTCTCTCTCCCGCTCTCTCTTCTCTCTCTCTCTCCTCTCTCTCTCGCTCTTCTCTCATCCCTCTCCCTCTCTCGATCTCTATCTCGGTGTGTAAGTGTGTGATCGCTCGCTCTCTCTCTCCTCTCTCTCTACTCTCGCGGCCTCGCTCTCGCTCTCTCTCTCTCTCTCTCTCTCTCTCCCCTTACTCCCTCTCCTAGCGCGATCTCTGAGTGAAGTGTGTTTTCCTCTCTCTCTCTCTCTCCTCTCTCCCTCTCTCTCCTCTCTCTTCTCTCTCTCGTCTCACACACACACACACACACACACTCTCTCTCTCGCACGGGGGTGTGTATGACTTGGTCGGTCTGGCTCCTGTCCCTGTGTCTGTCCTGTCTGTTTCTGTCGCTCTCTGTCTCTGACCCCCCCCCCCCCCCCCCCCCCCTCCCCCCCCCCCCCCCCCCCCCCACCCCCCCCCCCCCCCCCCCACCTCTCTCCTGTCTGTCTCTATCACTTTCTCTCTCTCTCTCTCATCCCTCTAGTTCTGTGTGTGTATGTGTGTGCGTGTCCTGTCGATGTACGTATGTGTGGCGTGTCTGTCTGGATGTACGTATGTTTGTGCGTGTCTGATGGGTGTGTGGAATAGTATATATATTCCTCTTGTGGATCTCAGTCCGTAGTTTTGCTCCTTGCATGGCTCGCTCTAGGCCTCGGCGCTCCTTTGTCTATGGCTGACCCGGCCGGGCTCTCTTGGTCTCGGTATCTTTCGCGGTCGCGGGGGCTGTCCTCTCCTCACTCACTCTCTCTCTCACACACACTCACACACACTACACACACACATACACTACACACACACTACACACACCCAACTACACACACACACACACACAACTCTACACACACACTTAACACATCACAGACACACACACTCACACACTCACACAACACACACCCACAATTTATATTTAATAGGACGATAATATATATTTATATATATATAAATAATTTATGTTATTAGTAATGGATGTATAGTAAAATAAAATGCGCAGGAGATTTTTGGCGTCATCGTGTGGGGGAACAGTGTATTGTGATTGCTTTTATATGTCAGTTTTTCTTGATTTTCTTTGTGTGGGTGTGAGCAGGATAAGATAAAAAGTGGCATCTGTACGCCGATATCGTTACCCTCAAAATAGATCATTCTGACTTGACTTGACTTGACACACACTAACACGGCTGTACTACCCACTCTGCTGCTCCGTCAGGCGACACACTGGTATTAATTGGAGGTCATGTTGTATCTTGGTATAGAGGCGAGTGGAAAAAAAGTTTGGTGGTTTCACAGATTTATTTTTAAGCATAAGCAAGCAGATGATGGGACTGCGCACATGGTGTAGGGGGATTGAGGTAATAGAGGTAGTCTCGAGAAAGTTGGAAATAACCTTCAAAGGAGGGGTGCCTGTTGGCCTATCAGCGTTGTCCCCGCAAGCATTAGGCGGTAAGGAAGCTAGCTGCCGACAAAGACTGAGGGGTACAGTGTTTGCTTTAATTAAAAATTCAAACCTACCTAAATTTCTCAAAAAGCATATGAGAGTTTTGAGTCAGAGGCTAGTCGTTCACAATTATTGTTTTGATTTCTGTAGATGCCTTTGTACGTGCGTATGAATTCACACACACACACTCACACACACACTCACACACACACACTCACCACACACAGCACACACACTCACACCACACACACACACACACACGCACGCACGCACAGCACTGCCAACGACACGCACGAGTCCATAGAACAAACAGAATGAAGAAGCGGGATTTTGTTAATACCGGTGTGCAGCCTAACCAAATTGTCTCACAGGGTGGGACCAGACAGGGTGACGTCATTCCTTAACACCAGCCGACCGTGAATGAAATGCAGATCCGAAGGATTACTGCGAGGAACATCGCCTCATGCGCTGTCACAAGCGGTCTGCAGAAAGAGAAGATGTTTGGAAAGTCGGGGTGGGTGTTTGTGTGTGTGTGTGGTGCGTGCGTGGTGTGTGTGTGTGGGTGTGTGTGTTGTAGGGTGTGTGTGGTGTGTGGTGGGGGGTGGGTGGTTGGGGTGTGTATGGTGTGTGGGTTGTGCGCGTGTGTTTGTGAGTGTGTGGGGTGGGTGTGTGTGTGGGTGTGTGTGTGTGGGTGTGTGGTGTGTGTGTGTGTGTGTGTGGTGTGTGTGGTGTGTGTTGTGGGTGTCGCGCGCGCGCGCATGTACCTTTCTGTCTGCTTTTTTTCGTTGTCTTGGTTTCTATGGGGGTTTTTTTGGTGGGGGGGGGGGGTTTGGGGGGAGGGTTGTAACTTTTTTGTGTTGCTGTGGTTGATTTTTTGGTGGCCCCACTTGTTTGGATTCTCGCCCCCCCCACCCCTCCTCTTCCAAAAGTCTTTTTTTTTAATTTTCTTTTTCGTTTTTTTGAAGGGGGGGAGGGTGCCCCACGTGTATGGATTCTTCCCCCTCGACAAGTTGAGAAAAATTATCTTTTTGCTTGTTTTTGGTGCCCCAGTTATTGGATTTATCACCCCCCCCCCCCCCTTTCCCCTCCTAAAGGACCATTGGAGTGTACGACATTGGGGGGGGGTGGCGGGTGCGGGTGTGGGTGTGTGGTTGGGGTGTGTGGTGGTGGGGGAGTGTGTATTACGAGCGTAAATAAAATTGAGAGATGTCTTTTCAGCATTGGTTTTAATACCTTTGCCTCCTACAGGGGTGGAGTTATGTGATGGTTGGGTGGGGGTATGGGTGGGGGGGGGAGTGCGTGCGCGCGCGTTTGGTGGGTGTTGGTGTGTGGGTTGTATATGTGTGGGACTTCAAGTGCTGCAACGGTTAAGATGTGTGTTATGTTGTATTTATAGGTTGAAATAAAATTGCATGTTGTGTCATTTAAAATGCCATCTTATGTCTCTATAAAAAACACGAAGAGAGAGAGAGAGACAGTGAGAGACACAGAGACAATTGACAAATGACAATTGACAAAATTTTTATGCCTATTTACAAGCAAGCCATTTACGCGCGGGAACAACGATATTTGAACGCGACGCGATTACAATGACATGGAATCCATTGGCAGAAGTGTATGTACATCAAGAGTCGATACATTATTGTCCTTGTCTCAAGTTCTAAACAGCCTTTCTTGCCAGTCTCATCACGCCACGAAGTCAGCCCATGGCACACGGATCAGTCCCGAAAAGATGTAAGTCCTGCGCAGCAGGCCCCACTGGGTCTGCTGGTGTGTGTTAGGACGTGTTGGTGTAGGACGTGTGGAGGTTAGGACGGTTGTGTGTAGGACGCTGCTTCCCTTTCAAGTCTGGCATGCCTGACCGTTCTTCTGGGCAACAATGTTTTTTCGCGTCTTGCTTGTTGTACCCAGAACAAACACTGAGATTCCGCGCCAGTATCTCCATGACATGATATTCCTGGCGATGTCATCGATTCACACATCACAATGGTTGATCGCCTGAACTATGTACCTCAACCTTTTCGAAACGGTGTGTGTCTCTGCTGTCCAACGCGGCACTCGTTTGTCATTTTTGAGTAGACTCATACTGTTTCCACAAGACCAGTATCAGAGGCATCCCTCTGTGCAGCCACGTCAGCCACCTCAGCTAGACCGCTTCAGAGACACTCTGATCTTCCTGTCGGTTGCCTGGACACACCAGTAGATAAGTGAATCTGGTGTGGCCGAGGCAGTCACTGCACTGCTGACACACAGCGCGTGTACCCACTGGTTGGTTTTTCTTCTGGTGCCACAGCGAGCAGGAGTCAGTGTTAACACAAGACCGCCTCTTCCAGACACTGTCACTGTCACATTGGCGTCTTGCCTGTCCTTTCGGGTGTTTGTCTGCTTCTGGAGCGCGACGGATGGCATGGGGTTTCTTGGTGTAGACCTGAACTCGGAGTTACCTGTTCTGCTCGGGTCCCCATTTCTGTTGACACTGGCTTGTCACTGGCTTCATTCGCAAACAACACAACGCGGCGCGCTCCCCGCGACTTTCCTACTCGATACCACGTTGTCGATCAACAGGCGTTTAAAGTTGGTATTACAGTTGCTGAAGGCCAGTAACTGACATGTTGAAGCTAAAAATGCAAAAATTTGCAGCAGTTTACTAACAGCACACCCTTCAGTTCTCGTCGTTCACGTTGTCCTGAGAGACAGAGAGAAGAGAGAGTGAGAGAGAGAGGGGGGGGGGGAGAGTTTAGTTTTCTCTGGGATCCCATGAATTCGTCACAGATGATGATAGTCTGTCTAGTCTTAACAAGAATATCCGTTGTGAAAAGTTGATTTCCGTTGCTTTTTTTTGCCGTTGCCCCACTACTTCGAATGCTTTCCCAAACCTTTTTGTGCTAGGGAGGGGAGGAAACGTTTTACGAAAAAATATCCTCCCATATATTTTTTAAAAAAAGGTAAAGAGTTCCCATATCCTATAAGGTCGTAGGGAGCGAGGTGTCAGAGACCTCACTTCTCTAGGGCCCAGCATATGGAGGGCTGCGCCCATCTCCTCTCCCTCGACGTGCTTTAACCTTCCTTGACCCAAAGTGGGCAGTAACCCATTTACAGCGGTGAACTGGGGGTACGGTACTGAGCCAAGGCGCGCAAACGGTCACCCTTCCAACTGGAACCATCGCTCGACGCTTGCTTAACTTGGCTGGGGGGAATGCGAGTGCGCCGACCACTGAGCGTTCCCAGTTCCTTTACCTTTTCCCTAATAGTACCACAGCGCTAAAACTGTATCTGGGCTTTGAGACAAAGAGATTACCTGTTTTGAAAGTTGGTTTCTTGTCGCTTATTTGAGGTGGTTTTCCACTCGAGGGGACGGATAGCTCAGTGGGGCAGAGCACTCCTTTTCCCCAGCCAAGGGGTAAGCAGCATCGAGCGTGTTACCACCAGTTGGATGGGACCGTTTGCCCGCGCCTGTGCTTTCAGTTACAGTCACCCCCCCCCCCCCCTCCCCAAGTGCCCCAGCTGTAAAGGATACCTGCCCGCTTAAGGGCCAGGGAAGGTAAAACAGCGAGGAGAGGAGATGGCGCTTGCCGCCCTCTATGTTCGGGCCCCTGAGTAGGTGATATCCACACTATACAGCACATTCTTAAACAGGGTTTTACAACATGAATTTTGTTACAGGTTGTTTGTTGTTTCAGACAGTTTGGACGTCGCTTTTGTCGGCTTGCGTTCGAATGGACATTTTCTCGCTATGAGGGGAAAGACCATTACTGGTTCGGCATGTTTGATCCGGGCTCGTATCGAAAGTACAGGTAGGTCACACTGCTAGCTGCAATATCCTATATTATTATCTTACACGGATGCTGGGCCTGACTTGTCAGGCGCTTAACGGCAGCGCAACGCATTTTTTTTTTTGGCTCATAATTATGATAGACAGTAACAGTTGCTGTGTGAGCGCTCAATGATGAAGATTTTCTTATCGTAGATTAGGGAAATGAATTCTCTGTGGGGTGGGGTGGGGGGTGTGTGTTGTGTGTGTGTGTGTGTGTGTGTGTTTGTGGTGTAGCGTGCGTTCGTGTCGGGTGCGTGTGGTCGGCCCTGTGTATGAGTCTATCTGTCGGTCGTCTGCCTGTCTGTCGGTCCTGTCTGGCGTGTGTAATGTTTCGGTGTGATAGCAAATGTGTATGTGTGACCTGCCTGCCTGCCTGCCGCTTGCCTGTCTGTCGTAGGTGCTGCTGTTCGGACTTTGTGAAAAGTCAAATATGTGCGTGCGCGGTGCGCGCGCGCGCGCATGTTTTATGTGATATTACTGAGGTCAGAGTGTGGGGCGACGTACTTGACACAAATCATACACGCCAAACTTTCTGTTGCAGTTGTAGAGTAAAACAATCCACGTTGTTGTTGTTGTTCGTTCCCCCAGCTTACCCCTGGGGTAACCAGAACATGCCACACTCTGACTCCACCTCCAGCCCAACGGGAATCACGGTAAGATAAGAAGAACTACACTGGATGAGAAAGTTTGCGTGATGACTCTTTTTCCAGCACCTCGCCATAATACTAGATAGGCACCAGACTCCGACGTCGATGATGTTTTCCTCTCCTTTAACATAGGATGGGCGGGTTGTTATGTTAGAGCTTGTCCAATGGCTGAAAGGCAATCTCAACACAACATTTTACAACAAACAACGTGTTAATGTATGACTTGCAATTAGCTGACATCAATAATAACTGACACAGCTTTGGCCTGGCCAAGCTCAGTTGAGTCCCGGTGGGATGATGAGTACGGTGTGTACACTATTCGGGGTGACCCCAGTGTGCTACTCTGAAGATCGTAACATAACAACATTGACAACCAACAGCAACAGCATCAACTACAACAAACAACATGGATACTATAACCGTGTATGCTGCGGGCGGCGTGTGTGGGTGTGCGTGCGGGTGTGTGTGGGGGTGGGTGCGCGCCGCATGCGCGCGGGTGTGTGTGGGGGCGGGGGATAGTGTGTGTGTGTGTGGGGGGGGGGGGGGGGGGCGGGTGATGTGTGTGTGTGTGTTGTGCGTGCGGGCGGGCGTGCGGCGTGTGTGTTGTTTTTTTGGTGTGGGATGTTGAGTATTTTTTTAAATGTATTGATGGATGGTTACATAATTGTCAATAGGATTTTTGAATTTCTGCGGTTTCAAGATTCAGCGCTATTTTACAGTCCATAATTGTTGTTGTTGGTGTGGTGTATATAGTATAATTAGTATTGTTATCATCATCATCATCATCATCATCATCTTAAGAGGAGTATAGTATATAGTATAACAAAGAATGTTTTTACCCTTCTACTCTACTCTCCACAGACGTAGGTAGAGGAAATGTTCACACTGCTGAGGGCTGATTGGGCTGCTGCGCTGCGGCGGCTGCTGCTGCTCGTCTGCGGCTGCTGCTGCGCTGCGCTGCTGCTCCTGTGGTTGTTGTGCGTTGCCCCAGCTTAACACCCTGGGGGGTCCCCTGAAACATGCACTCTGTCTCTCGCACTCACCTTTCCTGGAGGCACCGGGAGAACATGTTTTAATAACACACGGATGAGAAGTTTATCGGTAGGACTCTTTTTTTTTCGGCTGCTCAGTTGCCATTGTAGGCAGCCATACTCCGAACTCAGATGGAGTGCGTTGGGGTTTGTTTTTTTTGTTCTTCTTTAGAGGGGACTTGCAGGGTCGTTATGCGAAGAGAATGTTGTAAACAGCTCTGCCTACATTTGTTTGGGTGTTGTTTGTTGTTGTTGAGGTTGAGATCAATGCTGTTGTTGTGCCGTTCCGCAGATAACACTCTAGGGGGGCAACCCGAAATGTTCAAACTCTGACTCATTCATCAGCCCTCCTGGGTATCACTGTGAGATTTGAAATGGCAACATCTAATGAATGTGATGAAAGTTTTTTTGCTTCGTGTATGACTGTTTTGTGAGTACCTCCGCATAAGTTAAGAGGCAGCACATAACCCGGCTTTGGAGGAGGGGTGTGGTGTGGGTGGGGTGGGTTGGGTTTCTTTTTTAGGGGAATATAGGGTTGGTTAATTGTGCTGAGCTTGTCGTAGAGGTTAACAATCTTCAGCCTAGCTTTTACAACAACAACAACTACAAATAATGTAGGCTTGGCAACGTAGTTGTACATCAATCACTGACAAAAGCTGGGTTTCGGGGGTCTAAGTCACATAATGATATTCATACAGTTCTTGATTATGAGCTTCACTAAATTACTGGATTTTTTGTGTGGTGATTGTTGGTGTTGTGAATATAACTGGATTAACATCAGGGCCGACGTCCACTCCCCCTAAAAGTTCCCTTCGATGAACGATAAACCGAGTCCCGTGGCGAACGCACCGCAAACAGCTTGCCGCGCACGTTAAAACCCTTTCCCGCTTTGCGAGAGGAGGCCAGTGTGTCGTGGAACGGATGACAAAATTGACAAAAACTGCAGACACACGAGGACTAGGTGTAAAAAAATAATTTTTGTTTAAGCACAGGAGTGCGTATTCCCATTATCCGCAAAAGAAAAACGAAATAAAAAAAATTTGACTTGAACTTGATCTGACCGGACATGACAAGACTTGAGTGTGGTATGACTTGACATGAACATGACCTACTTGAAATGACTTACATGACTTGACATGACCGGACTGGACACGTCTTGACATGACCGGACTTGACATGACCTGCTTTCCTTGACAGAACTTGCATGACTTGACATGACCCGACTTGACAGGACTGGCTTGACCTACTTGGCTGGACTTGACATGGTCCTTACTTGACATGATCGTACTTGACAAATCTGACTTGACTTGACATGAAACTGACGTGACGTGACATATCTGACTTGACCTGACATGACTTGACAGGACCTTGCTTGACTAACATGACCTGGTTTTGCCTGACAGACCTGGCTTGACCTGACTTGACTTGACCATGAGCTGTCTGACAGGACCCGGGCTTGGATTGGACATGAGCTGACTTGACATGCTTGACTTGACATACCGGGCTTGCTTGACATGAGAATGACTTGACTTGACATGATCTGGCTTGTTTGACATGATCTGCGGGCATGATCTGACTTGACTTGACATGAACATGACTTGACTTGACATGAACATTGACCTGACTTGACATATCTGACGGTGACATGGCATGATCTGACTTGAACATGAGCTGACCTGAGACTTGACTTGACATGACATATCTGGCTTGACAGACTTGACTTGACGTGACAGATCTGCCTGATGTGACAGGACTCGGTCTTGTACATACTGGTCTTGACTGACTGACTTAAACATACTGACATGATCTGACTTGACTGAACTTAACCTCTCTCTTTGCGGTGTTTTTCGGTTAATGTCTCCGTAGTACGTGTTCCCTAAATACCTCCCTGAGGTGGGCGGAGCTTGGTGGAGTCGAGTCAGTCCCGTACCCACCAGAAGTGTACGTCCAAAGCTTGTGTACGGTTGGGACTGGCGGACTCCGAAAGGTATCCTATCACTGGCTGCTGGGAGCGCAGAACAAGGTGGAGGCGGCTTGGCGGAAAAGGAGAGAGACAACCTGGGCCAGAGCTTTTGAAGACAGATGACAAGATGGTGAAGAGCTAGAACGAATTTTATGATAAAAAAATTGGGGGCAAGGAAAAGAAAACCAGAGGGCATAGGATAAAAAAATTTCAGATACAAACCAGAGGGGGAGGTAAGAAAAAAAATTCAATATAAGTCAAAGGGTCTACATGAAAAATTTCAGATATATGAAAAATTTCGGATACAAACCATAGGGGATGTAAGAAAAAAAAATTCAGATATAAGTCATAGGGGCTACATGAAAAAATTTTCAGATATATGAAAAAGTTAGATACAAAACCTTAGGGCTAGATAAAAATTTCAGATATATCAAAAATTCAGTCACAAAACTATAGGGGCTATATGAACATGGGAAATTTCAATAACAAGCCATGGGGGCTATATGAAAAAATTCAGGTATTTGAAACAGGTCAGATACAAAACCATAGGGCGATATGAAAAATGTCAGATACAAACCAGTAGGGGTATATGAAAAAATTTCAAATACAGACCATAGGGGTTATATGAAAGTTTTTAGATACAAACCGTAGGGGGTTATATGAAAAAAATTCAGATACAGACCATAGGGGCTATATGAAAAAATTTCAGATACAGACCATAGGCTATATGAAACAATTCAGATACAAACCATAGGGCTTACATGAAAAATTTCAGATACAACATAGTGGTCTATAATGACCATAAGAATTTCAGATACCAACCATAGGTGTTACTGAGAAATGATGATACAAACCGGGAGGGAAAGATGAAAAATTCAGATCATAAACATAGAGGCGATATAACAAATTTTCCAGATATAAACCTTAGGGGCTTCATGAAAAAATTTCAATACAAATCATAGGGCTATATGAAAATTTGGCAGTACAAACCATAGGGGTTATATGAAAAAATACAATACAGACCATAGGGGCTACTTGAAAAAATTTTCAGAGGCAAACCATAGGGGCTACATGAAAAAAGTTCAGATACAGTCCATAGGGCTATATAAAAATTTCATATACAAACCATAGGGCAAAAAAAAGGGCAGCGCAAACGCTTTTTTTTTTTGGTCAAAAAAAAAACCCCCAAAACTTTGTGGTGAGCGCTCAATGATGAGATTTTTTTTATCGAGTTTTAGGGAAAGAATTTTCTGTGTGTGGGGTGTTTTTGTTGTGTTGTTTGTGTGGTGGTGTGTTTGTGTGTGGTGTATGCGTGCGTTCGTGTCTGTGTGCGTGTTTGTTGCCTGTGTATGAGCCCTCTGTCTGTCTGCCTGTCGTTGTCTGTCTGTCTGTTGTGTTTGTTTCTGTGTGAAAGTCAAATGTGTATGTGTGCCTGCCTGCCTGCCTGCCTGCTTGCCTGTCTGTCTGTATGTCTGTCTGTCTGACTTTGTGAGAAAGTCAAATATGTGCGTGCGCGTGTGCGCGCGCGCGCGCATGTTTATGTGTGATATTACTTGAGGTCAGAGTGTGTGGCGACGTACTTGACAACAAAGTCATACACGCCAACTTTCTGCTGCAGTGTAGAGTTAAACAATCGCACAGTTGTTGTTGTTGTGCGTTCCCCAGCTTTACACCCTGGGGGTCACCCAGAACATGCCACACTCTGACTCACTCATCATCCCACTGGGAATCACTGTAAGATAAGAAGAACACACTGGATGAGAAGTTTGCGTGTATGACTCTTTTTCAAGCACCTCGCCATATACTGATATAGGCAGCCATACTCCGACTTCAGATGATTTTTTCTCTCCTTTAACAAAGGAGAGTGCGGGTTGTTATGTTAAGAGCTTGTCATGGCTGAAGGCAATCTCAACACAACATTTTACAACATAACAACGTTTTAATGTATGCCTTGGCAATTAGCTGACATCAATAATAACTGACACAGCTTTTGGCCTGGGCCAAGCACAGTTGATTCCCAGGTGGGATGAGTGAGTACGGTGTGTACACTATTCTGGGTGACCCCAGTGTGCTACTCTGACGAGCGTACATTAACAACAATGACAACCACAGCAACAGCAACAACAACAACAAACAACATGTATACTATACGCGTGTATGCGTGCGTGCGTGCGGTGGGCGGGGTGTGGTGCTGCGTGTGTGTGTGTGTGTGGTGTGCGCGCGCGCATGCGCGCGGGTGTGTGGGGGGGGCGGGGGGATGGTGTTTTTGGGGGGGGGGGGGGGGGGGTGTGGGGGGGGGGGGGGGGGGGGGGGTGAGTGTTGTGTGGTGTGTGTGTGTGCGTGCGTGCGTGCGTGCTTTGCTTTGTGTGTGTGTGATTTTGAGTATTTTTTTAAAATGTAATTAATGGATGGTTACATAAGTGTCAATGATTAATTTTGAATTTCTTGCTTTTCAAGATTCAGCGCTATATACATTCCATATATTGTTGTTGTTGGTGGTGGTGGTATTATTAGTATAATTAGTATTGTTATCATCATCATCATCATCATCACCCTAAATCATCAGTTAGTAGTAGTAGTATTTAGTATTTAACAAAGAATGTTTTTTACCCTTCTACTCTACTCCACAGACCGGTATTTAGATGAATATTTCACACTGCTGATTGCTGATTGTGCTGCTGCTGCTGCTGCTGCTGCTGCTGCTGCTTCTGCTGCTGCTGCTGCTGCTGCTGCTGCTGCTGCTGTTGTTGTTGTGCGTTCCCCAGCTTAACACCCTGGGGGGTCACCCAGAACATGCACTCTGTCTCTCTCACTCACCTTTCCTGGTAGTCACCGTGAGACTGTTTTAAGTAACACACGGGATGAGAAGTTTACGTGTAGGACTCTTTTTTTTCGCGCTCTGTTGCCATTGTAGGCAGCCATACTCCGACTTCAGAGGATTGCGTTTGGGTTTGTTTTTTTTTCTTCTTTATAGGGGGACTTGCAGGGTCGTTATGCTAAGAGATGGTTGTAAACAATCTCTGCCTAGCATTTGTTGCGTGTTGTTGTTGTTGTTGATGATGATGATCATGCTGTTGTTGTGCGTTCCCCAGTTTAAAACCTCTAGGGGGGGTCACCCAGAATGTGCCCCTCTGACTCAATTCATCACCCCCACCTGGGAATCACTGTGAGATTTGAAATGCACACTACTGAATGTGAAGAAGTTTCCCTGTGTATGACTGTTTTTGATTTACCTCCGCCATGTTATAGGAAACCATACTCCGGCTTGGGGATTGGGTTGTTGTTGTGGGTGGGGTGGTTGTTTTTTTCTTTTATAGGGGGAATATAGGGTTGTTAATTGTGCTGAGCTTGTCTTTGATGTAAACAATCTTCAGCCTAGAAATTTTACAACAACAACAACAACAAATTAAATGTAGGTTTTGGGGCAACTTAGTTTACATCAATCACGACAAAGCTGGGTTTGGGGGGTCTTAAGGTCACATAATGATATACATACGTTTTTTGATTATTATCTTCATAATAATGGAGTTTTTTGTGTGGTTTTTTGTTTGTTAATAATAACTGGAGTTAACTCAGTGCCGCCCTCCACTCCCCTAAAAAGTCCTTCGGGAGGACTATAAACCGAGGGGTCCGTGTGCGAACGCACCGCAGAACATCTTGCGCGCACGTTCCCAAAAAACCCTTTCCGCTTTTCGGAGAGTAGGCCATTGTGTGCCGGTGGGAACGGATGACAAAATTGACAAAACTGCATACACACGAGGACTAGGTGTAAAAAAAAAATTTTTTTTAAGCACATGAGTGCTTATTCCATTATCCTCAAAATAAAAGAACGAAATAAAAAAAAATTGACTTGACTTGATCTGACCTGACATGACATGACTTGATTTGGTATGACTTGACATGACATGACCTGACTTGAAATGACTTGACATGACTTGACATGACCTGACTTGACACGACTTGACATGACCTGACTTGACATGACCTGGCTTTCCTTGACATAACTTGCATGACTTGACATGACCCGACTTGACATGACCTGACTTGACCTGACATGGCTGGACTTGACATGGTCTTACTTGACATGATCTTACTTGACATAATCTGACTTGACTTGACATGATCTGACTTGACTTGACATGATCTGACTTGACCTGACATGACTTGACATGACCTGGCTTGACTTAACATGACCTGGTTTTGCCTGACATGACCTGGCTTGACCTGACTTGACTTGACATGATCTGACTTGACATGACCTGGCTTGATTTGACATGATCTGACTTGACATGGCTTGACTTGACATGACCTGGCTTGGCTTGACATGATATGACTTGACTTGACATGATCTGGCTTGATTTGACATGATCTGACTTGGCATGATCTGACTTGACTTGACATGACATGACTTGACTTGACATGACATGACCTGACTTGACATGATCTGATTTAAACATGGCATGATCGATTTTTGAACATGATCTGACTTGAGACTTGACTTTGACATGCATGATCTGGCTTGCCCTGACTGACTTGATTTGACATGTTTGGCCTGATTTGACATGACTGGACTTGACATGACTGGACTTGACCTGCTGGACTTAACATGAGCTGACAATGATCTGACTTTTTACTTGAACTTAACCTCTCCTCTTTTCTTTTTTTTTCGGTTTAATTTCTTCCGCAGGTACGTGTTCCCTAAATACTCCCTGAGTGGGCGGAGCTTGGGAGTTCGAGTTCGGTCCCGTACCCACCAGAAGTGTACGTCAAGCTTTGTACGGTTGGGACTGGCGGACTCCGAAGGAATCCTAACACTGGCTGCTGGGAGCTCCGAAAAAGGTGGAGGGCCCGGGGTTTGGCCGGAAAAGGGAGGAGAAGGGAAAAACCTGGTCCAGAGCTTTTGAGCCAGATGACAAGATGGGTGAAGAGCAAGAACGAATTTTTATTATAAAAAAATTGGGGTCAAGGAAAAGAAAACCATAGGGCTATATGAAAAAATTTCAGATACAAACCATAGGGGATGTAAGAAAAAAAATTTCAGATATAAGTCATAGGGGCTACATGAAAAATTTCAGATATATGAAAAATTTCGGATACAAACCATAGGGGATGTAAGAAAAAAAAATTCAGATATAAGTCATAGGGGCTACATGAAAAAATTTTCAGATATATGAAAAATGTTAGATACAAACCATAGGGGCTATATGAAAAATTTCAGATATATCAAAAATTTCAGACACAAACTATAGGGGTCTATATGAACATGGGAAATTTCAGATAACAAGCCATGGGGGCTATATGAAAAATTCAGGTATATGAAACATTTCAGATACAAACCATAGGGCTATATGAAAAATGTCAGATACAAACCATAGGGGTTATATGAAAAAATTTCAAATACAGACCATAGGGGTTATATGAAAGTTTTTAGATACAAACCGTAGGGGGTTATATGAAAAAAATTCAGATACAGACCATAGGGGCTATATGAAAAAATTTCAGATACAGACCATAGGGCTATATGAAACAATTCAGATACAAACCATAGGGCTACATGAAAAATTTCAGATACAAACTATAGGGGCTATATGAACATAAGAAATTTCAGATACAAACCATAGGGGTTACATGAGAAATGTATGATACAAACCGTAGGGGAAAGATGAAAAATTTCAGATATAAACCATAGAGGCTATATAACAAATTTTCAGATATAAACCTTAGGGGCTACATGAAAAAATTTCAGATACAAATCATAGGGCTATATGAAAATTTTCAGTTACAAACCATAGGGGGTTATATGAAAAAAATTCAGATACAGACCATAGGGGCTACTTGAAAAAATTTCAGATGCAAACCATAGGGGCTACATGAAAAAAGTTCAGATACAGACCATAGGGCTATATGAAAAATTTCATATACAAACCATAGAGGGTGTAAGAAAAAATTTCAGATGTAAACCACAGGGGCTATATGAACATGAGAAGTTTCAGATACAAACCTTTTCCCAAAGTCAGAATGCGGCTACCTTAATGGTGGGCAAAAACGATCACATGGGCAAAATCTCATGCCTGGTGAACCTCTGGTCTCTAGCCAAAGAATGAAAATACAAAAAAGATACAGACCAAAGGGGCTATGATATGAACCTAAGACATTTTCAGATACAAACCAAAGGGCTATAATAATAATAATAATAATAAATGGAACTTATATAGCGCTATATCTTGCAAAGACAAATCAAAGCGCATGCATTCAACCTAATCTTACACAGTCATGCAATCAATGATAAATAATCAAAAGTTTAAACAAACAGATATTTACAAACATGGTGCGATGCAGAAAAAAATCTATGAAATAAAATTTCGATAGTCAAATGTTTTTCAAAAGCACACACACTCGCACAGGCCGTATACTTTAGCAGGGTGAGGACATGGGTTAGATATGAAACAGGAGGGGCAAGTCTTAGGTTTGAAATAAATATGTCTTGAGGCTGGATTTAAAAGTGTCATAACTAGGTTTCTGGCGAAGAGAGAGAGGGAGCTCATTCCAGGCCGATGGACCCGAAATAGAGAATGAGCGGCGGCCAACAGTGGATTGGTTGAATCTAGGTATTCGTAGGCACAAGGTATCTGCAGTAGAGCGGAGGGAACGTGAAGGAGTGTACAGGTTAAGACATTCACATAGGTAGGGGGGTGCAGTTTTTTTGGGACATTTGTAACAGAGGGTATGATCTTATAATCTACTCTCTGTGGCACAGGCAGCCAGTGGAGAGATCGCAAGAGAGGGGTCAATGTGCTCAGATTTTTTCTTTCTGAGAACTAGTCGAGCTGCGGAGTTTTGTATACGTTGAAGGGAGTGGATGATGATGTGGCAGACCAGACAAAAAAAGAGAATTGCAATAGTCCAGGGCGTGAAAGAATGAGAGAAGGAAAGTTTGGCTGTTGCATTGGTGGACAGGTCTTTCGATGCACTAATACGCCGTAATTGATAGTAGCACGACTGACAGGTCTGGGTGATGAATTTTTTCATAGAGAGTGTGTTGTCGATAACGACACCTAGATACTTCACAGAAGTGGATAGAGGGACTGATGTATTGCCGAGTTCTATTGAAGCTGTTGTAATGGAAGAGAGTTTGTGTTTGGTCCCTACGAGCATGGCTTCGGTTTTATCTGCATTTAGCTGTAATTTGTTATGTGTCATCCAGTTTTGAATATCTTCAATATGAACCTAAGACATTTTCAGATACAACCCAAAGGGCTATAATATGAACCTAAGAAATTTTCATATACAAACCAAAGGGGTTATAATATGAACCTAAGAAATTTTTCAGATACAACCCAAAGGGGCTATAATATGAACCTAAGACATTTTCAGATACAAACCAAAGGGCTATAATATAAACCTAAGACATTTTCAGATACAAACCAAAGGGGCTATAATATGAACCTAAGACATTTTCATATAAAAACCATAGGGAATACACGAACATTAGAAATGTTAGATACAACTCATAGGGGTTATATGAACATGAGAAATTTTCACATACAAACCATAGTGGCTATATGAACATGAGAAATGTTCAGATACAAACCATAGGAGCTATATCAACATGAGAAGTTTTCAGATACAAACCATAGTGGTTATATGAGCATAAGTTTTCAGATACAAACCATATATGCAATAATTATGAACTTGAGAAATTTTCAGATACAAACCATAGGGGCACAAACGCAATATGGCTAGGATGTAAAGGGAACTCAGCAGTTAAATTTATGCCCCATCTCAGTGTCCAGTGGAACCCTCCAAAAGTCAAGATATTAGGTACATGGCTTACCAATGCTCTGGAAAAGTGTGAGATGATGAACATGGAGGAAAAGTTTTCAGAAATTAGGGCACTGTACAAGATTTGGCTTAAAAGACAAATAACTCCGCTTGGCAGAGAAGCAGTACTGAAATCACTTGTGTTATCCCCCAAAAAATAAATCACTTGCGGATTTTGCTGCCAAACCTCCCAGATCAGTTTATTAATGAACTTCAGAAATTTGTTTTCAAGTTTGTATGGGGTAAAAAGAAAGACAGAATCCATCGAAAAAGTTAAAGTAGTTTCAGATAAGAATTATACATAGAATAACAGCAACAAATGTTATTTTACAAAGCATGGGCATTGAAGAATCAATCAATTGTTCCTTATGTCAATTGGAAAAAGACAGTATCCAACATATTTTTGGGGTACTGTCCTGTTGATCACGAGTTCTGGCAAGATTTCCAAAATAGGATAAATGAAAAATGTAACACAGTTAATCTGCTGCTCAATGAGAGCATCGTTCTTTTTGGGGTGCAGTAGCAATTTTAAATCTGACAAAATCTTGGCCTTCATACTGCTGTTCGCCAAATTCTACATGATATATAAAAGTAGATGCCAAAAGAATCTGCCTTCGTTTCGAAATATTTACGCGACGATTAAAATCAAGATATGAGGTGCTGCATAATTATAGGGAAATATCGTTCTTAAGTTTTACCGCACAATGGTGTACAGATCTTCCCCTATTAGAGTAGATCAAACCCTATTTAGTATTACCAGTCAATCTGAAAGGTATCCTTTCATTAAGCTGAGCAGTTTTAATGTGGTCGTGTGTTTGTTTTTATTGATTTTTTAATGAGTTTTTTCCAACAAATTTTTGTCAGTTATGTATGTATGTATGAAAGGTATCCTTTCATTCGGCTGAGCAGTTTTAATATGGTGTTTTTTGTTTTGTTGTTTTTATGAGTTTTTTCACAACAATCTTCTGTCAGTTATGTATGTATGTATGTATGTATGTATGAAAGGTATCCTTTCATTCAGCTGAGCAGTTTTAATGTGTCGGTGTGTGTGTTTTAATGATTTTTAATGAGTTTTTTCCAACAATCCTTTGTCAGTTATGTATGTATGTATGTATGTATGAAAGGTATCCTTTCATTCAGCTGAGCAGTTTTAATGTGTGTGTGTTTTGTTGATTTTTTTATGAGTTTTTTCCAACAATCTTCTGTAAGTTATGTATGTATGAAAGGTATCCTTTCATTCGGCTGAGCAGTTTTAATATGGTGTTTTTTGTTGTTGTTTTTATGAGGTTTTTTCCAACAATCTTCTGTCAGTTATGTATGTACGTACGTGCGTATGTACGTACGTGCGTATGTATGTACGTATGTGTGTATGTATGTATGTATGTATGTATGTATGAAAGGTATCCTTTTATTCAGCTGAGCAGTTTTAATGTGGCGGTGTGTTTGTTTTGTTTATTTTTTATAGTTTTTTTCAACAATCTTCTGTCAGTTGTGTGTGTGTGTGTGTGTGTGTGTGTGGTGTGTGTGTGTGTGTGTGTTGTGTGTGTGTGTGTGTGTGTGTGTGTGTGTGTGTGTGGTGTGTGTGTGTGTGTTATGTGTGTGTGTATGTATATATGTATGTATGTATGTGTATGTATGTCTATCTATCTGTCCCGTAGTCTGACGACCGTGGGGGCACCCTCAAAGACTCAACAACCAGTTCCCTCCATTCCTCTCTCTGTTCTGCCTTTCTCAGGGTTTGTTGAGTTCTGGCCTGTCCATTCGCTGATGTTATCCTCCCAGCTCTTCCTTGGTCTGCCTCTTCTTCTTCTCCTTGGACAGTGCCTTGCAAAACTGTCTTTGTACATTCCTTGGGTTCTTGGGACATGCCCTTTCCTTTTAAAGTTTACCCCTTTTTCACGATCGTTAAAAGGGGTTTTTATGGGGCCCAAATGGTTTTTGCTGGCCCTGTTATGCCACGGTTTGTTGTTTATGTGGTCTTTGTAGGAGATGAAAGGGGAGTTCCAAAAAAGCATCTCATCCCCAAATCCCTGAAACTTTCTTCCAAATCTGCAGTCAGGGTCCATGTTTAAAGGCTTTCCCGAAATATGGATATGACAAGGGGGCGCTTTATTTCTGATTTTTGGGGAGATAAGGGAGATATTCTTATCTTCCAGGGGGTTTTTAATTTTTTTGACAAAGGGTTTTTTGTCGTTGCGGGCCATATACTTCGGGCCCTTGGACCCCTGGTTGATACAATGGCTCCAGGTTTTTGAAGTTTTTTAAACTGTTTCCGCTTTGGGTTTCTTTAAACCCCTTATATCGTGCTAATGCTTTGGGTTTTGTTTTTTGTCTCAGTTTGGTTCTTTCTGCACTTTTTTTCCCTTTTCCGTATTTTTTTGGGGGCCCTTATTCAAGTGTTCGTTAGGCGGGAAAAGTTTCTTTTTTTGACCCTGTTTTTCCCATCAATGTCATCTGCGAAGCGGATTGGTTTGTAAATGGGTTCTGCCCCCCAAATGCGGGACTGCCTTTCATGATGTTCCAGGCATCAGCCATGATTTTCTCAAGGAAGATGTTGAAAAAAAAGGGGGGGTGAGAGTAGACACCCCTTTGTTTTATTTCCAACTGTTGTTCAAAAACCATTTTTAAATTTGGTTTTTGGTTGAAATTTCACTGCACTGGGGGCCCTCGTTTGTCCCAGGGGTTGAGGATTGATCGGTTTTTGCTTTTGAGGGCTTTTACAAATTCATGGTTGCCCCCCAAAGTCCCTTTCCCAACCTCTGAAAAATTTGCCTTCTTAAAACGTTAAATACTTTGGGAAAAGGTCTTGTTGATTTTTAAGGTACCGCTAACATAGTATTCTGGGGTTTGGAATTTTGTTCGGGTTGTGTTTGCGCCCTGCTCTAAAACCGTTTGTTCCTAAGCAATGATGGTCTTGGGTTTGGGGTTTTTTTTTTTTTTGGAAAGGGGGGAAAAAAAGGTTTTGGGGTTTTAAAAAGGGTTTTTTTTTTTTTTTGGGGAAGGGTTTAATTTTTTTGGTGTTTGGGTTTTTTTGCCAATTTTTTTGGCCCTTTTTTTTGGGGGGGGTTTTTTAACCGGCCCCCCCCCCCTGGGTTTTCCCCTTTTGGGCTTTTTTTTTTTGGGGTTTTTTTCCGGGGTTTTTTTTTTTTGGGGGTTTTTTTTTTTTTCCCCTTTTTTTTTTTTTTTTGTCCGGGCAGAAAATTTTTTTTTCCCCCCTTTTTTGGGTTTTTTTTTTTTTTTTTTAAAATTTTTTTTGGGAAGGTTTTTTTTTTTTGGTTTTTTTTTTTTTTTGTTTTCCCCCTTTTTTTTTGCCCCCTGGAAATTTTTCCCCCCTTTTTTTTTTTGCCCAATTTTTTTCCTTTTTTTTTTTTTTTTTTTTTGTTTTCCTTTTTTGGGGCCCCCCTTTTTTAAATTTGTTTCCCCAAAAAACCCCCCTTTGGGGGTTTTTTTTTTTTTTGTTTCCCTTTTTAAATTTAAAAAGGGGAAAACTTTATAAAAGGGGGGGTTTTTCCCCGGGGGGGTTTTTTTGGGGGGAAAATTTTTTTTTTTCCGGGGTTTCCCCGGGGAAAAAAATTTTTTTTTTTTTTTTTTCCGGGGCCTTTTTTGGGCCCCTTTGGGGAAAAAGGGCCCCCCCTTTTTTTGGGGGGGTTGGGTTTTTTGGGGGGGGGGGGTTTTTTTTTTTTTTTTTTGGGGGGGCCTTTTCCCTTTTTTGGGGTTTGGGGGGGAAAAACCCCCTTTTTTCCCTTTTTGGTTTTTTTTTTCCCCCCCCCCCCCTTTCCTTTTAATTTTTTTCCCAAATTTTTTAAAGGGTTTTTTCCCCCCTTTTTTTTTTTTTTCCCCCCCACTTTTTAAAACCCCCCCCCTTTTTTTTTCCCGGGGGGTTTTTGTTTTTTTTTTTTTTCCCCGGGGTTTTTTTAAAATTTTTTTTTTTGGGCCCCCTTTTCCCTTTTTTTTTTTAAAAACCCCCCTTTTTTTTCCTTTTTTTAATTGTAGGGTTTTTTTTGGGGGTTGGGGGAGTTGGGTGGATTTTGGGGTCGGAGGGGATTCGGATTGTGGGAGGTGAGGAGTTTGGGTGGGGTGGGAGGGAGGGGGTGATGGGAGTTGGGGGGGGAGGGCGGGGGGACGGGGGCGGAAGTGGGGGAGAGGGGGGGGTGGGGGGGGCGGTGGGAGGGGGTAGGAGTGTGGTGCTGGAGGGGGGGGGGGGTGGGAGGGGTGGATGGAGTATGGGGTGTTCTAATGGTGGAGGTACGTGAGGGGTGTGAGGGTGTGGGTGCTCGGTAGGGGGGCGGGCGGGCGGGGGAGGCGGGGGGGGAGGTGGTAGGAGAGCGTTTGAGGGGGGGGGAGGGCGTGGTGGGGGGGGGGGATGGGGTGGCGGGGTAGCGGTGGGTGGGGGAGGAGGCGTGGGGGTAGGGTGGGTGATGTGAGACGGGGGGAGGTGGCGGTGGGGATGGCTGGCGTGCCGACTGGTGGGTTATGGTGGGGCAGTTGTGGTGGAGGGCCGAGGATGGGAGGAGGAGGTGGCGGTGAGCGAGAAGAGGGGGGGGGGGGGGGGGGGAGATTGGGGGTGGGGGAGTTTGGCTGGGGGTGGGGGGCGGGGGGCATGTGGGGGGAATGTGGCGTTGTTGGTTGGGCGTGAGGGGGAGGAGGGGCGGGATGGATGTATGCGGGGGTTGGGATTCGGGCGGGGGGGAGGGTGGGTGTAGTAAGGATGCGTGGGTGGGAGGGGGGGAGGGAGGAGGGGGATTGTGGTGGTTAGTGAGGAGAAGGCGTGGGGGAGGGGGTTGGGGGGGGTGGGGGTGTGGGTGTGGGGCGGGGTGGGGGCGGAAGGGGGGAGATAGGGGGTAGTTGGGGGGGTAGACGCTGGGAGGGGGAAGTGGTTGGGTGAGGGGGGGGGGAGCAAGGCGGGGCGTTGGTTGGGGGAAGGGGGGGGATCAAGGGGAGTAATTGGGAGAGGGTGTGAGCTGCGGGTTGGTCGGTGGAGGGAGGGGGTGCGGAGTTGTGTGGTGTGGGCGGGGGGGAGGGGCGGTGTTGGGGGTAGTTGGGAAGGGGTCGGGAGAGGTGAAGGTAGCGTGTGCGTGGGAGGGGGTGGTGGAGTGGGGGTGGTTTGAGGTTTGGGAGGGGGGGAGGGGTATGGGTGTGGAGTGGGGTGGGGGCTTGGGGGGTGCGTGCGTGGGAGGGGCGGTGGGTTAATGGATGGGGGGTGTAGTGGGGGAGTGTGATGGGGCCGTAGGTTGGGGGGGGGGGTGGGGAGGGGTGGGGCGGTGTGGGTGTGTGGGGGGGGGGTGGGGAATGAGGGGGCGTAGGAGGGGGTGGGGTGAGAGGTGCGGGGGGCGGATTGGATGAGTGGCTTTGAGGGGGAAATTGGGACGGGATGGGGTGGTTGTTGGGGGGGGGGTAGTGGGGCGGGGGTGGGGGCGGACGGGTGCGGGGAGGGGGGGGGGAGAGGGTGGAGGTGCGGGTGGGGAGGGCTGGGGTGCTGGAGTCGGTGCGTGGGGCTTTGTTTGGAGTTTTTCTCTACTATGATCTCTATTTCTTATCTATGGTCTGTTTTTTTTTTTTAAATCTACTTCTCCATTTTTTTTTTTTCATTTAACTTTTTCTGTTCTTGTTTTTCTGTTTTTTTGTTCTTGTGTTGTCCTCTTTTTTTGTCTGTTTTGTCTTCCATTCTGTTCTGATACAATGGCTCCCCAGGTACTTGAGCCCTTTGAACTGTTTTCAGCTTCTGGTCATTAACCTGATATCAGTGCTAATGCCGTTGGTGTTATTAGTCTTCAGTTTGGTCTCTCTGCACTGATTTCCATGCCGTTATGTTTTTGCGAGGCCTTATTAAGTGTTCTGTTAGGCTGGGCAAGCTCTTTTTCTGATCCTGCTTATTCCATCATTGTCATCTGCGAAGCGCGAGGTTTGTGATCGTTCTGCCACCAATGCTAGACTGATCCTTCATGTTGTTCCAGTGCAATCAGCATGATTCTCTCAAGGAAGATGTTGAAGAGTGGGTGAGAGTAGACAGCCTGCTTACTCAAACTGTTGTTCGAAACCATTCTTCCATTGTGTTGTTGTAGTACACTGCCACTGGTGGCCTGCTGTACAGCTGTTTGATGGACTCTGATCAGGTTTGCATGATGCTGTTAAAATCCATGGTGCCACCACTAAGCTGGCATGCCCCAACTCTGGTCAATGCCTTCGTAAAATCGAATAAATAGTTGGTAAAGTCTTGTTGATGTTGAATGGTACCGCTCACATAGTATTTGAGGTTGAATTATCTGTTCTGTTGTGCTGCGCCCTGCTCTGAAAAACCTGCTTGTTCCTCGCAATGATGGTCTCTGCTTGTGGCTTCAGTCTATTCAAAGAATTATCTGCGCATGACTTGATTCGGGTGAATATGAGGCTGATTGTGCGATGGGTATTATGGCATTGTTGTAGTTTTCTTTCTTGGGGAGGGTGATGATGGAGTGACTGTGTCCATGGTGTTGGCCATTTACCTGTCTGCCAGATCTTGTTGCAGATTCTTATAGTTGGGCCGCTGATTCATGGCTTCCCTCAGCTTGGACCAACTCAGCTGGAATGTTGTCAGCTGTGACTTCCCCTTTTTCAGCGATCTGAAACTGTGTTTCCACTTTCTTTCTCGGGGATAGGGTGCACTGTCTGTGTCTTTGCTTTCGGGTACTTAAGGACTTCTGGATCTCCTGCGGTTCTATAGTTATACAGGGTCGGAGAGCTAGTATTCTGTCCCC
>CM054165.1:22773161-22778161 GCA_028751875.1 Rapana venosa | reverse complement strand
CTAGGTTCAGTGCCAGAAATACCGCTTTCCAGTACAGTCAGACAGTCAGCGTAAGAACTGTTTTGACTGCTAGCCTATGTCTTTCCAGAATCTCTGTTCTGCCTCTGTGTGTCCATCTGTTTGTTTGTCTGTTTGTTTGTCTGTCTGTCTCTGTCTGTCTCTCTCTCTCTTTCTCTCTCTGTCTCTTTCTCTCTCTGTCTGTCTCTCTCTCTGTCTGTCTCTCTCTCTCTCTGTCTGTCTCTCTCTCTCTCTCTCTCTCTCTCTCTTCTCTCTCTCTCTCTCTCTCTCTCTCTCTCTCTCTCTCCGGTGATTTTTGTGGGGGCTTTTGTGTAGATATTTTTCCCGTATACTGTGTGAGTGTATTGGTATGGGCTATATTTTATTTTATTATCATATATATCCTACAACTATGCGACAAGCGTAGAGAGTTGAAGAAAAAGAAAAATGAAACAAAAGCAAGAGCAGAACAATATAGGGCAGTCAACAAAAGAATCAGGAAGTCCATGACGGAGGCAAAAGAGAAATGGATCGGTGAACAGTGCCAAGACATTGAAGAGAACATCAAGAAAAGCAATAACAAGAAAGCATATCAGCTGGTGAAAGACCTGACTAGCACGAAACAGAGAAAAGGTTTAACAATCCAAGACAAAAATGGGAAGTGTCTCACTGACGACCAGGATATTCTGAACAGATGGACAGAATACTGCTCCGACCTGTATAACTATAGAACCGCAGGAGATCCAGAAGTCCTTAATGTACCCGAAAGCAAAGACACAGACAGTCACCCTATCCTCCGAGAAGAAGTGGAAACAGCAGTCAGATCGCTGAAAAAGGGGAAGTCAGCAGGGCTGACAACATTCCAGCTGAGTTGGTCCAAGCTGGAGGGGAAGCCATGATCAGCGCCCTACTAAGAATCTGCAACAAGATCTGGCAGACAGGAAAATGGCCAACACCATGGACGCAGTCGCTCATCATCACCCTCCCCAAGAAAGGAAATCTACAACAATGCCATAATTACCGCACAATCAGCCTCATATGTCACCCAAGCAAGGTCATGCTGCAGATAATATTGAATAGACTGAAGCCACAAGCAGAGACCATCATTGCTGAGGAACAAGCAGGTTTCAGAGCAGGGCGCAGCACAACAGAACAGATATTCAACCTCAGAATACTATGTGAGCGGTACCTTCAACATCAACAAGACCTATACCACGTATTTATCGATTTTAAGAAGGAATTTGACAGGGTGTGGCATGCAGCTTTGTGGGCAACCATGAACTTGTACAGCATCAATGCAAACCTGATCAGAGTCATCAAACAGCTGTACAGCGAGGCCACCAGTGCAGTGTACTACAACAACAACATTGGAGAATGTTTCCAACAACAGTTGGAGTAAGGCAGGGCTGTCTACTCTCACCCACCCTTTTCAACATCTTCCTTGAGAGAATCATGGCTGATGCACTGGAACATCATGAAGGATCAGTCAGCATTGGTGGCAGAACGATCACAAACCTCCGCTTCGCAGATGACATTGATGGAATAGCAGGATCAGAAAAAGAGCTTGCCAGCCTAACAGAACACTTGGATAAGGCCTCCAAAACATACGGCATGGAAATCAGTGCAGAGAAGACCAAACTGATGACTAATAACACCAACGGCATTAGCACTGATATCGGGGTTTAATCCAAAGCTAGAAACAGTTCAAAGCTTCAAGTACCTGGGGCCTTGTATCCACCAGGGACCAAGCCAGAATAGTATCAGGACTGCACAACAATAACAGTTTTGTAAAAACAAACCCCATCTGGAGAGAAAAGAATATCCCCTTATCTCCAAGATCAACTAATGCGCTCCCTGTATATCCATATTTCTGTATCCCTGTGAATCATGGCCCTGACTGCAGTTTTGGGAGAGGAAGTACGGGCAGTGGAGATGAATGTTTTCGGAACCCTTGGCATCTCCTCAAACCACATAAGAAACGAAAGCGTGCATAACAGAATCCAAAACCTTTGGGACCCTAGAAACCTTCTAAAAATCGTGAAAAAGCTAAACTTAAGGGGTAGGGCATTCACAAGACCCCAAAGGGAAATTACAAAGACAGTTTTGAAAGGCACTTTTCAAGGAGGAAGAAGAAGAGGCAGACCAAAAAAAGCTGGAGGATAACATCATGAATGGACGGGGCCTAGAACTCAAAAAAACCCTGAGAAAGGCAAACAGAGGAAGAATGGGGGGAACGGGTTTTGCTGAGTCTTGAGGTGCCCCGGGTCGCAGACAACGGGACAGATAGATAATAGAAAAATAATAGAAATCCCTAAGGGGGGGGGATTTGGATGAAAAAATGCACAGGTGCTTTTTCTTTAAAACCTCGAACAAAAAAATTTTTGTCATTGTCATTGTCTCCTCTGTGATTCCCCCGTCTAAAACATACTTATAAGACATTAATAAAAGATTCATTCATTCATTATATCTGCTGTCTTGTGTGTGTGTGTTCCTCACACACACACACACACACACACACACACACACAACACCCCACACACACACACACCTGTGTCAAAACCCTTTTGTACCTATCAAAAAGTAGACCACCCACTCAGCTTTTCCCTACCCTCCCTCCCTTTCCCCCCCCCCTCCCCCCCACCCCCTCCCCCTCCCCCCCTTTCCCCCCCCCTCCCCCCCTTTCTTTATCTAATTCCGCACGCCCGTCGGATGCGAACTGTTTATCTACCAAAACCAGGGGAAAATATTGCTCTCTCTCTCTCCTTCCCTCCCTTTTCTCCCCTCCTTTTCTCTCTCCTCCCCTCTCTTCTCCCTTCCTCTCTCTCCTCAACCCACACAACCCCACACAACACACACACACAAACACACAACACCAACACACAACAAACAACACACACTGTAAGGTGTCCCATAAACCCTTTTGGGCGTAGGGGAGCGAGGGATCAGAGCCTCAGCTTCTCTAAGGGGCCAGCATAGTGAGGGCGGGGCCCTCCCTCTCCCTCGCGCTTTCCTTCCCCGCCCTAAAAAGGGGAAGTACACAATTACAGCTGGGGGAACTGGGGAACGAAATGAAGCCAAGGCGCGCAAACGTCACCCCCCAAGTGGGAACCACGCTCGACGCTGCTTAACTTGGCTGGGGGGAAAACGAGTGCCCCCGACCACTGACTATCCCGTCCTCACGCCTTTTTTGGGGTGTCGACGAAGAATTTGTAAATTTAAGGGCTCATGATTTTTTTTTTAAATTTTTTTTTTATTCTTTTATACCCAGGAAATGGGAAAAAGCCACTTATGTGCTTTTTTTTTTTTTCATCCAGTCCCCGTGGTATGCGGTTTTTTAAAATTCTGTCATCTTTTTCCCCCCGGCACAGGGGTGGCCTACTCTACGAAAAGCGGAACAGGATTTTAAAGGGGGCAAATGTTCTGCGTGCGTTCGCACACGGAACCTCGGTTTATAGTCCCACCGAAGGATTTTTGGGGAGAGTGGGGTCTGCACTGATGTTAACTCCCCGGGGGAAAATAACCCCTTTAACGGGAATCGAACCCCGCGCAGATTGCGACGCAATGTCTAACCACTAGGGTACCCGTCCCCCCCCCCCACTCCACCTCCATCCTCCCCCCCCCCCCCCATTTAAGCATTGAGTGGGTCTAGCGATATTCAAAAGGCACCACAAGAGAGAAGAAAAAAAACGATAGTGTGTGGAGTTGGAAAGAATGAAATTTTAATTTTTTTTTTGGTTTTTTTTGTTGTTTCAGATTTAGAAGGAAACCTACTAAAACAGTGCAAATAACCCCCAAACTTTTCTGAAACCAAACCAGCCCTGTTTATTAAAGCTTTGATTGAGAGTGAATGCTACAAGTGAGAGTTTTAAAGACGTTACCCAAGTTATTCGTTTTTCATTGCTCATCTTCCCCCGTTGAACTTTTTCCTTTCAAAAAATTTTGTTTGCTACAAGCCCTCTGAGCTTTCCCTGGGAACAGAATAATGATCCTTCTTTTTGTGTTTCTTCACCACACACACACACACACCACACACACAACACACACACACACACACACACACACACACACACATACCGTTCAAGGGGGATATTTTCCCCTGGAGTTAACATTAGTGCAGACTCCACTCTCCCCCAAAAGTCCTTCGGATGAGACTATAAACCGAGGTCCCGTGCTCGAACGCACGCAGAACATCTTGCGCACACGTTAAACCCGTTCCACTTTTCGTAAGAGTAGGCCATTGTGTGCCGGTGGGAACAGATAACAGAATTTACAACACCACATACACGCGGGGACTGGATGTTTAAAAAAAGCACATAAATGCTTATTCCATTATCCTTGATATAAAAGAAGAAACACACACTCACTCACTCACACACACACACACACACACACACACACACACACACACACACACACACACACAGCACGTACACACTCACACACACACACACAGGCACACACACACACACACTTTTTAAATCTCCCCGTTTTACTACGAGAGAGCATAACACTGCAATCCTTTCCTTCACGTCTCGAAAGGCTGATTCCCTGGGAAACTGCACACACACACACACACACACATACATGTACACTCACACATACTCACACGGTAGCCTAGCACACAATACAAGACCTGCACAGCTTGTTTCTCCCTCCTCCTCCTCTTCTTCTTCCTCCTCCTCTTCTTCTTCCTCCTCCTCCTCTTCCTCCTCCTTCTCTTTACCCCGAAAATACCCCAAGTGCTACACTGTTCTTCTACTATACTACCTACACCTTAGTCAACTAATACTGTCGACGCGTGCCGTGGTATAAATATAGTAAGTAGCCTGGTACACATGAGAAAAGAACGAACATCTTGCGAAAGGAAGAAAGCAGAAGACATTCTCTCTTCTTTTCTTTTCTTTTTTCCTCCTGGCGTACGCTTAGCGGTTGTGTTCTGCGCCGTTATGTCGACTTTTATTCCACTCTTCGGGACAGATCTGCATCATGAATGAATGCTGAAT
>CM054165.1:22758161-22760661 GCA_028751875.1 Rapana venosa | reverse complement strand
CAGCCAGACAGACAGCCAGACAGACTGACAAACAGACTGACAGACAGACAGACAGACAGACAGACAGACTGACAAACAGACTGACAGACAGACAGACAGACCGACCGACAGACTGACAGACAGACCAACAGACAGACAGACAGACAAACAGACTGACAGACAGACCAACAGACAGACAGACAGAGAGATTGACAGACAGACAGAGAGATTGACAGACAGAGAGATTGACAGACAGACAGACAGACAGACAGACAGACAGACAGACAGGCATCTGAATTTCTCTGTGACTCACGGGTACAAGCAAATGAAATGGGACGTAACATTAGAATTACCCTTAACAACAACAACAAAAATAATAATAAAAGAATTTTTTTTTTAACTTAAAATATACCCTACCCTTCAATGCGGGAAAGCTGAATAAAGAGAAGGGAAGATGGGCGGGGGGGTGGGTGGGAGAGAGATTGAAAGAATGAGAGAGTCACACACACACATATACACGCGCGCGCGCACACACACACACACACACAACACAGGCAGACAGACAGACATGGGCAGAGACAGAGAAAGATACATATATAGAAGGATGAAAAGAGAGAGAGAGAGAGAGAGAGAGAAAATTGAATTTAACTGACTTGAATTGAATTGAATTAATTTCATTTAAAGAGAGGTAATGACATAAAACAAACTTTTTTTCTTTTTTCTTTTTTACAACCAGCCCTCAGGGCACATAAAAACAACAGACAAACAAACAAACTGCATACCCCCAAAAAATCTATGAATGAAGAAGAACAAAATCCAGCATGTTATCTAAATGCAGTAAACATTTTCTACGCATCATTATAATTATACTTTTATCTTTTACAGAAACGAGCTAGAGCTGAAAGGGAAGAAACTCTGAGAAGGGAGAGAATGAGTGAACGAGTGAGTGAGTGAGGGAGGGAGTGGGTGAGTGAGTGAACGAATGAATAACAAACTATAAAATTAATGGTTTATATCATCTCTTCTGCAAGGCCGTGTGGCCTATATGAACAGGATATATGTGTGTATATAATATATATATATATATATATATATATATATATATATATATATATATATATATATATATTATATAATATATATTTTTTGTTTATGTATATATATATATATGTATAGGAGGCACCGTGGTCGAGTGGTTTAGGCGGTCGACTCGTGATCCAGAGGTCGCGGGTTCGATCCCCGCTCGGCTCGGTGTTGTGTCCTTGGGAAAGACACTTTACTCCTATTTTCCTCACTCCACCCAGGTGTACAAGTGGGTACCAACTCTGCTGGGGAAGTATCTGGCGACAGACTAGCGTCCTGTCACAGGGGTGGAGAAAAACCATCAGTTCGCTTAACGCTACAGAAACCGGGATAAGCTCCGGCTCTATGGGCCTTCTGGATCGAAAGAACATACTATATATATGTATATATATATGTATATATATATATAATATATATGCATATATGAGACGGTGGATCGGTGGTCTAGAGGTAACGCGCCTGTCTAGAAAGCGAAAAGTCCGGGTCTGAAGTGTGCGGCGGTTCGTACCCCGTTTGGACCGGAAATTTTTCCCCCATCCATTAGACCATGAGTGGTGGTCTGGGCGCTAGTCTTTCGGATGAGACGATAAACCGAGGTCCCGTGTGTTACACGTAATTATTTAGCGCACGTAAAAAAAACCCACGGCAACAAGAGAGTTGTCCCTGGCAAAATTCTTAGAAAAAAGCCACTCTGATAGGGAAAACAAATACAGCTGCAGAAAAAAAAAAGGGTGAAAGGGTGGCGCAGCGCTAAGTGGTGACGCGTTCTCCCGCTCTCCCCGGGGAGAGCAGCCCGAATTTCACGGAGAGAAATCTGCCGTGACTTAAAGTGGTATGAAATAAAATCTGAGCGCTTTGATTTGTTGCTTTACAAGATTCAGCGCTATATAAATTCCATACATTATTATTATTATTATTATTATTTTAAGCATACAAACATGAAATGTTCATTACACACACATATATATATATACATACATACATACATATATATATATAAATGAGTGAAGGACTGAGTGACATAGAAACAGAACGCGATAATTCTGTTTAAACATACACATGAAGGCCTTCTTATATAAAGGGGAAGCAAGCGCAAACAGACACACAAGTAAACGGACAGACATACGTGCAGCGCTCTCTCTCTCTCTCTCTCTCTCTCTCTCTCTCTCTCTCTCCTCTCTCTCTCTCTCTCTCTCTCTCTCTCTCTCTCTCATACACACACACACACACACACACACACACACACACACACACACACACACACACGTGACAAAACACAAACTTTCAAGTCACACACAAGCAGCTGGTTTCCTTCTTTTCTCCCTCTCTCTCCCTTCGTCTAATAACACTGATAGTGAACAGACGTGAAATCTGAAGAACGAACGAACGAACGAACGAACATACTTGCAGACGGACAGACAGACAGACAGACAGACAG
>CM054165.1:22747161-22757661 GCA_028751875.1 Rapana venosa | reverse complement strand
GTTTCCACCAAGAAAAGAGAACAGTAAGTACAGAACAGTTACCTGTGTAGGTTTGATCCTGTGGCACAGTATAGCCTCCAGGTGCGAGGAGACACGTTTAAAGCCGCCATAGGTACTCCACACATTGCTGGTCTGTACAGCCAACAGTCGCTCCACGGTGCACTTCAGGCCCATCAACAGCTGGTGACATTCTTCAGTCCAGCTGAACAAAAAGACAAAACAAACACAAACATGACAATTAAAGAATGGTATGAACATTCTGCCGTCGGGAACAGGGAAACATCGCCCGAACAGCCCTCCACTGGACACCAGAGGGAAAACGCAAACGAGAACGACCCAAGAACACGTGGCGTCGGACTGTCGAAACAGAGCTGAAGACCTTCCAACATACCTGGGGAACCATTCGGAAGCTGGCTCAGGACAGACAGGAGTGGAGAACATTTGTTGCTGCCCTACGTGCCAATAAGGCACAAAGGCATTGATGATGATGATGATGATGATGAACATTTGGAAGGGGGGGGTGGGGGGCAGAAAACTCTACAGAGGTTAATAGTCATGATTCCACAGGGACCAAGATCTCTGCTGGCGTGGCTGTTTATGTGGTTTTTGTTGTTGTTGTTGTTTGGTTGTTGGTTTTCTTGTTACTCAGCTAAAGCTCCAAGGTTCACCAATGGTGCGATTGTGCATTTTTACCAACCATTCACCCTTTCCTAGCTAACCAATCTTTAACACAGTAGTTCCTGGCACAAGCTGATTTTACATGTATAGACCACATGGAAATTACAGTTACACTACCAACTTCAAATGCTATGCACACAAAAGTGGCCTGTGAAAATAGCTGTGGGGGGCCCTTGTCACATGAAAGTCCTTCGGATGAGACTATAAACCAAGGTCCAGTGTGCGAACGCACGCAGAACATCTCATGCACATGTTAAATCCTGTTCCGCTTTTCGTAAGAGTAGGCCATTGTGTGCCGGTGGGAACAGATGACAGAATTTACAAAACCGCATACACATGGGGACTGGATGTAAAAAAGCACATGAGTGCTTATTCCATTTTCCTCGATATAAAAGAATTTAAAAAAAAAAAATTAAATTAAAAAAATGATACATTGATAGATTGCTTTTCCCTACTTTAAAAACAAAGGGCAGTGGGTCAAAGGGTAAGTGGCCCTAACCTCAGTTTTTCCCTGCCCTCAACAGCCAAGATTCTATTGCCCAGCCAGGGTGTGTGACCTCTGTGTGTGTGTGTGTGTGTGTGTGTGTGTGCGCGTGCGTGCGTGCGTGCGTGCACATTTGGACTTGATGGAACTATTACTTGTTACTGGTTGTATGACTGTGTAAAAATGAGTTGAGTGCAAGTGCTTTGATTTGTCTCTGCAAGATATAGCGCTATATAAGTTCCATTTATTATTATTATTATTATTAACACGACATCTGTGCTCAGCCAAGGTGTTGCAAGTAACGAGATAGCAGCATTCCGACTTTGGGGATGGTGTCTCAACACAACAATGGAGTAAGGTAAAGGTAAAGGAGTCCCATAACCTATACGGTCGTAGGGGAGCGAGGTGTCAGAGACCTCACTTCTCTAGGGCCAGCATTTTGAGGGCGGCGCCCATCTCCTCTCCCTCGCTGCTTTACCTTCCCTGACCCTAAAGAGGGCAGGTACTCATTTACATCTGGGTGAACTTGGGGAACTGTACTGAAGCCAAGGCGCGCAAACGGTCACCCATCCAACTGGTAACCACGCTCGACGCTGCTTAACTTGGCTGGGGGGAAAGCGAGAGCTCCGACCACTGAGCTGCATTTTAAAAATCTTATCGTCAGTTCCTATTGACATGCAATGGCCCACACTTCCGAAAGGCGGAATAGGTTTTTAACAAGTGCATAAAATGTCCTGTGTGCATTCACACATGGGGCCTCAGTTTATAGTCTCATCTGAAGGACTTTTGGGGGAGTGGAGCCAGTACTGATGTTAACTGCAGGAGAAAATCCCCTAACAGTAAACGGACATAATTATCTGTAGTGGTCTGATACGCTGATTGTAATTAAGTAATAAGTATAAAGTAAAGTAGAGGAGAGACAGCAAGAAGCGAGAGAGCGAGAGAGAGAGAGAGAGAGAGAGAGAGAGAGAGAGAGAGAGAGAGAGAGAGAGAGAGAGAGAGAGAGAGTGTGTGTGTGTGTGTGTGTGTGTTGTGTGGTGTGTGTGTGTGTGTGTGTGTGTGTGTGTGTGTGTGTGTGTGTGTGGTGTGTGTGTGTGGTGTCTGTGTGTGTGTGGTGTGTGTGTCTGTGTGTGTACTGTGTTGTGTGTGTGGGTGTACTGTGTTATGTGTGTGTGTGTGTTGTGTGTGTGTGTGTGGTGTGTGTGTGTGTGTGTGTGTGTGATGTGTGTGTGTGTGTGGTCTCTGTGTCAGTGTGTCAAAGTCAAAGTCTTATTTTCAGATGGTACAATTGAATAAGCAGCGCATTTGCTTTTTTTTTTCATCAAGACCATCTATCATAAAGAAAGAAAAGGAGAGAAACAAAGAAATATATAGCAGACATAGAAAAAAAACCTAATCAATGACAAAGCCATACAAATCAACAAGAGAAGACAAAATAAATATATGCATACATGGAATTAAAAACAAATCGAAAAAGACCCCTGAACACATTTCAAAACCATAATAATAATATAATAATATATCTGGAATTTATAAGAGTGCTATATCTTGCAATTGCAAATCAGACCATCAAATAATTAAAAAAATCTCCCTGAAAAACACAATCCATCCACAAATACAAACAAGCAACAAACTCAAAGGAAAACCAAAAACCAAACTAAGCAAAGAAGACAAAAACAAAACAAAAAGAGACAAACATCTAACTGCTAACACACCCCCCCCCCCCCCCCCCCCCCCCCCCCCCCCCCCCCCACACACACACCAAACCTTCAACAACCATACAAAGGAACAAAACAAACAAAAAAAGATATAACAACAAGAACCAAACCCCAACGAAGCAAATAAACAAACACAAACCTATACATAAGACAACAACAACAGCATACATCTATCTATCTATCTATCCTTTCCCGTAGTCTGAACGACCGTGGGGGCAACCCCTCAAAGACCAGCACCAGTTCCCTCCATTCTTCTCTCTGGTTCTGGGCTTTCCCTCACAGGTTTTGTTGAGTTCTAGGGCCTGTCCAATTCACTGATGTTTATCCTACCCAGCTCTTTTTTCCTTGGGTCTGCCATCTTCTTCTCTTGTTCCCCTCCCTTGGACAGTGCCTTGCAAAACTGTACTATTGGTAATTCCTTGGATCCTTGTGACATGGCCCAAACCATTAAGTTTACAAACAACCACCGCTTTTTCACGATAGATAAAGGATTCTCATAGTCCAATGTTTGCTGATTCTGTTATGCACGCTTACGTTGTCTTATGGTGGTCTTGTAGAGATGCCCAAGGAGTCTCCGAAAAGCATCTCATCTCCACTGCCTTACGCTCACTCTCCAAAATCTTGCAGTCATATGGTCCATGCGATTCACAAGGCATAACACTGAAATATGGATATGAAAAGGGAGCGCATTATCTGATCTTGGGATTAAGTGAGATATCTTATCTCTCCAGATGTGTTTAGTTTTGACAAAGCTGTTAATGTCTGTGCAGTCCTGCATACAAACTTCTTTCTGGCTTAGGATCCCTGGTCTGATACAAATGGCTCCCAGGTACTTGAAGCTTTGAACAGTTTTCCAGCTTCTGGCATAACCCTGATATCGTGCTAAATAATAAATGCCTGTTAGTGTTATTAGTCATCAGTTTGGTCCTCTCATGCACTGATTTCCATGTCCTAATGGTTTTGGAGGGCCTTATCCAAGTGTTCTGTTAGGCTGGCAAGCCTCTTTTTCCTGATCCTGCTAATTTGTCCATCACTGTCCATCCTGCAAGCGGAGTTTGGTGATCGTATCTGGACCACCAATGCTTGACCTGATCCTATCATGGATTGTTCCAGTGCATCAGCCATATTCTCAATCAAGGAAGATGTTAAAAGGTGGGTAGAGTAGACAGCCCTGCCTTACACTCCAACTGTTGTTCGAAACCATTCTCCAATGTTGTTGATTGTAGTACACTGCACACTGGTGGCCTCGCAAGTACAGCTGTTTGATGACCTCTGATCAGGTTTGCATTGATGCTGTAACAAGTTATGGTTTTTGCCACAACAAAAGCCGCATAGCCAACAACCACTGTCCCAAAAATGCCTTCTTTCTTAATATCGATAAATACGTGGTATATAGGTTCCTGTGATGTTGAAGGTACCGCTCACAATAGTATTCTGAGGTTGAATATCTGTTCTGATTGTGCCTGGCACTCCCAGCTTCTTGAAACCTGCTTGTTCCTCACAATGATGTCTCTACTCTTCTGCTTGTGGGCTTCATCTATTCAATTATATCTGCAGCATGAAACCTTGCTTGGGAGACATATGGAGGCTGATTGTGCGGTAATTATGGCATTGTGATAGATTTCCTTTCTTGGGGAGGGTGTATGAGCGAACTGCGTCCATGGTGTTTGGCCCATTTTCCCCTGTCTGGCCCAGAATCTGTTGCAGATTCTTAGTAGGGCCTGATTCATGGCTTCCCCTCCAGCTTGGACCAACCCACAGCTGGAATGTTGTCCAAGCCCCTGCTGACACTTCCCCTTTTTCCAGTTTCATTCAGACGATCTGATTGCTGTTTCCACGATTTTTCTCGTAAGGATATGGTGACTGTCTGTGGTCTAATGCTTTCTCGGGTACATAAAGGACTTCTGGATCTCCGCGGTTCTATAGTTATACGGTCGGAGCAGTATTCTGTCCATGACTGTTCCCAGAATATCCAAGGTCGTCAGTGAGACACGTTCCCATTTCTTGTCATTGGGATGTTAAAAAAAACTTTTCCTCTGTTTCGTGCTAGTCCGGTCTTTCACACAACCAGCTGATAATGCTTTCTTGCTATTGCTTTTCCATGATGTTCTCTTCAATGTCTTGGCACTGTTCACCGATCCATTTCTCAATTTTGCCTCCGTCATGGACTTATTATTTCCTGATCTTTTGTTGACTGCCCTAAATTGTTCTGCCTCTTATTATTTCTTTTGTTTCATTTTTCTTTCTTTTTCTTCAACTATCATACCTATTGTCGCATAAGTTGTAGGGATGTTTAGGGTGTGACCCATGGTTTTTTTTGACTGGTCGGGGGGGGGCGTTTGCCAAGACTCGTTTGCTGTTTCAGTCACTGCTAGTCTTTGAAATATTCGTCAGTGTAATCTATGTCTGAGTCCTATCACAGTGAGTGCTGCAAACTTTCCATCCACCTATCCTTAGCTTGAAAAAATTTCTAAAACCTCCTCCTGGGTCCTTCAGCTTCTCGAGGTCGAAAATTTGATCCTGATGTTGTTTCCGCATGATGGATTTTACCTTCTTTAGACCGTAGTACCCGGAAAGTCACAATCACAAGAGTCATGAATCAATGATCAAACAAACACCTCACAAATCACCTAACAACAACAACACACACATAATTCCACTAAAAGAATGTTTCAGCTCCTGGAAAACTTCGTGTTCTGTCGATGTTAACGGAGCTAGACTGAAAAACCGTACTTTCACCATGATGTAATCTAAATTTGGTTGAGGTGTTCTTCCATTTGGGCTATGCCTGTCCATTATTCTGGATTTCTGTGTGGGCCAAGTGTATTCCACTAGCTGAGTGTTGTTACTGGCAAAACTAATCCAGGAGTCCTCTAAGCCTCTTTCCCATTTGATTGGATTATTACAATGTGGCCCACAAACGCCCATCCCAAGTCTTTCCATGCATCTTCTTCCTACCCTTGGCGTTTCCAGTTCGGCCTTGGCACAACGAGGATAGTCCTTTTCTTGGATTTTGATTCAGAACCTCTTTGTAGCTGTCATAAAATTCTTCTAAACGGCTTCATCTGTGCAGGTCTGATGAAGAGGGGCGTATCCTGTACTACAGTTATGTTAAAGGGGGTTGCCTCTCATAAGGCGGATGGTGAATAAGTCTGCTGACACAGGCTGACGACTTCGACGGTGTCACCACGGTGTCTTTGTGAACAGAAACCAACAGCACGTGTTCCCATGATTTTATGTTCCTTTTTCCCTTCCACTGAAGTATAATGTGGTCTCCTAGGTCGTTGTTTCTCACTTCCTTTCTCCCATGTTTTTCCACCTGACTTCGCAGAGGTCCCAAGGATGGTGCCAAAGATATCTGGACATCCTCATTGTGTCCAGTTCTTCTCCACTTTGCCTGCAGCTCTTAGTGTTCGTACATTCCATGTGCCTAATGATGGTGTTGTGTCTGGCAACGAATTTTGCAGATCAGCGTTTTACATCAGTAACATACTTTCGACATCTGCCTGGATGAGCAACAGAAGGCGCGGTCCTTGTACCTCCGTGCGCCGACCGATCCGGTAATGGAGATCCTGGGCTGTCTTTGTCTATAGGTGTGTCTTGGGGGGTGCAAAATCAAACCCTGGCGAGCCCATCCCTCTCCCAGTGGTCAGGTGTCAGGTCCAGAGAATCCCTCCTGCTACTGGTAACCAATGTAACCCCAGTACCCATCTGCCACTTGTGGGGAGTAACCCAACCAAAGAAATCCGACAACGAGCAACAAAAACAAACATAAATTAAAAACAAAAACAACAGCCAAACACAAATACAAGCACAAAAATAGAACTATAAGACAAAAGATGAAAAAGGAGTCCAAAAATAACCCCCTTCACACCCTCTCCCCAAGAAAACCACCCTAAAACAAAGGAAAACCCAAACAAACAAACAAAAGCAAAAATAAACACCAGAAACACTACCCCCCTACCACCAAAAAAAAAACAACAACCAAAGGCGATAAAACAGAGGAAACTGGATGTATAGTTTTCCTTTTAAATCATTTAAAACATTTACTACATGTACAACACGTGAAAAAAAAAAACAAACCAAACAAAAAATAAAAACACCCTCACAAGCCGTGTGTGTGTGTGTGTGTGTGTGTGTCTGTGTTGTGTGTGTGTGACTGCATGTTGTATTTGGCGAGTAATGAGTATGACTCATGAGCATGTAACAGATTCAATATATTAATAACACTATTATAATTAATAAATAAGATAGCCTCTCCTACTGCCAATGTACTGTGAACAAAAAAACGGCTTACAACTTAGAGAAACCACAAACCTACTTCAGTACTTGACCCAGCCAGTACACTGAGTATAGCGTTTTATTTCTCTCTATCTGGAAATATTGTCCTCAAAACCACTGCAGTCCAGCTTGTTACCCTAGTCAGAGAGTCTAATACTAATGTAACTCATAATCATAAGCTTGACCCTCGAGTCAAGCAAGCTTCCATAAATAAATTCACCAAACCTGGCATTAAAATGAATAATTCCTAGTTGAAGAACCCCTCACTGTTACAGTCAATGAGTCATGCAAAACTTTATAATATAAGTTTATAACTTGCTTCAATCCACATTTTCCTTGCTAAAATCCAAGTACTAATTAATATATAAATTATTGTAAATATGTATCTATATACATACATGTATGTACTAAAATATATATTATATTTGAGAGTGTTTACAAATAAACATATTTTCAAAACAAAATTTAAATGTTCAGGATTCCATACTAATCACAACTGTTTTACTGGCAGATCTAATATTCTCATAACAGTACAACTGATATATGTATTGTGAAAAAATTATTATGAGAATAACTTATCACAATGTCACAACAATGATTGTGTTTTAATTCTATACAAACAGTCTGACATTTAACTTTAAGACAACAAATCACCCTAGTACTGAATGTGTAAAAACGCGCAAAAAAACTGACGCGTCCACCAAAACACCGCATTAATTATGATACTCGCTGTCCCAATGGTAAACAAGAAAAAAATGTCTGCAATTATTATTTAAACAAAATTTGAAATATAGGGAGGCATTGCCCGTGATCGTGTGGATTACCCGCTCTAATCATTTTAATTACACCTTGATTTGGCGAGTTTGTATCATAATTTCACTAGTTCATAAGGGGCATCCCACTTATATGCCCGTTAAATGAAATGTCTACGGTAACTGAAACTAGAGCAATAACGAAAGGAACTAACAGTAAATAACCAACACATGATCGGAGTTACAGAAGACAACCCAGAAAGATTCAAAGTATGAACACTAAACTCAACATTGCAAAGGCAATTCTTCCCAAAGTAATAAAAAAACACCCCCCTTTGAAACCTATATGGGATTTGACATAATAGTACGGTGTTTTTAATAAACAATTTTGTGACCGCTCGTTCATAGAGAAAAAACAAACAAAAGAAAACAAGGTTTGTTTTCAACACTTATCCAAGTTATCATTCCGCCTCCATGTCAGCCATATTGCCAGATCCATTTTTAGAGTTCCCGTACATCTAAACAATAAAAAGTCAAAACAGAAAGCAAGAGAAATAGCTGTTGATCATAAGTGCTAAATTTTAATTTCATATAAAGCATCGCGCATGAAGTAACTCAATTACTGGATTCCACACAGTATCAATTAAAGTAAGTATGAAACAGCAAACAAAACAATGACAACGAGAAGTTTTCACTGATCAATATGGAACTTACTGGAAGTGGGGTGGGGAGGGGGAGGGGCCTTGGTGTGCTGTCTTTTAAAAACACCCTGTTGACATCGAAAACTTGGTCAGGCTCAATATAAATAGAAAACCGGTTACCCACTCCTGTCTGGGAACATTTCGCCTTGGAATTTTTGTGCGCAAAATATGGCATAAGAAATGCATGCACGACCTTGGAATTTTGTGTGCAAAATAATGGCATAAAAAAATGCATGCACCACGCAGCTCGAAAATCGCAAGACAAGCAATTCACAATCTGACGATTCCACGATTAATCGTTGTAGGTGGCGCGAATCGGGCCAAACTCAACATTTTCCTCGGCAAAATTTAGAGTATTCTTTTCATGATGTACAATTTTTTTTTTTTTTTTTCAAAGTTTTCCAACTTTAATAAAAAATCGTCATGCCATTCTTTTCCGGTCATGTTGCTCTTCTGTGTTGACATCAAGACAATGTGCAAGAGGCTACTTAAAAAACAAACAAAGCTAACAAACAAAAACAACAACAACAGAAACAACAATAACGAAACAACAACAAAACAAAACCCCAAGAAATAATCTAGTTACTTAAAGACCAGAATCGCACAAAGTTTGAATGTCTAGTAACCAGCAGATTCAAGACGATAAGCATGTTAATGAAACACGAGCAAAGAAATGGATGCAGGCCTAACGGGGTGGTTTTGTTACATTCTGTTCTGCCCTTGTTCGCAAGAATATATTTATTTGTGTGTGATTGTGTGTGTGTGTGTGTGCGTGCGGTGCGTATGCGTGCGTGCGGAGCGTGCGTGCTAGCGTGCGAGCGCGCGCGCGTGTGTGTGTGTGTGTGTTGTTTTTGTTGTTGTTGTTTTATTTATTGTTGTTGTTGGTGACTTCAATTTTACGTCTGTTCACTTCTAGTGATATTAGATGAGGGGGTACAAATGGAGGGGAAGATGTCTTATTTATATATATATATAAAAAAATAAGACTAACCCCCCAAAAAACCACACAAAAAACCCCAAAACAAAACAAAACAAACAAACCATGCTTTTACCAAAAAATCATATAAAGAAACTTGGCAATGCAACAGGAATTATAAAAAACATAAGAACAAGTCATTAACGTTAATGCAACTATAACAAATGTCCAAGGGACTGCGTGTTGTGTGTGTGTGTGTGTGTGTGTGTGTGTGTGTGTGTGTGTGTGTGTGTGTGTGTGGTGTGTGTGTGTGTGTGAGAGAGAGAGAGAGAGAGAGAGAGGAAGAGAGAGAGAGAGAGAGAGAGAGAGAGAGAGAGAGAGAGTAGAGAGGAGAGAGAGAGAGAGAGAGAGAGACAATGACAATGACAATGACAAATTCTTTTATTTCGAGGATAATGAATAAGCACTCATGTGCTTTTTTACATCCAGTCCCCGCCCGTAGGGATACATCTTAATAATAACCCAACACTTAATACAGTCTCACAGTAGAAACATGGGGAAATAACCTTTTCAAAGCAGCCCCCCCCCCCCCAACAACTCCCCCCCCCCCCCACCGAAAGCAAACTATAAAAGAAAACCCTAAAAACATCCCCCATCACCCCCCCCCCACCCCACCCCCCAAAAAAAACAACAACCAGCCCACAACCAAACAAACAAACAAAAGAGAAAGAAAACCAAACCAACAAAAGAAGAAAAAAAGAGAAAAAGAAACAACAACAACAACAACAAAACCAAAAAGAAAAGCAACCAAACTTAATAAGTCACAAAGATAAACATCTACACATTATCAATGGTACATACACTTGTTACACACACACAGAGAGAGAGAGAGAGAGAGAGAGAAGAGAGAGAGAGATGAGAGAGAGAGGAGAGGAGAGAGAGAGAGATTTTCTCAGGTTGTTGGGGATTT
>CM054165.1:22742161-22744661 GCA_028751875.1 Rapana venosa | reverse complement strand
CGGCTGAACGAAGGGAGCGGGATGGAGTGTACAGATGAAGACAGTTGCAGATATAAGAAGGTGCAGATTTATGGAGACGTTTGAAACAGAGGGTATTGATCTTATATTCCAGTCTTTGTGAGACAGGCAGCCAGTGAAGAGATCGCAGAAGAGGAGTCCACAGGGAGTTCATTAATGTTAGGCTGCTGTGGAGCCACCAGCCAGACTGATCCCGCACTGCTGCTAGGTCACTTTTGAAGGTATTCGGTGAAGCCTGTTCTGAGCTAACTTACGCAGGATGCCACCTACTAACCTGACGATAATAACGTGTCCCTGCGTCAGACCTTTAGTGAGATGCCTAATGTTGACTCTTGTTAAATGTTTCTTCACATGACTAAGTACATCATTTTTTTCACAATGACATCATTGCCGACAGTCTAGTGTGTGTTGATTGCTCCATGGCAGTAGAGCCGCGGACACTAGAGCTATGGCTCGCACCTTGAGACGATGTCAAAAACAGTTACGGCGCTGCTCCTGATATTAAGCAGCCTTTTAACACACCTTAGGCATATCCTCGCCGCAAAACCAGACGGGGAACACGGCAGGTAGGGCCGACGGCATCGCCATAGTGGCTTCCCTCTCCCGTGTCTCCCCCCCTCACCTCTGACGTCACTTCCTTCACCCCTGACATAACGGCTTCTTCCCCATGCGCCCCGTCCCCCGCCCCTTCAGCTTTGAATTTGTTCCTGTGTTGTAACTCTGATAATGTTTTTTGTTCTGATGAATATGATGTATATCATGATGTGTTGCTAAAAAAACCGAATTCCCTGATTAGCACAGATCTTTCACCATCTTCTACTCCTGAAACACCATCACAAACTCTTGTCTGTTCGTCCGCTAGCTGCATCTCCACCAGCGCCTTTCGTCCTCTTCTCTGATGCTTGTCCAAACTCACCACTTTCATCTTCAACCTCGCCACCTCCTTCAGATCTCCTTCAAGTTTGTTTGTTCAATGTGCATCTGTCTGTCCACATGGAAAAGCCGACTACATATCTATTTCATCGCTGAAAAAAACATTGACTTAATCTTCCTCACCGAAACTTGGCTTAAACCACATGGCCATGAGCCAAAAATAAAACAGCTGACTCCTCCTGGATATAAAACCATTTCTTTCCCCCGACTCTCTCGAGGAGGTGGGATTGCCATCATTCTCAAAGACATATTAGAACCATCTCTTTCTTTCAGTCACAACCTTCAATTCTCACATGAATCTTTTGAAGTTTGCGAAATCAATCTCAACCTACCTGGCCACTCTATTACTATCTGCTGCCTTTACCGTCCACCTCCCAGCCGTAAAAACAACCTAACATCTTCTCTTTTTCACCAAGAATTCCAGTCACCCTCGACCACTACAGCCTCTCTCCCACTAAACTTATAATTCTTGGTGACTTCAACTTCCATTTCGACAACCAGTCTTCTCCAGATGTCAAACGTCTTTCTCTTTCTCTGTCCAACCATTCTCTCTCTCAACTGTAAACGAAGCAACGCACAGATCTGGTCATATTTTAGACTGGCTGATTACTAATGCTTCATTCAATCTTGTCACATCTGTTTCTGTCACCGACGAACTGCATTCTGATCATTCCGCCATTCTTTTCCATCTCAACATCACAAAACCTGTCAGAAAGAAGAAATATGTTACTCGTCGCAATCTTAAGGCCTTAGACATTCATACCTTCTCTTCCCAAGCTTCCGAACGTTTTTCACAAACCTCTGACCACACTGACCTCTCTGATCACTATAATACTATTCTCCGCCAACTGCTTGATGAGCATGCACCTCCTACTGATCATCTCCTCCCTGACAGACCCTGTGCGCCATGGTATACCCAAGACATCTTGATAGCGAAGCGCAAACGCCGGCAACTAGAACGGCAGTGGCGGAAGTCAAAAAACCGAAATCAACAAACAGCTTTTCCGAAAACAAATAAACAAAGTCAAACTCTTAATCCATTCAGCAAAGACAGACTACTACTCTTCCCAAATTCTCTGTGCTACATCCATAAAATCTCTTTTTTTCCCTCACTTCAAATCTCCTTGGATCTGCAAAAACAACTCCTCTGCCTAACACCACAGCCTGTCTGAACTTCCATCCATATTTTCTGCCTTCTTTTCAGACAAAGTTCGAAACATACGCTCCAGACTTGATCAAACTCAATTCCAGCCTGCGCCTCCTGACCCAGTTCACTGGCACTCCTCTTTTTCCTTCCATCCACAAGTGAAAAAAGAAATCAACAATTGAAGAAATGACTATAAAATCATGCACCGTTTACCCATAACATGCTCCTGTTTTCTCACAATGCTTCCACAACTGGCCTATTATCACTAAAATAAACTCATCTCTTCAGTCAGAATTTCCATCAGCTCTTAAAACACAATAGTCACACCTCTACTGAAAAAGCACGACTCGATCCCAACATTCTGAGAAAGCTGTCAAAACAAACCCCCCAAAAAAACCCAAC
>CM054165.1:22727978-22741661 GCA_028751875.1 Rapana venosa | reverse complement strand
TGACGTCAAATTGCCAAATGATAGAGTTCCAAATACAAAACTAAAAAAAAGACAGAAGATTCAGATCTCCCTCAGCAGTCATTCTCCACAAGTCTGTAGCAAACATAGTCAATGACAGGAGGAGACTGGGCCACTCTTACCGATTTGATGCTGACTTTTAAAAAAGATATACAACTGAAAAACTATGTAGTCCATTTGATTTATTGGTTTCTTCTTCTGAGAAATCACGGGATGCTATTGTGATCCACTGTGGAATAAATCATTTTCAGGAGAAAAAAAAGAACTATGCAATAAAATAGTTATAAAATGTGTGAAAGAAGTTGCAGCAAAGCATCTTAAATTGAAATCATAACAAGCAAATATGCTCCTGTAAAAAACCTTAGAGCTGAACTTGAAAAACCATGTCTGCAATGCTCTCCTCATGTCTGATCTGTTTGGTGTTGACAATGTCTCTTTTGTTAGTCATGCCAGTTTGAACACCAACTACAGGACGCTAAGAGACCCCATACATCCTACATCCAAAGGGGCCAGCATATTGGCATGGAACCTTGGCAAGCATGTACGAAGGCTGTTAAGAAAGCTGTTAAGAAGGCCAGACGTTTCATTTCACACCTACCTCGCCCTTACGACTATGTGTCACAACATTCACGCTATGGTGCAGGCTGTATGGAACAGTGGGGGAGTAGATTTGATCTATTGACTGATTGGTTATATTGATTAGGAGGGAGGTAAAATTGACTTGGTACATGTCATCAAGGGGTACCAGCCAGAATGTACTAAGTGTCAACATTTTACGTCTTCACTTTTTTATATGACTGAACTCAGAAACAGGCTTCCTTTACTATGACAGTGGAAATTGTCTGGTATGATGATCAATTATCAATTTATTGATCAGAACTCAAACCAGTCATACCCAAAATAAGGGCTAAGTGATGACCAGCAGAAGGGGCTAATGGATGATAGCAGCTTGAAGTCACAGGCATCAGACTGAGGTGCAGGCCAAAGAGCTTACCCAACACTAGCAGGTTGAGAAAGCATTGCAGGTGGCCACTGCTGGCCGCCTCAAAACGTTGATGGTTCCTAGACCCCTAAAGCAGGATAGCTGGGCTTGTTTATGACCATCCCTGAGAATGTTTTAACATGTCTATTGGGAGATTGTGGGAAAGGGAAGTACCGCTGGTGCCTAATTAATTAGTTTGCACATTTTATCAAAACATCCTGATCCTGAGACTGTACCAGGAAGCACTGCATTTTCAATTCGTCTTCCGAAACATTGAGACACCATTCCAAACGCATCAACTTTGTACCACATAAAAGGGTAAGTTTTTTTTTTCTCTTTTGAGATTTTTGTTTTATTACTAGTACTACTAGAAATGTTGACTAAAGATTCATATCAATAGGCTGGCATACTTTCTTTTTCAATCCATCTTTCTGCATGTGCATACACACACATTTGTGTAATTTACATGTGCATATTAAATGGCATATTAGTCTATGGCGAGAATGTATGCTTCCATATTTGTGTGTTAAAGCATTAGGAGCGTCCATACCGCTCACGCACTAATGTTCCCTGTGTGTGTGGTAGGGGGGCCGCACATGCGCGGCATGTGTGTGTGTGTGTTTTTGTATGTGTACTGTGTGTGTTTGTACTTGTGTGTGTGTGCATGTACGTGCATGCGTGCGAGCATGCGTGCGAGCATGCATGTGTGTATGAGACAGATTGTGTGTGTGTGTGTGTGTGTGTGCTCACGCGTAAACTTATGAGTATGCGTGTGTGTGCTTTTGGGGAGGGCAGGGGGCATCGATAATGATAGTATTTTGTTCATTGGCAGTGTGTGCTTGTTCTTTTTCTTGTGTCGTGTTTGTGTAGCTGTTTCTTTCTTGGTCGTGGGATGGGACAGAAAAAAAGAGAGGATCATGTCAGATTGCCAGCTGCCTCTACAAGTCTATTTCTCCCCTTCCAGCCCATGTGAAGCATGTCATCATCTACTCAGATTGCTGTGGTGGTCAAAATCGGAACCAATACTTGACAACAGCTCTTCTCTTCGCAGTCAACACCCTCCCAAATATCCAGACCATAACTCAAAAGTTTCTTGAGTCTGGTCACACTCAGATGGAGTGTGTGACTCGATGCATGCTGCAATTTCAAATGCAAAGAAAAGCACACCCATCTACATTCCTTCTGAGTGGGACATTGTTTTAAGATTGGCAAGAGTGGCAAAACTTATATTGCTGTGCCTATCAAGCATGACTCATTCTACAAATAAGAAAAAAAAACTTACCACAGCCTACATCCCCAACACAAAGAACGGTACAGATGGACGCAAAGTCAACTTGCTGGGGTCAGGTTACATCCAGGTATCCATGGACGCAGAGTCAACTTGCTGGAGAAAGGTTACATCCAGGTATCCCAGAGCATTGTTAAAACAAACTTGAAGAATGATGGTGTTCGTATTCCCAGACTGGTTGGCTTATCAAGAAGGGGGCGTCAAGAGCTTCCCAAAGTACCCCTGAGGTTGTACGAGGACAAACTGCCCTTAGCAGAGGCCAAAAAGCCGCATGCATCTTTTGTCACAGTGTGGGTCTAGTCCAGTGTCGTATCAAAGGTATATCAGGGGTTCTACCAACAGGTCATCCTCTGCCTCAGTCAGTGACAAACTGCCAGAACATGAGGCCAAGGACACTGTTTCCGAGTTGCTGTTACACAAGTTTATCTTTGTGTCTTTCAGCAAGCCAGTGTTGTACTTCTGCCTTTTTGTTGTTGCTTCCATCCAGTTCTTCTTCAGCTTAAGCTTCAGCCTGGCTACCAAAAGGTGGTGGTCAGATGCAACATCTGCTCCTCTTTTCACCCTTACATCCTGAAGAGGTCTCCTGAATTTCTTGGCCATGCAGATATGGTCGATCTGGTTCTCAGTCACATGATTTGGTGATACCCAGGTGGCCTTATGAACTCTTCTGTGGGGGAAAATGCTGCCATTGATTACCAGATTGTTGATAGCACAGAAGTCTGCAAATCTCTCGGCATTCTCATTCATCTCTCCTAATCCGTGTCTTCCCATCACTTCCTCACATCCTGTGTTGTCTTGTCTGATCTTGACATTGAAATCACCCATGAGAATGTTTATATCTTTTTCTGGGTACTTGGCAATGACGTTCTGCAGTCTGTCGTAGAATTGATCTTTGGCTTCTTCATCACCGTTATTAGTTGGCGCATAACACTAAATGATGTTCATCTTGATCTTCTTCTTCTTAGTCCTGAAGGACTAAGGACTGCTGAAATACACAAAGATAAATGAAGAATTCAAGCTGTCCCTCACCAACAAGTACCAAGTACTACAAGAACTACTTGAAGAAGAGACTGACATCGAGAGCCAGTGGAAGAAAGTGAAAGAGACACTGATGTCAGCTTGTCAGGAAGTAGTGGGCCCCAAGAGACACCAACAGAAGGAATGGATATTGGCAGTCACAATGAGCAAGATTGAAAAGAGAAAGCAGCAGAAAACAACAGCCGGACAAAAGCAGCAAAGACCAAGGCACAAGCAGGCTTCACAGAAGCCAACAGAGAAGTCAAGAGGAGCGCAAGAACAGACAAGCGCAAGTACATCGACAGCCTGGCAGAGGAAGCCGAGGAAGCAGCAGCCAGTAAAAACATAAAGCGCTGTATACACCACTAAGAAACTCCAGGAAGTCAGCAGGCCTTCGACCCTCAAAAAAAAAAGGAAACCCATCCTGAACAGAGGGGCAACTGAACGATGGGCGAGCACTTTAGGGGAAATCCTGAACAAACCGTCCCTTCAAACCCCCCCAACTCGACCCGCGAAGAGACCAAAAACATAACTTTTTTAGAACCAACCGGGGGGAGTCGGAACCATCAAAAGTGAGAATGGAAAAGCCGGCAGGGCGGACAAACAAACCCCCCAGAGGCCCCCCGGGAACCCGGAGACCACGGTAGAGATCGTAACCCCTCTTTGGGAAGAGGGAAGACCATCAGAAAGAAAGGAGGCAACCCATCGGCACCCCAAGAAAGGGGAAATCGAAGTGCAAAAAAAAAGGGGAAACCTTTTTTGGGGCCCCGAAAAATCAAAGGACCTCTAAGGAAGAAAATTTTGACCCCCCCCGGAAAAGGGGATCAAATCTAAAAGGCACCTTGCGCAATCGGAGCAACTTTAGAGTTTTGGAACCATCTTTATACTTTCACTTTTGTTGATTATGGAAAGCATTGACACACCCTTGGAAATTGTTCCCACCTGGGAGTGCCAAACCCCAAAATTTAACTTTACAAAAAACCCTACGAAAAATGACGTCCCGGGGGATCCATAGAGGGAAAATCACAAAAAGCTTTGAGGGGAAGAAACCGGAGTCAGACAAGGGTGTCTCCCGCACCTTTCCTCTTCCCCCTGGGGATCGAGGACCCGAAGACTTTAACAAATACAGAAGAAATGGAGCCCCGTGGGGATGGTGTGACCAGTGGATGACTCGACTTTCGACAACCTGCCCTGTTTCCCACAGCCGCCAACCCGATGTAGGACAAGAGAAAAAGAACAGCGCCACCCCATTACAAGTTTGGCTCAAGATCCATGAAAGGGAAAACCAAGATTTTCAAATCAACGCGCAAGAAAAGGCCCCCGTCACACAAAAATGGGGAAGAGCTGGAAGAAGTGGGGACAATCAGTACCTGGGGAGCATCATTAACATGCAGGGGGGCACATTGCAAGGGCAAGCAAGGGGAATTGCCAAGGCGAGGGCAGAAATATTTGCAGCTAAAAAACTTGGTTTTCCAAAGGGGTGTCGACCCACACAAAGATCAGGCTTTCAACCCAAACGTAAACATCCACGAAGGGGAAAGACATGGAGGACAACAAAGACCACCTCAAGAAAGTGCAGACTTTCTCAACGCGCCAAGATGAACCCCAATCCGCTGGCCCCAAACCTCAGTAAGCAGACCTGTGGCAAGTCCCAACCAGCCTGCCACCCGAGAATGAAATCCGGCGCAGGGGAATGGGGAGGGATCGGGCACACCCTAGAAAGCCCGCCGCAACATCACAAGGCGGGGCACTATCATGGAACCCCGGGGGAAAACAAAAAAAGGGGAAGGCCAAGAAAAAACCTGGAACGTGACCTTGAGGCGAAACCAGAAAATGGTATACCTGAGACGCTGGAAGAATAGCCCAGGCAGAGGACCGGGGATGTTTCGGCGGCCTATGCTCCGGGGATGATGGGCCTAAGGGTAATTTTACACAATTTGGGTTTAAGTTTTACCCCTTAATAACGTTTTTCAAAATATTTTAAAATGAACAAGAAAAAATTTGCCTTTTGAAAAAACAATATTTAAAAATGAATTTTTTTTTTTTTACAAAAATGCTCTGTATTTGATTTAAACAAAAGGGTTTTTTTAACACGGTGGTTGATATATGAACTACCAGTTTAATAAAAACCCCTCAAATAAGAAACTGACGCTTTGATTTGTTCTTTTCAAGTTCAGCGCATATAAATCCATACATTCTTATTTTTATTATTTTTATAATTTTGTTATTATCTACCAAAACATTTTCACCCTTTAAATGAAGGAAGAAGTTTGTTAAATCAAAAATATTTTAAGTGTATGTGCTAGGTGTGTACGTCGCGGTTTTCCGAAATGAAACATTATTTGAAAATCGTGATTTTTGAGTTTTTATCACAAAATTGAGCATGAAATATGGGGATTTTTAGTTCCAACCGGTTAAACGGGAGGGGATAGCTCTGGTCGGAGCACTCGCTTTCCCCCAGCCAATTTTTAAGCACGCACGTGGTTACCAGTTGGATGGGTGACCGTTTTTTGTGCCCTTGGCTCAGTACAGTTCCCAGTTACCCACTGTAAATGGGCCCTGCCCTTTAGGGTCAGGGAAGGTAAAGCAGGGGGGGAGGGGAATGGGGCCCCCCCAAATATCTGGTCCCCTAGAGAAGTAGGTCCTGACCCCTCGCCCCCCTACGCCCTATGGGTTATGGGACCTTTACCTTTTCCTTTCCCTCCCCGTTCAAGATCGGGCCTTGTGGTCATCTCCACATTGAAAGGGTTTTTTTTTTTCCTTTACAGGGAATTTTGCGGGGAAATCATTTTTTGTTTCTGCCCCCACCACCCCACCCCCCCCCCCCCCCCCCCCCCCCCCCAATCCATGTATCCGCTTAAGGTCAATGTGAAATTTAAATCTGTTCCGATTCACTCTCCTCTCCTCTTTTCCCCTTCTCTTTTCTCTCTCTCTCTCTTCTCTCTCTTTTCCCTCCTCCCTCTCTTTCTCTCTCCCCCTTCTCCTCTCTCTCTCTCTCTTTTCCCCTTTTTTCCCAAATTATGTACTACTAAAAATTTTATATTCACCCTAACTCTTTGTTCAAAAAACTTTGCAATCAAAAAAAAAAAAACTATTGTTCATTTGTCGATTTTCGAAGCTTTTCGATTTGTTAATCGAAAATATTTTTAGGGACTGTTCTCGTAAAATGGGAATAAACGGAAAAATTTTATAGGGCACTGGGAGTGTTTAAAAAAATCAGTTTTTACATGTGTAGGGCCAGGATAGAATTAATTCGGAAAAATTTCGAATTTCCAAAAGGGTGAAAGGGCGTTTTTTAAGTCCACATTTATTTTCTTTTTTTGTAAACGAATTACCCTTTTTTAATTAAAAAAAAAAGGAAAACATGGTATTCAGTTTATCTCGGGAGCAATGGAGGTTTTTTACTACTATTTGCCGATGAATGATTTTCTTGTCTGCACGGTACTAGGTTTTTCAAAAAAAAACTAAAATATTAAAGGAAGAGGCAACGCCTAATTTATAGTCAATATGGAAAAAAAAAGAACTCATGATTTTTTAGAAATGGGTGGGCATTTATCAGTGCGTGAAAAAATGGTTTTTATGGAAAAGCTGAAGTGAAAGTCGTGAATTCTTATAATACCTAGGGATGACATTTTCAAAGAAGTAATTTGAATGTTGCTGGCGTGAATGTTTTCAGGGAAAGGGGAAAAAGGTAATCGAAATTTAAAAAAACGTTCGAAACTAATTTAAATTGTTCCTTTTAAATTAGGAAATTGTTTGATTTTAAATGAACCCTTTACTTTCATATGCTCTGAAATTTTGGGGTTTCTGTTAATCCACAAAAAGGAAAAAAATCATACATTCTATCAAAAAGTTTCTTTAAAAATCCCAATCCATTCGTCAAATACGTATATATGGAGAAACGGGGGAAAATATCCTTTAAACATCAGACGCTGTTTGTGTATTTTACGGGAAAACTACTGAAAATTCCTGGGGACGTTTTGTAGCAGTTTATGACATGAGGTTATACAAATGGAGCTGGGGGAAGGAAAAAATTGGGCAACAATTAAAAGTTTTTTTTCAGAACATGGTTTTGGAATCGTGTGGTTGTCTCAGGAATAGTAGGAGCAGGGTTTTTTTTTTCTGAATTGAAAGCCCCACTCATTTGTTCATTTAAACAAAATTTTGGGACTCGGACTGAAAATAAAGATAAAATGCTGGTTTTTTTCGTTCAAGTGTGCTTTAAACTGAAAATATCTTCGAATAGTCCCCCTGACAAATTGATCGAAATTTTTATGCAAGATTTTGCTAAGAACACCGGCCCTTTAATGCAAACAAAAGATGGTTTCAACCTGAGAAAGTCCCCCCAGTTTTCCCCGCCCCATGTGGGTCATTTCTTAGATGAAGTACTTTTTTTTTCATTGTCAATCTATTTTTCCATACGTGGGAAAAAATGTGGGGGTTCCAATCTAAACTTCCCAAGGCAAGATATTTTTTTATCTTATCGTCCGTGATGATATTGGTTTAAAACGGGTTTCAAAAGTTTATTGCTGAAGCACTGAAATTAAGACAATTACAGCAAGTTCCAATTGCTTAACATTTGTACTAAACAAAAAGTAAATTTATTATGTAAACCCACTTTTGGAAACACATAAAGAAACATTTATAAATTTCGCTTAGTCTCCAGCAAGAATTTTTTTTGAAAATTTCACATACAATGTTTAGTGAGGTTGATATGTTCTAGAATGTTTTTTTTCATTATTTTAGTTATTGCTTATTGGTTCCTATTGTTCTCCTTGTTATTACTTTTGTTCATTTTGAAACTGAGTTTACGGGCAGAGCTTAAAGTCGTATCCGTTCATAAGAGCTATTTTTTTGGTTTTTTTTTTTTTTTCATTTTGTGAAAGCATCTGTGTTTTTCTTGATTTGTTTGTATTTAAAAAAAGAAAGTCGTGTTAAACCCCCCTTGTCAAGGGCCCTTTGGGGAAAAGAAATAAATTTGGGCCAAGGTCCCCTCTCTCTCTCTTCCTCTCTCTCTCCTCTCCCTCTCCCCCTCACTCTCTCTCTCTCTCTCTCTCTCTCCCTTTTCCCCTGCATCACAACACAACACACACACAAAGTAAGGGAAGTTCTACTGCCACTCACGGGACTGTATCCCCCCCCCCCCCCCCCCCCCCCCCCCCCCCCCCCCCCCCAAGGTGCTCCCCTTCTTTTTTTTTTATCAGTAGAAACCCAACAGTAGCTGTTGTTTACTTTCCTGTCAGTGTCATGTTTAATTTTGAACCAGCAGGCCCACCAGCACCCTCCCCCCCCCCCCCTCCCCTTTTCTTTCTTAAGGACACATTAAGGACACACATACTCTCTCTCTCTCTCTCTCTCTCTCTTTCTCTCCTTCTCCCCTCTCCCCTCTCTCCCCTCTCTCCTCTCTCTCTCTCTCTGTATGACCTGTTCATTTGAGTTCTTGTACATTTCGCTAATTATGCCTCAGGGCCAGGAGCCTTACTGTTTTTAAGCTTTCTGAATGCAAACCAATACTTCTTCCCTAAAAATTTGGGGACGGTTCATATAACAGTCTTTCATCAGCATGTAAAGGTCACTGTCCTATCCTTGTTAACTACTTCTTTTTCTAGCAGTGCTTTAAAATGTTTGAAACCAAGTACTATACTTATGCTATTTCTCGCTGTTTCTTTTAAATGAGACTCTTTTGATAGTATTCCAAAACTCTTTTGATTCTTGAATAGAATTTACAAGTTTTCTAAGAAAGTAGCATTGAATTTTTTCTCTTTACTTTTTTACTAACTGCTTATATTCACGACGAGCTCTTGTATACTGATCCCTATATGATCATTAAAGTCGTCGATATTTTCTCAGCAGTCCCCCGCACTTTTCTTTCTATTTAGAACACATTCCTAATCAAACCAAGTATCAGTTCGTTGATCGTATTCAGATATACACACTTTTTCATGCACACAGCACACTCTTTCATACATTCATTAAAATATATCAAGTGCAGCATTTATATCGGTATCAATCATATTCATTGCGGTATAAATTCTTTCACAACTGTATCTGTACTTAAGGACATCAGTAAAGACAGACACATAATCGCTATTCCAAACAATTTGTCTAATGTCTGGTTATTGCATGTGGTGTCTGCATTACGCAAGTTATCACTTAGGGAATGTAACTGATAGTGTAACAGGCATATGGTCTGACTCGATTCGTTCTGAAACACACAGTTGGCAGGTTTCAGACACACTGTAATACAGGTCACTAGAAAAGATGAAATAGTCATTAGTACTTGCTTCCCGACTCTGAAATGTATGTGTAATGCCATTTTGGTCACCTCTACATACACCATTCAGGATACATAAACTTAAAGTCGTACACATATCTAATAACATTTTTCCATAATTATTCAACTTACTATCTTGTGAACAACGAACTGAACAAAGAGACTGACTTTTATGTAAAGCATCTAAAGAAGAATCTTGTGAGTAATCTTGAGCAACATTTGACGTTCTACTGTTTAAATCTCCACTCAGAATAACATAAGCATCATGTTTGAGTAAACAATCGATAATACATTCCTCCAATAAATGTATACCAATATCAAGGTCAAAGTGAGCATAGAATGGAGAGCCCTCAGGAGGAACATATGCACAGACATACAAAACATTCTTTTCAGTTCCAAACAACTGTTTGTCAATAAGAAACATACAAATACCACTAAAAGACACTTCGATCATTTGCACATAGGGTAGAAATTCATTTTTAATCAGACAGACTAGACCACCTGAACGTCTTCCCTGCTTAGTAAATTTAATAGCAGGTTTACAGAAAATTTTGTAACCAATAAACAAATCTAATGGAATCTTTCCAGAAACATGGACAGAGTCAGTTGTCTTACCATTGTTTAAAAAAGGTAATATTAATGACCCAAATAATTACAGGGGCATTTCTCTCAGTAATGTTAGCAGTAAGTTGTTTAGTACTATAATTAATCATAGATTACAGGAATGGGTGCAGGAAAATAATGTCACTGGGGATCATCAGGCAGGATTTAAAAAAGGATACTCAACAATAGATCACATTGTTTGCCTTGCTAGCTTTAGTTCAGAAACAATTTTCTTCTAATCGTAAATTGTATGTTGCCTTCATTGACTTTGAGAGGCCTTTGACTCGATAAACAGAAACCTACTATGGCCTATCTTACTTAAAAATGGGGTGAAAGGGAAATTGTATACATGTATCCAAAGTATGTATGAAAATGGAAATGTAAGGTGAGGTGTGGAGCTGCACTGACAGATTATGTTAAATGCACAGCAGGAGTGAAACAAGGTGATGTGTGCAGTCCCATCTTATTTTCGCTTTTTATTAATGAATTGGCTGTAAATGATTTACAAAATGGAAGACATGGTGTGTCCTTTTCTTTTGATGCGTTTGAATTGTTTATCCTTCTGTTAGCAGACGATGTTATTTTATTATCAGAAACAATAATTGGTTTGCAAACACAACTTAACAACTTGCAACGTGCTGCTACCTCACTGCAGTTAAAAGTAAACATGAAGAAAAGTAATATTATTGTATTTAGAAGGGGGGATACTTAGGGGCAAGGGAAAGATGGACTTTCGATAGGGAAATAATGCGGTAGTTAATGCTTATAAGTATCTAGGAATATTTTTTACTACTCGACTGAGTTTTGTGTCTGCATGTAAAGATCTCGCCAGCAGGCAAAAAACTCACTGTTATGTATAATGAAAAGATTATCTACATTAACAATTCGTCCTTGAAATTATTTCTTAAAATTTTTTATTCACGAGTCCATGCCTGTTGTTACAGTATGGCTCTGAGCTGTGGGGGTTAAACAAAGCAGCACTCTGCTGTGAATCTGTTCATTGTTTTGCCTTGAAAAAGTTTTTAGCTGTAGAAAGGCGTACACCAAATGATCTGGTGTACGGTGAAACTGGTAGATTTCCTTATATATTAATTCTGCAGTCCAATGCATACGTTACTGGATTAAGATTCGCAGATGAAGACAGTCGAATACCTTTTAAAGCCTACAAAATGTTGTTTGAATTAGATGTAAGGGGTAAAATAAACTGGGTAACTGATGTGCGCATTTGTCTATGTGAATATGGCTTTGGTGATGTATGGTTAAACCAGGGCGTTGGAAATACAGATGTATTCATAAAAACTTTTCGTCAGCGCTTAGTAGATTGTAGATGGCAAAAATGGAATGATCATATTCAGAATTGCGAAAGACTTTAATCTGTATAGGACTTTTTGTAGTAGTAAAGAAATGAAGCCGCATTTAACCTCTAGCATGGAGAGATATATAAAAATTATAGTGACAAGATTTAGAATGGGCGTATCAAATCTGGCAACCCATCACAATAGGTATAACCCATATGATCCACTAAGTTAATTTGTCCTTTATTGGATGGGAGAAAGACGATGAAGTACATTTTGTTTTATGTTGCCCTGCTTAAATGGGACTTAGACAGCGGTTTATCCCAGTGAAATTTATAAACAACCAGTATGTTCAAGCTAAGTTTTGCTGATGGCATCTACAAGGCATACTGATGTTTGGAATTTTTCTCTTTTCTGCAAAAAGCATTTAAGCTTCGAGATACTGCAACGTCATAGATGATTGCTGTTTAACATTTGTTAATTGTGACTGATGCATTGTTTTTTTGTTATGTTTTTTTATCGAGTGTTATTGTACTTCTTTTTTTTTCACCAACCCCTTCATGAAGGGCGGTGGCCTAAACATGAATAAATAATCCAATCCGAATCCGAATCCGAATCTCCCCTCTCTCTCTCTTTCTCTCTCTCTCTTCTCCTCTCTCCTCCCTCTTCTTCTCTCTCTCTCTCTCTCCTCTCTCTCTCTCTCTCTTCTCTATCTATCTATCTATCTATCTATTTTATATAGATATAGATATATATATATATATTATATATATATATATATATATAATCACAGAGAATTTTCCCTCTCCGTCTGTCTGTCTCTGTCTGTGTCTCTCTCTGTTTTTCATGTCTGTCTGTCTGTCTGTCTGTCTGTCTTCTCTCTCTCTCTCTTCTCTCCCCTCTCTCTCTCTTCTCTCTCTCTCTCTCTCTCTCTCTCTCTCTCATACACATTTTTTGTCAGTCTACCTGCCTCCTGCTGCCGGGCTGTTTGGTCTGTCTGTCTCTATCTCCCCTCTCTCTCACTCCCCTCTCTCTCTCTCTCTCTCCTCTCTCTCTCTCTCTCTCTCTTCTCTTTTCCTCTTCATACACATTTTTTGTCAGTCTACCTGCCTGCCTGCCTGCCGGTTTTTTGTCTGTCTGTTGTCTGTCTGTCTCCTCTCTCTCTCTCTCTCCTCTCTCTCTCTCTCTCCCCTCTTCTCTCTCTCTCTCCTCTCTCATTCTGACCCACACATACTCTCTCTCTCTCTTCTCTCTCTCTCTCTTTTCCTCTCTCTCTCTCTCTCTCTCTCTCTCTCAAAATGTCAATCTGAAAGACAAAGGACATAAGACTAAGACTACAGAACAAAGGGATACGACTGCAAACGACTTGCGATGGCACAGGCACAGATTGTGGGCAGAGCTCGCAGGGAAGGGAAGAGAGCTTTTTCCACAGGGGACAGCTGGTGGTCAGGCCTGGGCATGCAATCCCCTCCTTCGTCAGGTTTTTGGGAGTGGAGGAGCACAGCACCCCCCCGCCCTGGCCCCCTTTCACGACCCTTCCCCGGGGAAACTCCTCGCCACGTCAGAGAGGGAAAAGCCTCAGAGGAAAGTCCCCACTGCCGAGGTACGACGTCATGGTCACCGCTGCCTCTTCTTCCCCCCTCCTCTTTACCCCCAAAAATTTTTTTAAAAAAAATTTTTTTTTCCCTTTTTGGGGGTTTTTTTTTTTTTGGGTTTTTTTTTTCCCTTTTTTCCCCTTTTTTTTTTCCCCCCCTTTTTTTTTTTTTTTTATTTTTTTTTTCCCGGCCCCCTTGGGTCTTTTTTTTTTCCCCTTTTTCCCTTTTCCCCCTTTTTTTTTCCCCCCTTTTTTTTTTTTTTTTAAAAAAAAAATTTTTTTTTTTTCCCCGGCCCCCCCTTTTTTTTTTTTTTGGGGGTTTTTTTCCCCCTTTCCCCCCCCTTTTTCTTTTTTTTCCTTTACCCCCCAAAAAAAACAAAAAAAACCCCCTTTTTTTTTCCCTTTCCCTTTCCCTTTCCCCCTTTTCCAAAAAAAAGGGAAAATTTTTTAAAAAAAAGCTTTTTTGGGGAAAAAAAAAGGGGGGGGTTTTTTTTTAAGCCCCGGGAAAAAAAGGTTTTTAAAAGGGGGGGGGGGCCCCCCCTTTTTTTTTTTCCCCCCTTTTTTTGGGAAAGGGGGGGGGAAAAAAAAGGGGGGGCCCTTTTTTTCCCCTTT
>CM054165.1:22700478-22720478 GCA_028751875.1 Rapana venosa | reverse complement strand
AATCTAAAATATGTATATTTATTTTATATATAAATAAAGAGAAGAGGAGGGGGGAAGAGAGAGAGAGAGAGGGGAGAGAGAGAGAGACTGACAGAATTCTCAAGACCGGAATTTTTTTTTTGGGTTTAAACAATTTTAAAAAAACAAAAAAAATCTTGTTTTTACTGAAAAACCTTTTTTATCCCCTTTGGAGAAAATTTTTAAAAATTTATAGAAAATATCCCCTTTTTTTATTTTGCTTACATCATAATGTAAAATCACAGGGATAATGTATCCAGATATATTTTTTTTGCGGCCAGTAGAAGGGAAAAAATAGTTGCTTATAATGATAGGGGAGTTTATATAGTGTTTTGGCGTTTTTGGGGGAAAACCTTTTCCCCTGATAAAAAAATTGAAATTGGGAAAATATACTGGGAAAAATAATTATTTACTCCCCCATCTCTTCTGTTCTTTAATAGTTGGGGAGATTTTCATACACACCATTACTTTTGTTTGTTTTTGGAAAGGGAAACAAGATGGGGATTTATGACCCAAAATTTTCCCCTTTTAAAATTTTCTCCCCCTCCCCCTAACATTCTTAAAAAAATCATCAATTTTGAAAATTCTGTATTAGTCTGTTTTTTTGTGAGGGTGAACTTGTTTGGGATGAAGATTTTGATGACAATGATGATTTATGTTGTTATTAAACAGTATTAAAAACCTTAGAGTTTTTTTTGTGAAAGAAAATTTGATTATTCAACCCGCTCAGTGAAAATAAGAAAACCCGGTCTTTTGTGGGGGGGACCCAAAAATACGGGTATGATACAGTGATCATCAAAATCTAGTTTTATTCAAATCGTTAGGAAAGTGTGAAAAGTATTGGGAAGTTAGAAGTGTTTGTGTGTGTGTATATATATATATATATATTTTCCTCTCTCCCCCCTTTTTGGGGTATTAGCGCCAAAAGGCCCATTTCCATTAAAACATTTCAGGTTTAAAAGTTCAATCCATATAAGCAGTTTAAAAAATAAACATCGTTGCAGTGTGTCAGCTAAGTGATTTTTAAAAAAAAAAATGTCCCAAATTGGGGTTTCCCCCTGAGGATTTAACAGTTTAAAATAAAGTTTTATCCGGGGAAAAAGCGTATAAAAAGGTAAAAAAAGGGTTTTGGGCCAGCTAAAGATCAGAAAATCAACAATTTTGGATGGGGGTTTAAAACCCCAGTTGCTATCAGAAAACCCTTTTGCTTTGGTTTTTTCCACTTGGGTTTTTGTGCTATGTGGGTGATCGTGCTTTCACTGGTTTCTGCTGATGTGGTCCCAACCGTGGGAAAAAAAATTTCAAAACAGCAGAAAACCCCCGGGGGTTTTCCTTAAAAAATCCTGATTCTGTCCTGGTGTGGAATATCTCCCACACCCCCAAAAACCCAAAAAACGCCACCTTCCTGCAGGTCAAATGTGTCTGACTGTAAAAAACCCTAGAATTTTATCCTACAGCCCCCCAGGTGTGGGGGCTAAGGTGTGTGTAAACCTCCCACCTTCTGCTTACTAACATTTAGGCACAGAAGGGGAAAGGGATTTGCCCTGTTTGTCCCCAAAGCTTTTTAAATAAATGGGGTAGATTCAGGGATTGGGGAAAAGTGTGTTTTTTCATCAAAAAAATGTCAGCTCCGATATCAGGCCTTTTTCACTACAATTTTTTGTTTGAAATGCCCCCGTCCCTAGTTTTTAAGAAATATTTATTTAAAATAAAAACTTTTAATGAAGAAAAAGTCAACAGTCCTTCGTTAAAAAATTTTTAATTTAAAATCAAAAAAAACTATAAATTTTTTTGGGGTTTGAATATACAGCAAAAAATTTTTCCCGATACGTAACGATACCTATATCCCCAAAAAAGTGGCTTTAAGTGTTTGAATGGGAAAAAGCTACCAAAACTTTCCACAAGAGGGGCATTAAAAAGAACAGCTTTCTCTTTTTTTCTTCCAACATTTGATCCTTCACAGTACTATATCAAAAGCAAAAATCAAAACCCCAAAAGCAACAAGAAACTAGACAAAGAAAAGTTTTTTTTATTAAAATGTTTTCAATCAGGGTTTTCATTTTTTTAACACATATCTTAAGTTTCCGTTCCTTATAATCCTATCCACCATTTAATTTTTTTGAAAAAAAGTACCCTTTAGAACCCCTCTGTACTAATAAAAAAATAAAACTGCCCAAACGGGTTTGCTCAACTGCTCGGGCCCTGATACTCTGAGGTTCAAAAACCACGTTTGGGCTGCAACCCGAAGCCAAATGTGAAATGGACGGGAAGAAACAGAAACTTTTCTTCAGGTCCTCCCCGTCAGGGGTGGTGGGGTTCAGGAAAAAATGTTTTCAGCGCGTTTTTCCCATAAAAATCAAATCTTTCCGAATTTTTCTCCCCTGCGTGTCCCGAGAGTTGAGGAAGGCCAGCAGCACTGAAAAAAAAAAGAAGACATGGAAAATTTTTTTCATTTGTTTTTAAAAAATTTTTCTATTTCTTGCTAATGTCGGGTTTCCGTCAGGTTGGCATCTGGGGCCATTTTTTCTTTCAGCAGGTTTCGTAAATGGTCTGATAAAAAACTTTGACTACAATCTTTAATCATAAATTTATGTGAAACCCTATCTTCCTTTGAGAGAAATTCAGTTTTGGGTTATTTTGTCAATTGGGGATTTTTATTTTGAGAAATTTTAAAAACACGCTCAGAAGAAACCCGTTGGTGAAGTAAGAATACAAGAAGATTTGAAAACCCCCCCCCAGGCATCTCTTTGCCTTCCCCTTTCAGGCACCCAGTCCCTTACTCACACACACCGGTTTTTCCCCGGCTGTCTCCAGGGGGCAGTCCATTTAAAACATCTGTTTTTATCATTGATGTCAACTGCATTAAAACAACCCCATTTAAAAACATGTGCATCAATAAGTCGTAGTGAACAGCACACGGGCCTTTTTGTTCTTGAAACAAGATTTTAGTTTCTGAAAGTATGTTCAGATGTGAGATGATGTCTCAGCAGTGGGATCATGTCTTCCTCGGGGCTTCAGACAGGATTAGTCCCGATGGGAAATGAGAGTCTGTTTTAAAAATGCCCTTATGCCTTTGGGTTCCTCTGCTCTAACAGTCAGTGGTTTGGGGGGTTTTTCCATTTGCGTTTTAAAACCCGTAACCAGATTGCCTTGGTGGCCCCCCTGAATTTAGGTGGGTGTCCCGAAAGGTGCCAAGAATTACCTGACACAAAAAAAAGACGAGGGGCAGAAAGCAATTTGGGTTTTTGTGGACTTGGGTGGAAATGGGTTTTTCACTCAGCAAGTGATGTTGGCTGACCAGTTTCCTCACGTCAATATCAGTGTTAAAAAATGAATCCCCTGTACTGTCGCCTGTCACACTCGATTTTTAAGGATTTTCCCGACTGTGTTCATGGGGGATGAAAACGAGAATGTCAGACAATTCATGGGTTTGGTTTTTTACCAATGTCCCGGGCATCCACCGGTTTTTGTGTGCACAGAGATCATCTGTGTATGGCTGGGGGCAGTGTCCTGGCGAGATGATGAATGATTTTTGATTTGCAATTTTCCCGAAGGTTCCGGTCCAAAAGGGCCGCTTTCTTGTGCAGGAAAAATTTTTCCTTTTTAAACCTTGGTTTTTCCCCCCAATGCGGTTTTCCTGGATGCAACTGGGTTTAACATGTCACTGAGTGATTTCCAAAAATTTCCCATCTTATTCAATTGAAGATTTCTCGGTGGGTTCCTTTACAATATTTTTACATAGTAGTCTCCCAAATTTTAAAATATCTTGATTTACGGGAAAAATCTGAAAAGTGTTAAGTTGACTGTGCCCCTTTAGTTACAAAATTTGAGAACTTTTAAATTTTGAAAAAAAACCCCCTCAGGGCATTAGTCAGGGACATTCCCCAAATAACCTTCATTACTCTTTGAGAGAAGTAGTGTATTTTAAATCATTGGGAATTAAATTTTTTTTACAAACGTGCTCTTTATTTACCCCCTGTGAAATTCTTAAATGTTTCATTGCTCTATTAAAAATATTGGGCAGATGGGATTAAAACCATCCCACAGCTCAGAAAACCCAAAATTTATCAAAGAACCCCGTTAAACCCCCTTTCCTTGGGTTTGTTTGGGGAAAAATCAACCCAAATAAAATCATTTCTGCCCCCAATTTCAGGTTTGTGTCCCCAAAACAAAAATTTCCCCCAAAACTCCAAAAAAAAACAAATTTTTTTTCTCCCCATGGGTTTTCCTCCGTTCATGTTCAATTTGAACCAATGAGCTGTAAGGCTGTTTTTTTTGGGTTTTTTCCCTTTTAAACCCATCACTGGGAATTCATGTTTTCTTGATGTTTTTAATTTCAGTATCAAAAATGTTGGGGAAAAATTTTTTATAAAAATGGTTTTCCCCTATTTCAATTTGGCAAAAATCTGTTAAAGGGGGTTCATGTCGGGATCATTGGGATTGGGCCCAAATTTATATATTTAATGGATTTTATATTTAAAGTTGAAAAAAAAATGGTCTGAAAGGATCATTTGCAGGCTGGCTGGGTTTTTTCTTTTTTGTTTGGGAATGTGTCTGGTTGGGTTTTTGGTTTATCACAATGCATTTATGTCTGCATCTTTGTTTTTCCCAGCCCCCTTAATTGGGGGATTCAGGGAACCGTTTTTTATCAACAGCTTATATTGTCCCTTTTGGGGTTGTTGGGTTTTTGGGCGTCAACAATTCATTTTTTCCCGGGTTATCACACTGGGGGCCCGCAGGGTCAGTCTGGTCTGTGGCCCTCTGACTTTGTTTGACAGAGATCCTTTGGGCCCGCACTTCAGATGGTTTTCAGTGACTGAAGTAGTCAAATGTATTTTTGGGGTGTTTGAATTTTAGCCCGGTCAAGGGTGTCATCTCCAACGAATTTCCCCAAATTCAGAAGAGCTCTCGTCCTTAAAACAGAGAGCAGGGCCCTTTTTTTCGTCCACGGATGAAAAAAATTGGGTGTAACAGAAGCTTTTTTTGCTGGATTGCATTTAGGCCCGGGTCTGTGTTATGTGTTTTACGGTTTTTTTCCCCGGTTTTGATCAAGTTTCCCGGAAAATGAATGGTGGTTTTGCCTTACCATTCAACTCTGCTCTTAATCCCTTCTTTTACCTGTGGACTGCAAAAACACAAAAGTGGGATCAGCTGCAAGAAGCAAAAAATTTTTAAACTCTTGAAAAATCCCGAATTCTCCAGGGGGGGAAAGGATCAAAACCCGGAATAAAAAAAAACAGGCAAACTGGCACAGGGAAAAATGACTCCCTTTTTGGGGGATTTTGTTGATTAAATTTTTTTTGTTTTTTAATTTTTGTTTTTTCTTGTTTGAAAAAAGGGGGAAAAAGCCCGCCAAAGGGGGGATACACAGAAAGAGAAATGAAAGAATTTTCTTTTCATCTTCTTTTAATATTGTGGCTGGAATATGAATCATCTCATTCTGTAATTATAGTTTTTCTCATGCACAGGTTTTTTGGAAAAATGGAATGCCAAAAACTGTTTTGGAAATCATTTTAAACAGTGAATTAAATTTGCTGTCGGTCGTTTTTTTTCTTTTTGTTGTTTTTTTGAAAAAAGAAAACCCCTTTTGTTTATACCCCTTGTATATTTAAAAATTTTTCAGGTGATCAGTTTTGACCGTAAAAAAAAATGGGTTTTCAATAGATTCAATTTTTAAATTGGTTATAGCACCAAATCTAAGTTCTCAAGGGTTTTTTTAAAAAAACTTTCAAAGAAATATACTTCTTTTTGTTGGATCTATCATATTGGGTTTAAAAAAGCCCACCAAAAATAATGTATCTCAGACTTGACCCTACTGAAAAAGCGTGGAATTTCCCCAGCTGCCATCTTCCCTTTTTTTGCACAAACCTTTTCCTGGCTCCTCCAAAACTTTGCAATCCACTGGGTTTTTCTTTCAACAGAACGTTGAGAACCTCCTCCCTGAGCCCGGCTGGGAAGGGGGAGCTTGGGTTTTTCCATTTATGGCAGGGGGCATCAGGCACCCTTTTGGCTATGCACCCCCTGTATTTCACACCCCAAATCTTTTCCTTTTTTTAGAGAAAGGCAAACACAGTCACTCCCCCGTCAATGCATGAAAGGGTGGGGGATTTTGGAAACCAAAAACTGAGTGGGAGTTGTGTGGGGATGGTTTAGGTTAAATTTTTTTTATTTCAAACTCTAAGAAACTGCTTTAAAATTAAGGGAAAATGAACAAGAAAAAATGCGTTACCGTTTTTGCGGTCTTTGAAAAATGGGCCATAAAATTTTTTGGATCATCAAAAAAAGTGGGGAAAAATTGGGGCCCAAAGTGGTGTTTCCCATGCCTATATGTAGGGGAGGAAACCAAATATGTGTATGCCCAAAAAACAGCCCGTCACCTCATTTGCAGGGTTTTTACCCCTATTCCTGCATTGGCAGCGGGACTAAAAAAAAAGAAGATCTATTTTTTTATGCAGACTTTTTAGAATGACAAAATTTTTGTGTTAAAGGTTTGTTTTGGTGTTAGAGTTTGGTTTAGGAATGGGGCGTCATAGTTTTCGTTTCTTTATGCTTTGACTTTGACTTCCCTTGGGGGAGCAGTTTCAAAAAGGGAAGTTTGGGCCCCCCTGGGCTTTTTAACCATTCTCCTGTCCTTTTTCTCCCTTTTTTTCCTGTTTAAAATTTTTTTCTTTTTTAGCCAAAGGATATGCAATGATGGGGGGAAAGGGAAACTTAATCTTTTTTTGCATTTTCACTTGGGATCGGGCAGTCCTTTTAGGTTTTAGTGACCAACCCCTGGGTTTCAAGGGCATTTTTTCCCCCGGAGTTAAATCGGTGCCCCCCTCCCCTCCCCAGAAAGTCCTTTTGGGTGAGACTATAAAAACCCAAGGGCCCGAGTGCAAGGGGGTATTTTTGTGCCGGTGGGGAAACCCGATACAAATTTGACAAAAAATGCCCTTTCACACAGGGGTAATGTAAAGGAAAAAACACAGGGGGGCTTATTCTATTTTGTTTTATCCTTTTGGATGTCAAAGAAACCGTTAAAGGACAAAGGGAAAAGGGAAGTGCCAATACGGTTTAGTATCCCCTGTCCCAAGGAAGACCTTTTGCAAAAGGGCCCCTTTGATAAATCATCCAAAATGTAGTTTTTGGGAAATGTTGCTTCCTCATTTGGGTTCAAAGTTTTTGCTCTGGGTCCTTTTTTTGGATGGCACAGGGGTTTTTTTTAGTGCTTGTACAAATAAAAGGGCTTGTCATGGGCTTTTGCTCTGCCCAAAAGGTCTTGTGAGGAAAAATGAACATTCATTGTTGTTTTCCCCATTTCCTGCCGGGAAAAATTTTTCCAGGTTTTTCCCGGAATCTGTGCTAAGCCATAAAAAACCCTTTTTCAAGCCCCCAGAACCGGGCTTTTTTCCATGTAGCAGACTTCAAGCTGTCACCCAATGGCTGAACATCAAAAGCAAAAAAACCTTGATGCTAAATCAACGGCACATAATGTATGGAAAGACAGAGGGCACCCAATGCCTGAAAGGTAGTTTTGGGCTTTGTGAGGGCATTTAGATGAACACACCATCAAAAACCGGGCATCACCGGGAGTCTTCGGGAAAAGGGGAAAAAGGGACTATTTCTAAGGATATTTTGTCAAAGTCAGAAAAATTTTTAACTAACAGTTCTGCTTCAGTGACATCATCCAACATCATCGGGAAGGGCTGTAAAGTTGTCAGCAACTCCCAAAAAGTTGACAGCAACTGCAGCGGGGGTCCACAGAAAGGGGTGTTTCGGGCCTGAAGGCAAGAGTCAATCACTTTGGCCCCGACTAAATCGCCAAGTGCAGTCAAGTCAAGTCAAGCCCAAAACACTTTAATCTCCCATGGAGGAAGTTACAAAACGACGGGCCACTGATACCAATCATAATCTTAAAAAGACACAAAAGCTACATTTCATTTTGTATAAACATTCCAACTTCAAAAAAAAATACACAAGCACACAGACACTTGCCAAGCACCCCACACAACACACAAAACTCTCAAACTCAAATGATTTAATTGCATAGTAGATACATTCATTGCGATGGGGGAAAAACCTTTTTTTTTTTTAAAAAACTAACAAAATATACAAAGTACAACTCTGTTTATCTCAACCCACTGCCTCCCTAATTATGAACTAACAAGGCACTTTCATAATACTAGCCAAAATACTTTTTTTATCATCACACATCCCAACTCACGGGACGCAGCACCACACACAACACACACAGAGAAAGAAAGAAAGAGAAAAAGAGGAGAAGAAATTCCCCCTTTTTAGACAGAAAGTTTGATAAAAATGACAAACCCTTTTTAGATTCCAAGATAGGGACAATAGAAACCGCAGTATCACACACAAACCCCGCCACGCACCCCCCCCCCCCCCCCCCCCCCCCCCCCAACACACACACAACAGTTTTCCCATTTTTAAATTGACAAATAACATTTGAAACAAATGCAGTAACCACACAACTGCACGCGCACGCACCACCTCCACACACACACACACACACTGATGAAGTATGTACTGTAGCTATTTAAAACGTTTTAAAAAATAACAATTATCTTCTTGACAAAAAAACATTTAAGATCAACAAAATGTTCTGTACTGACTTTAATGGCGCAAGCATCAGTAATCTGTTGAGAAATTTAATGAATCAAGTGCTTGCACACAAAAACACAGAAAGAAAGAGAGAGAGATAGACAGACAGACAGGCAGGCAGACAGACAAAGTAGACAGACAGGCAGGCAGGCAAACACATACTGATTGATTGATTGATCATCTTTATTCCCAAGGGTAACAGATAAGTACTGACATACTTTTGTTCATCCCGCCCTTGCCCTGAGAAGGGGACTATCTTTAATAATCACAACTAATAATTTCAGGCAAACATAAACAACATTTTTTTTATATGAGAGAGTTATATTGTCAATCTAAATCTGGCATCAACAAAATAAAATCAGTGAGAAAGCTGATATAAAAGAAATATATATATAAAAAGACCAAAACTGAAAAAACAACAAAAAACAAAGAGAGAGAGAGAGAGAGAGATGTTTTGATCCTAATGGTGTACCATACTTATGCACTGGGTTATCTAACACATAAGTGGCTGTGCCCACATTCACACGAACAAGACAACAGTAGATGAGTGAAAGTCACTGTGATAAGTACAACGTCCTCTGCTAGAGTTACAAATACTGTTTACACAAATCTGATTCAATAATGGTGAAACGTGCCATTGATTAAAAAAAAACCCATTACAACAAGGAAACACACTGGAAGAGGGGAAGGAGCTGGTAGGGGGCAGGTTGGAGGGGACAGCTGATTAAGTCAACCAGTCAGTTAGATCTAGGTCACGCCCTTTGCCGCCCTAGAAGTGTGTAAGAGTATATCAGCATATATCTACACAGTTTCTGATCCTAAAATGTAGTCAGACATTATTTACATGACATGGGATGGTCAAAATTACGCATAAAGTAGTGTATAGTTACTTTCAGTTGTGGTATTGATCACTAGATCTAATCCTACTTTGCACCTGTAGCATCGCCATTTGCATGAAGTCTGCTATGGCGATCACACAAAAAGTGGTTAGTCTACCCAGTTAAGGTCTTCAAATTAAAGTAATTTGAAGTTTTACTCCTTATTTATATGATTGTATGACAAACCAGGCTCCGAATTTTAAACTCTATTATCAGTCCATGATAAAAGAACAGAGATGGTAAAAAAAATTATTACAAATTTAACGTCATGAAGTTCTTTTAAGCTAAGGGGGAAGTGGAAAAGGGAAACAGGTCCACACTGTGTGGGTCAGAGGTTGGTACCTCAGTGGCTTCTGGGTAGGTGGCAGTAGGGGGGGGGGGGGGGGGGGTGACCAGACTTATCTATGGCAAACCGAAAGTGTCAAAATTGTCCAGTTCCAGGAGTGTTGTGTAACTTAACTGTTTACCACGTCTCCCAGGGGGCACAGAGTCATTGTTTCCCACACGAATATTGTTCACAATGGTCGTAAGTATATGTATGCAAACTGGCGTCTCATCACTCTCTAAGACACCTAGAAAAATCTTGGCAGCTCTACTATTCGGGTGCTTTACTATTCATGACTTTGTCATAAAATGTATACATACATACAAGGCAGCTTTGTCTCTCCCAAGGATTTCATGGGATATAAGACCAAGCAAACTATACTGAAGAAATTGCCTCACATTTTTTTTTAATTTCTTTTATTTCTAGGATAATGGAATAAGTATTCGTGTGCTTTTTTTTTTATCCAGTTCCCGGGTGTGTGCAGTTTTGTAAATTTTGTCTTACAATGGCCTACTCTTCTGAATAGCGGAATGGATTTTAACGTGTGGGCAAGATATTCTGCATGCGTTGGCACACAGGACCTTGGTTTATATTTTCATCTGAAGGACTTTTGGGGACAGTGGAGTGGGCAATGATGTTAACTCCAGAGGAAAAATCCTCTTGAACGAGATTCGAACCCAGGTCAGCAGATCATTAGCGGATCATTCTAACCACCAGGCTATCAGATCCCCATCACAATTAAGACTGGTGCTGTTGCACTAGATCTACAATGCAGCGACCACACATTGACGGACAACTTAGATGACAATAGATCTGGAAAGTATCTCATGAACAGTGGACAAGCAATAAGCTAAGAATTTTTTTTATAAGCAAACAACCATTAGTAAGATGATTTCTGTCACAGGTTCAATGAAAACGATTAAGAAACCTGCTAATCACTTCTCTGGCTACAAATCTCATGGACTTGATGAATTTCTCCTTTGTATGACTCGAAACCTGTATCTACTGGGGCCCTACATCTCCATAAAGAACACACACACACACACACACAGAACTCAGAACTCAGAAATTTAATGTATCTCGGCCTTAGGCCATAATACATGGTTGGCGTAGGAGAAATTGACAATGCCACAGAGTGGGCAAAAACCCGAATAAAATATACAATACCAAGCTCACTTTCATTGACAGAAATAATGAAGACAATGTACAAATGCATAAAAATACATATGTATCAAACACAATTCACTATCTTAATCTAAATGTACCTTCCTTATGTCTGGAAGAAATCAGTATACATATCGTTTCTCAAAATCATAACAAACGATAACCGTGTATCTTCGTTTGTGATGTAAAGCAGTGATTGTTGTTACTGTTTTACAGAGAGAGAGAGAGAGGGGGGGGGGGTGCAAAGCCGGGGCAGGAGAAAAAGAGAGTGATAGAGAATCGGTAAATACTAAATACTATTTTGCACACAACTGAATTAACTATTCCATTCACATGCAATTTTCAAACTTTCAATGCAAACACTGCTACATGGGTCAGTTCTTGTTAAAAGAGCATAATTTGCTGCACCACTACAATATTCCTAAAAATAAAATAAAAACATGGCGCCATGATACAAAACTGTACGTAGTATGCTACAGCCCTTCTCTTAACTGCTACCCTGACACAATGTTGGACAGAGATAAAGGAAAGGGGGTAGTGGGGGGGGGGGGGGCAACTTGTGGAGTGGGAAAGTAGGGAGGGAGAAGGTCACGTGAGAAAAGGGATAGACAGATGGGAGAGAGAAAGAAATGTGTTATTCATAAAATAGCCTTTACACAGAGGGAGACTGCATCATACTGTGGTGTACTATAGTATAGTGCAGTGTTAAGAAAAAAGTTAGGGGGTAAGGGTGCTCCCATATTCTATGCAGTCATTGAGGAGCGAGGTATCAGAGACATCAGCTTCTCTAGGGGCCAGCATATTGAGGGCGGCACCCATCTCCTCTCCCTTGCTACTATTCTTTCCCTGTCCCAAAAAAGAGCAGGTAACCATTTACAGCCGAGGGAACTGGGGGACTGTACTGAAGCTAGGGTGCATAAATGGACACCCATTCAAGAGGTACCATGCTCAACCATAGCTTGGGGAGAGTGAGTGACCTGATCACTAAGCTATCCCGTCCCCTGGCATACTACCCTATTTCATTTATAAGACACATAAAACCAGGCCACTCTTCTTCGTTGTCGGACGCTCAAACAGGAGCTTTTATCTGTCAATTGAGCAAAAATGCGTTGCGCTGCCATTAAGCACCTGACAAGTCAGGCCCAGTACTCTGACTTCAGCATGAAAGAGAAGTGTTATCTTTTAAGGATTTTTTCTGGGGGAAAAGGCAGGATAGTGGACCAAGAAGGCAGAAAATAGATGAGAAGGAGGGGATAAGAAGAAAAGGAACAAGGCAGAAACAAATAGAGGGATAGAAAAGAGGGAATTCCTAGCACAGAATTTTTCAGAAGGTGAGGATGCTATTTATACTGACAGGCCACGTGCATCCCCGCAGGGAACCTGGCCACTCTAGCAGAGTGGTTAGGACTGCCTGAGTTCAATCCTGTTGGTCCCTGAAGCTGTGGGCTCAAATCTCAGCAGCAGCATCTGGTGAATTTAGCCGGGGTATTTTTTTTATGATCTGCAAGTGCAGACCTACCAGTGCCTTAATTCCCTATGCACATATACACATGCAGAAGATCAATTTGTGCACGTGGAAGATCCTGTAATCCATGTCAGCGTTTTGTGGGTTACAGAAACACAAACCAACCCAGCATGCATCTTTTTGCACAAAAATTGGGCTGCTCTAAATTCGGATTGAGTCTGCTGAGGCCAGCAGTTAGTTATACCTCATGCAAAGTAACAAGCACAGAGGAGGACCGGCCAGGAAATAGGCATCCCAGATAATAGCAGAACACTGCACTTTAGGGGTAATCAAACACACAAAACATAATCGTGCATCTTTCTGTAAATGTCAGAAAAAGATGGTGCTCTATTATTTGGCAGGGGTAGGGGAATCTGAGACTAACATTGCCATTCTTCATAATAACTATTATGCCGATGTATTAAGACCAACAGAGGTGACATTGATGTAAACTCAAAAAAAGAGGAGAGTGTAATACTCTTTAAACATGTGGCTGTTCAAATATCAGAAGGATGAAAAATTCAGACTCACTCAAGTTGCAACAGTTTGGTTTTTTTACCCCCAACAGTTTTGTTATGTTATTATTAATGTCCCTGTCCATTCCTCAACACACTCTGCAAGTTTCTGTTATATTGTTGAATATCGTGACCTACTTAGCATTCAGCTTCAACAGTCTGACTTTAGCTTCCTTGATTGTAGCTGGGTGATTGGGGTTTTTTTAATATTGCAGCAAAACAAAAGATGGCCTAGAGCTGAGCCCTGTAGAACACTTACGTGAAGTCACCAATCATTTCCAGTCAGAGCATTGTCCTTCAGCTACCACCATCATACATTGCTTGGAGTGCATCAAATCTTAGATAAAATGAATCTTTGATGCGCTCTGTGGAGTTTCTCTTAGAGATTTTTTTCGTTCCTCGGCTAGAGCTCCAAAAGATATGTTACTTATAGCACCGTATCAAATGCCTTTACGAACTCTAAAGCATGATTGCCAGTCTGCACGTTCCCCTCAAGGTTTCGATTTGGTTCAGGGAGTGTGTCAAACCACAAATTGTTCGGTCAGGATTGCTTAACTCCACTTACCAAAAACTGTAGTCTGTAAAAGACCCATTATACTTCACCAATACCTGTTACTACGAAATACATAGAGGGTAATGTCCATTTTAGAAATATATGTGTAGTGGCGGACCTGCAAATTCTCTCTTGTTTATATTCCATTTGTTGATTGTCCATTTTACCCATTCTTTCTTCTTTACTGCGCGGCAGTTTCCATTTTCTACGATTTTTTCCTTTAACAATCGGTAGTATATTGGTGATGTTCATCATTAAAGTTACAGGCATAATTATTTTAAATTAGTGCAGATGATGATACCGCATTGAAGAGCTGTTTTGAGCTTCGTTGCTAAATTTCTAATGTAGAGACAGATTCACTGTGAGATATGTCAGAAGAAAAAAAAACAACATTAGCACTTTAAAGAAAGGAAGCTCTATCCTATATCATGATTTTTTTTGGGGGGACAGAAGACGAAAAAAACAGAAAAGAAAAAAAACAGAGAAATCATCTTAATGTTTTGTGATGTAGGTAAATTTTCTTTAAAAGTCACAATCTACACGTGTGAAAAACAAGTGAAATTTCAAGAAATACCTGCAAATCTTCTGAATTCTGAGAGAGACAGGTGAACTTTTCGAGATTTGCATTTCATTAGCCTACAGAAATTATAACTGGACATGGGTTGAAGAAAATGTCGGGGAATAAAATCTCGTAAATGTTTGAAGTGGGGACATTCCATGATGAAATGAAATTCATCCCCTAAAACAGACATACTGCACTTTGAACATATTCTTTCTTCCCGTGGTATATTATGGAAACGTTCCTATACACACACGCGCGCGTGCGCGCGCGCGCAGTATGGAGATAACGCACCTTCCTAGGTGTCCCATAACCTATGTGGTTGTAGGGGAGCGAGGCATCAGAGACCTCACTTCTCTAGGGGGCAGTATATTGAGGGCGACACCCATCTCCTCTCCCTCGCTGCTTTACCTTCCCTGACCCTAAAGAGGCAAGTACCCATTTACAGGTTGGTGAACTGGGGGACTGTACTAAAGCCAAGCGCGCAAACGGTCACCCATCCAATAGGTAACGCCGCTCGATGCTGCTTAACCTTAGCTTGGGGAAAGCGAGTGCTCTGACCACTGTGAAAAATGTGGGTTGATCCCTACTTGAGCTCGTACCGCATCTACTAGACCTTGAGTGGTGGTCTGGGTGCTAGTTTTTCGGATGAAAACATCAACTGAGATATCGTGTGCTACACGCATGAAGCACACATAAAAGAACCCGCGGCAAAAAAGGGAGTTGTACCTGGCAAAGTTCTATTTATAAAAGCCACTCTGGTAGGGAAACAAATCCACATGCTGACAGAAAAAGACAAAAAATGGGTGGCGCTGGTCTTGTGGCGACACGTTCTCCCCAGAGAGAGCAGCCCGAATTTCATGCGGAAAAATCTGCAGTGCCGAAAGTAGTTTACAATACAAAACAATACAATACTATACAGTACAATACAATATATTACAGTACATTACGATACATTACCACACAACACAATGGGTTTTTTTTATTTATCTATTTTATTGATTTATTTTTTCTTTTACATTACGATACATTACCATACAATACAATGGTGTTTTTTTTTATATTATTTATCTATTCGATTGATTTATTTATTCTTTTATTTTGAGGATAATGGAATAAACACTCGTGTGCTTTTTTAAATACAGTCCCCGTGTACATCCAGTTTTGTAAAATTTGTCATCCGTTCCCCCGGCACACAATGGCCTACTCTTCCGAAAAGCGGAACAGGATTTAACGTTTGCGCCAGATGTTTTGCGTGCGTTCGCACACGGGACCTCGGTTTACAGTCTCATCCGAGGAACTTTTGAGAGGTAGTGGATACAGTACACTAAAACACAACACAACGGGCAAGCTCGCACGCTCACGCATGCACACACACACACACACACACACACACACACACACACACACACACTAACTACACTACACTACTCTACACTACACTACACTACACTACACCACCAACAAGTCAATTCTATGGAAAAACCACACACACACGCAAACTAACCTTCCCGTTAAATGATCCATGCAACCAGAATCGCTAGTCAGCGACGGATTATCTTAAATCCGTCAGAATCGCCAGTTAATCTGCTTCCCAAAGAAGATTACCAGCAGACGACACATAAAGTTAGTGATTCCAGATCGTAATACGCCCACTGAAGGCGAGATGCGGACTATACGAAACTGCATGCATGAACTTGGCTTGTTGACTGTTGTGAATTAACTCCTGCCATACATCTTTTTTAAAAATTACTTAACATTTTGGGCGTTTGAAAAATTACACGCGCAGATTGTGCCGCGATTCCGTTGTGGTGAAAAAAAGGAAGACAGAAAGAAAGAAAGAAAGAAAGAAAGAAAGAGAAGTTTTGGCGTGGCTGTTTGAACAAGAGAAGGTGTAGGTCGTGTGTGCGACTCAGTTTTGAGAAAGAAAGGAAGCAGGGGGGAAAGTAAGACAGAAAAAAAGACAGACAGAAAGAAAAAGACCACCAAAAAAAGAAAGAAATTAAGAAAGATAAGACAGAAAAAAAGGAAAAGAAAGAAAAATAAGAGAAAAGACCAAAACAAACAGAATTAATGAAGAAAGATAAGACATAAAGAAAGAAAAGACAGAAAGAGGGAAGACAGAGCACGGAAACTGTTGTTGACTTCATAAAAGTGATCAGGCTGTACCTCATAATTAAAAGAAACAGACTTGGCTGTTTGAAAGCAAAGAAAGAAAGACAAATAAGAAAAGAAAGACGGGACAGTGAAGACAAGAAAAGAAAGAAAACAAAAATAGTCACTGACTTTGTAAAAGCCGATCGAATCTTTGGTTGATAGCTTTATAATTAAAGGGAGCATATTTGGCTGTTGGAAACCAAAGGGACGCAATACATAAGCATGGTGTTGCTAAGCTGGATTCATACTTTTTTGTCAACGGTTTTCGTCCTTGGTTTGTGTGTAACTCCAGGTAAGAGTAGTTCTTTTTCTCTCCCTTTTTTCTTCTTAAGGAATGAATGGTTAAAAAGAAAAAAATTGTATGAAGACACACGTACAGTGATTATAATATAATACGTTTACGTAGGCACGATAAAGAAAGTGGTTTTATTTTGTTCGCTAGTTTATAAACTGAGTTATATGGTTGTTTGCGGCTTCAGCCGCTGACGTGTATAGGGGGGGGGGGGGGGGGGGGGGGGGGCATGATTGTCCTGACTGATGCACAAACACACACACACACACACACACACACACACACACACACACACACACACACACACACACCAGTCCAATTGGTTCATTACTATGGACTCTAAAGACACTGAAATGGTTTGATCATGTCACACGCTCCTCTGGTCTTGCTAAAACAATCCTACAAGGCACAGTGAGGGGAGGAAGAAGAAGAAGAAGAGGCAGACAAAGGAAGAGATGGGAGGACAACATTCGAGAGTGGACAGACATGGAGCTGAGAGACACCCTGAGGGTGGCCGAGAGACGAGAGGAGGACTGGAGAAGGGTGGTTGACAAAGCTTCCAAGGTGCCCCAAAGGATTCGGAATCTGAGGGATCGGTGACGGTGAAAGACACTATCATCCTGTGGACTATATTTTCTCTTGCTGGTTATAGTTAAATATATTGTTTCATTGTGTACTGGTTGGATTCTGTTAGAAATTGGAGTTTTATTGTTCTTTGCTTGAAAGTTACTTCAGATTTGCATTTTCTTACTTGTTTATTGTAGATTTAGTAAATTACCCCCCTAACCAACTACCAGAACCCCCTTCCTCTCACCCCTGTCCTTTCTGTGTCTAATATCAAATTTAGTGAAGAGACGTAAAACGAAATCGAACACACACACGCGCGCGCGCACACACACGCACACACACACACACACACACACACACACACACACACACACACACACACACACACACACACACTGATGCAAACTCAGCGCATCAGACTTCTCGCATAGGAGAGAATGTTTATCTTTTAAGTCTTTCTGGGGGAAAGGCAGGAGAATGGGCCATGACGGTTTAAAAAATAAAAAAGGACATGACAGAAAGAAAAGGAACAAACAGACACAAAGAGAGGGACAGAAAAGAGGGAATTCCTGACCCAGAACTTCCAGAAGGTAGGGATGCAGTTTGTACAACCAGGCCCAAGGACGATAACCGAACATCTTGAAGACATTTTTTTTTTACGCTGAAAAACTGAACAATCACTTTACAACTGAGAGTGGCTTTTTGAAGAAGATTTTTGCCAAGGACAACCCTCTTGTTTCCGTAGCTTCTTTCTGAGCGTTAAGCATATTGCACACGGGACATCGGTTGATCGCCTCAACCGAAAGACTAGCACCCAGGCCACCACTCAAAGGCGGGTGGATTGGGGGAAGCATTCAAAGAGGGATCGAAATCCAGACGTAATGAGACTGCTGAGTCCCTGGAACAGGAGATGGGTAGGTATGTCAATTGTTCTGAAGCCAAGACCATCATCAAGGCCAGGCAGCACAAAAAGTGTGTGTGTGTGTGTGGGGGGGGGGGGGGGGGGGAACAACATCCACACTACAAGTCAGACCCCTACTACCTGCTGACACAACGGAAACAGGTGTGTATAAATTATTCAGACTCAGGACGGGCCACACAAAAAAATTACCTTAACTACCATACATTATGTACACCAAACCCAACATAGGCCACACAGATCATTTGCTGGCAACCTAACTGAATTTCTCTTGTTTTGAGATTATCAAGTATTTGGAATTTGAAAGATGGGTGCCCTTGCAAGGCTACACAGATCATTTGCTGGCAACCTAACTGAATTTCTCTTGTTTTGAGATGATCGAGTATTTGGAATTTGAAAGATGGGTGCCCTTGCAAGACTGGCAGCCAGGCAACAGAACGTGTGCTGTACTCCTGCACAAGGCACTTCCGAAAGAGGATCTGACCTGATCCCACCCCAGTGGTCAAAAAGCTGTATGAAGACTGGGAGACCCTTAGAGCTGTCTCGTAACAGCCTGAGCTGTCCACCGGACCAACGCGAACAAACACGGGAATGCGACCTCAAGATGACAGAACAACACAATATCGGCGATCCACATTCTATACTAAAGCAAAAGGGAGGTAAAGGTGTCCCCATAACCAATGCGGTCGTTGGGGAGCAAGACGTCAGAGACCTCACTTCTCCAGGGCCAGCATTTTGAGGGCGGCGCCCATCTCCTCTCCCTCGCTGCTTTACCTTCCCTGACCCTAAAGAGGGCAGGTACCCATTTACAGCTGGGGGACTGCTCTAAGCTAAGGCAAGCGAATGGTCACTCACCCACTGGTAATCATGCTCATTGCTCAAGTGCTCTGACCACTGAGCTGTCCCATCCCAGAGCTGGATGTCAAAAAGTTTTGTTTGCTACTTATTCTGTTACCCTCAGAAAATAATGATAATAATAATAATAATAATAATGTATGGAATTTATATAGCGCTGAATCTTGTAAAGTAAACAAATCAAACATATCGTTATCGTTATCCCCATTCTAGGTTAGGCTACGCTAACTCTGGCACACACACACAAAATCAAATTCTTAGCCACCTGCACAAAAACCTATGCGCTGGTTAAGCCCCGAGCGCACCTTATGATTGCAGGGACAGAAGGGGCATGCATGCTGCCTTCGGTCGTGCAGGGGCAATGGAACATTCTGGACAGCACGGGCACAACGGCAGAGTGCACACTGAACATCAACGATACAAGCCTCACTGGTATCACCTTTTGGGACAAGACCCTTTCCTATGACTGCTACATTCAGCAAGGAACATACTACGTCTTTGTGTAAGTATGAGTGCAAGTGTGTGTGTGTGTGTGGGGAGGGGGGGAAGCGGGAGGATGGTGTGTGTGGGGGGAGGGGGGACAAATAGAAAGAATGAAAGAAACACAGACATTCAAACAGACAGCAAAAAGAAAATGATAAAAGATAAAGAGACAGACAGGAAAAAAAGAAGCCGAGAAAGACAAGACAGACGAAAGAAAATCAGGCAGAAAAGAAAATAATAAAATGAAGAAAGCCAGACAAACGGACAGACAGAAAAAAAGAAGAAAAAAGAAACCCTGGAAGTATTTCTCTCAACAAAATTTGTTGTTGTTTTTTTGTTCAAGCAAAAAGAAAACAAATAAATGGCAGACAAAAGACCGGCATACGGAAAGACAGACAGACAAAGACAGAAACACTCGTTTCTACTCGAGACTATCACTCACTGAAAACTTTGTGAAAGTCTTCTAGATCTTAGTCGTTGGTCCTCACTACTATCCATACTTCTTCTTCTTCTTCTTCTTCTTCTTCTTCTTCTTCTTCAGAATTCTTCTTCTTCTTCTTCAGAATTCTTCTTCTACTGCTTATACAGCAGATATTGTTGCCTGACA
>CM054165.1:22690478-22692978 GCA_028751875.1 Rapana venosa | reverse complement strand
GTGTGTATGTGTGTGTGTGTGTGTGAACATTAACTATATGACCATAATTGTCCCAGGTATAATCTCTCTCTCTCTCTCTCTCTCTCTCTCTCTCTCTCTCTCTCTCTAACATGGTCTCAGTATGGTGTTCAAATTAAAATGTCACACCAAAACTTTCACAATGATGCAAAATTGAGATTGACGTCATTCCATCACGTCATAATATTTTTAAAAAAACCTGAGGAAGGCGAAAGCCGAAATATTGGGGAACATTTATTATGCTGGTTGTTATGCTTTCACTTTGTGTGGTATATATATATATATATATATATATATATATTATATATATATATATAGATAGATAGATAGATAGATAGATACATATACATATATATATATATATATATATATACATACATACACACACACACACACACACACACACACACGAAGGGAATTAAAGTGGCACCGTCAGGTCTGCACTTGAAGTTCATTTGGCAGATCGTAAAAAAACCCACCCTTAATTCACCAGACGCCACCGAGATTCGAACCCACGACTTCATGGACCCATGGGATTGAAGTCGAACGGACTTAACCACTCAGCTATAAAAGGTAAAGGAGTCCCATAACCTATAAGGTCGTAGGGGAGCGAGGCGTCAGAGATCTCACTTCTCTAGGGCCAGCATATTGAGGGCGGCGCCCATCTCCTCTCCCTCGCTGCTTTACCTTCCCTGATCCCTAAAGAGGGCAGGTACCCATTTACAGCTGGGTGAACTGGGGGAACTGTACTGAAGCCAAGGCGCGCAAACGGTCACTCATCCAACTGGTAACCACGCTCGACGCTGCTTAACTTGGCTGGGGGAAAGCGAGCGCTCCGACCACTGAGCTATCCCATCCACTCAGCTATAACGTCCGTCAAAAGCGTATCTAAGACACCTGGGTTTTTTTTCCAAGAGGTGCAGGTACGCACGTAACAAACTTGACCATCAACAGACAGGTAAATGGTTTCTGAGGAAGAGAAACTGGCGGCTGGTAAGCTAATTAATGCTAACGCGTACGCGCGCGCGCACACACACGATACACAGGAGGCATGAAGCACGCACTGACACACAGGCGGTTGTCACAATTCTCTTTCAGTCTTTAGTTTTCTTTGTTGAAATACAAAACCAGGGGGGGGGGGGGGGGGGGAACCCACACACAAAAAAAACACCAAGAAAAACAAACAAACCAGATTTCCCAAAATACGTACCAAAGACATGCATCAACAAGATTTTTCTGTCTGGATTTTCAGAAAATCAAAACAAAACAAAAGTGTTTTTTTAAAATCTTTTTAAAACTTACTCATTATCTTCTCCTCTCCCTTCCCCAAAATACAATCATCACCATTATCACCCCTACCCTCCCTCTCCTTCTTCGAACCTACTCTCCCTCTCCCTCCCCAAACCTTCCCCCCTCATCTATCACTCCCTATCCTCACTCTCCCTCCCAAATCTACCTCCCCCCCCCTCATCATTTATCACTCTCTATCCTCACTCTCCCTCCCAAACTTACCCCCCCCCCCTCATCATCTATCACTCCATATCCTCACTCTCCCTCCCAAACCTACCCCCACTCCCCTCATCATCCATCACTCCTATCCTCACTCTCCCTCCCAAACCTACACCCCCCCCCCCTCATCATCTATCACTCCCTATCCTCACTCTCCTTCCCAAACCTACCCCCCCCCTCATCATCTATCCCTCCCTATCCACACTCTCCCTCCCAAACCTACCCCCTCCCTCATCATCTATCACTCCCTATCCTCACTCTCCCTCCCAAACCTACCCCCACCCCCTCATCATCTATCACTCCCTATCCTCACTCTCCCTCACAAACCTACCCCCCCCCCTCATCATCTATCCTCCCTATCCTCACTCTCCCTCCCAAACCTACCCCCCCCCCTCATCATCTATCACTCCATATCCTCACTCTCCCTCCCAAACCTAACCCCCCCTCCCCCATCCCTTCATCATCTATCACTCCATATCCTCACTCTCCTTTTCCAAACCTACACTTCCCCCCTCATCATATCATTTCCCTACCCTCACTCTCTCTCCCCAAATTCCCCCTTCTTCCTCATCATCACTCCATATCCTCACTCTCCCTCCCCAAACGTATCCCTCCCTCCTTCTCATCATTCCCCTTTACCTCCCTTTCTCATTCTGTAGGGGGGGGGGGGGGGGGGGGGGGGGGGGAAGGGCCACTCTGTTAGGGAATCGAATACAAATACAGACAGGACAATGAAAACGAAAATAATGGGTGGCGCTGCTCTTGTGGCGGCGCGCTCTCCCAGCAGCCCGAATTTCACTGAGCGAAATCTGCCGTGAATTAAAGTGGCGTACAAATACAAATTATAAATAGTTAATGTTGTTTTGCATTGCATTGCATTGCATTGCATTGTATTGTATTGTATTGTATTGCATTGTATTGTATTGTATTGTATACTCTATTATAAGCTCCAGGCTTCTTGTTACTCTCGCAG
>CM054165.1:22677978-22685478 GCA_028751875.1 Rapana venosa | reverse complement strand
TTTGTGTCTTTCTTGCTTGGTTGATTGCTTTCTCCTTTTTTCATATAGTCTGTCTCTTTATATATTTTTTTTCGTAATTAAAAAAAAATCCCCAACAACTGAAAAAAAAATCACACACATTCTCTCTCTCTCTCTCTCTCTCTCTCTCTCTCTCTCTCTCTCTCTCTCTCTCTCTCTCTCTCTCTCTCTCTCTCTCTCTCTCTCACACACACACACACACACACACACACACACGCACAAGTAAATATATTCATGCGAACGGCAGAATGTAACAAAACATCCCAGTTAGGACCTGCATCCATTTCTATGCCTGTGTTTCATTAACTCGTCTAATGTCATTAACTGGTACTAGACATTCAACTGTGCGAATCTGGTCTATAAGTAACTAGATTATTTCTTTGGGGTTTTGTTTGTTGTTGTTTCGTTAATGTTGTTTTCTGTTGTTGTTTTTGTTGTTGTTGTTTTTTTTTTGCTTTGTTTTTAAGGAGCCTAGCACATTGTCTTGATGTCAACACAGATGCAAACATGACCCCCGAAGAATGGCAATGAGATTTTTATTAAATGAAAACTTTGGAAAAAATGGCATAATGAAAAGAATACTCCCAAATATTGCCAGGGAAAATCGTTGAGTTTGACCCGATTCGCACGTCTACAAAGATAAAGGGAATCGTCAGATTTTGAATTGCTTGTCTTGGGATTTCGACCTGGTGCGTGCATGCATTTCTTATGCCATATTTTGCGCACAAAATTCCAAGGTGCGTGCATGCATTTCTTATGCCATATTTTGCGCACAAAATTCCAAGCGAAGTTCCCAGACAAGGAGGGGTACAGTTTTCATTTCTATTGAGCCTGACCAGTTTGCGATGAAAACCAGTTAAGGACAGCACACGGGCCCCTCCCCATCCCCACCCCTTTCCAGTAAGTCATATGATCGTGTAACTTCTCGTTGTCGTTGTTTTCGTATGTTGTTTCATACTTACCTTAATTGATACTGTGTGGAAACCAGTATTTGTTACTTATGCGCGATGCTTATATAGAAATAAAATTAGCACTTATGATCAACAGCTAATTCCTCTGCTTTCTGTTTTGACATTTTATTGTTTAGATGTACGGAACTAAAAATGGTCTGGCAATATGGCTGACATGGAGGCGGATGATAACTTGGAAAGGTGAAACAAGCCTTGTGTTTGTTTTTTCTCTATGAACGAGCGGCACAAAATTGTTAAAAACACCGTACTATTATGTCAAATCAATAAGGTTTCAAGTATACTTGGAAGAATTGCCTTGCAAGTTGAGTTTAGTGTTCTTACATTGAATCTTTCTGGGTTGTCTTCTGATAACTCCGATCATGTGTTGTTTATTTACTTTAGTTCCATTCGTATTGCTCTAGTTTCAGTTACGTAGCATTTCATTTAACGGGCATAAGTGGGATGCCCTTATGAAGTGTATGATACAAACTCGCCAAATCAAGGTAATAAAATGAAGAGCGGTAATCCACACGATCACATTCACAGGCAAGTGCTAAATTTCAAATTTTGTTAAATAATAATTGCAGACATTTTTTTTCTTGTTTACCATGACAGCGACGTATCATAATTAATCGTGTGCACGTCAGTTTTTGCGTTGTTACACATTCAGTACTAGGTGATGTTGTCTTAAAGTTAAATGTCAGACTGTTTGTATATATTAATTAAAACACAATCATCATGAATCATGTGATAAGTTATTCTCATAATAATTTTTCACATACATGTATCAGTTGTACTGTATGAGAATGTTAGATCTGCCAGTAAAACAGTTGTGATTAGTATGGAATCCTGAACATTTAAATTTTGTTTTGAAAATATGTTGAATTTGTAAACACTCTCAAATATAATATATATTAGTACATACATGTATGTATATACATAATTTACAAATTAATTTATATATTAATTAGTACTTGGATTTTAGAAGAAAAATGTGGAAGCCAAGATATAAACTTATATATAAAGTTTTGCATGACTCATTGACTGTAACAGTGAGGGTTCTTCAAACTAGGAATATCATTATAATGCCATTTTGACTCATTATGGAAGCTTGCTTGACTCGAGTCAAGTTTATGAATATGAGTTACATTAGTCATTAGCTGACTAGGTAACAAGCTGACTGCAGTGGTTGAGGCAATATTTCCAGATGAGAGAATCAAACTGCTATACTCAGTGTACTGGCTGTGTCAAGTACTGAAGTAGGTTTGTGTCTAAGTGTAAGCCGTTTTTGTCACCAGTACATGGCAGTAGGAAGAGTCTACTCTTATTTATTAATTATAATATTATTATTAATAATATTGAATCTGAACATGCTCATGAGTCATACTCATACTCGCACAAATACACACATGCAGTCACACACACACACAACACACACACACACACACACACACACACACACACACACACACACACACACACACGCACACACACACACACACACACACACACACGGGTGAGGGTGTGTACATGTATGTAAATGTTTAAATGATTTAAAAGGAAACTATACATCAGTTTCCTCTGTTTATATCCATTTGGTTGTTGTTTTATTTGGTGGTGGGGGTAGAGTTCTGGTTTATTTTTGCTTTTTGTTTGTTTGTTTGGGGTTTTCTTTGTTTTAGGGTGGTTTTCTTGGGGAGAGGGAGGGGGTATTTTGGACTCTTTTTCATCTTTTGTTAGTTCTATATTGTTCTGTATTTGTTTTGGCTGTTGTTTTTGTTTTATGTTTGTTATTGTCGCTGTTGTTGTTGTCTATGTATATGTTTGTGTTTGTTTATTTGCTTGTTGTGGTTGTTCTTGTTGTTATATCTTTTTTGTTTGTTTTGTTCCTTTGTTTGTATGGTTGAAGGTTTGTGTGGGGGGGGGGGGGGGGGGGGGGTAGCAGTTGATGTGTCTTTTTTTGTTTTGTTTTGTCTTCTTTGCTTAGTTTGGTTTGGTTTTCCTTTGACTTTGAGTTTGTTGCTTGTTTGTATTGTGATGGATGTGTTTTCAGGAGATTTTTTTAAATTATTTGAATTGTCTGATTTGCAATTGCAAGATATAGCGCTCTATAAATTCCATATATTATTATTATTATTATGGTTTAATATTGTTCAGGGGTTTTTTGTTTTGTTTTTAATTCCATGTATGCATATATTATTGTCTTCTCTTGTTTGATTTGTATGGTTTGTCATTGATTAGGTTTTTATTCTATGTCTGCATATATATTATCTTTGTTTCTCTCTTTTCTTTCTTTAGATAGATGGCTTGATGAAAAAAAGCAAATGCGCTGCTTATTCAATGTACCATCTGAAAATAAAAACTTTGACTTTGACACACTGACACAGAGACACACACACACACACACACACACACACACACACACACACACACACACCACACACACACACACACACACACACACAAACACAGTACACACACAGACACACACACACACACCCACACACACACAGACACACACACACACACCACACACATACAGACACACACACACACACCACCACACACACACACACACACACACCACACACACACACACCACACACACACACACACACACACACCACACACACACACACACACCACACACACACACACACTCACTCACTCTCAAACTCTCTCTCTCTCTCTCTCTCTCTCTCTCTCTCTCTCTCTCTCTCTCTCTCTCTCTCTCTCTCTCTCTCTCTCTCTCTCTCGCTCTCTCGCTTCTTGCTGTCTCCCCTCTACTTTACTTTATACTTATTACTTAATCATAACCAGTGTATCAGACCACTACAGATAATTATGTCCATTTACTTTTAGGGGATTTTCTCCTGCAGTTAACATCAGTACTGGCTCCACTCCCCCAAAAGTCCTTCAGATGAGACTATAAACCGAGGCCCCATGTGTAAATGCACACAGAACATCTTATGCACTTGTTGAAAACCCATTCCGCCTTTCGGAAGTGTAGGCCATTGCATGTCAACAGGAACTGACAATAAGATTTTTCAAATGCATGCACTCCGTTGTTGTGTTGAGACACCATCCCCAAAGTCGGAATGCTGCTATCTAGTTAACCCTTGCACTGCCGATGTTGCATACTTGCAACACCTTGACTTGAGCACAGATGTCGGGTTAATGCAGTGAGGTTAGGGTCACTTACCCTTTGACCCACTGCCTTTTGTTTTTAAAGTAGGGAAAAGCAATCCATCAATGTATCATTCGTATGACAAGGGCCCCCCCCCACAGCTATTTTTACAGGCCACTTTTGTTTGCATAGCATTTGAAGTTGGTAGGTGTAATTTTCATGTGATCTATGTAAAATCAGCTTGTGCCAGGAACTACTGTGTTAAAGATCGGTTAGCTAGGAAAGGGTGAATGGTTGGTAAAAATGCACAATCGCACCATTGGTGAACCTTGGAGCTTTAGCTGAGTAACAAAAAAAACAACAACAACCAAACAACAACAAAAACCACATAAACAGACATGTCAGCAGAGATCCAAAGGATGCTCTTGGTCCCTGTGGAATCATGACTATTAACCTCTGTAGAGTTTTCTGCCCTCCTTCCAAATGTTCATACCATTCTTTAATTGTCATGTTTGTTTTGTCTTTTTGTTCAGCTGGACTGAGGAATGTCACCAGCTGTTGATGGGCCTGAAGTGCACCGTGGAGCGACTGTTGGCTGTACAGACCAGCAATGTGTGGAGTACCTATGGCGGCTTTAAACGTGTCTCCTCGCACCTGGAGGCTATACTGTGCCACAGGATCAAACCTACACAGGTAACTGTTCTGTACTTTAAACCGTCAATGCTTCTTCTTCTTCTTCATATTCCTCTTCTTTGTCTTCATCTTCTTCTTCTCCCTCTTCATATTCCTCATATTCTTCTTCTTCTTTTCTTCTTCTTCTTCTTTTCTTCTTCTTCTTCTTCTTCTTCTTCTTCTTCTTTTCTTCTTCTTCTTCATTTTCCTCATATTCTTCTTCTTCTTTCTTCTTCTTCTTCTTCATCTTCATCTTCTTCGTCTTCTTCTTCTTCTTCTTCATATTCCTCATATTCTTCTTCTTTTCTTCTTCTTTCTTCTTCTTCTTCTTCTTCTTCTTCTTCTTCTTCTTCTTCTCTTCCTCCTCATATTCCTCATATTCTTTTTCTTTTTTTTCTTTTCTTCTTCTTCTTCTTCTTCTTCTTCTTCTTCTTCTTCTTCTTCTTCTTCATATTCCTCATATTCTTCTTCTTCTTTTCTTCTTCTTCTTCTTCTTCTTCTTCTTCTTCATTGAATGCCCAGTCAATAACCATTGATGTCTGTCATTATATTCGAGGGAAAATGCATTGCACTGCCATTAAGCACCTGACAGGTCAGGCCCAGCACATCCGACTTTGGTGTGGGAGAGAATTGTTATCTTTTGAGTGTTCGGGGAAAAAAAGGCATCAGACTGGACATAGAAGGCAGAAAGTAGACAAGAAGAGATCACAGGAAGAAAAGGAACAAGGGAGAAAGAGAGGGATAGTAAAGAGGGAATTCTTAACACAGAATTTCCAGAAGGTGGGGATGCTTTATATATACTGACAGCCCCCCCCCTCCCTCCCCCCCCTGGCAATCCCAAGGGGAACTTTAAATTCAATTTATGGTTAATGAAGAACACGATTGGTGGATTGGTGAGCTAGAGGTAACGCACCTGCCTAGAAAGCGAAAAGTCCAGGTTTGATCCTAGTTTGTGCCCCGAAACTTCCCCCATCCACTAGATCTTGAGTGGTTATCTGGGTCCTAGTCTTTCAGATGAGATGATAAATCGAGGTCCCATGTACAACATGCATTTAGCACACATAAAAGAATCCACAGCAACAAGAGAGCTGTCCCTGGCAAAATTCTGTCAAAAAACCAACAACACACTGATAGGGAAACAATGAACATGCACGCAGGGAAAGGGGAAAAAAGGGCCACTCTGGTAGGGAATCAAATACAATTAATGCAGAAAGGAAAATAAAATGTTCTTATGGCAATGCACTGTCCCCAGAAAGAGCAGCCCGGATTTCCCACAGAGAAATCTGCCATGACTTTAAAATGGTATACAAATACAAAGTCAGCAAGCAGTATATAGAACAAGAAAGGTAGTAGTAGTTTGAAAAATAAACTGAAGGGAAAATATTCAAACAGAACGGAAAACATTCAAAAGATGTATTCTATTCTTATTTTTTAAATTTAATCTTTTTTTATATCGAGGATAATGGAATAAGCACTTATGTGCTTTTTTTTAACTTCCAGTCCCTGTGTGTATGCGGTTTTGTAAATTCTGTCATCTGTTCCCACCGGCACACAGGGGCCTACTCTTACAAAAAGTGGAACAGGATTTAACATGTGCGCAAGATGTTCTATTTATTTATTTATTTATTTATTCTTTTATATCGAGGATAATGGAATAAGCAATCATGTGCTTTTTTACATCCAGTCCCCGTGTGTATGCGGTTTTGTAAATTTTGTCATCTGTTTCCACCGGCACACAATGGCCTACTCTTCTGAAAAGCGGAACAGGATTTAACGTGTGGGCAAGATGTTCTGCATGTGTTCAAACACGGGGCCTCAGTTTATAGTCTCATCCGAAGGACTTTGACATTCAGTTCAATTATTTTTTGTCAAACTGGGAAGAAAGGGCGAGGCTGGGAATCGAACCCAGAACCTCACAGTTAACTTGTTGGCAGGCGAACGTCTTAACCATCCTGCCACCTTCCTTCCATTCCATTCCTTTAATGTTCTGATGTATCAAGCATTACATTATGAATTAATGTGCTTGGAATTAAATGTAGGAGCTAATAAAAGAGTTGGTTTCAAACTCAGTCCAGGAACAAACAAAAAACAAAACAAAACAAAACCAACCCAACCCAGAAAGAAAGAAATGTTTGTAAAAAGGTTCATTTCAAAAAGTATCCACAAAGGCCAAATTTATACGGCTACTGAAATGGTGGAAGACAGAAAAACAGTCGCACGTGCAAAACTCTCACCATCGGTGAACATCGGAGCTCTAGCCAAAGAAACGAAAGAAAACAAATTTTTTGAAAAAGAAAGTGGCAGCCTAGTTAGTTATGGCTTGGATGTTGGTGGGGCTGGTAATACTGTGACAGTCTGATTGATGCAACCTCCTCGCCCCGTGGACATGAAATATGGCAGTACATCACGAACCACTCGAAACCTTGCAGATGTTCTCCCCCTCAGACGGCGTGTTCTGGCCGTTCGTGCGTGGCCTGAAGTGGTTGCGGCCGGGCATGACCTCCACCATGGAGCAGGTCAGCCGGTCGTCGCGCTCCAGCGGCCAAGGGGGCAAAGGTCAGATGTGGCTCCGGGAGAGTCTGCAGGACCACTCCTTGTCCTCTCAGCTGGAGATCCTGGTCAGCGATGCCGAGCATCTCCACTACCATTACCAAGGTAAGCATCTCCACTACCATTACCAAGGTAAGCATCTCCACTACCATTACAAGGTAAGCATCTCCACTACCATTACCA
>CM054165.1:22672978-22675478 GCA_028751875.1 Rapana venosa | reverse complement strand
TGTTTGTGTGCGTGTTGGGGAATGAGGGAGAATGAGTGTGCATGTGTGTTCTCTGTGTATATGTGTGTGTGTGTGTGCGCACATGACTGTGTGTGTGTGTGCACACATGTGTGTGTGTGACTCATTATTGATGAAATGACAGAGTTACCCTATCACTTTTCCAGCTTGGTCCAAAATCACTCGTGCATATATATTTTTTTTATGCCATGTTATGACTTCTTATGGTTGTGAAACATCTATTTTGGGAAAAAAATGACTTCAGCCAGATATCATATTTGATGAATCATCAGGGTCTGGATATAGGGGTAAGTGTCTGCTGTCCTCTTTGTCCACTGTTGCAATTGCGTATTGTTGTAAGACAACAAAAGTTGAAAAGTTTTTGGTGTTTATTTGATCAAATCTGGAGCCCCATTTTATAACCAAGAACACTGAGTTTTGGTTAGTGCTGTGTGTGAGCGAGTGAGTGAGTGAGTGAGTGAGTATGTGTGTGTGTTTGTGAGTGTGTGTGTGTGTGTGTGTTTGTCACTGTGTGTGTCACTATGTGTTTGTGTGTTCCATTTTTGATTTTTGGTGGGTTTTTTTAATTCTTTATATGAATTATTGAATAATAATAATAATAATAATAATGTATGGAATTTATATAGCGCTGAATCTTGTAAAGCAACAAATCAAAGCGAATAATGGAATAAGCGCTTATGTGCTTTTTTACATCCAGTTCCCATGTGCTTGCGGTTTTGTAAATTTTGTCATAATAACATATGGAATTTATATAGCGCCTAATCTTGTAAAGCAAACAAATTGAAGCGCTTGCACTCAGATCATTTACATGCATGCAACTTTCCTCAAATAACATAAGATATTTCAAATTTATGCACACTCTCTCTCTCTCTCTCTCTCTCTCTCTCTCTCTCTCTCTCTCTCTCTCTCTCTCTCTCTCTCTCTCTCTCTCCTCTCTCTCTCTCTCTCTCTCTCTCTCTCTCTCACACACACACACACACAAACACACACACACACACACACACACACACACACACACACACACACACACACACACACACATACACACACACACACTTAGGGGGTGATGAAAGAGATGAAGAATGCTGTTGAAAAGTAGGAACAGATTTGAGGGGAAAGTGTCAGGTAGGAAATAAGTGCGTTTTGAGGCTGGATTTGAAGGTATCTAGTGAAGGCTTTTGGCGAAGTGAAAGAGGGAGATCATTCCAGGTGGATGGACCAGAAACAGAGAAAGAGCGACGGCCAGCAGTGGTTGTTTGAATCTGGGTGTTCAAAAGCACAAAGTATCTGCAGCTGAGCGAAGGGAACGGGATTTAGTATACAGGTGAAGACAGTTACAAAGATAAGAGGGTGCAGATTTGTGAAGACAATTGTCATCCATTACGATCAGCACAAATAACCTATTCTTCCAAAAGGTTGAACAGGTTTTAATTTGTACTCAAAATTTCTCTGTGTTGCTGTGTGGAAAGAGAGAGAGAGAAAGAATTCGAAGAAGTAAAAACAGAAAGTAAAGAAAGAAAGGGGAAAAGAAAAACAAGAGAAGCAAAAACAGTTAAGAATCTATGATACTTAATCTTTGGGGTAGTAAAATGATTTGAAATAGGGGGAAACTACCCCTTTTTCCTGTTACAAGGAAATCCAAAGCATGCTGATATATTTCTGTGTACACATAGACACTATCATGGGCAGAAGTATGCAGTCTATTCCAGGTATGCACACATACACACACACACATAAGCACACGCGCACAGACACGCACGCATGCACATAATTATACATGTTGATGCAGACATAGATGCAAACACATGCATATATATATATATATATATATATATATATATATATATATATTATATATATATATATATATATAAAACCACAGTCACATGCATGTTCACTTGTGCATGCACACAGAACATACATGTATGTAATGATGTATGTATACAGATACACACTCACATGAGTATGAATTATAATACTTTCATGAATATAGATGCAGATGTTCATACTTGCAGTTACACACACATACACTCGCACTACACCTTTTCAATCAAAAATGGCCACATCCACACATGTACTGACAGTACTGACTTTATATCCATCGTGTAATCTGCTGACAAGCAAATGCTAACATTCCAACACATATCACTTATATCATCCTCTACCCCCACCCCAACACACTTACACACACACACACACACTCACACTCACTCACACTCACACCTGCATGTATGCACATCACACACTGACACGCACACTAACACACACACACTAACACCCCCCCCCCCCCCCCCCCCCCCCCCCCCCACACCACACACACACCACACACACTTAGCATCATACACACACCTGCATGTATGCACACCTATATGTATGCACAGACATACACTCGCACGCATGCACACATACACACATACATACCTGCATGTATGCACAGACGTACACACATTCATGTGCTTGCACGCACACACACACACACACA
>CM054165.1:22657978-22667978 GCA_028751875.1 Rapana venosa | reverse complement strand
AAATTTATTTATTCTTTTATATCGAGGATAATGGAATAAGCACTCATGTGCTTTTTTACATCTAGTCCCCGTGTGTATGCGGTTTTGTAAATTTTGTCATCTGCTTCCACCGGCACACAATGGCCTACTCTTCCGAAAAGCGGAACAGGATTTAACGTGTGCGCAAGATGTTCTGCATGCGTTTGAACACGGGGCCTCGGTTTATAGTCTCATCCGAAGGATGGTTCACCAATGGTGAGATTCTGTGTATGCAACAGTTTACCCGCCATTAAGGTAGCTGCATTCTGACTTAGGGGATAAACTGGTCTCAAGCTGGATCCCCAAAATATGATTATTTATCTATTTCCAGTTTTAGGTTGATTTCAGAAAAAGAACTAAAAACAACAAGGAAACAAAGTTGCCTAAAACTGGACATAAAAAAAGAGAAATTCCTAAACTAGATTGGTTACCTTCTTTTCATGCTTTTTTTTTTGGGGGGGGTGCACTTTTATTTTGAATATTATAAACAATTAAGCGCTTAGAGGAGTAGAGCTTGAAAAACATTAAGCGCTAGTATATATATGCTTGTTTATCAATTTTATAAGGAAGGTGGCAGGATGGTTAAGACGTTCGCCTGCCAACAAGTTAACCGTGAGGTTCTGGGTTCGATTCCCAGCCTCACCCTTTCTTCCCAGTTTGACAAAAAAATTGAACTGAATGCCAAAGTCCTTCGGATGAGACTATAAACCGAGGCCCCATGTTCGAATGCATGCAGAACATCTTGCGCACACGTTAAATCCTGTTCTGCTTTTCGGAAGAGTAGGCCATTGTGTGCCGGTGGAAACAGATGATAAAATTTACAAAACCGCATACACACAGGGACTGGATGTAAAAAAAAGCATATGAGTGCTTATTTCATTATCCTCGATATAAAAGAACAAATAATAACAATAATAATAATAATAATGTATGGAATTTATATAGTGCTGAATCTTGTAAAGCAACAGTATCATTATTATTATTAGTCTTTTTTTCCTTTGTGTTTCTTTATCATTATTATTATTATTATTATTAGACTTTTTCCCCCTTTCTTGTCTGTGCTCTTTCTGAAAGCAGTCCTTGTCCTAGCTTATTAGTTTACAACACAAGTTGTATTTCATCTATGTTTACTTTTTGAACATTAGGTTTAAAGGAAAGGTAAGGTAAAGGAGTCCCATAACCTATAAGGTCGTAGGGGAGCAAGGCGTCGGAGACCTCACTTCTCTAGGGCCAGCATATTGAGGGCGGCGCCCATCTCCTCTCCCTCGCTGCTTTACCTTCCCTGACCCTAAAGAGGGCAGGTACCCATTTACAGCTGGGTGAACGGGGGAACTGTACTGAAGCCAAGGCGCGCAAACGGTCACCCATCCAACTGGTAACCACGCTCGACGCTGCTTATCTTGGCTGGGGGAAAGCGAGTGCTCCGACCACTGAGTTATCCCGTCCCCAACATTAGGTTTATGGTGTATAATCTCAGACTGCCTTGTTGTTTAGTACTCAAGGTGTTTGACTTCCTTGTTCAAGGGTATCGTATTCCTACACATCATTGTTCTGTCTGTTGCCCTTCCTGTTGATGCCAGTGTGTGTGTGTGTGTGTGTGACTCTGTGTGTGTGTATGTGTGTGAGTGTGTGTGTGTGTGTGTTTGTGTGTGACTCTGTGTGTGTGTGTGTGTATGTGTGTGTGAGTGAGTGTGTGTGTGACTCTGTGTGTGACTGTGTGTGCGTGTGTGTGTGTCCTCTATGTGTGTCACTGTGTGCATCCTGGTTGTGGGCGTGGGTATGTTTCCTCCAGCCTTTTTAATAGTGTGTGTGTGTGTGTTTTCTTTCTTGTTGTTCGTTTGTTTTGTTTGGGGTTTTTTTTGTTGGTTTGTTGTTGTTTTTTGAGGTTGTTTTTTTTAGAGGGGTTGTTCTGTTTGTGTGTGTATCCAATGTGTGTGTGTGTGTGTGTGTTTTCTTTTCTTGTTGTTCGTTTGTTTTGTTTGTTTGGGGTTTTTTGTTGTTGGTTGGTTGTTGTTTTTTGGAGGGGTTGTTTTTTTAGAGGGGTTATTCTGTTTGTGTGTGTATCCAATGTGTTGTGTGTGTGTGTGTGTGTGTGTGTGTGTGTGTGTTGTGTGTGTGTGTGTGTGTATCTGTCTTGTCTGTGAGACTATGCTGCATAACTGTACACAAGTGAGCATTCACAATAGCCAGAGAATTGTCATGAGTGTTTACAACAAATTACAAATTGAGAGAAAACGCCTGGTAAGCCTGTGTATAGTTCAAATTGAACCATATACAACATTGAATGTACAACATTGAATGTTCTATCAGATTTTGCTGTGTGCCACAAATTTGAATGGTTCATAATTTTATGACAGTACATGTGGCATGGTATTGTATTGCGAACTTCCTTCTTATGTGACCAGTTTACTTGGTGATTTTTTTTTTAATAATGTACTGATTGCAAGTAAAAATGAATATATCATTTGCTTGCTGATTAGGATAAAGTACATTTTTGTCGAGAATATGAATATGTTTATATTGCAGATAGGTATGTATTCTGTGTAGAAGTACAGGTCTGTGGCATAACTTTTTTTTGTAGTAAACTGGGCTTTTAAGATTAAATTGAGAGAGTGCGAAAGGAATTGTTTCAGGGGTTTTTTTGTAGAAAATGTCATAAGGGCAAAGTGAAACTGTTTAGTTCATATTTTTGTTTTGTGACATATGATTCATAATCAGAAGGGTTGTTGTTGTTGTGTTTTGTCGTTTTGTTCAATTGTTGTTTTGTTGTTTGTTTGTTGTTGGGTTTTTTGGGTTGGTTGGTTTTTTTGTCGTTTAAAAAAAAATCATAACCACAGTTTGTTAGTAAGCAAGGTTGAATCATATGTTGTCATATCTTTTTGCCTGTGTCTGTATTGCGTAAATGAGAGAGTGGAGGTTTTTCCCATATGTTTCTTATTTGTTTTTCCATCTGTTGTTCCTCTGTGTGTGTGTTGTGTGTGTGTGTGTGTGTGTGTGTGTGTGTGTGTGTGGAAGAGAGAGAGAGTGTGTGTGTGTGAAAGAGAGAGAGTGTGTTTGTGTGTGTGTGTGTGTGTAGGTGTGTGTGTGTGTATGTGTAAGTCCAGTGGATCATGCTCTCGGTGAAAAAATCTGTGTAGATTTTGTGACAGACTGCACACAACTTTTAGTACAGCCACTACACCGTCTAGGAAAACTTATTCTGAACTGTATGTGTATGTTCAAGCATGCGCATTCATACGTTTGAGCATGCGCCTGCTTGCACGTATTAATATGTAACTAACATTCACTCACATTAATACTTGTTCTCACTATAAGTATAATCATTATGGCTTTGCCAAAATAATGCAGTATCCTCTGCTAGTTGTTGTGCCTTAATAAAAACTTTGGAATTCCATTATTTTGTGTCTGGTAGCTGCACAGCAGGTATATTGCTGTTCTGTACTTTAGTAGCCAACAATTCATTAACTGTACACACCACAACAATCCTAACCTTCAGACGACAATCATTAACTGTACACACCACAACAATCCCAACCTCCTGACGACAATCATTAACTATACACACCACAACAACCCTATCCTTCTGACGACAATCATTTACTGTACACACCACAACAATCCTATCCTTCTGATGACAATCATTAACTGTACACAACACAACAATCCTAACCTTTTGACGACAATCATTAACTGTACACACCACAACAATCCTAACCTTCTGACGACAATCATTAACTACACACCACAACAATCCTAACCTTCTGACGACAATCATTAACTGTACACACCACAACAATCCTAACCTTCTGACGACAATCATTAACTGTACACACCACAACAATCCTAACCTTCTGACGACAATCATTAACTGTACACACCACAACAATCCTAACCTTCTAACAACAATCATTAACTGTACACACCACAACAATCGCAACCTTCTGACGACAATCATTAACTGTACACACCACAACAATCCTAACCTTCTGATGACAATCATTAACTGTACACACCACAACAATCCCAACCTTCTGATGACAATCATTAACTGTACACACCAAAAATCCTAACCTTTTTGACAACAATCATTAACTGTACACACCACCACAACAATCCTAACCTTCTGACGACAATCATTAACTGTACACACCACAACAATCCTAACCTTCTGACGACAATCATTCATTAACCGTACACACCACAACAACAATCCTAACCTTCCGACAACAATCATTAACTGTACACACCACAACAATCCAACCTTCTGACGACAATCATTAACCGTACACACCGACCACAACACCGATCCTAACCTTCTGACGACAATCATTCATTAACCGTACACACCACAACAACAATCCCAACCTTCTGACGACAATCATTCATTAACTGTACACACCGACCGCCACAACAACGATCCCAACCTTCTGACGACAGTCAATCATTAACCGTACACACCGACCACAACAACGATCCCAACCTTTTCTGACGACAATCATTCATTAACCGTACACACCACAACAATCCCAACCTTCTGATGACAATCAATCATTAACCGTACACACACCACAACAATCCTAACCTTCTGACGACAATCATTCATTAACCGCCACAACAACGATCCTCAACCTTCTGACGACAGTCATTGACTGTACACACCAATTATCCTTCTGACGACAATCATTTATTAACCGTACACACCGACCGCCACAACAACGATCCCAACCTTTCTGACGACAATCAATCATTAACCGTACACACCACAACAACAACGATCCCAACCTTTTCTGACGACAATCAATCATTAACCGTACACACCACCACCACAACAACGATCCCAACCTTTCTGACGACAATCATTCATTAACTGTACACACCGACCGCCACAACACCAATCCCAACCTTTCTGACAACAATCATTAATTAACCATACACACCACAACAACAATCCTAACCTTCTGACGACAATCATTCAATAACCATACACACCGACCGCCACCACAACAACAACAAGGATCCCAACCTTTTCTGACAACCACTTTTCTGTCCTCTGTGGTCAACAACAAACAGTTGCAGCCCCAGCAGTCATCGCGGCTGAGCGTCGTCAGCGAGCTGTCCTCCACTTCAGGCAGTGTGCGGAGCTGCTCCGTAATGGAGCGAAGCCTGTCGGAGGAGGAGGCCAGCAGAAGATGCTCCACGCCTGACCTGGCCACCTCCCCCCTCCTCCACCCACCCCACCTGGCTACTCCGGAGACGTTCGGTCAGTCGGGAAAAATTTGGGCGTCGTGTTCTTTTGCTTGATAGGGTTTTTTGTGTGTGTTGTATTGTGTTGTTTTGGTCAAGTAGTAGCTTTTGGATTGGCTTCGGTTCGGTAGGAGTTGTGTTGTGTTGTTTGGTCTGTAGGATTTGTGGCTGTGTTGTGTTGTTTGGTTTGTAGGAGTTGTGACTGTGTTAATATGTTGTTTGGTCAGTAGGAGTTGTGACTGTGTTGTGTTGTTTGGTCAGTAGGATTTGTGACTGTGTTGTGTTGTTTGGTCAGTAGGATTTGTGACTGTGTTGTGTTGTTTGGTCAGTAGGAATTGTGACTGTGTTGTGTTGTTTGGTCTGTAGGATTTGTGGCTGTGTTGTGTTGTTTGGTTTGTAGGAGTTGTGACTGTGTTAATATGTTGTTTGGTCAGTAGGAGTTGTGACTGTGTTGTGTTGTTTGGTCAGTAGGATTTGTGACTGTGTTGTGTTGTTTGGTCAGTAGGATTTGTGACTGTGTTGTGTTGTTTGGTCAGTAGGAATTGTGACTGTGTTGTGTTGTTTGGTTTGTAGGATTTGTGACTGTGTTGTGTTGTTTGGTCAATAAGAATTGTGACTGTGTTGTGTTGTTTGGTCAGTAGGATTTGTGACTGTGTTGTGTTGTTTGGTCAGTAGGATTTGTGACTGTGTTGTGTTGTTTGGTCAATAAGAATTGTGACTGTGTTGTGTTGTTTGGTCAGTAGGATTTGTGACTGTGTTGTGTTGTTTGGTCAGTAGGATTTGTGACTGTGTTGTGTTGTTTGGTCAGTAGGATTTGTGACTGTGTTGTGTTGTTTGGTCAGTAGGATTTGTGACTGTGTTGTGTTGTTTGGTCAGTAGGATTTGTGACTGTGTTGTGTTGTTTGGTCAATAAGAATTGTGACTGTGTTGTGTTGTTTGGTCAGTAGGATTTGTTACTGTGTTGTGTTGTTTGGTCAGTAGGATTTGTGACTGTGTTGTGTTGTTTGGTCTGTAGGAGTTGTGACTGTGTTGTGTTGTTTGGTCTGTAGGAGTTGTGACTGTGTTAATATGTTGTTTGGTCTGTAGGAGTTGTGACTGTGTTGTTTGGTCAGTAGGATTTGTGACTGTGTTGTGTTGTTTGGTCAGTAGGATTTGTGACTGTGTTGTGTTGTTTGGTCAGTAGGATTTGTGACTGTGTTGTGTTGTTTGGTTTGTAGGATTTGTGACTGTGTTGTGTTGTTTGGTCAGTAGGATTTGTGACTGTGTTGTGTTGTTTGGTTTGTAGGATTTGTGACTGTGTTGTGTTGTTTGGTCAGTAGGATTTGTGACTGTGTTGTGTTGTTTGGTTTGTAGGATTTGTGACTGTGTTGTGTTGTTTGGTCAATAAGAATTGTGACTGTGTTGTGTTGTTTGGTCAGTAGGATTTGTGACTGTGTTGTGTTGTTTGGTCAGTAGGAATTGTGACTGTGTTGTGTTGTTTGGTCTGTAGGAGTTGTGACTGTGTTGTGTTGTTTGGTCAGTAGGATTTGTGACTGTGTTGTGTTGTTTGGTCAGTAGGAATTGTGACTGTGTTGTGTTGTTTGGTCTGTAGGATTTGTGACTGTGTTGTGTTGTTTGGTCAATAAGAATTGTGACTGTGTTGTGTTGTTTGGTCAGTAGGATTTGTGACTGTGTTGTGTTGTTTGGTCAGTAGGATTTGTGACTGTGTTGTGTTGTTTGGTCTGTAGGATTTGTGACTGTGTTGTGTTGTTTGGTCAGTAGGAATTGTGACTGTGTTGTGTTGTTTGGTCAGTAGGATTTGTGACTGTGTTGTGTTGTTTGGTTTGTAGGAGTTGTGACTGTGTTAATATGTTGTTTGGTCAATAAGAATTGTGACTGTGTTGTGTTGTTTGGTTTGTAGGATTTGTGACTGTGTTGTGTTGTTTGGTCAATAAGAATTGTGACTGTGTTGTGTTGTTTGGTCAGTAGGAATTGTGACTGTGTTGTGTTGTTTGGTCAGTAGGATTTGTGACTGTGTTGTGTTGTTTGGTCAATAAGAATTGTGACTGTGTTGTGTTGTTTGGTCAGTAGGATTTGTGACTGTGTTGTGTTGTTTGGTCAGTAGGATTTGTGACTGTGTTGTGTTGTTTGGTCAGTAGGAATTGTGACTGTGTTGTTTGGTCAGTAGGATTTGTGACTGTGTTATTTGGTCAGTAGGATTTGTTACTGTGTTGTGTTCTTTGGTCAGTAGGATTTGTTACTGTGTTGTGTTCTTTGGTCAGTAGGAATGGTGTTATCTTTGTAGTGATAGCGTTATGTTCTTTGGTCAGTAGGAATGGTGTTATCTTTGTAGTGATAGCGTTATGTTCTTTGGTCAGTAGGAATGGTGTTATCTTTGTAGTGATAGCGTTATGTTCTTTGGTCAGTAGCTGTAGGGCTAGCTTTGGTCAGTAGGATTTGGGTTGTATTCTTTGGTCAGTAGGAATTGTGTTATATTCTTTGGTCAGTGAGAATATGTTTGCCTTTGTAGCGATAATGTTTTATTCTTTGGTTAGTAAAGTAAAATGTTATCACAGTGTTTAGAAACAGTATCTTTCTTTTTCAACATCTTTGTCACAACCTTTAGATATGATGCTTTAATATCCTAGTTGTTTTTTTAGGGGTTTTTTGTGGTCATACATCAAGTAAGTGTCATAATAAACAAACAGTCACTAGTTAACAAAACAATAATAACAATTACAACAACAAAAAACCAGTGGTGTCATAATAAACAATCAGTCACTAGTTCACAAAACAATAATAACAATTACAACAACAACAAAAACAGTGGTGTCATAATAAAACAATCAGTCACTAGTTCACAAAACAATAACAACAACAATCACAAACCAAAAAAAACACATTCACCCGTAAAAACTTTCCCCCGACACAACACAAAAAAAACAACACAACCATACCTGTCCACAAATAATCCCCCCCCTTTTTTTTTTTCCTTCTTTCCTTCCCCCTCTCTCTCAGGCACGCACGGAGAAGGAATCAGCGTCCCCAACACAACACCAACCTACCCCACCACCCCAGGAGGCACCACCACCACCTCGGTCTCCATCTCCACCCCTCCCTCCCTCTCCTTCTTCATGGACTCTGGAACCACCTCCTCCTCCTCTCCAGACATGGGAGGCCTCACCACCCGCATGCAGAGCGACCCCCTGACCTCTGTCGAGTACGGCTCCTCCCCACCCCTCAGACCCTCCTCACCCACCAGTCTGCAAAACTCGGGGGAGGGGGAAGTGTTCTTCGGCTCTGACGCTGCCGCAACGACCAGAAGCCCGCTGAAAAAATGTCTGTCGGACAGCTTCGCTCCCCCGCATGAGGATGTCAATGTCAGGGACATCGGCCCGTCGGTCGCGAAACCGTCGACAGCCCAGAAAAAGATCCACATCCCGGGGAAAGCCGGGACAAACGACAGGTCCGGAGGAAGCTGGGCGAGCGTGAACGAGGGCGATCAGAGGCGGGCGAGTTCGGAGACGAAGAAAGTGTCGGTGGGTGGTGGTGGCGGGGGGGTAGGGGCCGTCAAGGGGCACAAGCGCTCGCGGTCGGACATGGGCGTGCGGGCGAACGGCGGGTCGGTGACGAACGGCGGGAGTTACCCGGAAGGCTCGGCGGAGAGGTCGACGGCGAGCAACGGGGGAGAGAAAGGGTTTACCCGGTCACAGAAAGGTGAGGTTTTTGATGATTGGTGATGGTGGTGGTGGTGGTGATGATGATTGATTAATGATGATGGTGATGGATCACTTGATGATAATGATGGTGATGATGATTAACTCATTGAGATTGTGCCGAAGCTTAAGCTTCGGCACTCCTTTCCTTTACTGTGACGTGCCGAAGCTTAAGAATCGGCAGACATACAAATTTTTTTTAAAACACAAAGTGATGGTTAACTCAAGGTAAAGTATTCTGGCCTGTAGGGCAATCAGTTTTCTAAACACAGTTGCTTTCCTTGACCATAAGCTTGTCTAGTTTTTGTCTCTTGGCCAATTTTGTTTGACATGTCAACAAGTGATATCTTTGGGATTTCAGGCACTCCAGTGTTATGATTCTTTAAAAAAAAAATCTGTTGTACAAAAAGTGACATCACATGGATTCAGCCAGCTTCAGGGAACTTTACTTTGGTGAAAAATCATCACATTGCTTCAAGGGGACTAGTTGATGAATAGTTCAAGCCATTTAAGATACCAGCCCTAATTTTCAAAACTCTTTATTTTTCAGCATTCAGTGACATATTTTGAGAATTTGTAAAAAATAAATACAGTCATCTATTAAAAAACTGTCAAACAATCTCAGGAGAAGACATTATAAACTTTTCAATGATGTATAATGTGTATGTCATTATTATGTTGGGTAAGTCTGCTGAATTTTTCAAATATAGCCAAAATCACGCGTCACCACAAAATGGCGGGATCCATTTCACTGCGACTCCAATGAGTTAATTGATGATGATGGTGGTGATTGATCAGTTGATGGTGATGATGATTAATTGATGATGATGGTGGTGATTGATCAGTTGGTGATGATGATGGTGATTGATCAGTTGATGATAATGATGGTGAAAATGATGATGATTGAATGATGATGATGAGGTTTGATGAAGGTGGTGGTGGTGGTGGTATCGATGATGTTAGTGGATGTGGAGAAATCAACAACGAATGAAGAAGCAGCTCATTTTTTTGTACAGGATCCATGCTGGGTATGTTTGTGTTTC
>CM054165.1:22645478-22655478 GCA_028751875.1 Rapana venosa | reverse complement strand
GTGTTCATAGCCAGTGTGTTATTTGGTGTTTAGAAATGTAACCCCTCCCCCCAAAAAATGAAGTTACATAAGTGCAGTGTAGATCTATGTGTGTCAGTCACAAGTGCTGGAAAGCTGTACATACCAAAAAAACCAAAATAAAAACCAAAACGATTTTTTTTTTTTACTGTGATTCAAGTTGAAATTATCAAAAATGTGTATTGTGTACATCTTGTAATAACTCTAAAATCAGTATTTTAGTTAATTAGTGTTGTTTATACTAAGGCTTCTGATTAAATTTTAGCCACAAAAAAAGAGATTGCAAGAAAGGTATAGAAATAACAGTATAAATTTATTTCATGAATTTGTGACTGTATATGAAATTTATGAACACATTTTACTTCCAAGTGGCCAAAAATACTTACATATATTTTGTCACAAAAGAAGAGAGAGAGAGGGAGAAAGAGAGGGAGAGAGAGAGGGGGAGAAAGAGAGGGAGAGAGCGGTATGATCCCAAGTAATAACTTAAATCTCACTTTTTATGACGAGTCTGGGAAGCAAAGAAAAAAGTCAAATATTAATTGAGCAACTTTATCACTGTTTTAACTTATACTGTAACGGTTACTGAAAATTGCCATGATTTTGTAACATTTGAAGAGTGAGAAAAACTAAATCAGATAAATTGACAGAAAAGAAAGTTCATGACAAAACATTTTGTAACTAAAAGAGTCATGATGAAATATTTTGTAACTAAAAGAGTCACGATGAAATGTTTTGTAACTAAAAGAGAAGTTTTGGAAAAAAAGGAAAAGCCAGTGTTGTTTATTTTCATTTTGATGCCATATGAAGAAATGATAAATTATATAATAATATATAAAGACAAGCACTGCTGCTAATGAGGTAGGGTTAAAACTTAAACTGAACTTTGCTCTAGATAGAAAAAATGGTTTTTTTATTATCTTTATTGTTCTTTTAATTCAAGGATAACATAAAGCGCAAGTGTTATTCGTTATCATTCAAGAGCTGTAAAAAAAAAATTTTTTTTTAAAGTACAATGTAAATTATACAAACAGACAACCACTTCCGCAGTTGATAAGGCAAGGTTAAAGTGATCTTTGCTTTATGAAAAAAAAAAATCATAAGTAAATTTTTGCCATTGTTTGTGTCCTTGAGATTAGCATGATGTCTACAGATGAGGTAGGGTTTCATTTTTGAAACATGATTAAAATCCAGGATGTGTATGTACCACTGTCGCTATTTGTTCATCACAAAGTTCTATCATTTAAACAAACCGTGACTTTTGGGTGAAACTGAGCTGTTGTAACAAACCGAGGTCCCGTGTGCGAACGCATACAGAACATCTTGCACATACGTTAAATCCTGTTCCACTTTTCATAAGAGTAGGCCCTTGTGTGCCGGTGGGAACAGATGACAAAATTTACAAAACCGCATACACACGGGGACTGGATGTAAAAAAAAAAAAAAGCGCACAAGTGCTTATTCCATTATCCTCGATATAAAAGAATAAAATAAAGATAAATAACATATTACAGCAACTTAAAGGGGAAAAAAAATCCTGAAAAGATTTTGAATGTTACTTTAAAATTGATAAAGACCTAGAATAATTCATGAAACGGGATACAAAGTGTAAAAAAAAAACCCACTTTAATCATCTCAAAAACAAGAGAAATTCATGTGGGCTAGAAACTGATTATTTGTAAATACTTAATCATTTATCACTTCTTTATTTGGGGGGGGGGGGGGGGGGGGGGGGGGGGGGGGGGGGGGGTTGTTTTTATGGGGGAGGGGTTATGTTCCTTGGCTAGGGCTCTGAGGCTGAGGTTCACTGCTCGTAAGATTGTGCGTATCATGTGACCATTTCCTGCCCATCGTTAAGGTAGCCGCATTCCGATTTCAGGAATGTCTTAGAACCATGACACCAGTGCGCATCACTGCATACTTTTTTTTATTATTTTGTCATCCGTCCCTACCAGCACACAATGGCCTACTCTTTTTGGAAAGGCAGAACAGGTTTTTAACATGTGCGCAAGATGAGATGTTCTGTGTGTATTCACTTATAAATTATGGGACTTCAGACTAGAACTTTCAGGGTAGTGGAGCCAGCACTGATGTGAACTCCAGGGGGGGGGGGGGGGGGGGGGGATGGGGGGGATCCCCAGGGGGGGGAGGGGGGAATCCCCTTGAATGAGCAACTCGGTTGGTTGCTCAAACCTGGGATTGATCCCAGGTCATCAGATCGCGAGCGCAATGTTCTAAGTTCTAACCGCTCACCCGGCTATCCCGCCCCCAACTGGAATTGAAAAATATTCACATCCCCTTCCCTTTATGAACTGAAAAATGGTCACACAGGTGAACGCAACCAAAGACGTTATATGTGGAGGAGGCAGAGCAGTGGATAAAGTAGAACTATCGAAACTAGAAGATTGTCGTCAGAAAGAAAGTTGTTTGGTAAAGATTGAAGCAAAGAGGCCGAAGTGAAATCTGCCATGCTGAAATTCTGTGGACATCTCATCTTTGTCTTTTCGTTCTCACCATGGGCAACTGTTTTTATGGACTTCTTGGTTAGTATGAGGAGTGTTTTCTGTTTGTTTGTGTAAGTGTGTGTGTGTGCACCTGTGTATGTGTGTGTGTGTGGGGGGGAGGGGGTTGTATGTGTGTCATTGTGTGTGCGTGTGTGTGTGTGTGTGTGTGGGGGGGGGGTGTTGTGTGTGTATGTGTGTGTGAAACATTATTCTATTTGTGTACATAGTTCTCTATTTTTTGATGGGCAAGTAAAGTTGTTTTTGTTTTATTTTGGCTCTAGTTCTTGGTCTTGTTTTTGTTGTTGTTGTGGTTCTTCTTCTTCTTCTTCTTCTTCTTCTTCTTCTTCTTTTTGATGATGATGATGATGATTAGGACAATGATTGATATTATAATAATACTAGAAGTAGAAGTAACAGTAGTAACAACAACAAAATAGTGAATTTTATGATACTATTAGTATTAGAACTACTGCAACTGGTGATGAGAAGTAAAACACACACACATGTACACGTGTGCACGCACACACGCATGCAGCACTATGCACGTGCATGCACACACACACACGTACACACACTTTCCTGTCTGACATCACTGTTTAGTGGAAGGATGTTAAACTGAAGAACTTAAACACACATGCATGCACGCACACATGGCACATGCACACACACGCACACACACTTTCCTGTCTCATAATACTCTTTAATGGAAGGATGTTAAACTTAAGAACACACACACATACACACATGCATACATGCACACACACATGACACACGCATGCATGCACACACGCATGGTGCATGCGCGCGCACACACACACTTTCCTGTCTGGTATCACTCTTTAGTGGAAGGGTGTTAAACTCCGTCTAATATCACTTAAAGTGAACAGACGTAAAATTGAAGTCAACAACAACAACAACCACACACACACACACACACACACGCACGCACAACATAATTCCTCTATTATTTTCATTCTAGTTTCTGAGAAAATGGAGAGAAGGGATGGGTAGTCTTGATTTCTTAGATTTCAAATTAGCTCGTTCCAGTATACATTTTCTGAGTGTGTGTTGGGTCGATTTCAATGCACAAGTAATGCACTTTATCTGATATAATTTGCTGCCCCCCCAAAAAATTATTGAAAATTACATTTTCAGGGATTCTGACACAACTTTGGTTGGTGATAAATAAATAAAAAGAGAAAGAGGAAGATTCCGTAGTTTGACTCATATAGCTGTGACCAGTAAAGATCTTGTGGGGTTTACCCATTGTGTGAATGAGCCATTGTTGAAAGCAGAAGTAAGTTATATGGAGAAGAGTTACATAGTGTTATAGATTAACACATGTGGAGATAAGTGCAGTTGTTACAGTTAACCTGTGGAGAGAAGTGCAGTTGTTACAATTAACCTGTGGAGAGTACAGCTGTTACAATTAACCTGTAGAGAGAAGTGCAGTTGTTACAATTAACCTATGGAGAGAAGTGCAGTTGTTACAATTAACCAGGAGCTGTCTTTCCTTTGTTCTGTAGCCTCAAACTTTTTTTTGGTTTTGTTTTGTTTTGTTTTGTTTTGCCTTGTGTCTGCTGATAGAGCTCTGGTTTTGTTCACCAATGGTGAGATTTTGTGTTTGCGACCCTTTATTTTTCGCCCGCCATCAAGGTACCGGCACTTTGACTTCAGGAGAAATATCAAAACATGTGTGCATGTGTGTGTGTGTGTGTATGTGTGTGTGTGCATGTGTGTGTGTGTGTGTGTGTGTGTGCATGTGTGTGTGTGTGTGTATGTGTGTGTTAAGTTTCATCGTACCTCTCTACTGGCATGCAGTGGCCTACTAAGCTGAAAGGCAGAATGAGATTTGATATGTGTGCATGATAATTTTTATCTTGTATTGTTTTCATCGTAAACTGGATATCTGTGTGTTAGTACTGTTTGTGTTATAACTGTATTGAAATATAACCACTATCAAATTTGTAACAGAAACATTATGATAATTTAAAAAAACAAAACAACTTCCACAATACTCCTACTGTTTCAGTCATAAATTTGATTTATAAATAAGTTGTACATACTGAATTAGTGAATATGGGTTGTAGTGTATATTTAATAGTGGTGTACTTCTTGTATTTATAATTCATTTAATAGTGGAGTCACTCGTGTTTTGTAATATGAATTTGTAAGTTATAAATCTTATATATGTATAATATATATATATATATATATGTATATATATATATATATATATATACACACACACACATTCTACATGCACGTGTGTGTGTAATATTGTTTGTATTTTCTGCTGACATGAACAGTTTTGTTTGGGGGGTTTTATGGATACTGTTTCTTCATAATATTGCATTTTGTGTGTTTTTTTATTGTGTTATTGTTTGTTTGATTAGCAATGATTTGTTTTAATTTCCTAGGCAGTTGTAATGCTGTGCATAAAGTTCTCTCCTCAGATTACATAATGACACAGGGCTAGGGTGACACTGACAGTGCATTTCATTAGTTTTTGTCTCGGAAACTAGGCGGGAAAATTATCATAGGAGATTAATATGTCATGCAAACATTTGTATGCAGAGCATGTGTGTGTGTCACTGTGGTGTGTGTGTGCGTGCATGCATGTGTGTGTTGTGTGTGTGTGTTTTACTGTAATCTATTATATTGTATTCTATTCTTTTATTTTGAGAATAATAGAATAAGTATTCATGTGCTTTCTTTTTTTTAAAATCCAGACCCCGTAGCTGTGTAATAATGCAGTTTTGTAAATATTGTCATCTGTTCCCTCTGGCACAGATGGCCTACTCTTCTAAAAGGCAGAACATGTTTTTAATTAACATGTTTACAGCATGTCTTTAACCACAGGACCTCACTTTATATTATAGTCTCATCTGAAGCGCATGCGTGTGTGTTGGTTGGGGGGGAGAGATGAGACTAGATTCAACTGAGGCCCCATGCGCAAATGCACACAGAACATCTTGCACACATGTTAAATCTTTTTCTACCTTTTGAAACAGCAGCCCATTTTGTGCCAGTAGAAACGGATGACCTTTTTTTTAAAATAGTTTAAAATGTGTGCACACAGGTGTCATAAGTCAGAATATGGCTACCTTGAAGTTGGAATGCGGCTACCTTTATATTATAATGCTGGGGGGGGGGGGGGGGTGAAACAGTTGCTTACATATATATATAATCTCACTATGGTGAAACTTGGAGCTTTAGCTTTGGAAATGGGGGTGGAGGGGGAGACGATATTTCAAGGACATGATGGGGAGGGATGTTGTTGATGTTGCACGTTCCCCGTTTAATGATCATGTGAGGGTCACCCGGAACATAGATAAGATCTATGCACACTCTTGTCTCACTCGTCCCACCTGGGAATCGTTGTGAGATTGTATTTAACCATTCATGCTGGATAAGTTTTGCATATAATAATAATAAATGGAATTTATATAGCGCTGTATCTTGCACAGACAAATTAAAGCGCTTGCACTCAACTCATTCTTACACAGTCATGCAACCAACAGCAAGTAACAGTTCCAACAAGTCCAAATGCACACACACACACACACACACACACACACACACACACACACACACACACACACACACACACACACACACACACACACACACACACAGGCCACACACCCTGGCAGGGTGATGGAGTCTTTTGGCTGTTGAAAAGCAGGGAGAGCTATGAAATGAAACAGGAGAGGAAAATCTTAGGTTTGAAACAAATATGTCTTGAGGCCGGATTTAAAAGTGTCACAAGAAGGCCTTTGGTGAAGAGAGATAGGGAGGCCATTCCAAATCGATGGACCAGAAACAGAGAAAGAGCGATGGCCCATGGTGGACTGGCTGAATCTAGGTATTCAAAAGCACAAGGAATCTGCAGCAGAGCGAAGGGAACGAGAAGGAGTGTACAGGTGAAGACATTCACAGAGGTAGGAGGGTACTGTTTTGTGGAGACATTTGTAACAGAGGGTACAGATCTTATAGTTTATTCTTTGTGGCACAGGCAGCCAGTGGAGAGATCGCAAGAGAGGAGTAATGCGCTCAGATTTTTTCTTTCTGAGGACTAGTCGAGCTGCAGAGTTTTGAATACATTGAAGGGAGTGGATAGATGATGCTGGCAGACCAGCCAAAAGAGAATTACAATAGTCCAGACGTGAAAGAATGAGAGATGCCACGAGTTTGGATGTTGCGTCTGTGGACAGGTACTTTCAAATTGCACTAATACGCCATAATTGATAGTAGCACGACTGGCAGGTCTGGGTGATGAATTTTTGCATAGAGAGTGTGTTGTCGATAATGACCCCTAGATACTTCACAGCAGTGGATAGAGGGACTGATGCATTGCCGAATTCTATTGAAGCCGTTGTAATGGAAGAGAGTTTGTGTTTGGTCCCTACAAGCATGGCTTCAGTTTTATCGGCGTTTAGTTGTAGCTTGTTCTCTATCATCCAATTTTGGATATCTTGAAAGCAGTAGGCTATATTTGTCAAGAGAGAAGGCAGATTTTCAGGAGTGTCGCTGCTTAGAATCTGAGAGTCATCTGCATAAAAGTGATATATACATGTATGTATTCATGACTTTTTTCAAGTACCTGGCCATATACTGTAGGCAGGCATACTCTTGACTTCAGAGGATTTTTTTTTCTCTCTCCTGTCTTTGATTAAAGGAGAGAGCGCGTTTGTTGTGGTAAGAGCTTGTCATAGCTGCAGACAACCTCCACATAACATATTTGAACTGAAGGCATACCAACGTTTTGATGTAGGCCTTGGCACTGAGGTAGCTGACATCAATAACTGACAGTCACAGCTGTTGGATTTGGCCAGGTGGGGGGTTATTGTCTGAAGACATTTTCTGTCTGGAGAACCAGGTATTTATGCCTGTTGGGGGGGGGGAGGGGGGGGTTTGCGTATAGCCTAGAGGTTAGAGCATTAGTAGTCCTTCGGGTGAGACTACAAACCGAGGCCCCGTGTGCGAACGCATGCAGAACATCTTGCGCACAGGTTAAATCCTGTTCCGCTTTTAGAAAGAGTAGGCCATTGTGTGCCGGTGGGAACAGATGACAAAATTGACAAAACCGCATACACACGGGGATTGGATGTAAAAAAGCAAATAAGTGCTTATTCCATTATCCTCGATTAAAAAAAAAAGTCATGTGAGCGCTTTGATTTGTTGCTTTACAAGATTCAGCGCTATATAAATTCTATACATTATTATTATTATTATTATTATTATTATTATTATGCATTGAACTTGCAATCTTGTGCCTTGGATTCTTGTCCTGGGTTTGGGCCACAACCAAGACTTACGTTTGAAGGGATTTTTTTTCCCCCTGGAGTTAACATCAGTACTGAATCCACTCCGCGGGAAGTTTTTGGGATGAGACTCTAAACCAAGGCCCTGTGTGCAAATGCACACCAAACATCTTGTGCGCATGTTAAAAACCATTCCGCCTTACAGAAGAGTAGACCATTGCATGCTGGAGGGAACAAGTGAGAAAATTGACAAAACTGCATGCACAAGGGGGCTGGATGTAAAACAAAAAAAGCGCATGAGTGCTTGTTTCTTTATCGTCAAAATGTGAATTTTAGTTTCGAAAACGAACAGACCGGTCAAAAATACATGAATCATCGCTTGAATGGAGATGACAGAGTACATTGATTTTTATCGAAAGAAACAACTCTAGTTCTAAACATTCTTTTCCCTCTCTTTACCCTCCCTATCGTCTCCATCTCCATCCCCCCCCCCCCCCCCCCCCCCCCCCCCCCCCCCCCCACCTCGTTCTCTTTCAGTCTGTTTTTTCCCCATTATGTGTGCACACAATTTGGCCAGTGGTATGCATATTACTGTCATCTCCATCCCCATCTCCCCCACCCCCCTACCCCCCACCCCCTACCCCCCACCCCCTACCCCCTACCCCTCACCCCGCCTCTTCTCCCCTACCCCCCACCCCCTACCCCTACCCCCACCCTGCCTCGTTCTCTTCCAGTCTGTTTTTTTCCCCATTATGTGTGCACACAATTTGGCCGGTGGCATGCATATTACTGTTTGATTAGAGTTCAGTTGCAATAAGCAGTGCAACATCTGCGATATGAAGCAATATATTCATTTTTCGCTTTTCTATTCTACAGCTTTTATTGGTTTGGAGAGGAGAGGAGGAGGGGGGGAGGATGCAGGTGCAACGGTAGAGGAATAGGGATAGGTGATATTTTTTCGTTCCTTGGCTAGAGATCCTAGGTTTACCAATGGTGAGATTTGTATACATGTATACATACAGCCCTTTTTTTTTTTTTTTTTTTTAACCCACCATTAAAATAGCCCAATTTTGATCTCAGGGAAATTATTATTTTATTTATTTCCTTTTGAGCAGTCATCTGCATAGAATCATTAGAATGTTTACATTTATTCATTTATTTATTTTATTTTATTTATTTATTCTTTTATATCAAGGATAATGGAATAAGCACTCATGTGCTTTTTTACGTCCAGTCCCCATGTGTATGCAGTTTTGTAAATTCATGAATTTATATGTGCATGGGCATCAGAAGGAAGAAAGAAATCATTTTCAAATTTATATGAGAAAAAAAAATTAAAGCTTTATTTTTCAGATTTGGAGGGGGTGTGGCCTTGTTTTGGGGAAGCTGTATTTTCCTGTTTTGGGGGAGACCTTTATTTTGTCTCTGAGATGCCTGATCTCTATTTTATTTTAGAGACTATTTCTCCACTTTTGATAGGTTATTCTCATGTTTCTGATATGTCCATTTACTGGGGACGGAGGAGGGGGGGGGGGGGGGGGGGGGATGATAGGGGGAAATCTTTGTGTGGTGGTGGTGTTGTTGGGGTTTTTTTGGGGGGGAGGATTTTTTTTTTTTTTAAAGAAACCAGTAACATTTAAAAGGTTTCTGTCCCAATTCTTTGGTGAAACCCGACTGTGATCTGGCAGATGCACACACACACACAAAATTAATATAGTTTTCATGTTTACAAGATGTTTTTGTCTGGAGGGTTGTTTGTATTGAAACCAAGGTGCACGACCAGTCACCTGTCCACAAGGCGACTACACTCAGCGCTGCTCAACCTTAGCTTGGGGAGAACAAGTGCTCTGACCACTGAGATTTCCCATACTACAGTATGCAGAAAAACACATTTTGTTTTCATCCAGTATTAAAGGGGACGGGATAGCTCAGTGGTCGGAGCACTCGCTTTCCCCCAGCCAAGTTAAGCAGCGTCGAGCGTGGTTACCAGTTGGATGGGTGACCGTTTGCGTGCCTTGGCTTCAGTACAGTTGCCCCAGTTCACCCAGCTGTAAATGGGTACCTGCCCTCTTTAGGGTCAGGGAAGGTAAAGCAGCGAGGGAGAGGAGATGGGCGCCGCCCTCAATATGCTGGCCCTAGAGAAGTGAGGTCTCTGACGCCTCGCTCCCCTACGACCTTATAGGTTATGGGACTCCTTTACTTTTTACTTAC
>CM054165.1:22585478-22642978 GCA_028751875.1 Rapana venosa | reverse complement strand
TATTGTTTTTGCAGTGTAGTGTATTGTCAAGTCTATTGTTTTTGCAGTGTAGTGTATTGTCAAGTCTATAATAGTTTTTGCAGTGTATTGTATTGTCAAGTCTATTGTTTTTGCAGTGTGTTGTATTGTCAAGTCTATTGTTTTTGCAGTGTAGTGTATTGTCAAGTCTATTGTTTTTGCAGTGTAGTGTATTGTCAAGTCTATAATAGTTTTTGCAGTGTATTGTATTGTCAAGTCTATTGTTTTTGCAGTGTATTGTATTGTCGAGTCTGTTTGTTTTTGCAGTGTATTGTATTGTCAAGTCTATTGTTTTTGCAGTGTAGTGTATTGTCAAGTCTATTGTTTTTGCAGTGTAGTGTATTGTCAAGTCTATAATAGTTTTTGCAGTGTAGTGTATTGTCAAGTCTATAATAGTTTTTGCAGTGTATTGTATTGTCAAGTCTATTGTTTTTGCAGTGTGTTGTATTGTCAAGTCTATTGTTTTTGCAGTGTAGTGTATTGTCAAGTCTATTGTTTTTGCAGTGTAGTGTATTGTCAAGTCTAGTGTTTTTGCAGTGTGTTGTATTGTCTATTGTTTTTGCAGTGTATTGTATTGTCGTCTGTTGTTTTTGCAGTGTAGTGTATTGTCAAGTCTATTGTTTTTGCAGTGTGTTGTATTGTCGAGTCTATTGTTTTTGCAGTGTAGTGTATTGTCAAGTCTATTGTTTTTGCAGTGTAGTGTATTGTCAAGTCTATTGTTTTTGCAGTGTGTTGTATTGTCAAGTCTATTGTTTTTGCAGTGTGTTATATTGTCAAGTCTATTGTTTTTGCAGTGTGTTGTATTGTCAAGTCTATTGTTTTTGCAGTGTAGTGTATTGTCAAGTCTATTGTTTTTGCAGTGTAGTGTATTGTCAAGTCTATAATAGTTTTTGCAGTGTGTTGTATTGTCAAGTCTATTGTTTTTGCAGTGTGTTGTAATGTCAAGTCTATTGTTTTTGCAGTGTAGTGTATTGTCAAGTCTATAATAGTTTTTGCAGTGTAGTGTATTGTCAAGTCTATTGTTTTTGCAGTGTAGTGTATTGTCAAGTCTGTTGTTTTTGCAGTGTAGTGTATTGTCAAGTCTATTGTTTTTGCAGTGTGTTGTATTGTCAAGTCTATTGTTTTTGCGGTGTGTTGTATTGTCAAGTCTATTGTTTTTGCAGTGTAGTGTATTGTCAAGTCTATTGTTTTTGCAGTGTAGTGTATTGTCAAGTCTATTGTTTTTGCAGTGTAGTGTATTGTCAAGTCTATTGTTTTTGCAGTGTAGTGTATTGTCAAGTCTATTGTTTTTGCAGTGTGTTGTATTGTCAAGTCTATTGTTTTTGCAGTGTAGTGTATTGTCAAGTGTATTGTTTTTTCAGTGTGGTGTATTGTCAAGTGTATTGTTTTTGCAGTGTGTTGTATTGTCAAGTCTATAATAGTTTTTGCAGTGTAGTGTATTGTCAAGTCTATAATAGTTTTTGCAGTGTGTTGTATTGTCAAGTCTATTGTTTTTGCAGTGTAGTGTATTGTCGAGTCTATAATAGTTTTTGCAGTGTATTGTATTGTCAAGTCTATTGTTTTTGCAGTGTATTGTATTGTCAAGTCTATTGTTTTTGCAGTGTAGTGTATTGTCAAGTCTATAATAGTTTTTGCAGTGTATTGTATTGTCAAGTCTATTGTTTTTGCAGTGTAGTGTATTGTCAAGTCTATTGTTTTTGCAGTGTGTTGTATTGTCAAGTCTATTGTTTTTGCAGTGTAGTGTATTGTCGAGTCTATTGTTTTTGCAGTGTAGTGTATTGTCAAGTCTATTGTTTTTGCAGTGTAGTGTATTGTCAAGTCTATAATAGTTTTTGCAGTGTAGTGTATTGTCAAGTCTATTGTTTTTGCAGTGTATTGTATTGGCAAGTCAAGTCAAGTCAAGTCAAGTACACTTTAATCATCCCATGAAGGGCAATTACAATACTGACAGGCACAGTGATACGCATTGTATGCTACTGTCAGTCATGAAACATTTTCTATGCATGAAATCCAAGCTGCTCTCCCTCAGGGGTGGTTTTTTTTTTTTTTGGGGGGGGGAGGGAGGGGGGAGGTATTGTGTTGCCACAAGCTCAATACAACTTTTTTCTCCCCTTTTTTAAAAAAAAAAAGAAAAGATTTTTATCTGCGTGCGTGTATAAGTTTTTTACCCTAGGAGGTTGGGTTTGTTTTTTTCTACAAAATTTTACCAAGGAAAACAAACACTCTTGTTGCCCAGGGTTCTGTTACATGCACTGAGCGCACATTGCTCATGGTACCTCTGTTTAGTGACTCTTCCAAAGGACTTAGCACCCAGACTACCACTTGAGGTCCAGTTGATTTTGAACTGCTCACTTTCTAGGCCGCCAGCGCCTGGGCTTTATCACAGTTCTTGATTAAACCATTGACGCTGGGGGCAACAGCAAAGTGAGAGGCTGTAGTATGACCAGTGGCTTTCTTTCCCATTCATGGAATTCCACTTTACAACTTAGTCTTTAGTGATCGACTATGACTCTCTGACTAGGAGGCTTGACTCGCACAGTCCTTATGTGCTGCAGCCCTGGGGGCTAGCTGGCCTTTGGAGAACATCTCCAACGCTGACTGTCCTTATGCCCATTTGGCCGAGAGAGTGGGGATGTGCTGTGGGCAAGGCATCTCCACTATAATCAAATTTCTGCCCAATTTCCAAAACAGCAGCTGCCTCCTCTGCTGTTTTGGAGGTCATCATCGGACACGACGGACAAACATATACATACTTTCTAGGCAGGTACATTACCTCTGGACCACCAATCCACCACCTTTGTATCACATCTCCATACCCCCTCTCCCCCCCCTCTCCCCCCCCTCCCCCCCTCTCCCCCCCCTCCCCCCCCCTCCCCCCCTCTCCCCCCCCTCCCCCCCCTCCCCCCCCCTCTCCCCCCCCTCCCCCCCACTCCTTTAGTGAAGATGGAGTGTGGCTGTTCTCGAATTGTTGCAATATTGTCTCCAGTTATGAACATCTGAGTACTTTGGGGCAGGTTACCCCCAGAATATGGAATATGACTGCTCTAAAACTGTTGCGTATTTATTATGCTACACTGAACTTTCAGAGTTTTAAAAATTAGATGAGGAATTGTTTTCATTCCCCATTCCTCGCCTAGAGCACTGAGGTTTTATTTATTTTATTTTATTCTTTTATATCGACGATAATGGAATAAGCAATTATGTGCTTTTTTTTACATCCAGTCCCCGTGTGAATGCGGTTTTGTAAATTCTGTCATCTGTTCCAACAGGCACACAATGGCCTACTTAACGTGTGCGCAAGATGTTGTGCGTGCGTTCGTACACGGGGCCTCGGTTTATAGTCTCATCCGAAGGACTTTTGGGGAGAGAGGTGTCTGCACTGATGTTAACTCCAGGGGAAAATATCCCCTTGAACGGGAATCGAACTCGGGTCGTCAGATTGCCAGCGCAGTGTTCTAACCAGAGATCTTGCGTATGCACATGTTTTCACGCACCATTTACAGTAGTATATCTGCATTCCAACTTTGGGGATGGTGTCTAAACACCACACCTGTGTGCAATGTAGTTTTAACAAAAATTTGTCATCTGTTCCAACACGCATGAAATGGTCTACTCTTCTGAAAGCCAGAATGGGTTCTTAACGTGTGCACAAGATGATCTGTGTGTGTGTGTGTGTGTGTGTGTGCATTTGGACTTGTTAGAACTATTACTCGCTATTGGTTGCGTGACTGTGTAAGAATGAGTTGAGTGCAAGCGCTTTGATTTGTCTGTGCAAGATACAGCGCTATATAAATTCCATTTATCATTATTATTATTATTATGATCTGCATGCATTTGCGCACAGGGCCTCAGTTTATAGTCTCATTAGGACTTTTAAAGGAGTGGAGGTGGTGCTGATGTTTAACTCAAGGAAAAAAATCCTTTTGAACGGGCGTCTCGGTAATGACTCAACCTGGGCTTGATCCCAGACTTGTCAAATCACGAGCGCAACTCTAACCACTATGCACGTGCACACGCACACACACACACACACACACACATACACACATCCTGCTCCACTTTTCAAAAGAGTAGGCCATTGTGTGCCGGTAGGAACAGATGGCAAAATTTACAAAACCGCATACACACGGGGACTGGATGTAAATAAAAAAGCACATGAGTGCTTATTCCATTATCCTCGATAAAAAAAAATTAAATTAAATTTTAAAAAATAAAATAAACACACACACATACACACACACCTTCATAAGACAGTGTTGCCATTTCTGAGGGAAATACTCAAGTATCAGAACGAGAGAAACTGAAAAAAACGTTCAACTTTCAACATCATAGCTTGTTAACTACTAACCCAAAGGCAGCAAATGGAGAGGCCACAGTGGCGAGCAGCTGTACGCAGTGGCGCCAAGGCCCACGAAGCAAACAGAATTGCGACAGCTGAGCAATGCACGCAGGCAAGACAGGAAAGATAGAGCCTCCTAAAGCAGCCACTATACCCTGTCCATACTGCTCAAGAACTTTTCAAGCGCGGATTGGCCAAATAAGTCATCTTGGCACCCACAGAAATGGACCCTCCCAATCCCAGGATGAATGAATAGATGGTCATCATCGATCCCGATGGACGAAGACGAAGAAGAAGAAAAAGAAGAAGAACCCAAACGTTCTGTGGAAAGCATTTCCGTGAACTTTTTTATTTATTTTTAATTAATTAATTATTCTTTTTGTTCAGGAGAACGCCCACTTTGGGATTTCCGATGTGCTGATCAGCGTGTTTGAGCAAATGATGTGGGAGAGGCTGCTCCGGAAGCATTCTCTGACCGACAACGCTTCTGAAGAAGAGGAGTCGGACGACGAAATCAACGAACTCAAGCAGCGAATACGCATCCGGCGCAGGGAGAGGCTAGTGGAGGTGAGTCGTCGTTGTGGTGGTGGTGGTGGTTGAGAGTCGTTGGGGGAAGTTGACGGAGAGGTTTTTGGTGTGGTGTGCTGTGTTGTATGAGTGGTGTTTGGGTGGTGGGGTGGTGGGGGTGGGTGGGGGGGGGGGCGGATAGCTTGACAGTTGTGGAGCTGAAGGAGAGATTTATTTTTTATTTTTTTATTTTTATTTTTTATTTTTTTATATCGAGGATAATGGGCTAGGGGACGCGATAGCTCAGTGGTCGGAGCACTCGCTTTCCCCCAGCCAAGTTAAGCAGCGTCGAGCGTGGTTACCAGTTGGATGGGTGACCGTTTGCGCGCCTTGGCTTCAGTACAGTTCCCCCAGTTCACCCAGCTGTAAATGGGTACCTGCCCTCTTTAGGGTCAGGGAAGGTAAAGCAGCGAGGGAGAGGAGAGGGGCGCCGCCCTCATTATGCTGGCCCTAGAGAAGTGAGGTCTCTGACGCCTCGCTCCCCTACGACCTTATAGGTTATGGGACTCCTTTACCTCCTTTACCTTCCTCTCTCTCATCCCTTGGTCGGGACGACCGTTGGGGTACCCGCACGGACGCTGCAAGTGGACCGCCAAATGGTTCTGTCCTGGGTTGCTTCCAGGAGGTTTGGTCCAGTGAGGCCGGTCCACTCCTTGATGTTGGGAGGAAGGGGGGGGCGGGAGGGGGGGGTAATAGCGTGACAGTTGTGGAGCTGAAGGAGAGATTTTTTATTTATTTTTATTTATTTTATTCTTTTATATCGAGGATAATGGAATAAGCACTTATGTGGGGTTTTTACATCCAGTCCCCGCGTGTATGCGGTTTTGTCAATTCTGTCATCTTGTCCCCACCGGCACACGATGGCGTACTCTTACGAAAAGCGGAACAGGATTTAACGTGTGCGCAAGATGTTCTGCGTGCATTCGAACACTGGGCCTTGGTTTATAGTCTCATCCGAAGGACTTTTGGGGGAGAGTGGAGTCTGCACTGATGTTAACTCCAGGGGGAAAATATCCCCTTGAACGGGAATCGAACCCGGGTTGTCAGATTGTCCGCGCAATGTTCTAACCGCTAGGCTATCCCGAGATTGTGTGTTGTGTTGTGTTGTGTTGTTGCAGACTACCATTTCCAGACATTGTTGTGTTGGATCGATGTATTTATGAAGAGAATATTTCAAGACGTTTGTTGGTTTTTATTGTTATGTTTATAAATAGATTTTGGGGGGGTCAAGCATGGTCGTTTTTGATGGTAATATTTATGGTTGTTGTTGTTTTTTTAAAGCTGTTTGATGTTTTGTTTCATGGTGTTTTCAATGGTAATATTTATGGGGTTTTCTTAAACTTTGATGTTTTGTTTCATGGTGTTTTCAATGGTAATGTTTATGGGTATTTCTTAAACTTTGATGTTTTGTTTTATGGTGTTTTCAGTGGTAATATTTATGGGGGGTTTTAAGCTTTGATGTTTTTTTTCATGGTGTTTTCAATGGTAATGTTTATGGGTTTTTCTTAAACTTTGATATTTTGTTTCATGGTGTTTTCAATGGTAATATTTATGGGTTTTTTTTAAAGCTTTGATGTTTTGTTTCATGGTGTTTTTGATGGTAACGTTTACGGGTTTTTCTTAAACTTTGATGTTTTGTTTCATGGTGTTTTCAATGGTAACATTTATGGGGGGGGGGGGGGGGTTCTTAAACTTTGATGTTTTGTTTCATGGTGTTTTCAATGGTAATGTTTATGGGGGGTTTTTTAAGGGTATTGTTTCATTTTTTTCTTTTCTTTTCAGAAAGCAAAGAAGTTCCCTGCAAACAGTGATGGCATGAATGATAGTGAGTATTCAGAGGGGTTTTTTTGTTCTTCTTAGTCCTTATAGCTCCTAGCGGAGCATAGGGCCTCAACAGTGTCCCTCCACTTTCTCCTGTCTCTGGCAAGGGTCTTGGCCTCTTCCCATGTCAGGCTGGAGTCTCTCAGCGTTTTTTGTTGGTTTTTTATATATTGGTGTGTTTGTTTTTGTGGCTGTTTTTGTTCTGGGGCTTGAACAGAAGGTTTTCTGTTTGTTTGTGTTTTTTGTGACACTCTGCGACAAAATGAGTCGCATAGCACCTGACCCCCATTTTCTGCCAGGAGCGATTTTAGGCAGGTGGGGGTCATATACACACAAACACACTCACACGCGCTTGCGTGTATGCGCGCGCACACACACACAAACAAACACATGCATGTGTGCATGCACACACATGCACACCCAACTACACACACATATGCACACACATACACATACATACACACACATGCACATATACACACACACACACAAACACATACATGTATGCACACACACATGCACAAACGCATGCGCGCTCCAGACACAAACACACACACACACACTCACTCACAACAGTGGGATAGTGTATATGTATACAAGAGCCCACCTGATGCATTTTCAAACACACGCATATGCAAAAACACACACACACACACAAAATACACACACACACAAAATACACACACAAAAACACACCACACACACATACGCACACACACACAAAACACACACACACAAAACACATACACACACACAAAACACACACACAAAAACACACACGCACACAACACACACACACTTACAACACACACACACAAAACACACTCCACACACACACACACACACTCACAAAACATCACACACACACACAAAACACACACACTACACACACACAAAAACACACTCACACACACACACACAAAAAACACACACACACATACACTCACACCACACTCACACACACAAAACACACACACAACACACACACACACACACACACACACACAAACACACACACACAAACACACACAAAACACCACACACAAAACACTCACACACACAGCTAAACCACACACACACACACACACCATACACAAAACACACACACACACACACAACACCACAAACATCTCACACACACACAACATCACACACATACCAAAACACACACACACCTCCACACAATATATCTATGTGTGCGAGCGTGTGTGTGTGTGAATGAAAGCGCTTTGATTTGGTTTTTGCAAGATATAGCGCTATATAAATTCCATTTATTATTATTATTATATATATAACTTGTTGCAGCCAACACAACTAGCAGTGTGCTGTCAGCCTCCTCTCCACTCAGTTCTCATGGATTCTCATCTCTTTCAGGTAAGTGTGTGTGTGTGTGTGTGTGTGTGTGTGTATGTGTGTGTGTGATGTATGTGTGTGGTGTGATGTGTGTTGTGTGCGTGTGTGATGTGTGTATATGTGTGTGTGTGTGATGTGTGTGTGTTTGAAGGGGTTTGTGTGTGTGTGTGATGTGTGTGTTTAATTGTGCGTGGGGGTGTGTGTGCCTGTGAGCATATGTGCATGCATGCGTTATATATCTCTTTCTTTTCCTTTTATCAATTTATCTCTTTGATGTTCTTTGATCTGATACATTCACTGTGCCGAGGTGTTCACAAGGTCCATTGTCAAAAATGAGATATCCTGATGTGTAACAGATGTATGCACTCTTTAACGCGTGTGTGCGTGCGTGCACACACACACACACATACATCTTCACACACACACAGAACACACACACACTCACACTCACACACACAGAGAACCCCACACACACACACATCTTCACACACACACACACTCTCTCTCACACACACTCACACACACAACATCTTCACACACACACACAATACATCTTTCACACACAAACACTTACTCCACACTCACACACACACAAACACTACCTCACACTCACAGAACACACACACACACACACACACACACACACAGAAAAGCTGCCGACAATGCCCAAGTAATGAAAATGTATTGAACGCACATCTGGTTGTTGAAAGGATTTGACCTTTGGATATTGAGTTCTTATGCAGATATTTAGGTATATTGTGTATATCATATTGGTGTACATGTATGCACACGTGTGTGTGTGTGTGTGTGTGTGTGTGATGACAATTATAATTGTATACATGTACATGCTTATATTGTATATATATATGTACAGTATAAATACACGTTTGTGTGAGTTGTATGCATGCACATACAAACAGACTCAAACACACATGCTCCCAAGCATCCATGCTCTCACATGCACACCCACACACAGGTACAAATATGAGCGCATGCAGGCACACACATGCTAACAGGTTCACACACTCACATCAACACACACGCACGCACACACACACACTCACACACACACACACACACATGCACGCACAAACACAAACACACACAACGACACAAACACACACACGCTCACCACACACACACACACACACACACACGCATGCACACACAACCACACTCAACACACACACACACACACACACACACAACCACACAACGACACTCACCACACACACACACACACACACACCCATTCACTTTCCGAAAAGAGCAAGAACTATCAGCTCGCTTACTACAGTTAATACTTACACTTCTCCCCTTTTTAAACATTCAGAACTTAATCCAAATGAATTAGCAAAAGCAGTACAGTCAGCTCCCTACCCACCTTGGGAACTTTTTAAAGCTCATTTTGTCATTAATCATTCTTCTGTAAGAAAAGCTGAAAATGTTAACATTCTTACATCGCTAGTAAAAGAACATATTCAGACTACTTATCCTGATCATCTCAAAATCTATACTGATGGGTCCGTTTTAAATACCAATGAGGCTGGTGCGGCTTTCATTATTCCATCATTAAAAGTAGAACGAGCTGTCAACCTGGGAAAAAATAAATCTATATTTACAGCTGAGCTAACTGCTATAGTGTTGGCACTTTACTATGTACTTGACTTCCCTAAAGACATATTCAACATACTTTTGTGTGTTGATTCTAAATCGGTTTTACATGCTTTAAAGAATTCTACTTTTAAAGTAAGAAAAGACCTAATCATTGAAATCAGGCATCTGGTACACTTTTTGATTTTAAGAGGTAGTACTGTTACTTTCTGTTGGGTTCCCTCACATACTGGTATCTTTTTTCACACACTGGTATCTTTTTTAATGAAAAAGTTGATAGTCTTGCAAAATATGGAGCGAGAAATAAAAATAGTTCTTGTGAAATAAACGTTGCCTTATCTCTGCATGAGGGATACAGCTTGCTACAAAACGCTTGCTGGAAGCACTTCAGAAAGAAAATATATGATTCTGGCTATTGTCTTTATAATGGTTGTACAAGCAATGTAATAGATTTTCGAAATGCTTTCATTTCTAACAAAGTCTGTGGTTGGTATAATTGTAGAAATATGTTATCCCTTATGTACAGATTTAAACTAAATGCTTTCAGGACAAAGTACGTGAAAGATGTAAACTGTATTTGTGGAGAGAAGATTACCAATAGTCATGTTATTTTTGATTGTGGACATTTAAAAGCATTTTTACCTGCTATACCAAGTTTGTCACTGGATCAGATTTTGTCTGAACCATCGTTACTGTTGGACATTGTGTTAGGATTGATAAGAAGTCCGATAATTCAGTTTTTGTAGTATGTTAAAGTTAGTTTTTAAGTACTGTTATTTGACACTTTTTGTTATTGTTTGCATTCTCTTGTTTATATTACTTTTTCCGTCTAAAATCACTAAATGTGAATAGACGTTAAACTGAAGATCACCCACACACACACACCCACACCCACACCCATACACACACACACACACTCACCACACACACTCACCACACACACTCACCACACACACACACACACACACACACACACACACACATGCACACACACGCACACACACACACACGCTCACCACACACACACATACACACACACGCTCACCACACACACAACCACACTCACCACACACACACGCACACACACACATGCACACACACACACACTCACCACACACACTCACTACACACTCACACACACACACACACAAACGCACGCACGCATGCACGCGCACACACACACACACACACACATACACACACACACATACACACACACACACCTCTTTGATGTGTGTGTAAAGCTTCTTACTTGTATACAGAAGGTTGTTGGTATCGATACAAGTCACATTCAGAATAAAGAAAAGCGACAGTCAAAGGAGATTACAGAAAAAGTATTGTATCACACATACACACTTGTTTGGGAGTGGTGTAGCCTAGTGGGTAGAGCATTGAGCTCACAATTGGATGGTGCCAGTTTGAGCCACCACCAAGAATTCTTTCTAGGGGTTTTTTTTCTCCCAGAGTTGAAATCAATGCCAACTCCCACTCCCCCCAAAAGTCCTTTGGATGAGACTATAACTCGAGGTCCCTTGTACGACGAATGTACCCAGAAAATCTTGCTCACACAGTGAAACCTGTTCTGATTTTTGGAAGAGTAGGCCTTTGCATGCTGGTAGGCACGGATGACCAAATCCTGATGGAAAAAGAAAAGGCATGTATATTGGTGTTGTGTTTGGTCGTCATCCCCAGATTCAGAATGCTGGCGATTGCCTGTATGGTAGGAAAAAAACAGAAAGAAAGAAAGAAAAAACAACCTTGTGTTCCAGCCAGTTTTTTTCCTTCCATGCTTTTCAGCACATCCTTCCCATTTGTGAAGGTTAAAAAAACAAAATTTTAAATGAATTTTTTTTTTAATTTAAACAAAATACACAGAAAATAAATTAGAGCAAGTCGGTTAACGAAACCTTAAAAGCAAGTTATTGACACAGTGAAATTTTTATGTCAAAATTTTGAAGTTTTGTTTCATCATATTTTAGCTTGTGGAATTATGTGGAAAGTATGAGATACAGGGGAGGGTCAGGACACAAAACATGCTTAACAAACACATACTCACCTGTAACATCTTTCCTGATTGGCTGCTCTTGCAAGAAAAATAGGCCAGCATAGCTATTATTAGCATATTATGACGTCATTATGGTGTTGTACCTAGATGCAACAAAAAAAAATCAATTATCAATCTTCATTCTTGACTCAGAATGTTTGCATAAAAGAGATATGTAACATGCATTCTGATTTCCCGATTAGAAATGTACACATGGTAGCCATTGGTAGGTGAAAGTAAAAGTTTTCCATAATCTATGCTGTCAATAGAGAGCAAGATGTCAGAGACCTCATCTTCTCTAGGGGCCAGCAGTTTTAGGGTGGCACCCATCTCCTCTCCCTCACTGCTTTATCCTCCCTGACTCTACAGAGGGCAGGTACCCTTTTAACAGCAGGGTGACTGTACTAAAGCCAAGTCACACAAACGGTCACCCATCCATTTGGTAACCACGCTCAATGCTGCTTAACCTTAGCTTGGGGAAAGCGAGTGCTCTGACCACTGAGCTATCTCGTCCCCACTGTACGGATGGAGCGAGTTTGTACAGAAGTATGTCCGTAGACTGTGTGCAAATAAATATGACTTGTATAAAAAAATAATTTAATTTAAAGCATGGATATTCTGTAACAAGCTAGGTTTCTATTGTTTGCTCTTTTATTCAGCATGCAAGGCGTGCTGCCTATACAGGCTGCTAAGCATTATTATTTTATCTTTTTCTTCAGATTTCTCAGACCAGAGTGACGATGCAGACGACCAGATCGAGCTGACCTGTGAGTAATTAGATGCATGAAATGCATGCTGGGTCCCTTGTTTATTTTTATCTCCACTCACCCACCCATCCCTTCCCTCGTTTACTGACCTGTGTATGCGCTAACATGGTTAGAGGCCTATAAAGTTAAGTTGTAATTATTCTACTGGATTCGCACAGTTCTCGTAGGTTTGGGGGATTCATGGTGAAAGGGTATAAGGATATGCACACAGGTCGTGTTAGTGTGTGTGTGTGTGTGTGTGTGCGTGCATGCGTGCGCGCACGCGCGTGTGTGTGTGCGTGCGTGTGTGTGTGTGCGTGCGTGTGTGTGTGTGTGTGTGTGCACGGTGTGTGTGCGTGTGTGTGTGCACGTGTGTGTGTGTGTGTGCGTGTGTGTGTGCACTTGTGTGTTCGTCTCTCTGTGTTTGAATACTGGTCTTTATTTAGCATTTCAAGGCCGTCCATGTGTCGATTTTTGTCCAGAAATGCTCCAGTAAGTAAAAAGAACATTTGATCTACACATCAATCACGATTTTGATTTTCTTCTTCTTAACTCTCTGCATGTTTTGAAAATCAGTCTGTGAATGTAGGACTGATTTTCATATTGTATTGTATGGTATTGTATTGTATTTTATTGCATTGTATTGTATTGCAATTGTATTGTATTGTATTGTATTGTAGATCACTTTCAGTCACAGCAGTTTTCTCTGTGTGTGAAATTCAGGCTGCATAATCTGGGAGAGCGTGTGGCCACAAAAACAGCTCTACCCTTTTTTTGTTGTTGTTGTTCTTTTTTATTTCTTTGTCTGCATTACATATGTGCAAAGTTGATGATCTGAAGTCTGTAGTTAGTAGCAATAGACTGCGCTGGTTTGGGGCACGTTCAACGGAAAGCAGACCACCACATCATAAAAAGAGCAATGAACTTCGTAGTGGATGGAAAGAGACCAAAGGGAAGACCTAGCAAAACCAGGGGTGCCTGTATTGCAGATGATCTTAGAGAAAGGGACATAAATAAGGAGGAAACTCAAAACAGAGAGAGATGGAGAAGGCTCATCAATGTCAAACCTCCCCTGGGAGAAACATGACAAAAAAGGAAGAAGAAGAAGTCTGCATTACATATGTATTTGTTTCACTCTGAGAATGGCTTTTTTTTTTTTTCTACAGAATTTTGCCAGGGACAACATTCTTGATGCCATGTATTTTTGTACATGTGCTGAACAGTCGTTGTACCCAAGACCTTGATTTATCATCTCATTTAAAATAATAATAATAATAATAAGTGGAATTTATATAGCACTATATCTTGCAGAGACAAATCAAAGCGCTTCATTTAAAAGACTTGCACCCAGACCACCACTGAGGTCTGGAGGATGGGGGGTGGGGGGTTCAGGCACAGACAGGGATCAAACAAACTCACAATTTTCTCTTATTGGCAGAGATACTGCTTTTGAAAAATTACTACAGTGGTGCATGAATCGTATACATGAGGTTTCACTTGTTTTCAACAAAAGGAAGTGTACAATTGAATACATACTTATTAAGAAGGAAGATGGCAGGACAGTTTAAGACTTTCACCTGCCTAACAAGTAAACTGTAAGGTTCTGGGTTAGATTCCCAACCTCTCCCTTTCTTTGCAAGTTTGACAGGAAAATCAAACTGTCAAATCTTTCGGAGGAGACTCTAAACCTGTCAGACCTGTACTGCGCCTTTATAATCTTGTGCACATCAAGAGAACCCACGATAGTTGAACATCAGAAAGAGCAGGGAGGTATCTCGTGACTGTCACGGCAAAACTGTGAGGTTCAATTTTCAACTGTATCTCTTCTTCTTCCTCTTCTTCTTCTTCTTCTTCTTCTTCTTCTTCTTCCTTTTTTGTCATGGTTCTCCCAGGGGAGGTTTGACATTGATGAGCCTTCTCCATCTCTCTCTCTGTTTTGAGCTTCCTCCTTATTTATGCCCCTTTCTCTGAGATCATCTGCAATACAGGCAGCCCAGGTTTTGCTAGGTCTTCCCTTTGGTCTCTTTTCCATCCACTACGAAGTTCATTGCTCTTTTTATGATGTGGTGGTCTGCTTTCCGTTGAAGGTGCCCAAACCAGCGCAGTCTGTTGGTACTTTTGCTACAGACTTCAGATCATCAACTTTGCACATTCTCCATAGTTCTTCATTATCCCGGGGAGTCAAAATGCTGCTACCTTAATGGTCGGGGGTGGGAACAGTGGCGTATGCAAAAGTCACACCATTGGTAAACCTTGGAACTCTTGATTGGTAAACCTTGGAACTCTTGATTGGTAAACCTTGGAACTCTTGATTGGTAAACCTTGGAACTCTTGATTGGTAAACCTTGGAACTCTTGATTGGTAAACCTTGCTTATGCCGTCAGCGCCTGGGCTTTATCACAGTTCTTGATTAAACCATTGACGCTGGGGGCAACAGCAAAGTGAGAGGCTGTATGACCAGTGGCTTTCTTTCCCACTCATGGAATTCCACTTTACAGCTTAGTCTTCAGTGAACGACTATGACTCTCTGACTAGGAGGCTTGACTCGCACAGTCCTTATGTGCTGCAGCCCTGGGGGCTAGTTGGCCTTTGGAGAGCATCTCCTACGCTGACTGTCCTTATGCCCACTTGGCCGAGAGAGTGGGGATGTACTGTGGGCAAGGCATCTCCACTATAATCAAATTTCTGCCCAGTGTCCGACAATGACCTCCAAAACAGCAGAGGAGGCAGCTGCTGTTTTGGAGGTCATCGTCGGACACGACGGACAAACATATATACAGGTAAACCTTGGAACTCTTGCCGAGGAACAGAAAAAATTGTATGTCACATGAACAAAGAAACAATGGGTTTCACTTAATCAGGTAGGGAACCCTTTTTTCTTTTTTTTGAACAAAATAAAGACATCAATTTATTTTCTGACTTGATTTATTACTCTGTAGTCTCCAGAACAGGAAGAGAGAGGGGTGGGGAAGGGGAGGAGGGGGGGAGTGATAAAAATGAAATATTGTGAATTGCTGTGTAGGGCTTTGAAAGATCTATAGACTGTCCCTGACCTGTGTACAGAAGCCTGCAACATCTGTTGTTCCGATACCTTATGTTTGTGGTGTCCGTGTGGTGAAGTTTGTGGCCTGTTTTTGGTTAAAATGTAGTGTGGTGTGTGCCTGTCTGTCTGTCTGTATCAGTCTGTCTCTGTATGTGTGTGTATTTGACTACGTGTGTGTGTGTGTGTATGTATGTTGCTGTGTGTGTATGTTGTTATGTGTGTGTGTATTTGGCTATTGTGTGTATGTAGGGGGGGGGGGTATGGTGTGTATATGTGGCTCTGTGTGTATATGTGGCTCTGTGTGTATATCGCTATATGTGGATGTCTGTGGCTCTGTGTGTATATGTGGCTGTGTGTTTGTGGCTCTGTGTGTATATCGCTATATGTGGATGTCTGTGGCTCTGTGTGTATATGTGGCTGTGTGTGTGTGGCTATGTCTGTGTGTGCGTGCATGTATGTGTGTATAATGTGGCTGTGTGTGTGTGTGTGACTGTGTGTATATGTGATCTGTGTGTGGATGTGTGTGTTTGTATATGTGGCTGTGTGTGTGTGTATATATATGTGGCTGTATATGGGTGTGCCTATGTGTGTGTGTGTGTATATGTGGCTGTATATGGGTGTGGCTATGTGTGTTTGTATATGTGGCTGCGTAGATATATGTGTGTATATATGTGTGGTTCTGTGTGTGGTGTGTGTGTGTGTGTGACTGTGTGTATATATGTGACCATGCCTATGTGGCTCTATGTGTGTGTGTGTACATGTGGCTGCATGGATATGTGTGTATATATGTGGTTCTGTGTGTGTGTGTGTGTTGTGTGTGTGGCTCTGTGTGTGTATATGTGACCATGCCTATGTGTGTGGGTGTGTATGTGGGTGTGTGTGTGACAATAATGGTGTTACAGTCTCAGGGACGGACACATCTAACCTGGCCAAACTGAAGAGCTCAGGGCTCTCTCTCTCCATGGCCTCCCTGTATTCAGGTCAGTTGTCAACCTTCCTCTGTTAGACCATCCTTGAGTGTGTGTGCGTGTGTGTTGTGTGCGTGTGTTGTGTGCATGTGTGTGTAGTGTGCGTGTGTGTGTGTAGTGTGTGTGTTGTGGTGTGTGTGTGTTGTGTGTGTGTGTGTAGTGTGTGTTGTGTGTGTGTGTGTGTGTGTGTGTGTGTAGTGTGTGTTGTGTTGTGTGTGTGTGTTGTGGTGTGTGTGTGTGTGTGTGCGTGTGTGTAGTGTGTGTGCATGTATGTGTTGTGTGTGTGTGTTGTGTGCGTGTCGTGTGTGTTGTGTGTGTTCTATTATTTATTTTATTTTATTTTATTTCTTTATTTATTCTTTTACATCAAGGATAATGGAATAAGCACTCATGTGCTTTTTTTACATCCATTCCCCATGTGTATGCGGTTTTGTGAATTCTGTCATCTGTTCCCACCGGCACACAATGGCCTACTCTTCTGAAAAGCTGAACAGGTTTTAACATGTGCGCAGGATGTTCTGCCTGCATTCACACACGGGACCTCGGTTTATAGTCTCATCCGAAGGACTTTTGGGGAGAGTGGAGTCTGCACTGATGTTAACTCCAGAGGAAAATATCCCCCTTGAATGGGAATCGAACCCGGGTCGTCAGATTGCGAACACAATGTTCTGACCACTAGGCTATCCTGTCCCCCCTGTGTTGTGTGGTTATTGTGTGGTTATATCAAGTATAAAACATTTACCATCGTGGTACATTTCTTTGTGCGAAGTTTGGGCGGCATGTTATTCTTGTGGGGATGTGTATATTGCTACAACGGCTGCTGCGCTCTTTACATTTTCGGGGGGGGGGGGGGGGGGGGTTTCATGTCTGGAAATGTTGTTTGTTTCCCTCTGAGAGAGTTGATGTTTGTTTTTTTAAAACAAGGTTATGTTGGGGACTTTTACTAGTAGTCTTCATGTGCTGGATATTTTTGTTGTGTGGTTTGTTTGGTTTGGTTTGGTTTGGGTTTTTCTGGTTTGTTTGTTGTTTTGTTTTGTTTTTTTGTGTTGTTTTTTTTTGGGGTGTTCCTGGTTTGTTTTTGTTCTTTTGGTTGCTTTTTGAGAATTTTGGACACATTATAGTGCACATGGGAGTGGATTTTCTACAGAATTTTATCAGAGACAGCAGACTTTGTGCTGTTGTTGGTGGGAGGGGGGGGGGGGGGGTGTTTGTTTGGGGGGGGAGGGGGGGTTTGGGGGTGTTGTCTTTTTGTTAGTTTCTTGATTTATACATCAAATGTATATATATGGAACTCCAGTTTATTGTCTCATCCAAACGACTAGTTTACTGTTCTTCATCTTCCCTTGAGAGTTTCTGTTCCCTTTAAACAGAAAAAACAACAACCACCTGAAATGTTTTCCACAATACGGCTTCTTGATCTTGTTAAATATGTTAGAAATGTTGTACTTTCTTAAAACTCTGTGCATGAGTATCTCAGAGTTTTTAGATAGCGTGAATTTGAAGTGATAGTGTGAATTTGAAGTGAATTGAATCTGACTCACTTTTTGTAGCAGAAAATATTTGTAAGTGACAGAGAATAAAGCCTGATGAATATAATGTTACATTATATCTATGAAAATAAAATAATAATGATGTTTGGTTGTAGGTTCTTTATATTTTGTTCAAATTATGCATTTTGGTAATAGGATTTTTAAAAATTAGTTTGTGAAAGATTTTTTTTTTTTTTTGTTTTGAATTGCTTTTCCTTAGTTTGGTTGTTGGGTTTCATTTCTTTTTTTTATTGGTTGTTGGGGCGTTTGTTTTTATTTCATGTGTATATATTATGTTATGATATTTTTCCTGTGTATCTTTTCAATCACATCCCTTTCCCCTGCCCCCTCCCCTTACCTTTTCAATTTTCTTTTTTTTATATTTTCAAACTACCTATTATGGGTTGCATGTTTATATACATCATTATGGCATGTGTCTGCTACCAAAATATTTGTACATTTCAACATCTAGACATATGTAGGAAGTTTGTCCTTTGGAGTAGTATTTCTGTCTGTATTTTTCTGCTTGTTAAATTACCTGATTTTTTTTCTCCAACTTTTGGTGTTTTTTTAAACTGGCAGTCTTGGAGTTGGTTGAGTTCTGTTGAGTTAGTGTGATGATTTGCCACAAGGAAGTTTTGTTAGGGATTTTTAAAATAATCGTTTTGTTGAATGTTAAAAAAACAACAATCTTCTAATACGTAAAATGAAATAATCAATAGATTTTGTGAATATTAAGTCATTAAGATATGGCTGCACTTTTCTTGTTGGGTATTCTTTTTTCTTTCTTTCTTTTTCTCTTTTGTGTGTGTGTATATGTGTAAGTGTGTGTGTGTAAGTGTGTGTATGTTTGTGTATGTTTGTGTTTAAAAGATTATATGAAGTATAAATTGAAATGTAGAAAAAAATTTAATTTATGAACGTCAAGTCATGAAGACGGAAGCTTCTTGGATGTATGGAGCCCATTCTTTGCCAGGTAGCTGGGTGCATGCTGGGTATGTTTGTGTCATACATACCTCCAGCCATAGTTACTGTTGGACATTGTGTTAGGATTGATAAGAAGTCCGATAATTCAGTTTTTGTAGTATGTTAAAGTTAGTTTTTAAGTACTGTTATTTGACACTTTTTGTTATTGTTGCATTCTCTTGTTTATATTACTTTTTCCAGTCTAAAATCACTAAATGTGAATAGACGTTAAATTGAAGATCACACACTCACACAGAAAAACACACACACACACACTCACACACACCAACACACTCACACACACATACACACACACACCAACACACACACACACACACTGGACTCAACATCCTGGGGGTCACCCAGAACATCACACACTCTGTCTCACTCATCCCACCTGGGAATCACTCCGAGACCCTTAACTACACTCTGGAGGTGAAGTTTGCATGTATTCCCTTTTTTTTTTTTTAAAGTACTTCACCCATTTTAGGCAGTCACACTTCAGCTTCAGAGGAACAACATCGGCAACCAACTAACGCTTCCCCGTGGGGATGCCGGGGGCCTATCAGTATAAATAGCATCCCCACATTCTGGAAATTCTGTGCTAGAAATTCCCTCTTTTCTATCGCTCTCTTTGTTTCTGCCTTGTTCCTTTTCTTCCTGTCACCTCCTTCTTGTTTATTTTCTGCCTTCTTGGTCCATTCTCCTCCTGCCTTTTTTTTCCAGAAAGAACTTTAAAGGTAACTATTCTCTCTTGTGCCGAAGTCGGATGCGCTGGACTTGACTTGTCAGGCGCTTAACGGCAGCGTGATGCATTTTCGCTCATATAACAGACAACAATAGTTGCTGTCTGAGCGTTCGACGAAGAAGAAGAAGAAGCAACTAACGCTGCCTGTTGATTTGAGTTTGTCTTTCCCTGCAGATGCGGAACTGCGGAAAACCAACCAGACCGTGGAGAACAGAGCCGCTGAGAGACAGAGGTTAGTAGTGGTGGTAGTGGTGGTGGTGGGTAGCGGCGCTTGTGGTGGTTGTTAGTTGTAGTGGTGGTGGTGGTGGTGGGTAGCGGCGCTTGTGGTGGTTGTTAGTTGTAGTGGTGGCGGTGGTGGTGGGTAGCGGCGCTTGTGGTGGTTGTTAGTTGTAGTGTGGTGGTGGTAGTGGCGGTGGTGGTGGGTAGCGGCGCTTGTGGTGGTTGTTAGTTGTGGTGGTGGTGTGGCGGTGGTGGTGGGTAGCGGCGCTTGTGGTGGTTGTTAGTTGTAGTGGTGGTAGTGTGGTGGTGGTGGGTAGCGGTGCTTGTGGTGGTTGTTAGTTGTAGTGGTGGTGGTGGTGAGGTGGGTAGCGGCGCTTGTGGTGGTTGTTAGTTGTAGTGGTGGTGGTGGTGGTGGGTAGCGGCGCTTGTGGTGGTTGTTAGTTGTAGTGGTGGTGGTGGTGGTGGGTAGCGGCGCTTGTGGTGGTTGTTAGTTGTAGTGGTGGTAGTGGCGGTGGTTGGTGGGCGGTGGTGGGTAGCGGCGCTTGTGGGGTTGTGAAGTGGAGAGGTTTAAAAACTGTGGGTTGTTTTTTTTTTTTTGTTTAAATGGCCTACTCTTAACGAAAAGCGGAACAGGATTTAACATGTGCTCAAGATGTCGTGCGTGCATTCGCACACGTGGGCCTCGGTTTATAGTCTCATCCGAAGGACTTTTTGTTTATTTATTTATTTATTATTTATTTATTCTTTTATATCGAGGATAATGGAATAAGCACTTATGTGCTTTTTTTTTTTACATCCAGTCCCCGTGTGTATGTGGTTTTGCTAACTCTTGTCATCTGTCATCTACCGGCACACTATGGCCTACTCTTAACGAAAAGCGGAACAGGATTTAACGTGTGCGCAAGATGTTCTGCGTTCGTTCGTTCACGGGGGCCTCGGTTTATAGTCTCATCCGAAGGACTTTTTGTTTATTTATTTATTTATTATTTATTTATTCTTTTATATCGAGGATAATGGAATAAGCACTTATGTGCTTTTTTTTTTAACGTCCAGTCCCCTTGTGTATGCGGTTTTGTTAACTCTTGTCATCTGTTCCCACCGGCACACAATGGCCTACTCTTAACGAAAAGCGGAACAGGATTTAACGTGTGCACAAGATGTTCTTTGTGTGTGTGTTCGCACACGGGGCCTTGGTGTATAGTCTCATCCGAAGGACTTTTGGGGAGAGTGGAGTCTGCACCGATGTTAACTCCAGGGGAAAATATCCCCTTGAATGGGAATCGAACCCGGGTCGTCAGATTGCGAGCGCAATGTTCTAACCACTAGGCTATCCCGTCCCCCTCGTTGTGTTGTGGTGTGTTTGTGCTGTGTTGTGGTGTGTTTGTGCTGTGTTGTATTGCATTGTATTGTTTTTTTTGTTTGGCTTTCCTCAGGTAGAGCTCTGAGATTTTACCTACGGAGAGATTTTGCGTATGCAACCGGTTTTTTTGTTGTTGTTTTTTACCCACCATGAAGGTAGATGCATTCCGACTTCAGGGATGTATTTATTTATTTATTTATTCTTTTATATCGAGGATAATGGAATAAGCACTCATGTGCTTTTTTACATCCAGTCCCCGTGTGGGACGGGATAGCTCAGTGGTCGGAGCACTCGCTTTCCCCCAGCCAAGTTAAGCCTTGGCTTCAGTACAGTTCCCCCAGTTCACCCAGCTGTAAATGGGTACCTGCCCTCTTTAGGGTCAGGGAAGGTAAAGCAGCGAGGGAGAGGAGATGGGCGCCGCCCTCAATATGCTGGCCCTAGAGAAGTGAGGTCTCTGACGCCTCGCTCCCCTACGACCTTATAGGTTATGGGACTCCTTTACCTTTCCTTTACCCCGTGTGTGTGTGGTTTTGTAAATTTGTCATCTGTTTCCACCGGCACACAATGGCCTACTCTTCCGAAAAGCGGAACAGGATTTAACGTGTGCACAAGATGTTCTGCATGCGTTCAAACACGGGGCCTCAGTTTATAGTCTCATTCAAAGGACTTTGACATTCAGTTGGTTTTTTTGTCAAACTGGGAAGAAAGGGCGAGGCTGGGAATCAAACCCACAACCTCACAGTTTAGTTGTTGGCAGGCGAACATCTTAACCATCCTGCCACCTTTCTTGTGTGTGTGTGTGTGTGTGTGTGTGTGAGAGAGAGAGAGAGAGAAAGATGGAGAGAGAGAGAGAGAGAAAGACGGAGAGAGAGAGAGAATAACGAGCGAGCTTGAAAAGCAAAGGAAAAGAGAAAATCCAAGTTATCATAAATGTTCATTTTTCTTTTATATTTTTCCCTTCTAGATTTTTGTTTGTTCAGCAATCTGTATTTTCTCTCTATATATATAATATATTTTTTCTTAACCTGTTTTATTGTGTTGTTTCTTTTCCAGTTCGGACAAATCGAACTTCTCAGCGGAGGCCATCGCCATGTCCCTTCTCAGCCAGTTTTCGGAGAAGAGATTACCCAAGGCCTCGGAGCTGGAGTGGCTCGTCTCCGAAACAGACGCTCCGCAAGCGGTGAGTTCATCTTTTTTTTCTTTTTTTCTTTTTTTTATTGCTCCGTTATGACAGGGGACGGGATAGCTCAGTGGTCGGAGCACTCGCTTTCCCCCCAGCCAAGTTAAGCAGCGTCGAGTGTGGTTACCAGTTGGATGGGTGACCGTTTGCGCGCCTTGGCTTCAGTACAGTTCCCCCAGCTGTAAATGGGTACCTGCCCTCTTTAGGGTCAGGGAAGGTAAAGCAGCGAGGGAGAGGAGATGGGCGCCGCCCTCAATATGCTGGCCCTAGAGAAGTGAGGTCTCTGACGCCTCACTCCCCTACGACCTTATAGGTTATGGGGCACCTTTACCTTATGACATGTTCTAAACAATGTTATTTGTAGTTTCAGAGCACAGTTACCATTGACACCTTTCGTAACTCTCGTACACACCCACACCTATCCTCTCTCCCCCCCCCCTTCCCCCATCCCCTCTCCACACACACACACATGAAGTATACTACACTTGCCCATGATCACCACCACCGTATGCTTATGGAGGCCTACTACGAATAAATAAGACCTGTTTTACCTGATGTTGCATTTTATACTTATGTTACATTGCCACCCACAATTTCATCTGTACCAAACCTAGCAAATACATAATGTCTTCATGACGTACACAGTCTTACACAGCAACATTATCATTATCAAACATGCACTTGTATAGTAAGCCAGTTCTGAAGAAACACATGGTAGTTCATAGATGTCGAGGCAATATAAAAGTTCCGTTTCATAGCATGTTTAAAAATATTTCTTAAACATGATGAAGAAAGGGCGAGCATCTTTAACCTTAGATCTGTAAATGAAAAACTTTGCGTATAATACAATTCTGTCAAATGTTTTATCTGTTTTGACATAGTTATCTTGTCCAAAAAGCACAATCTTTTCATTGTAAGTTTATGGGCCTAGCTTCCCTGCTTGAATGTGCTGGCGGTGAGTTAATCTTTGTCTTCTTCGTTGAAAGCTCGGACAACAACTACCGTTGTCTGTCACATTCCTGAGCGAAAATGCTTTGCGCTGCAGTTCAGCTCCCCTGACAAGTCAGGTTCAGTGCATGGGACTTTATAAAAATAATAATAATAATGTATGGAATTTATATAGCGCTGAATCTTGTAAAGCAACAAATCAAAGCGCTCAGATGACTTTTTTTTTTATATCGAGGATAATGGAATAAGCACTCATGTGCTTTTTTTTACATCCAGTCCCTGTGTGTATGAGGTTTTGTAAAATTTGTCATCTGTATCCACTGGCACACAATGGCCTACTCTTTTCGAAAAGCAGAACAGGATTTAACATGTGCGCAAGATGTTCTGCATGCGTTCGCTTACGGGGCCTCGGTTTATAGTCTCATCCGAAGTACTTTATAGTGAGAGAGAATCGTTATCTACTTAGTCTTTTTTTTTCATCCCGGAAGTCAGAATGCGGCTGCCTTCATGGTGGTGAGAAACGGCGGCATACGCAAAATCTTGCCATAGATAATGGATGAACCTCAGAGCTCTAGCTGAGGAACAGAGAGGGGGAAAAAGTCTTTTTGAATAAAAACAAAAGACAGGAGACTGGAGACCAAAAGGGTTAGAAAACGGACAAGAAGAAATTGACAGGAAGAAAAGGAACAAGGCAGAATTGAAGAGAAGGATAGAAAAGAGGGAATTCCTAGCACAGAATTTGCTAAAGGTGTGGATGCTATTTACACTATGCAGCATTGTACAGCAGTATATGGTTCAATACAGCAGACCACAGCTCTGATTTGCTGAACAAAAATCATTCAGTATATGGTGCAGCACAGTACAGCAGACCACAGCACTGAATTACTGAACAAAAATCAATCAGTATATGGTATAGTACAGCAGACCACAGCACTGAATTACTGAACAAAAATCAATCAGTATATGGTACAGTACAGTACAGCAGACCACAGCACTGAATTACTGAACAAAAATCAATCAGTATATGGTACAGTACAGTACAGCAGACCACAGCACTGAATTGCTGAACAAAAATCAATTAGTATATGGTTCAGGTGGAAACTTTCAAGTACCTTGGAGCAGTCATCACCAAAGAAGGCACGAGCACACAAGAGGTGAAGATCAGACTTGCTGTGGCACTCTCCTCCATGACTAAGCTGGCGAAAGTGTGGAGAAACCACAACATCAGAACCCACACCAAGGTCAGACTCTACAAGGCACTCGTCACATCCATTGCCTTGTACAGCTGTGAAGCATGGACACTTACTGCCGATTTAGAACGTCGCATTCAAGCCTTTGAGATGAAGTGCCTCAGGCGGATCCTGAACATCACCTACAGAGACCGCAAAACCAATGACTACGTCTGGCAGCAGATCGAGGCACTGGCTGGCAAACAAGAACCATTGCTAGATACAGTCAAACGGAGGAAACTGAAGTGGTTTGGCCACACAACAAGGCATAACAGCCTGTCAAAGACAGTCCTGCAGGGAATGGTGGAAGGAGCAAGGAGGCAGGGACGACCACGCAAAAGCTGGATGTCCAACATCAAGGAGTGGACCGGCCTCACTGTACCAAGCCTCCTGAAAACAGTCCAGGACAGAACCATTTGGCGGTCCACTTGCAGCGTCCATGCGGGTACCCCAACGGTTGTCCCGACCAAGGGATGAGTGAGTGAGTGAGAGTGATATGGTTCAATACAGCAGACCACAGACAGCACTGAATTTCTGAACAAAAATCAATCAGTTTATGGTGCAGACCACAGCACTGAATTACTGAACAAAAATCAATCAGTATATGGTACAGTACAGTAGACTACAGAACTGAATTGCTGAACAAAATTCAGTATTATATATAGTGTATGTGTATGTATGTTTGTCCGTCGTGTCCGACGATGACCTCCAAAACAGCAGAGGAGGCAGCTGCTGTTTTGGAAACTGGGCAGAAATTTGATTATAGTGGAGATGCCTTGCCCACAGTACATCCCCACTCTCTCGGCCAAGTGGGCATAAGGACAGTCAGCGTTGGAGATGTTCTTCAAAGGCCAACCAGCCCCCAGGGCTGCAGCACATAAAGGACTGTGCGAGTCAAGCCTCCTAGTCAGAGAGTCATAGTCGATCACTAAAGACTACGCTGTAAAGTGGAATTCCATGAGTGGGAAAGCCACTGGTCATACAGCCTCTCACTTTGCTGTTGCCCCCAGCGTCAGTGGTTTAATCAAGAACTGTGATAAAGCCCAGGTGCTGGCGAATACATATAATATCTGTCAGACAGAAGGCAACACGCTGACTGTGGTGTTTTCTGTCTGGGTTTCAGCTGTTGCCACTGCCTGACTCCTACCCCATCTCTCCCTACGATGGGGAAAACGCAGACTTGCTACAGGCAGGGAACCAGGTAAACCGCGTTTTTTTATTTATGTATTTTATTTTATTTATTTTACTCTTTTGTATCGAGGATAATGGAATAAGCACTTGAGTACTTTTTTACATCCAGTCCCCTTGTGTATGCGGATTTGTGAATTCTGTCATCTGTTCCCACCGGCACACAAATGGCCTACTCTTACGAAAAGCGGAACAGGATTTAACGTGTGAGCAAGATGTTCTGCGTGCGTTCGCACACAGGGTCTCGGTTTATAGTCTCATCCAAAGGACTTTTGGGGGAGAGTGGAGTCTGCATTGATGTTAACTCCATGGGAAAATATCCCCCTTGAACGGGAATCGAACCCGGGTTGTCAGATTGTCAGTGCAATGTTCTAACTACTAGGCTATCCCATCCCCCCCCCCCCCCGTTGAATGTGTGTGCGCGTGTATGCTTGCATGTGTGCGCGCGTGTGTGTGTTCCTTGGCCAGAGGTCCTAGGTTCACCAGTTGTGAGATTTTGTGTACACAGCCATTTATTTTCCTCACCATCAATATAGGATAGCTGCGGGGATAAGCATGAAGATAGCTGCGGGGATAAGCATGAAGATAGCTGCGGGGATAAGCAGTTGAATGAATGAGAAACTTTTGTCCACATACAAGGTACATTACGAAGCGTCCCTTTTTTGTACAGTGGGAGATTTCTCACATTTTTTTTATCAACTTTTCCACAGGTGTGGTTTGTTTTATTCTCTCTCTCTTTTTCATTCTCTGTGTGTGGTGTGTGTGTGTGTGTGTGTGTGTGTGTGTGTGTGTGTGTGTGTGTGTGTGGTGTGTGTGTGAATTGGATGGGGTACCCCTGGCTTCCAATAAAGAACCTTTCGCTTCGTAGATTTGGGTTTATGAAGGAGTCTTCTTCTTCTTCTTCCTTTTTTGTCATGTTTCTTCCAAGGGAGGTTTGACATTGATGAGCCTTCTCCATCTCTCTCTGTTTTGAGCTTCCTCCTTATTTATGCCCCTTTCTCTAAGATCATCTGCAATACAGGCAGCCCAGGTCTTGCTAGGTCTTCTTCCCCTTGGTCTCTTTCCATCCACTACGAAGTTCATTGCTCTTTTTATGATGTGGTGGTCTGCTTTCCGTTGAACGTGCCCAAACCAGCACAGTCTATTGGTACTAGCTACAGGTTATGAAGGAGTAAGCCACCAAAAGAAATTTAGTCTTTTTTTTTCCCCACTGTTCCTTGGCTAGAGCTCTGAGGTTCACCAATGGTGAGATTTTTGTGTGTACACACAACCCTTTTTTTTTCCCTCCCTCCCCTTCCATGTAGGTAGCTGCATTCCAACTCCGGGAATGGTGTCTAAACACGATGACGACTTCTGCGTTCATCCATTTTTTTAAAATTCTGTCGTCCATTCCTACCAGCACAAAGTGGCCTACTCTTTCCAAAAGGCGGAACAGGTTTTTAACGTGGGCGCGAGATGTTTTGTGTGCGTTCACATCCGGGGCCTCGATTTATTGTCTTCTTCTTCTTCATCGAACGTTCAGATAGCAACTATTGTTGTCTGTTATATGAGCGAAAATGCGTCACGCTGCCGTTAAGCACCTGACAAGTCAGGCCCAGCGCATCCGACTTCGGCACAAGAGAGAATAGTTACCTTTTAAGTTCTTTCGGGGGGAAAAAAGGCAGGAGAATGGACCAAGAAGGCAGAAAATAGACAAGAAGGAGGTGACATGAAGAAAAGGAACAAGGCAGAAACAAAGAGAGTGATAGAAAAGAGGAAATTTCTAGCACAGAATTTCCAGAATGTGGGGATGCTATTTATACTGATAGGCCCCTGGCATCCCCTCAGGGGACGATTTATTGTCTGATCCAAAGAACTTTTGACATTCAGTTTGATTTTCTTGTCAAACTGGGAAAAGAGGGGCGAGGCCTGGGAATCGAACCGAGAACCTGACGGTTTTATGTATATTTTTGCCTGTCACCGTTATAGTTGTGTTGTTGTTGATGTTAATAATAATAATAATAATAATAATGTATGGAATTTATATAGCGCTGAATCTTGTAAAGCAACGAATCAAAGCGCTTTTTTTTTTTTTTTAATCGAGGATAACGGAATAAGCACTCGTGTGCTTTTTTTCCATCCAGTCCCCCGTGTGTATGCGGTTTTGTTCAGTGTTGCTGTGTGTTGTGTTCACAGACCAAGCTGCGAGGAAACCTGGAGTGGGCTCCGCCTCGAGCTCAGATCATCTTCACCGTTCACCCGCAGGAAAAGTAAGCGGTAGTTCGGTTTTTCGCGTATATTACTTCCGTGCTTCTGCTCTCCCCTTTCGGCTCCCTAAAGTCGCATCTTCCATTTTTATTTTGCTTGTTTTGTCTGAAAAGTTATTTCTTCTATGTTTATTCTCTCTTTTTTTTCGCACATAATGTGATTTCTGTGGAAAATGTGGAAACATGACAAAATTTACAAAACTGCATACACACGGGGGAACTGGATGTAAAAAAAAAGCACATGAGTGCTTATTTCATTATCCTCAATATAAAAGAATAAATAAGTGAAATAAATAAATAATTTCTTCCATTTTTGCTCTCTTCTCCTATCAAAAAGTCACTTCTGGGTTTGTTTGTTGTTTGGGGGGGTTTTTGTTCTCATTTTGTCAGTATGTGACTTTTTTTTATTTTCGTGTTCTTATCCTGTTAGAATGCATCTTCTCTATTTTTTTTCTTTTTCTTTTTTTTCCCAAAAATTTTTTTTAGGTAACATTTTTAAGATCTCTGCATGTAAAGGTAAAAAAAAATCTGTCCAGTTCGAGAATATATCCTAAGCCAAATTTGTCTAATTTGAGATGGTATCTTAAAGCAAATCTATCTAATGCGAAAACATATCTTTAGATTAAATCTGCTCAATTTGAACTATATCTAAAAGCAAACCTGTCCACAGTGACAATATATCTAAGAGCAAATGTGTCCAATTCAAGACTATGTCTAAGAGCTAATGTCCAGTGTGAGAATATATCTAAAAGCAAATCTGGCCAATGTGAGAATATAGATTAAATCTGCTCAATTTGAGACTATATCTAAAACTGTAAAAGCAAATCTGTCCACAGTGAGAATATATCTAAAAGCAAATCTGTCTAATGTGAGAATATATCTAAAAGCAAATCTGTCTAATGTGAAAATATATCTAAAAGCAAATCTGTCCACAGTGAGAATATATCTAAAAGCAAATCTGTCCACAGTGAGAATATATCTAAAAGCAAATCTGTCCAGTTTGAGAATATAATATGTCTATAAGGTTAAGTCTGTCCAATAAATATATTTAAACATTGAAAACAAAAGCTGTTACCTGGGAAATACAGATAACTGACTGATGTGCTTTCTGTGTTGTGTTGTTGTGTCGTGTATGTGTTGTATTTGTGTGTGTCTGTGTGTGTGTGTTGTATCTTGTGTGTGTGTGTTGTGTTGTGTATGTCTGTTGTGTGTGTGCATGTGTTGTGTGTGTGTCTGTGTGTGTTGTCGTGTGTGTGTGTGTGTGTGTGTGTGCGTGTGTGTGTGTCTGTGTGTGTGTGTGTGTGTGTGTGTGCGTGCGTGTGTGTGTGTTGTGGTGTTGTGTTGTGTGTGTTGTGTGTCTGTATGTTTGTGTGTGTGTATGTGTGTGTGTGTGTGTGTGTGTGTGTGTCTGTTGTGTTCTGTGTGTGTGTGTGTGTGTGTGATGTTGTGTGTTGTGTGTGTGGGTGTGTGTGTTTGTGTGTTGTGTGTCTGTGTTGTGTGTCGTGTGTTGTATGTCTGTGTGTGTTGTTGTGTGTGTTGTGTCTGTGTGTGTGTATGTGTGTGTTGTGTTGTTGGTGTGTCTGTGTGTGTGTGTGTGTGTGTGTCTGTGTGTTGTGTGTGTATGTGTGTGTGTGTGTGTGTTGTGTGTGTGTGTGTGTGTGTCAGTGATGTGTGTGTGTGTATGTTGGTGTGTTCATGTGTCTGTGTGTGTGTATGTGTGTGTGTGTGTGTATATATGTGTCGTGTGTGATCTCTGTGTGTGTGTGTGAACAGGCGGAACGTGTTGCTCAGCAGACAGAACATGCGCTGTGCCGGATGTGGGACGAAAACAGAACCAGGTTTGTAACGTTGTGTTTTTGTTGTTGTTGTTGCTGTTGTCGTTGTGCACATTTCCCAGCTTAACACCTTGGAGAATCGCCCAGAATATTGTGTACTCTGCCTCACTCATCTTTCCTGTGATTGAAAAAGTACTTTTATAAATAATAATAATAAATGGAATTCATATAGCGCTATATCTTGCGGAGACAAATCAAAGCGCTTGTACTCAACTCATTCTTACACAGTCATGCAACCAGTAACAATTAAGAGTTCTACCATGTCCAAATGTGCACGCACACACACACACACACACACACAGGTCACTCACCCTGGCATGGAATCTCATAGAATCTTGGCTGTTGAAGGCAGGGAAAAGCTATGAGATGAAGCAGGAGAGGAAAATCTTAGGTTTGAAATAAATATGTCTTGAGACTGGATTTAAAAGTGTCATAAGAAGGCTTTTGGCGGAGAGAGAGAGGGGGAGGTCATTCCAGATCGATGGACCAGAAATAGAGAAAAGAGCGACGGTGGATGAGAAGTGTGTGTGCATGGCTGTTTACAAGTACCTTGCCCTGTAGACAGCCATACTCCGACTATTAAAGAATTTTTTTGTCCTTTAAAGGAGGGTGCAGGTTGTTATGCTGAAAGCTTGTTATATCAGCAGGTGGACAAAAAACTCGAACAGTCTTAGGTTCAATTCCACCCCAACACACACACTCTCTCTCTCTCTCTCTCTCTCTCTCTCTCTCTCTCGCTGTCTCTCTCTTTCTCTTATATATCCCTAAGGGCGGGGACACCTTGAAATAAAAGAATTTGTCATTGTCATTGAAGACAGTCTCAACACATAATATTTCGTCCTTTAAAGAAGAGTGCAGGTTGTTATGCTGAAAGCTTGTTACATCTGAAGACCGTCTCAACACATAACATTTCGTACGTAACAACATTTTAGTGTAGGCCTTGGCACATAGCTTACATTAGTAACTAACAAACCCTTTTGACCTGCTCTGGGGTTTTTTGTTTTAGTTTGGGGATATCTCTGCTATTATATTTTTATTGGGGGGGGGGGGGGGGAAACAAATGTTGTTGTTGTGCCAAGTATCATATTTCCTTTGTTGAGTTGTTTACTTTTTTTTTTACCAATGAACCTTTTTCCTTCACTTATTTTTTTGTGTGCTAAAAAAAAAAAAAAAAAAAAATTTCTACGTCTTATTATTTTCACAAAGTAACTTAAACACACACCACCACCATACAACTCTTCCTCTTTCTCGTCTAATATCACTAAAAGTGAACTGACGTCAAATCCAAGTCGACAACAACAACAACAACCAACTCTTCCTCTCTCTTTGCCGGCCAGGTTTCGTGAAACGGCTGCGCTACTGCGAGTACATGGGCAAGTACTTCTGCCAGTGTTGCCACGGCAACGAGACGGAGGTCGTCCCGGGCGGGTCATCATGCGCTGGGATTTCACCCAGTACTACGTCTCCAACTTTGCCCGGGACCTGCTGAAGAAGATCCACAAGGAGCCCCTGTTCCACGTGGACGCCATCAACGTCCTGCTCTACCGCAAGGTCCGCGCCTTGGAGGCCATCCGCGACCTCAGGAGGCAGCTGGGTCATCTGAGCACCCTGCTCAATATATGCAAGCGCAATACCATGTGAGTGGTAGGGGGGAGGTAGGGGGGAGGAGTGGTGGGCGAGAGAGGATTTTGTTGGTTTTTGTTCTGTCTCCTCTGTTTGGGGACGGGATAGCTGCTCAGTGGTCGGAGGAACACTCGCTTTCCCCCCCAGCCAAGTTAAGCAGCGTCGTCGAGTGTGGTTACCAGTTGGATGGGTGACCGTTTGCGCGCCTTGGCTTCAGTACAGTTCCTCCCCCAGTTCACCCAGCTGTAAATGGGTACGTACCTGCCCTCTTTAGGGTCAGGGAAGGTAAAGCAGCGAGGGAGAGGAGATGGGGTGCCGCCGCCCTCAATATGCTGGCCCCTAGAGAAGTGAGGTCTCTGACGCCTCGCTCCCCTACGACCTTATAGGTTGTGGGACTCCTTTAGCTTTTACCTTACCTCTGTTTCTTGTGGACGGTTTGTTATTTTCCGTGAAGTGCTTCCTGAGAGAGGGCGCCAGGGGCCCACCCTTTGTGTATGAGCAAGAATAATGATGATGATAATAATAATATGTGGAATTTATATAGCGCTGAATCTTGTAAAAAAACTAAACAAATCGAAGCGCTTGCACTCAAATCGTTTATACGCATGCGACTTTCCTCAAATAACTTAAGATATTTTAAGTTTATGCACGCTCGCACACACTCACACTCTCTCTGTCTGTCTGTCTGTCTCTCTCTCTCTCTCTCTCTCTCTCTCTCTCTCTCTCTCTCTTCTCTCTCTCTCTCTTCTTGTATTGTGGCCCAAGACAGAAGTACAATTAAAATGTTCAGAGTTCTCTCTCTCTCTCTCTCTCTCTCTCTCTCTCTCTCTCTCTGTCTGTCTGTCTGTCTCTCTCTCTCTCTCTCTCTCTCTCTCTCTCTCTCTCTCTCAGGTGGTGATGAAGGAGGTAAAGGATGCTGTTGAAAAAGTGGGAACAGATATGAGGGGGAAGTCTCAGGTCGGAGGAAATAAGTGCGTTTTGAGGCTGGATTCGAAGGTATCAAGTGAAGGCTTTTGGCGAAGTGAAAGAGGGAGTTCACTCCAGGTGGAAATTCTGTGCTAGAAATTTCTTCTTTTCTGTCACTCTCTTTGTTTCTGGTTTTTTTTTCCTTGCCTTTCTGTCTTCTCTCACTTTTTTTGGTAGGGTTTGGGGTTTTTTTGCTTTTCCGGGTGTATTCTCTTGCCTGTTTTCATGGAAGTTTGACATCATTTTTCTTTCAATATGTTACATGAGTTTTTGCTTGTGGGACTTTGTTCTTAACAACCAGGTAGTGAAAGTGAAATATGAGGAGAGGCACAGGATGTCCATTCTGCAGTGGGGGGGGGTTGCCCATATTTGTTTGTCCATCCTGTCCGACGATGACCTCCAAAACAGCAGAGGAGGCAGCTGCTGTTTCGGAAATTGGGCAGCAATTTGATTATAATGGAGATGCCTTGCTCACAGTACATCCCTACTCTCTCGGCCAAGTGGGCATAAGGACAGTCAGTGTTGGAGATGTTCTCCAAAGGCCAACCAGCCCCCAGGGCTGCAGCAGCACATAAGGACTGTGCGAGTCAAGCCTCCTAGTCAGAGAGTCATAGTCGATCACTAAAGACTAAGTTGTAAAGTGGAATTCCATGAGTGGGAAAGAAAGCCACTGGTCATACTACAGCCTCTCACTTTGCTGTTGTGCCCATATGGCGTTTCATAATATGTACTGTTTCATAGCCTTGAAGTGTTTATTCTCTTTTTTAATGGGATGGATGGATGGAGTTCTCAGCAAGACCTGGCTGTATTTGCCTCGAGGAATAGAACACCGAAGATAATGTTTGATGTGTAAATAATGTATGTTTCGATTTTTGTGGGAGTGGGGGAGGTTTCCAAGTTGGTTACATTTTTTGAGGGGATAAAATGAGTGTGAAGTGAGCATTCATGCAAAGTGTGGACTTGTACAGGGTGACACAGCTCTGACACTACAACCTTCGTGGTCAGTGGAATGTTTTTTTCCGCCCTGTTCCTCAGCTAGAGCTCCAAGGTTTTTGCCCACCATGAAGGTAGCTGCATTCCGACTTCGGGGATGTACGCTGGGCGTGTTCGTGTTTCAGTACCCCACCAAACACTGACATGAATTAAGGGATCTTTAATGCGTGTGTTTGATCTTCTGCTTACTAGAGAGTTAAAGCACTAGCGGGTCTGCGCGTAAAGCTGACCTGGGAGATTGTAAAAATCCCCCCCCCCTGTAATTCATCAGACGCTGCTGAGGTTCAAACTCACGACTTCGTGGACCCGTGGGGTTTAAGTCAAATGGTCCTAACCACTCAGCCATAGTGTCTGTCTTCTTTCTTTTTCTTCCTTTTTTGTCATGTTTCTCCCAGGGGAGGTTTGACATTGATGAGCCTTCTCCATCTCTCTCTCTGTTTTGAGCTTCCTCCTTATTCATGCCCCTTTCTCTAAGATCATCTGCAATGCAGGCAGCCCAGGTTTTGCTAGGTCTTCTTCCCTTTGGTCTCTTTCCATCCACTACGAAGTTCATTGCTCTTTTTATGATGTGGTGGTCTGCTTTCCGTTGAACGTGCCCAAACCAGCAGTCTATTGCTACTAGCTACAGACTTCAGATCATCAACTTTGCACATTCTCCATAGTTCTTCATTGGTGATCCTGTCTTTCCATTTGATCTTTGTCATGTAGCGTAGCATTCGGTTTTCACAGCTCTTTAACAAACGTTCAACGGTTATTGCGAAAACCCACGTCTCCGAACCATACAGAACAGGTCTGATGCAGGCCTTGTATATCAGACAGCATCTCTCCAGTGGGATTTTCTGATTTCCGAGCAGACTTGCCAATTCTTTCCATTTCTTCCAAGCACTCGCAATCCTGGTTCTGACAGCTAACTCATATTTTGCTTCGCAGCTCATCATCTCTCCCAGGTAGCAGAATTCGTCTACCACTTCTATCTTCCCTTGTTCAAATTCTAGCTCCTCCTTTCCTGCATTGGTAGTGTCTGTCTTGTGGTATTATTAACAGTGTGAAATTAAATTGAATGTACTCTGTGTATACATTCATACAGGACATTTTTTTTTCCCTTTAGATAGCGGGTGATGCTGCTCTTTAATTACGTGCCCTACCAGGAGAGAGTCAGCCCAAATTTTCATGCAGGGAAATCTGCTGCGACTGAAAGTGGCTTACAAACCCAAATGATCAGAAACACCATGAAGTTCTGGCTGTATTCGAGGTCTTGCTAGGTCTTCCCTTTGGTCTCTTTCCATCCACTACGAAGTTCATTGCTCTTTTTTATGATGTGGTGGTCTGCTTTCCGTTGAACGTGCCCCAAACCAGCGCAGTCTATTGCTACTAGCTACAGACTTCAGATCATCAACTTTGCACATTCTTCATAGTTTTATGCCCCTTCCTCTACGATCATCTTCAATACAGGCAGCCCAGGTCTTGCTAGGTCTTCCATTTCTGTCTGTATTACGACGCTTTGTTTATTCCAGGGAGATAAAGGAGCTCACAGGTGTGTGTTGTTATTTGCAGATGGTTACAGAACGTGGAAAAGTTGCCGAAACACTGGGTGGATGATGACAACCTCTACTCCATGGAAGATTTCCTGTTGGTAAGAATCTGTGTTGTGTGTGTGTGTGTGTATGTGTGTGTGTGTGTATGTGTGTGTGTGTGTGTGTATGTGTGTGTGTGTGTGTGCAAGTCTTGTCTGGTTTTCAGATTAACCAAGTATCTCCCATGTGTGCTCGGGTTTTGAGAAGTTTCAAATTATGTCGCAGAATGAGAGAGGCAAGCAGGATGGTTAAAACTTTCGCCTGCCAACAAGTGAACCATTGGGTTCTAGGTTCGATTCCCAGCATCGCCCTTTCTTCCCAGTTTCATGAAAAATCAAACCGATCATGGAAGTCCTTCAGATGAGACTATTAAGCCAAAGGACCCATGGGCAAATCCATGCAGAACAATTTGGGCCTATGTTACAAACCCATTCCGCTTTTGATAAGAGTAGGCCATTGTGTGCTGGCAGGAACAGATGACCAAAAAAAAAGAAGAAAAAAAACGCTACATGACAAAGATCAAATGGGAAGACAGGATCACGAATGAAGAACTATGGAGAATGTGCAAAGTTGATGATCTGAAGTCTGTAGCTAGTAGCAATAGACTGCGCTGGTTTGGGCACGTTCAACGGTAAACAGACCACCACATCATAAAAAGAGCAATGAACTTCGTAGTGGATGGAAAGAGACCAAAGGGAAGAAGACCTAGCAAAACCTGGTGCTGCCTGTATTGCAGATGATCTTAGAGAAAGGGGCCTAAATAAGGAGGAAGCTCAAAACAGAGAGAGATGGAGAAGGCTCATCAATGTCAAACCTTCCCTGGGAGAAACATGACAAAAAAGGAGGAAGAAGATGCACACAGATGTTGTATTTAGACATCATCCCTGAAGTTGGAATGTGGCTACCTAAATTTGATAGGGAGGGGGGGGGTGGTGGCGGTCGCATACGCAAAAAATCTCACCATCGGTGAGCCTCAGACCTCTAGTTTTTAAGAACTCCCCCCCCCCCAAAAAAAAAATATATATATAACGAAATACAGAAAAAGAGACAGTAATTATTATATTGGGTTGGGGGGTATGAGGTTCACTCCTTGGCTACAGGTCACCAAGGGGGGACGGGGGATAGCCTAGTGGTTAGAACATTGCGCTCGCAATCTGACGACCCGGGTTCGATTCCCGTTCAAGGGGGACATTTTCCTCTGGAGTTAACATCAGTGCCGACTCCACTCTCCCCAAAAGTCCTTCGGATGAGACTATAAACCGAGGTCCCGTGTGCGCGAACACACGCAGATCATCTTGCGCACACGTTAAAATCCTGTTCCGCTTTTCGCAAGAGTAGGCCATTGTGTGCTGGTGGGAACAGATGAAAGAATTCACAAATCCGCATACACACGGGGACTGGATGTAAAAAAGCATGTAAGTGCTTATTCCATTATCCTCGATATAAAAAAATTGAAAAAAATATTAAAATTAAAAAAAGATTTTGGATCTGTGACCGGTTATTTTTCCCACACCCATTAAAAGTAGCCGCAATCCAACTGCGGGGAAATATATGTTTGTTGTTCAAAAAGAAGCGCACAGAATGTCGGGGATGAAGTCCATGCTGCAATGTGTGTGTCAAAGTCAAAGTCAAACTTTTATTTTCAGATGGTACATTGAATAAGCAGTGCATTTGCTTTTTTTTCATCAAGCCATCTATCTAAAGAAAAAAAAAGCGAGAAAAAAAGATAATGTATATGCAGACATAGAATAAAAAAAACCTAATCTATAGTAAACTATACAAATCAAACAAGAAAAGACAATAACATATGCATATATGGAATTAAAAACAAAACACAAAAACCCAGAAAAATATTAAACCATACAATTCAAATAATTCAAAAATCTTGAAAAAATATCCGTCATAACACAAACAAACAAAGCAACAAAGAAAAACCAAACCAAAACAAACAAGACAAAACAAAATTAAAATTTAAAAAAACCCCGGGTTCGATTCCCATTCAAGGGGGTGTGTGTGTGTATATGTGTGTTCCCACAGGTGCGCAGCGGGAAAATGCTGATAGTTCTGAAGGGCACGGTGTCGGAGGCTGTCAGCCACGTCGACGCCTGTCCTGTGAGTTGGCTTTGCTTTCCTGGTGGTTTATTGGGGGGAGGGGGGTGGGGGGGGGGGTCTTTCGTGTCCACCCTCCCTGCCCTCCACCTCCCTTCCTTCCTCTCTCTGCTTTTCTTGTTTTTTGGGTGTGTGGAGTCTTTGCTGTGATAATGGGTAACCGTTTTTTTGTGTGTAACTGTTGTTGTGGTGGTTCTGTGTGAAGTGGTTGGAAAAGTGTTGTGTGTGTTTTGGGTGTGTGGGTGTGTGTGTAGGTGGGGGGGGGGGGGGGTGGGGGGGGGGTGTATATGTGTGTGGTGTGGGTGTGTGTGTCAAAGTCAAAGTCAAACTTTTATTTTCAGATGGTACATTGAATAAGCAGTGCATTTGCTTTTTTTCATCAAGCCATCTATCTAAAGAAAAAAAAAAGCGAGAAAAAAAGATAATGTATATGCAGACATGTGTGTGTGAGAGTGTGTGGTGTGTGTGTGTGTGTGTGTGTGTGTGTGTGTGTGTGTGTGGAGAGGAATATGCCATTTTGCAAGATTTCAGTTGTTCTGTTGGGACCCAAAACTTTTCCCCCATCCATTAGACCATGAGTGGTGGTCTGGGCGCTAGTTATTCGGATGAGATGCCATTTGTTACACATAATTATTTAGCTCACGTAAAAGAACCCACGGCAACAAGAGAGTTGTCCCTGGCAAAATTCTTTAGAAAAAGCCACTTTGATAGGGAAACAAATACAGTTGCAGACAGGAAAAAGAAAAAAAAAAAGGGTGGCGCTGCTCTTGTGGCGACGCGCTCTCCCCGGGGAGAGCAGCCCGAGTTTCACGCAGAGAAATCTGCCATGACTAAAAGTGGTATGAATAAATAAAAAAAATGTATTATTTAAAAAATTTTATTAAAAAAAGTAAGAAGTAAGTGGTATATCTTTTGTAAAGGTTGATTTAAAAAGCAAACAAAAATTGGATTCATGCAAATCTTTCTTTGTAATTGTTTCCTTTTATACAAGTTCTTCTTGTGCACTATCAGAGTATTTAAAACTGATCGACTGTTGAATTTGTCTTTTTTTGTCTTCTCTTTCTTTTTAATACTGACTTGAACGTTGATGGGAGAGCACTTCGTATTTTCAGCTGTGTCCAGTTGATTTTTTTCTTCCTTTTGATGGCTGCATGCATGTGTATCAGATAGCACTTTGTTTTTTTTAGCTGTGTCAAGTTGATTTTTGTTTTTTCCTTTTTACTATTAACATGCGTGTTTTTCATGTGACAGTTTGTGTTTCCAGCTGTGTCGTGTTGAATGGTTCTTCTGTTTTATAGTGACATGCATGTTTGTTGGATAACAGTTCATGTTTTCACCCGTTGTCAATTGTCATTTTTCTTCTTTTTGATTGCGATATGTGTTGATGGGAAACTTATCATTATCATCATCATCATTGTCTTCCTCTTCTCTCTCATATTCTCTCTCTCTCTCTCACACACACACACATACACACCCATTCTCTCTCTCTCTCTCTCTCTCTCTCTCTCTCTCTCTCTCTCTCTCTCTCTCTCCTCTCTCTCTCTTCCTCCTCCCTCTCTCTCTCACGTACACACATACACACCCATTCTCTCCTCCTCTCTCTCTCTCTCTCTCTCTCTCTCTCTCTCTCTCTCTCTCTCTCTCGCTCTCTCTCTCTCTCCTCTTTCACACACACACACAATGCACACGGAACAAGATAGCCTAGTGGTTAGATCATTGTGCTCGCAATCTGACGACCCAGGTTCGATTCCCGTTCAAGGGGATATTTTCCCCTGGAGTTAACATCAGTGCAGACTCCACTCTCCCCAAAAGTCCTTCGGATGAGACTATAAACCGAGGCCCTGTGTGCAAACACACACAGAACATCTTGCGCACACGTTAAATCCTGTTCCACTTTTCCTAAGAGTAGGCCATCGTGTGCCAATGGGAACAGATGACTGAATTTACATAACCGCATACACACGGGGACTGGATGTAAAAAAAAAAAAGCACATAAGTGCTTATTCCATTATCCTCGATATAAAAGAATCAAACAATCAAACACACCATCCTCTCTGTTCTCACATTGTGACGTGTGCTGTGTGTTGTCAGCTGTGTCAAGTTTGCATTCTTCTTCTTTCTTCTTCATTCTGACAAGTGTCATGCGAACATTTTTGTATTTTCAGTTATGTCAGGTTGATTTTTTTTTTTCCTTTCCTTTTTTCCTTTCTGTGATGGCGACATGCGTGTTGAAGGGAGGCTACTGTGTGTGCTTTCAGCTGTGTCAAGGTCTGGGGTTCATCTGTGAGATCTGTCAAGGCACAGACGTCATCTTTCCCTTCCAACTGCAGCAGGTCACCTTGTGTCCAGGTGAGGTCAGGGCTGGGTCACATATATATAATTATGTACGTTTGTCCGTCGTATCCGACGATGACCTCCAAAACAGCAGAGGAGGCAGCTGCTGTTTTGGAAACTGGGAAGAAATCTGATTATAGTGGAGATGCCTTGCCCACAGTACATCCCCACTCTCTCGGCCAAGAGGGCATAAGGACAGTCAGCGTTGGAGATGTTCTCCAAAGGCCAACCAGCCCCCAGGGCTGCAGCACATAAGGACTGCGAGTCAAGCCTCCTAGTCAGAGAGTCATAGTCGATCACTAAAGACTAAGCTGTAAAGTGGAATTCCATGAGTGGGAAAGAAAGCCACTGGTCATACAGCCTCTCACTTTGTTGTTGCCCCCAGCGTCAATGGTTTAATCAAGAACTGTGATAAAGCCCAGGCGCTGATGGCGTGGTGACAGTCAATGACAATGACAAATTCTTTTATTTCAAGGATAATGAATAAGCACCCATGAGCTTTTTTACATCCAGTCCCCACCCTTAGGGATATATATTTAAGAGAGAGAGTGTGTGTGTGTGTGTTGGGGTGGAATTGAACCTAAGACTGTTCATGTTTTTTGTCCACCTGCTGGACTTAGACGCTCAGTCTTGCCATAAAGCAACTTGTTCAGAATATGAGGTCCCCTGTGGAAACGCCACGGGGACCTGTCAGTATAAATAGCATCCCCACTTCCGGAAATTCTGTACTAGGAATTCCCTCTTTTCTATCACTCTCTGTTTCTGCCCTTTTCCTTTTTCTTCCTGTCGCCTCCTTCTCGTCTATTTTCTGCCTTCTTCATCCATTCTTCTGCCTTTTTTTCGGAAAGACTTAAAAGAGAACAGTTCTCTGTTAGGCCAAAGTCGGATGCGCTGGGCCTGACTTGTCAGGGGCTTAACGGCAGCTTGACGCATTTTCGCTCATATAACGGACAACAATAGTTGCTGTCTGAGTGTTTGATGAAGAAGAAGAAGAATGAGAGAGATCATGGGGAACGAGGCATCAGAGACCTCACTTCTCTAGGAGCCAGAGTATTGAGGGCGGCGCCCATCTCCTCTCCCTCGCTGCTGTACCTTCCCTGACCCTAAAGAGGGCAGGTACCATTTACAGCTGGGTGAACTGGGGTAACTGTACTGAAGCCAAGGCACGCAAACGATCACCCATCCAACTGGTAACCACTCTTAATGCTGCTTAACCTTAACTTGGGGATAGTGAGTGCTCTGACCACTGAGCTTTCCCGTTCCCAAACACATGTATGGACCTTTAAATGCTTTTTCTATGGAAACAAGTTGAGGGGGGGGGGGGGGGGGGGTGGCGGGGGGCATTTCCTTTGATGATATAACATGCAAGCAAGCAAGTATTCAGAAACATTTTTCATGCGTTTTGTGAATTGTGTGATCTTCAAGATTTTTTGGGAAGAGCGAGTAAAAAAAAAAATTTAAAAAAGGTTTAAAGACAAAATGATGCACCTGTGTTCGCATTTACCACACTGTGACACCTCTCTGAAAAAAAAAAAAAAATCAACCTAGCAAACCCTAAAGGTGAGATAATACACAATGACACGGTGATGACTGTGTGTGTTTATTTATTTATTTCATTTATTTATTCTTTTATATCGAGGATAATGGAATAAGCACTTATGTGCTTTTTTACATCCAGTCCCCGTGTGTATGCGGTAAAAAAACAAAAATGGTTTAAAGACAAAAGTATGATAATAATAATAATGTATGGAATTTATATAGCACTGAATCTTGTAAAGCAACAAATCAAAGCGTTCAGATGACTTTTTTTTTTATATCGAGGATAATGGAATAAGCACTCATGTGCTTTTTCTTTTTTACATCCAGTCCCCGTGTGTATGCGGTTTTGTAAATGTTGTCATCCGTTCCTGCGGCACACAATGGCCTACTCTTGCGAAAAGCGGAACAGGATTTAACGTGTGGTGTGTGTGTGTGTGCAGTGTGTCAGGCCTGCTACCACAAGTCCTGTTTCATCCCTGGCAAATGTCCCAAGTGCAGTCGTATGGAGCTCAGGTCAGTCCCTCTGTCTGTCTGTCCGTCCTTAACTGGTGTTATTTTGTCTGTCCTTAAGTGGTGTTAAAACTTTGTCCCTAACTGGTGTTACTCTGTCTGTCCTTAAGTGGTGTTACTTTGTCCCTAACTGGTGTTACTCTGTCCTTAAGTGGTGTTAAAACTTTGTCCCTAACTGGTGTTACTCTGTCTGTCCTTAAGTGGTGTTACTTTGTCCCTAACTGGTGTTACTCTGTCCTTAAGTGGTGTTACTTTGTCCCTAACTGGTGTTACTCTGTCTGTCCTTAAGTGGTGTTACTTTGTCCTTAAGGGGTGTTCCTCTGTCTGTCCATAAGTGGTGTGAAAACTTTGTCCCTGGTATTACTCTGTCCTTAACTGGTGTTACTCTATCCTTAACTGGTGATACTCTATCCTTAACTGTCACTCTGTCCATCTTTAACTGGGTGATACTCTGTCCTTAACTGGTGTTTGTCCTTTCGTGATGTTACTCTGCACATACTGTAGGATCAGTCAGTCCTTAACTATTGCTCTGTCTTTACTGCGCTTTATGAATCTGTTTTTGTTCCTCAGCCATGGTTCACCAGTGGTGAGATTTTTGCTCATGCGACTGTTTTTGCCCACCATGAAGGTAGCCACATTCCGACTTTGGGGATGTATGCTGGGTATGTTTGTGCTTCCTTAACCCACCAAACACTGACATGAATAACAAGATTTTTAACATGCATATTTGATCCTCTGCATGTGTACATATACACGAAGGGGATTACAGCTTTGGCAGTTCTGCACTTGAAGTTGACCTGGGAGACACCATGGAGATTGGAACCCACGACTTCATGGACCTGACAAGTGCCGAAGTGGTTTATAGGATTAACATACAGATACACTGAGCAATACAGAATTGACTCTGCTCGCAGCAAAGATGTTTTTTCTTTCTTTTTTGTTTGGTTTTGTATTTCAAGGAAAACTGAAAACTGGTGAGTGTACTTTCCTGAAACGTTAGTTCAAAGAAGCTCAGAACTAGTTCTCTAACTTAGAAGGAAAAAAGCCTCCGAGTCTGATCTGTCAGATGTGTGCACCTAGAGGTAGAATCGTAAATAATAATTAATATAAATCTGTAGCCTGTATGTTTTTCCCTCTTCCTATATGCATGCATGCAACAACAACAACAAAAAAGTGCTCATTAAAAAAAGCAACCACCCCCCCCCCCCCCAAAAAAAAAAAACCCACCCCATAGAGAACACCATGCCAGAAGACATTTGCTGTGCTAGTGAACTAATTAGTAGTCTAACACAGCTACTCCTGAAGTGATATGATTAGTCGAGGACTGAGTAAAGTTTTCAGTATCACCAGTTCTAAGAAAAGGATAGAAAACTGGAAGGAAAAAAAGTTGAAGTGTTCAAACTGTATCAGAACCGAAGAATGTCATGTGATGGTGTGATCGATCATATTCACAACGGTCTTTGTGTTTGATTATAATTATACTCTCTTCTTACTTCCTCTCATCTTACCACTTGGCTTTAACATCTGTCAGTTATGAATCATAAATTCATTCATTCATTTCGTTTTATATTTTTGCTTCTTTTTTTTTTTTTACCATCCCAAGAATAACATTCATACAGGTCTATATTATATATATAATCAGCAACAACATCAACATAACCCTTGACATTTATACAGAAATTACATTTGAAATGACATTTACACGGAAATTAGACATTCTAATACATAAACCGAGATTAAATGCATGGAATACTAAATATTCAAAAAATGTAACATGTTGTTGTTCTATTCCCCTTTCAATCCACCATTTGTTGTTTGATTGCCCAATTCTTTTTGACATGTATAAAAGAAGAGGTTTAGATAGTCATAAGAAATACGCAACTGGTCAAGAAGTTTTATATGACTCTCAGCAATTCATAGTGTCAGTTGCTGAAGTCATATATTCTTCACCTGTAAGACCATTACTGTAATTAGTTATATATATGTGTGTGTATATACATATATATATATATATATATGTGTGTGTGTGTGTGTGTGTGTGTGAGAGAGAGAGAGAGAGAGAGAGAGAGAGTGTGTGTGTGTGTGTGTGTAAGGGATAGAAAGAGAGAGAGATGGGGTGTGTAATAATAGGTACTTTGGTATGAATGCGGGTGTGTCTAAATCACCATGTAGTGAATAGACATTAAACAAAAACAAAACATGACCCTTGACATTTACAGGCGTAAGCGACAAGCTCAGGTGTCGGTATCGGAATCGCACACCACAGTGTGGGAGGGAGGAGGAGGTGGAGGAGGAGGGAGCGGCGCTGACCTTTGCCCCGTCCCTTCCACGTCCTGATAAATTTCCCCTGCCAGCGCTGTCGTCGCCGCAAGTCGCCGATCGTCGTCACTCGAGACTGCAGTCTGGTGGACAGTGCTTCCAGCGCTGAACCGGGAAAGAACGCGATACTAGCGTTGTGTTGGTGCATGAAAGGAGTTGTTGTCTGTGGCTGGGTGAGAGAAGAGACTTGAGGCATAGACAGAGTGGAGAGTGTTCAAGTAGTCAATGAGATTCAAGTCAGGTGGGCGTTGAAACGTCGTGGTCGTCGTCGTCGTTGTTGGTGGGTTTGGTTGTTGGTGGTTTTAGTGCAGGTTTCCTGGCTGCTGTGATAGACGACGGAAGGAGAGAAGGATGCGAGCTGCGGAGTTGTGCTGGAACTATCTTCAGGGAGTGTGGGTGTGGATGTGCGGGTGTGCGCCTTTTATAGTGTGTGTGGTGTTTTCGTGTGTGTGTTTGTGTATGTGACTACCTCTTTGTGGGTTTGTGTGTAGCTGTATATGCGCCTCTGTGTGTGTGTGTACCTCTTGTGTGTACATATGAGTAGTTTGTGTAGTTGAGCATGTCTGTGACATGTGTGTTCATGCTGAGTGTGTGTCTTTTTTTTTTCTAAGAATGTTGTTTTTTATGTTATACAATACCTTCAATATGTTACTCAAACCAGAGAGGTATGGGAAAATATATGAATCGGAAAGCGGAGACAAAATGCTAGTGAGAGATTAAGACTTGTGTATGTTAATGTGTGTATGTGTGTGCAGACATGTCGATGTGTGTGCATGGATAAGTGTCTCTATGTGCTTGCATAAATGTGTGCTTCTTTATGCATGCATACATATATATATATAAAAGCAAAAAGGATAGGAAGGAGAAAGAGCAGATGAGAAAGAGGAAAAGAGATACAGGAATGAAGGTAGGGCTTTGTAGTCGAGATTTAAAAAGCGTATTTTATCATTTACTTATATTGTTTTGAACCCACAGTCACTTTTAGCCTCTTGAATATTATGGGTTATTTACCATCATGAAGTGTGAGTGATTATAATTATAGGAGAATGAGAGACTTGAGGATGGACAAGTATGTAAAAGGCGTAGCAAAAATTGGACACACACACACACACACCACACACAAATTATTTTCAGAAAAAAAGCCATACTTTATCAGAAAATCCAAAACTTTAAAAATTTCAATTAAAAAAAAATTTAAACTTTTAACAGAAAGTTCTTGCTTTTAAACAGAAAAGTTGATACTTTCAACATAAAATTCAGTACTTCAACAGAAAATTCCATTGCTTTCAACAGAAAATTCAATACTTCAACAATAAATTCAACTGCTTTCAACAGAAAATTCAATTGCTATCAACAGAAAATTCCATTGCTTTCAACAGAAAATTCCATTGCTTTCAACAGAAAATTCAATACTTCAACAATAAATTCAATTACTTCCAACACAAAATTCAGTTGCTTTCAACAGAAAATTCAATTGCTTTCAACAGAAAATTTAATTGCTTTCAAATTTAATTGCTTTCAACAGAAAATTCAATTGCCAACAGAAAATTCAGTTGCTTTCAACAGAAAATTAATTGCTTTCAACAGAAAATTCAATTGCTTTCAACAGAAAATTTAATTGCTTTCAGAAAACTCAATACTCAATACTTCAAAAATAAATTCAATTACTTTCAACAGAAAATTCCATTCTTCAAGAGAAATTTTCAAAAACTTCCCATGGAAAATTCAGAGCGTTCACTAAAACGTGGGTGGATTGGTGGTGAAGCAGGTACCTCATCACCTCTCTGACAAAATGGTGTGGGGTGTAACCCTATCTACAGAGGCACCTTTCCCCCCACTCACTGTACCGGTCTGGATGCCAGTCTTTCGAATGAGACGATACATCATGGTCCCGTGTGCTTCACACTTCTACCTCACATAGCAGAACTCAACAGCAATACGATGGGTAGTCACGTGACAGAATTTGGCGGAAAAGACAGCGCATAACAGAACTGGCACAAATATAATAATACTAATGTATGGAATTTATATAGCGCTGAATCTTGTAAAGCAACAAATCAAAGCGCTCAGATGACTTTTTTTTTTTAATATCGAGGATAATGGAATAAGCACTTATGTGCTTTTTTACATCCAGTCCCTGTGATATATTTATGATAGTTACTCATGACAAAATGTGTGTGGAAAAGAACTCTCGTAGGAAAACTGGGTTTGGGTGGGGGTTTTTTGTTTGTTTGGGGGGTTGGTTTTTTGTGGGGGGGGGGGGGGGGTTAATACTAAACCAGGGTAGAAAAAAATGTTAAACAATGATGCACTCCCTTGTAAATTCCAGGCAGCAAGATGTGCTGTGACCAAGCCAAGTGGTTATATGACATCGCAGCCTCCTGTCTCGCTCTGGAGACAATGGCTGCACTTTTGTTTAGTCGCTTCAGTCTTTGCTGGGGGCGATGTCTGGAGTGAGGGGCTCAGCAGACCCATCCCTGCATGGCAGTCTCTGCCACACTTCTTCTTCTTTTTCTTATTCCTTATAGCTCCTAGCAGAGCATAGGGCCTCAACAGCGTCCCTCCACCTTCTCCTGTCTCTGGCAAGGGTCTTGGCCTCTTCCCATGTCAGGCTGGAGTCTCTCAGCTCACTATGCAGGCTTCTCCTCCAGGTCTGTTTGGGGCGCCCTCTCTTCCTTTTCCCCTGCGGGTTCCACTCGAGCGCTTGTCTGGTGATGTTGCCAGGCTCCTTCCGTAGGGTGTGGCCGACCCAACGCCACTTTCGCCGCCTAACTTGGACTTCCATAGGCTGTTGGTTCGCCCTCATCCACAGGTCCGTACTTGGCACACTTGCTGCAGGAAAAATTGGACACTGGCGGGTTGATGGCTTGGTTTTGCCGTCTCTCCTTCTGTCTTTCAGGGTGTAGGCCATTGTGTGCCGGTAGAAACAGATGACAAAAATGTACAAAACCGCATACACACAGGGACTGGATGTAAAAAAAAGCACATGAGTGCTTATTCCATTATCCTCGATATAAATAAATAAATAAAAAATTTAAATCTTCATGTCTCCACTAAGGAGACTGCCCGTGTGATGTGCTCAGGCATGGTATGAAAGCCGCTGACATAAACAACTCAGACAGGTGGGAAACGCTTGCAGAAAATCGCAGTGGGTGGAAAAGTGGTGTGTGTGAAGCTAAGGAACAAATACAGTGCAGTACCTGTGTTTTCATCTTTTGTTCATTCCTCGGCTAAAGCTCTGATATTCACCATTGTTGAGATTTTTGAGTATGCAACCTTTTTTTTGCCCACCATTAACTCATCTCCTTTACTGTGACGTGCCGAAGCTTAAGAATCGGCAGACTTAACAAATTTTTTTAAAAACACAAAGTGATGTTTAACTCAAGGGAAAGTACTCTGGCCTGTAGGGCAATCATTTTTCTAAACACAGTTGCTTTCCTTGACCATAAGGTTGCCTAGTTTTTGTCTGTTGGCTAATTTTGTTTGACATGTCAGCAAGTGATATCTTTGGGATTTCAGGCACTCCAGTGTTATGATTCTTTCAAAAAAATCTGTTGTACAAAAAGTGACATCACATGGATTCAGCCAGCTTCAGGGAACTTTGGTGAAAAATCATCACATTGCTTCAAGGGGACTAGTTGATGAACAGTTCAAGCCATGTAAGATTCGCAGCCCTAATTTTCAAAACTTTTTATTTTTCAGCATTCAGTGACATATTTTGAAAATTTGTAAAAAATAAATACAGCTATTTATTAAAAAATTGTGAAATAATCTCAGAAGTAGACATAAACTTTTCAATGATGTATAATGTGTATGTCATTATTTCGTTGGGTAAGTCTGCTGAATTTTTCAAATATAGCCAAAATCACGTGTCACCACAAAATGGCGGGATCCATTTCACTGCGACTCCATTGAGTTAAGGTAGCCACATTCTGGCTTCGGAGATCAGTACTTGTATAAGAGTGGTTTTCTGTTAGATTTTTTCATTTTTGTTGTTAAACTTTTAGTTTTGTGATTAATGGGTGCCTTAACTAATAAATGATGAGGAAAAAAGAATGGAGTTGTACCTCACGAAAAATCTTGTGTTTCAAGCTTTAAGGTGTATTCTTTTATGTAGGTGTTGAAACAATGAACCATGTATAACAGCGTATTTTAAGATGTTGAAACAGTGAACTATGTATAACAGTATATTAGGAGTCGGCCAAAAAACCCCAAAAATCCATGTTCAGAATGAAGTTTTTCATTACTGTCTGGTGCTTTGATGTGTAGAATTTAATTTTCAAACTGAAATGGGGAGAAGAAAGGAGTTTTTGTAATAAACTCAAGCTGAAAGTGGCAGGAGACAGTCTGTGTTATGGTGAGATTTTTATCTTTTTTTTTTCTTTTTTCTTTTTTTGGAGGGGGAGGGGGTAGGAATGTCCACGACATATTGAGTTGCATTGCATCATGGGTCAGTTTTTAAGAGTTAACATGTTATCAGTCTTCAGTGAAAACATTTTTCTTTTAAAAATCTTCTTCTTCTTCTTCTTCCTTTTTTGTCATGTTTCTCCCTGGGGAGGTTTGACATTGATTTTTCTTTTAAAATAAAGATTGAAAATTAGACAGTTGTATGTACAGTAAATGCTAGACTCCAGGAAATAACCGAAGGATAAACTGACCAATTTTGTATCGTAAAAGGTGGTCAGAATAAGGGGCTTGGTGTTTTTAAGCGCGTTTTTTAAACCAAAAGGAAATAAAATTCCACCTTAGTGTCTCAGTACAAGGTAGAAGAAAGCTTACAGTTTCATAATCAGTTATAATCACAAAATCAGCCGGCTGACTCCCCTACCTGCCTAAAATCATTCATAGCAGAAAAGTGGGTCAGGTGCAGTGTCACATGTATACCTGTGTGTGTGTGTGTGCGCCTGCGTGTGTGTGTCTGTGTGCGTGTGTGTATGTGTGCGTGTGTGTGTTTGTGTGTGTCTGTTGTGTGTGTGTGTGTGTCTGTGTGCGTCTTTGTGTGTGTGTGCGCGCGCGCATCTTCGAGAGTTGTGTGAGCGAGACACGGTGAAGAATAACCTTCTCATATTATTTATTACAAGAAAGGAAGGAATGAAGTGTGAGTGATGCGAAGAATGAATAAAATAAATAAATAATAAAAAGAATGAACGGTACAATGCGGATGTGGTTGGAACATGAGTTTTTACAGGTGTGAACGATAGGTATATCTATGCCATATTTCATTTGTGCGTTGGTTGGTCTGTGACCGTTTTGATGTGATGACGGTTTCTGCGCTCGTTGATTTAATTCTTTCGTCTGCTCAGTCTGCAATACGCGAGTTTTCTGGTCAAATAGCCTCGAGTGCATGTGTGATAAAATGACATGGATGGTTTATCAAAGCATGGGAATAGATTTTTTTTTTTTTTTAAGTGGAGATTGGGATGGGAACGCCTGTATTTCTATCCCTAAAATCGTTAATAATTTACAGGAGACGCGTACATATTTTTCCCCTATTCCTCAGCTAGAGCTCCAAGGTTCACCGGTGGTGAGATTTTGCGTATGCGACCCTGTTTGCCCAGCATGAAGGTAGCTGCATTCCGACTTCGGGGAAGCATACGTATTTCAATTCTCCCAACTTCAGAAGTTGGTTGGTTGGTGTGTTTTTTTTGGTCTCCAGAGTGGAGTGCAGGTTGTTATTGCTATAAAAAAAATGAGCTTTTTTCATGGCAGAAGACAATCTACTATGTAGACAATCTACTATGTAGACAATCTACATAGTAGACAATCTACTATGTAGACAATCTACTATGTAGACAATCTACTATGTAGACAATCTACTATGTAGACAATCTACTATGTTTTACAATAATTTTTTTCAACGTAATATGAAAGTGAGATGAAGGCCATGCAGCAGCACTCTTGGGGATCAGTGACTGGGTTGGCCCAGGATAGGCAGGAGTGGAAGCGCTTTGTTGCTGCCCTACACACACACCGCTGGGTGTAATGGCTAATGATGATGATGAGGCACTTCATTTTTTTTTTTAACTTTTTTTTTATTATATCGAGGATAATGGAATAAGCACTTATGTGCTTTTTTTACATCCAGTCCCTATGTGTATGCGGTTTTGTAAATGTTGTCATCCGTTCCCACCGGCGCACACAATGGCCTACTCTTACGAAAAGCGGAACAGGATTTAACGTGTGCACAAGATGTTCTGCGTGCGTTTGCACACGGGGACTCGGTTTATAGTCTCATCCGAAAGACTTTTGGGGAGAGTGGAGTCGGCACTGTTAACTTCAGGTGAAAATATCCCCTTGAACGGGAATCAAACCCGGGTCGTCAGATTGCGAGTGTAATGTTGTAACCACTAGGCTATCCTGTCCCCTCGGGACTTCAGCATACATCAATAACTGACAAGAGCTTTTTGTCTAGCTCATGCAATTCTTTTTTTTTTCCTTTTTTTTGTTTTGTTTCTGGGTTAGAGCTCCTAGTTTTCACCTGTGGTGAGATTTTTGCATAAGCGACCATTTTTACCAATATGGAGGTAGCCACATTCCGACTTCAGTGAATGTCTGGAGGGCTAGGGGAAAAAAGTCACTTGTGAAATCTTGTATTGGCCGTCTGTTCTTAACTGTTGTGGATCGATTCTGCGCTTTGTCCATGATTTGGGAATGAAAAATCTCACCCTTGCCTCCACAGCCAGGATTTGTTGGTATGGTTTGATTATGGTTTGTGACGACACTTTTTTTGTTGGGTTTTTATTATTATCTGACAAAATGTAACGAAAAGTGTAATGATTCATGACAAGACTACGAGTAAAAAATGATCAGCAGGGTAGCGAGAGAAGGGACCAATGTTTTTTTTTCAGGGTTTGGTTGTGTGTGTGTGTGTAGTTGGAAATTATATGATGTCAGTTTGAATGAAAGAGATGTGGTATCAGTTGAAAAAAAGAATTTAGATGTCAGTTTAAATTGAAAGAGAAATGTGCGTTATCAGTGAAAACAAAATATATGCAAGAACTCCACACTTCCCAGAAAGAAAGGGAGAAAAAAAGAGAGAAAAGAAAGAAAAAAAAACATGATAAGGTCAGTTAATGTGCGGAGTACCAAAGGTATTTGACAGAATTGTGTTTGTACCTCCCCTCCCCCCTTATTCCTGTGCAAGACCTCCTAGGTTCACCCCTATGGTCAGATTTTGTGCGTGTGACCATTTACCCACCATTAAAATAGCCGCATTCTGATTTCAATTGTTAATATGAACGTGCAATAACTATATATAACTGCTTTGTGTACAACTCCAAATAAGAACATTTTTCACATGTAGTCACGCTGCCTTTTTCTTCTTCCCCCATAAAATACATCAGAAATCATTAAACAAGTGAGAGAATAAGGAATATTTGCTTAAAAGATTTTTGAAGGTGGTTGTGTGTGTGTGTGTAGGGAGGGAGATGATTACACGAATCTGATGTGTGTGATTTTGGGGCGTTAAAAGATTTGGTTTCTGTGAACGCTTGGGTGTGTGTGTGTGTGTGGGGAGGGAGATGATTGCACAAATCTGATGTGTGTGATTTTTGGGCGTTAAAAGATTTGGTTTCTGTGAACGCTTGGTGTGTGTGTGTGAGACAGCGTAACGCCCAACAGTCTTTCAGAATGCTGCGTGTGGAGATTCGTTGTGTCTGCGACTGTGCAGTTGAATGTTGACGCCCAAGTGACACCGGCCGTTGTCAACGCATCGAGTATGGCACTGAGAAACTCCCGTTTTCTAAAATGCTGCAAAGCTGTTTCGTTTAAAAGTCGTACCCCCCATCCCCCGGGAGAAAAAAAATTCTGTTGTAGGTTACTTTGAAAAGGTAGCTGCATTCCAACTTGAGGGATGGTGTCTAAACACATCTGTGTGCCTGTGTTGTTTGGGGGCTTTTTTTTTTTTTTTTTTACAGATTTCATCATCTGTTGGTACCGGCATGAAATAGCCTACTCTTCGGAAAGGCAGAATGGGTTGTTAATGTCTGTGCGAGATGATCCGTGTGCATTTGTTGTACACAGGGCCTCGGTTCATAGTCTCATCCTAAGGACTTGAGACATTCAGTTAAATTTTCTGGTCAAACAAAGGACAAGGTCAGGAATCAAACCCAGAACTCAACGGTTTGCTTCTTTGGCAGGTGAACATCTTAACCATTCTGCCACCTGCCTTCCTTCTTAATTAATGCTTTGGCTGATGTGTAAGCGAAGAGAAATCTGCCACCAAAGTCCAGTATTGAATAGGGAGTGATAGCACAACAGGGGAATGCTTTGGAGTTGTTGGTTTGGGGGGTTTTTGGGGGGGTACTTTAAGAATTCACAAGGTGATATAGCATTACACAAAACTTCTTCGTTGAACACTCAAGACAGCAACTATCCTTGTCTTGTTGTATGAGCGGAAATGCGTCGCGCTGCCGTTAAGCGCCTGACAAGTCAGGCCCAGCGTATCCAACCTATACAAAACAATGCTGAAGAAAACGTAAAGCTCTGAAAATATTTTGGTTTCTCTTGTCTCCGACATACACTTTTTTCATTGTTCCTCAGCTAGAGCTCTGAGGTTGTTCACCAATGGCGAGATTTTGAGTACACGACTGTTTTTGCCCACCCTGTAGGTAGCCACATTCCGACTTTGGGGACGACGTTCTCTGAACTTGAAGCAGATGAGTACTATTTCCGAAAAGTGGTCACAACATTAGCATCACACATTCATTTTTCATTCTGTTGATTTTGGTGCGCGTGTATGTGATTAAAAGTGATATCGTGCAAAATGCTGTGACAAAGAATGGAGAATTATTCACAGACTTACCATGTCAAGTCTCTTGTGACCAGGTTTAGAATGTTACAGAGCGTGCTTTTTAAAAAATTATTCTGTGTACATGTCAGGAGTGATAAACATGATCCATGATGTTGTCAAAATAAACTTTCCCTTTATCTGCATGCAAATATGTCTTGTGATTGAGATCATTTGATGATGAAACCTACATTTGTTCAATAAAATTTTGTTTTTAAACAAACTGGGTTGAGGAGCATGGTCTGTTTTATGTTGGTGTAGAACTGCAACCTGATGTTTTGTTTGGTTTTTCAATTTGGAATAACTTTCCATAGAACTGTCCAATTTTCAGTCATTTTGGATTATTTATATTGAATAGCTTTTCTAAATTGCATATTAACCTCTTAACTGCCCAGTGCAAGTGCACCCTATATGCCAGGAATAAAATTCTTATGTACCACTTGCTATGTTCATAACCCTCTTACTCAGAAATTACTACATGAATAATTCCTGATAGTCTACCCAATGACGGTATATATATCGTAGATTGATTCGAGGCAAGCTCAAATTAGCATAATATTTCACTACGAAAATATATTTAAAATTTTAAAAATTGACAAAAAATACACTTCCTTCATCACCACTGTCATTCTGAGTATCCCCCCATCTCAGTAACATCAAACATAAGTCCAGGCCAGATCTCTTTTTTTTTTAAATGCACGATCTGAATCATACACGATTGTTTTCATCACTGTCAGGTAAAATCTAAAGTTTTATTTGCCCCTTTTTCAGCTGTATAAAGTTATTGATGCCTTCAACAAGAAGTGTCAGCCATTTTGAACAAGAACTGCCCAAGCAGTCATGCATAAAGACAAAATATGAGCTAAAAACGATCGTTTTTGCAGCTGGATGTTGCCAAGCAACAGGAGAGTGATCGCCACTAATTTTGGAGTTCTTTCCCTTTAACTGTAGTCAAGGAAACTGGCTTGTTTACTTCGGTTCAACACCTTGGAAATTTTCCGGGTTGTAGGCGTATAGGGTGCACATTTAGCCCCAGAAAATTTCCGGGGTGGGGCAGTGTAGTGGTTAATAATATAATACCAGTTAAAAATTGACGTCTGGTACAACGTGACTCATTATGGAGTGGGGCGGGATAGCCTAGTGGTTAGATTGTTGCGCTTGTGATATTGACAGCTGGGATCGAGCCACCGTGAAGGTGCACACTCTAGGGAGTTTCACCCTGGAGTCAACATCAGTACCAACTCCATTCCCCTGAAAAGTCCTGCAGATGAGACAGAGTATCTTGTACACACATTAAAAACACATTTCATCAGTTGGAAGAGTAGGCTTTTTGCATGCCAGTAGGAACAAGAACATTGGGTTTTTTAAAAACGCACGCACACACAGGTGTCGTGTTTTAGACACCATCCCCAAAGTCGGAATATAGCTACCTAAATGGTGGGTAAAACTGACAGTATACACAAAATCTCACCTCGAACCTTGCAGGCCCCTAGCCAAGAAACAAGGGAAAATCCAATAAAATGAGTGCCTCCAATGTTGGCTTGATTCCGGTCATCAGATCACGAGCACAGAGCTCCAACCACACAGCCATCCTGCCTAAAAAAAAATAAAAACAACACACACAAAAAAAACAGCAAAAAACACAGTTTTCTGGTATTTCTGTCTATACGTTAGCAAAACAACCCTGTTACCAAACTCAATGTTAGGAGTAAACTGTAAAAACGTGGACGACAGCAATTTTCGACCAAAGAAACTTAAAACAAGTCGTCATGATTTTACCTTACATAAGTCACTGTACTAACTACAATAGTTTTCACAAGGTATTCAAAACCATAGGCCAAAGAACTTAATGTCTGGAATGTGCAAAAATTAACTGCAACAATTCATTTGATAAACTTAATAGTATTAGTCAACATTTTGTTCTCTCTCTCTCTCTCTCTGTTCCCTTACGGGAGGGGTTCATAGTGCCAGGTCTTCTCCTGTGCTTGTCATTTTGTGGGAGGTCTGCCCACTGGCCTCAGCCCACACATTCCGACTTTACAGCAGCTCATTTCACTGTACAGGTTGCATGCTAGGTATGTTTGTATTTTGGTAACCCATCAAACGCTGACATGAATTACGGGTCTTCAACATGCTTATTTGATGTTCTGCATGTGTCTATACACAAAGGGAATTAAGGACTGGCAGGTCTGCACTTGAAGTTGATCTGGGGGATTGTGAAAATCTCCTCCCTTCATTAACTCACCAGACGCTGCAGAGATTCAAACCCACTACTTCATGAACCCACAGGATTGAACTGAATGTCTTCACCACTCGGCTATGGCGTCTGTCTTTTTGCTGTTGAAACGGAAAAATAAAAACCACAGTAATTCACTATACAAACAGTGCAATATCAACCACAATAACTTACCAAATGCCCATGTCAGGTACAATATCAGCCACAATCATTTCTTGTCTACATCTTCAAAACTTATAGTGGTGTAAGGTTAACATATACACAGTGAAAACCACTGATAAAAATGAAAAAGAAAAAAAAAAGCATGGAGGAATATCAACTGATCATTCGCAATCTGGAACATCGGATCACAGATTCAACCAACAATGGTGGGTGAAAAGAAATCCCATTCCTGTAAATACACTTACGCACTGTTTACCAGTCCAATGCCTTAACGCTTTAAAGGGAAATAAAGTCAAAATGCAATACCTCTGATTTCAAAAAAATATCAGTCACTCACAGTCTGGAGCATTTCTTCATCACAGATTAAACCAACAACCAGAGGTGACAAAACAAATTCCATTCCTGTACACTCACTTTTTGCTGATCTGATTCCTTACTTGAAACTTTTAAAGGGTAAAGCAAGCCAAAACGCAAGCCACCAATTTGATAAACATATCCAAAAAAACTTGTGGAGGAATATCGGTTATTCATAGTCTGGACCCTTTAATCACAGATGCACCCAAAGAAGTTAAAAAAAAAAAAAAAATTCTGTTCTAATACATGTAGTTGATGCTTCCTGGCAATCCAATTTCCTTCTATCAACACATTAATGAGGAAAGCGAGTCAAAGCACAATCCACTGATTAAAATAGTACTTTTAAAAACTTCATGAAGGAATATCAACCTCTCTCAGTCTGCAACCAGCAATCATGGAATACAAAACAAAACCAAAAAATCCCACTCCAACACATGTACTTTCTGCAAACCCAATCCATTCCAAAGGTTTACAAGGAGAAGCAAGTCAAAATGTTCTCAAACAAACAATTTCTTTCATATTTAAAGGGGAAACCAAATCAGACACATAAGAGATCAAGTTACCATGAAAATTGTTTCTCAAACAAAACCATGCTGTACTTAAAAGGGGAAACCAAATCAGACCACAGAAGAGATAAAATCACTATGAAAATTGTTTCTCAAACAAACATTTATGTTGTACTTAAAAGGGAAAACCAAATCAGAACACAAAAGAGATCAAATCACTATGAAAATTGTTTCTCAAACAAAACATTTATGTTGTACTTAAAAGGGAAAACCAAATCAGAACACAAAAGAGATCAAATCACTATGAAAATTTTTCTCAACAAACATTAAGTGCTAAAAGGAAAACCAAATTGACACAAAAGAGATAAATCATATGAAAATTTTTCTCAAACAAAACATTTATGTTGTACTAAAGGGAAACCAAATCAGAACGCAAAAGGATCAAGTCACTAAGAAATATGTTCAAACAAAACATTTATGTGTATTAAAAGGGAAAACAAATCAGAACACAACTGATCTAGAATTAACTGACCTAGGAAAGAAGACGGTGATATCAGATTAAGACAGAAAAACTTCTATCCTAAACAGACACACATACTCCAGGCCAACGCAGTGATCAAATCATGCAGCAAACAGAAATACAACATAAATACTGATAACACAAAATAGAAAATCTGAGAAAAACAAAAGATCCACGCAGTTCTGTAAAACAGTCACGTCAGATCCTGATTAGTCGAAAATTCGTCAAGTAGATTGAACCCTCACCTTTTGGCAAACAGCAATGTGTCATGTAATGACTCACAGTAAACAACATGCGTAGTATAATTACTTCATAACATTAACACAAAACAAATGCATACCCAAAAATTTTTTTAATAAAATCATTAAGAAATCAAGCCCTTACAGCTGTAGACTCTCAAACATGTTATACACACAGTTACTTCTAACATCTTGTGAGGGCAGGACAGTTTATTTTTTAGAGCATTGAACTCCCAATCTGACAGTACGGGTTCGAGCTACCACCCATATTTATTTTATTTTATCATTTTATATCAAGGATAATGGAATAAGCACTTAAGTGCTTTTTTACATCCAGTCCCCGTGTGTATGCGGTTTTTGAAAATTCTGTCATAAGTTTCTACCGGCACACAATGGCCTACTCTTACGAAAAGCATTTGCCCAGTCGAGAAGATGTTCTGCCCTGGAATATACGTCAGTGCTGACTCCACCCCTCCCCCAATGTCCTACTGATGAGACTGTCAACCAAGGTTCCGTGTACACTCCCCACACACACGTGCAGAACATCTTGCACACACATCGAAACCCATTACGCCTTTTGAAAGGATAGGCCACTGTGTGCCGGTAGGAATTGTTCATTCTAAAAACAAATGCACACTGGTGTCTTGTTTGGTTAAAATCAGAATGTGGCTACCTTCCTTGTGGGCAAATGGTCGCTTATGCAAAATCTCTCTGAACTCTACCTAGTAAAAGGAAAAACCACAAAGAAATTCTTTGTAGCAGTCAAC
>CM054165.1:22577978-22580478 GCA_028751875.1 Rapana venosa | reverse complement strand
CGGACACTATGGCCTACTCTTCGAAAAGCGACAGTTTTCAGCCCTTGCAGATGTTTGTCTTCGCACACTGGTCGCTCGGTGTATGTTCTCGAAGATTAGGAAGAGTCACCTATGCTCTCCAGTGGTTAGTCCCTGAACGTATCGAACCCGGGTGGTCAGATTGCGAGCGCAATGTTCTAACCACTAGGCTATCCCGTCCCCTCCAGTCTTCAGCCCTTCTGCAGGTTTTCATCTTCCAGCAACACTGTCCGCTTGGCTGTGTGTATGTTCTCTGTGTAGGAAAGTCACCTAGCAGTCTTCCTTGTCGTCTCCTGTCCTCCATTTTTCCCCTGGGCCACACCACATTGTCTTCATGTCACAGCAGATCTGATGTCCCATTGGCAAGTTCACATGGCTTACAAAAACAAAAAAACATTCATAAAATTTTTTTTTTAATATTCTGACCCTTCACAGCCGAAAACGGCTCCATCAACAGCCAGTGGGGATGTAAATCTTGAAGGATTTCTTCAGGAAGTTGTTTCTGTTGGTCAGGTCCTTCTCTGGCTGGCTGAGGTTTCGAGGAGGAGGGGGTCGAGGGGGCAGCACTGCTGTTGACCGTTTGATGCTCTTGAACCTGAAAGACAAGAATGAAAGGTCAGGGATGAGTCGTCTGCTCCTATACTGATTAACTTATCATTGTTGTGCTGAAGCTTAGGGTTAACTCTTTAGGTGGCTTTAGTCAACACGATTGTTCACACACCCAACACACGCGACTTTTGTCGACAGCGAGGGTCATGTTAAAAAAAGGACAGTTTTTCATTCAGTAAAAAGATTTCACACCTCAGTCGACTTGCACACATGATAATACACGTACGGTCCTTCATCCCTGACCCAGTTTTAAGAGGAAAAAGCTACAGTTTTATTCTAACACGGTCTGAATGCCAAGAAATCAGTAACAGCGCTGAAAAATACTTTTCATTCAGTAAAAAGATTTCACACCTCAGACAATACCGATGCAGTAAAGAAGGAGCTAGAATTTGAACAAGGGAAGATAGAAGTGGTAGACGAATTCTGCTACCTGGGAGAGATGATGAGCTGCGAAGCAAAATCTGAGCTAGCTGACAGAACCAGGATTGCGAGTGCTTGGAAGAAATGGAAAGAATTGGCAAGTCTGCTCGGAAATCAGAAAATCCCACTGGAGAGACGCTGTCTGATATATAAGGCCTGCATCAGACCTGTTCTCCTGTATGGTTCGGAGATGTGGGTTTTCACAAAAACCGTCAAACGTTTGTTGAAGAGCTGTGAAAACCGAATGCTATGCTACATGACATAGATCAAATGGGATGACAGGATCATGAATAAAGAACTATGGAGAATGTGCAAAGTTGATGATCTGAAGTCTGTAGACTGCGCTGGTTTGGGCATGTTCAATGGAAAGCAGACCACCACATCATTCATAAAAAGAGCAATGAACTTCGTCGTGGATGGAAAGAGACCAAAGGGAAGACCTAGCAAAACCTGGGCTGCCTGTATTGAAGATGATCTTAGAGAAAGGGGCATAAATAAGGAGAAGGAAGCTCAAAACAGAGAGAGATGGAGAAGGCTCATCAATGTCAAACCTCCCCTGGGAGAAACATAACACAAAGGAAGAAGAAGAAGATTGTCAGTATAAAATAAACAAACCACCTCTCACCTCATCCTATAAGTACAAAACAAAAAATAAACAAACCACCTCTCACCTCATCCTACAAGTACAAAACAAAACAAACAAAACCACCTCTCACCTCATCCTACAAGTAAAAAAGGTAAAAAAGGTAAAGGAGTCCCATAACCTATGTGGTCGTAGGGGAGCGAGGCATCAGAGACCTCACTTCTCTAGGGCCAGCATATTGAGGGCGGCGCCCATCTCCTCTCCCTCGCTGCTTTACCTTCCCTGACCCTAAGTAGGGCAGGTACCCATTTACAGCTGGGGGAACTGGGGGAACTGTACCGAAGCCAAGGCGTGGCGCAAACGGTCACCCATCCAAGTGGTAACCACGCTCGACGCTGCTTAACTTGGCTGGGGGGAAAGCGAGTGCTCCGACCACTGAGCTATCCCGTCCCCATCCTACAAGTACAAAACGAAACACAAATAAAAACCACCTCTCACCTCATCCTACAAGTAAAAAAGGTAAAGGAGTCCCATAACCTATGTGGTCGTAGGGGAGCGAGGCGTCAGAGACCTCAGCTTCTCTAGGGGCCAGCCTATTGAGGGCAGTGGCGCCCATCTCCTCTCCCTCGCTGCTTTTACCTTCCCTGACCCTAAAGAGGGCAGGTACCCATTTACAGCTGGGTGAACTGGGGGAGACTGTACTGAAGCCAAGGTGTGGCGCAAACGGTCACCCATCCAACTGGTAACCACGCTCGACGCTGCTTAACTTGGCTGGGGGGAAAGCGAATGCTTCGACCACTGAGCTATCCCATCTGCAAGATAAAGCGCTATATAAATTCCATTTATTATTACCATTATTATTATTATTAT
>CM054165.1:22557978-22570478 GCA_028751875.1 Rapana venosa | reverse complement strand
CTACATTTTTCAGGTAGCCTTTCTTGGGCAAATTATAACAATCCCCCCCACCCCTCCTCAAAATAAAATTAGGATGGAGAAAGAGATGAAACCAAATGCAGAATGTTTCAAACCATACTTAAAAAAAGAAAGAGCTCATTCATCAAAACTTATCTTAACAAGCATGCCCCCAAGTCAGAATACAGCTACCTTAATTAATCATCAGTAAACAGTCACATACGCAAATTCTCACCACTGGTAAAACCTCAGAACTCTTCCCAAGGAACACAGGGAATGATCTCAACAGCAACATTAACATTTTTTTTTAAATTGTAATAAAAAAGAAAAAAAGCAGCAATGAAAAAAAACAAAAAAAACAAAGACCAAAAAAAACCACCCTCCATAAAATTGCAAATCAACAAACAACGAAAGACCCACCAACAACACAACAATTTCCTTGACAAACACACGCAAAAAGACGAAATAAAAAGAGCTCCAAAAGCTACCTTTACACCAGACCAAGCCACGACACCAAAGGAAAAGGAACTGAAAACCAGCCACGGTGACACAGGCAGGGCTAGGCCTAACCAACAGCCAGCGAGCACAATACCCAATGAAAATATCGGGGTCGTGACAGATGATCGCCTGCTTCACCCTCTCCAGCTTCTCTCTCTCCTGCCTGGCTTCCGCATCCTCTGAAAAAAAACACATGTTATCATATAGGGACGGGATAGGTCAGTGGTCAGAGCACTCGCTTTCCCCCAGCCAAGTTAAGCAGAGTCAAGCATGGTTACCAGTTGGATGGGTGACCGTTTGCGCGCCTTGGCTTCAGTACAGTTCCCCCAGTTCACCCAGCTGTAAATGGGTACCTGCCCTCTTTAGGGTCAGGGAAGGTAAAGCAGCGAGGGAGAGGAGATGGGCGCCGCCCTCAATATGCTGGCCCTAGAGAAGTGAGGTCTCTGACGCCTCGCTCCCCTACGACCTTATGGGTTATGGGACTCCTTTACCTTTTAACTATCATATAGGAATAATAACCACACATGATGAACCAGATGATGATCTGAAGTCTGCAGCTAGTACCAATAGACTGCGCTGGTTTGGGCACGTTCAACGGAAAGCAGACCACCACATCATAAAAAGAGCAATGAACTTCGTAGTGGATGGAAAGAGACCAAAGGGAAGACCTAGCAAGACCTGGGCTGCCTGTCTTGCAGATGATCTTAGAGAAAGGGGCATAAATAAGGAGGAAGCTCAAAACAGAGAGAGATGGAGAAGGCTCATCAATGTCAAACCTCCCCTGGGAGAAACATGACAAAAAAGGAAGAAAAAGAATCAGATGATATCCACACATGAGGAACCAGATGATATCCACACATAATGAACCAGACGTGATGTACCAGACAACACACAGACACAGACACACACAGACACACACACACAGACACACACACAAACACACACACACACCAGAGACACACACACAGACACACACAAACACACACACAGTGACACAGATATCCCTGTTCATGGGGATATTTTCCCCTGGAGTTAACATCAGTGCAGACTCCACTCTCCCCAAAAGTCCTTTGGATGAGACTATAAACCGAGGCCCCGTGTGCAAACGCATGCACAACATCTTGCGTACACGTTAAATCCTGTTCCGCTTTTCGTAAGAGTAGGCCATTGTGTGCCGGTGGGAACAGATGACAGAATTTACAAAACCCGCATACACACGGGGACTGGATGTAAAAAAGCACATAAGTGCTTATTCCATTATCCTCGATATTAAAGAATAAATAAATAAAATAAATAAACAGACACACAGAGACACAGACACACACACACACAAACACACACACACAGAAACACACACACACACACACAGAAAAACACACACACAGACACACACAGACACAGAAACACACACACGCACACACACACACACAAGAAACACACACACACACACACAGAAACACACCACACACACAACACACACACAGAAACAACACACACACACACAGAAACACAGAAACACACACACACAACACACAGAAACAACACACACACAAAACACATAGAGACAACAGAACACACACACACACACGAGACACACACAGACACAGAAACACACACACACACACAACACACACACACACACACACACACACAGAAACACACACACACAGACACGCACACACACACACACACACACAACCAGAACACACACACACACAGGACAGAGACACAGAACACACACACACAGACACAAGAAACACACACACAGACACACACAGACACAGACACACACAGACACCACACAGACACACACAGAAACACACACACACACAGAGACAACACACACAACACACACACACACACACCACACGGAAACACACAGACAAATACAAACACACCCACAGACACACACACACAGAGAAACACACACACAGACAACACACACACACACAGACAACACACACACAGAACACAGAAACACACACACAGACACAGAAACACACACACAGACACAGAAACACACACACAGACACACCAGACACACACACAGAGAACACACACAGACACCACACAGAAACACACACCAACACACACAACACACAGACAACCACACACACACACACACAGACACACACACACACACGGAAACACACAGACAATATACAAACACACCCACAGACACACACACACACAGAAACACACACACAGACAACACACACACACAGACACACACAAAACACACACAGAAACACACACACAGCACACACACACACTCTCACACACACCAAACACACAGACACAGACACAACACACACACACACAGAGACAAAAGAGAATTCTCTCCTGAACATCCATGAATACTGGATCTACAACAGACACTGACGGTGGTACCTTTGTTCCTCAACAGGCTCAACTGACTGTCCAGGTTCCAGTACAGACGCACACTGAGAAAATCCTGCAGGTTGTTGGCAATGTTGTACGTCAGGTAAAACCTGCACAACACACAAGGCATGCGTCACATGAGAAAATGCGAGTCATGGTGGGCTAACACCAGCATCTTGCTTCTTATATATAATATAAGAAGTATAATATAGAATATAGTATATATATTGCCAAACATTCTGAGGACCTGCCACAGGCCTTCGTGCCATACTCTGTCAAAAGCCTTCTTGAAGTCGATGAAGTTGTGGAACAGGTCTCTCTGATGTTGAAGATGTTTTTCCATCATGATGTGGCAGTTAAAAATCTGTTCGATTGTGCTCCTGCCTGCCCTGAACCCAGCTTGTTCCTCTGCAAGGTGTTCTTCTGCCTCCTTCTTGAGTCGATTCAAAATAACTTTGAGCATGATCTTGCTGGCGTGGCTGATGAGGCTGATTGTTCTATAGTTTTGGCATTGGCGTAAATTCCCCTTCTTGGGCAGGGGTATGATGAGTGATTGTGTCCAGTCTGTTGGCCACTGTTTTGTCTCCCAAATCTTCTGACAGATAGCTGTAACATATGTGATGACTGTTTCGCCACCATGCTTGAGCAGCTCTGCTGGTATATTGTCTGCTCCTGGGGACTTTCCTACTGGTAAGCTGCGGATGGCTTCTTCCACTTCTTCCCTCAGTATAGGTAATGGCGAGGGTGCTCTTGATGTTGCTGCTTTCTCTTCTATTATGCTCTTGTCAGGTTGTATTGGGTAGTTGTACAGTTCTTGACAATATTCAGACCACCTGTTCAATGCAGCTGAGCTTTCTGTGAGGAGGTTTCCGGAGCTGTCTTCAATGACTGATGATTTGGTTTGAAGTGGTTTTGTGAGTTTCTTCAGGGTGTCGTATGCCTTTTTACTGTTGCCCACTTTCATGTTTTTTTCGATCTCATCACATTGATCACTGATCCACTTCTCTCTGGCCTTTAACATTGACTTCTTCACGAGATTGTTGGCCTCCCGGTATTCTCAGAATGTTTGGCATTGAAGAAGGACTAGTGCAAACCATTCAAGCACTATACAACACCGCAAGCAGTGCAGTCCTTCTGAACAATCAGGTCGGAGACTACTTCAAAACCACAGTTGGGGTCCGACAAGGATGCCTGTTATCTCCAGTCCTGTTCAATCTGTTCTTGGAAAACATTATGAGAGAGACCCTCCATGTCTTCCACTCTACCATCTCCATTGGCGCCAGACCTCTCAACAACTTACGGTTTGCCGATGACATTGACCTCATGGGCGGAAGTAACACAGAGCTGCAAGATCTTACGACCAGACTTGAGAACAGAGCTGGAGCATATGGGATGGAGGTGAGCTCGGAGAAAAGTAAAGTACTTGTGAACAGCACGAGCAATGCCACCGCTAAAATTTACATGAACGGCCAACAACTGGAGGAGGTAGACGCTTTTAAATACCTCAGCGCTACACTCACAAAGGACGGGCGATCGACGACAGAAATCAAAGTCAGACTAGCCATGGCAACATCTTCCATGACAAAACTCACCACCATATGGAAAAGTAAAGAGATCAGTTTCCCAATCAAACTAAAGCTCTACAAAGCCCTAATTCAGTCGATCCTGCTGTACGGAAGTGAAACCTGGACATTGACTGCTGAAACAGCAAAGCGAATCCAGTCATTCGAAACAAAATGCCATAGAAAACTACTGGGCATATCCTGGAGAGAACGAAAGACCAACGAATTTGTCAAGAGTCAAATAACACGGCTGGCAGGTCCACAGGAACCCCTTCTCACCATCGTCAAGAAGAAAAAGCTGACATGGTTCGGCCACGTCACCCCACAACACTCTGCCCAAAACAGTACTGCAGGGAACACTCGAAGGTGGCAGAAGGAGGGGAAGACAGAACAAGTCATGGATGGACAACATCAGAGAATGGACCAGGATGAATGACTCGGCACTACTGCGCAGAGCCGAGGACCGAGATGGATGGAGGAGGCTTACTACGGCATCGTCTTTCATGTCTCCCCCACGACCGCCAAGGTCACGGGTCTGATGATGATGATATATATTGCTACTCAAAGATTTGGCAATTGGAAACAGAGATTACAATGCAGAGGAATGAAGGTAAATGTTGACAAGACCAAAGCAATGACAGTTGGAAAAGACCGCAGAACACATAGAGAGCAAGGCAAATACCCGTGTGGTGTCTGCCACAAAGGTGTGGGGAACTATTCAATCAAATGCTCCACTGTCAATATTGGTGTCACAAAATATGCTCAAAGCTCAAAAGTCTGAAGAAGAAGGACGGAGTATTTGTCTGCCCCAGTTGTATGAATAAGAAGGGTGAAGACAATACCGATGCAGGAAAGGAGGAGCTAGAATTTGAACAAGGGAAGATAGAAGTGGTAGACGAATTCTGCTACCTGGGAGAGATGATGAGCTGCGAAGCAAAATCTGAGTTAGCTGTCAGAACCAGGATTGCAAGTGCATGGGAAAAATGGAAAGAATTGGCAAGTCTGCTCGGAAATCAGAAAATCCCACTGGAGAGACGCTGTCTGATATATAAGGCCTGCATTAGACCTGTTCTCCTGTATGGTTCGGAGACGTGGGTTTTCACAAAAACTGTCAAATGTTTGTTGAAGAGCTGTGAAAACCGAATGCTACGCTACATGACAAAGATCAAATGGGAAGACAGGATCACGAATGAAGAACTATGGAGAATGTGCAAAGTTGATGATCTGAAGTCTGCCTAGCTACCTAGTACCAATAGACAGCGCTGGTTTGGGCACGTTCAACGGAAAGCAAACCACCACATCATAAAAAGAGCAATGAACTTCGTAATGGATGGAAAGAGACCAAAGGGAAGACCTAGCAAAACCTGGGCTGCCTGTATTGCAGATGATCTTAGAGAAAGGGGCATAAATAAGGAGGAAGCTCAAAACAGAGAGAAATGGAGAAGGCTCATCAATGTCAAACCTCCCCTGGGAGAAACATGACAAAAAAGGAAGAAGAAGAAGAAGAGATATGAGTTTGAAGAGAATAATGAATAAACAAAATGAACTCACGTTTTTCCTGTCTCCACAGGTCCCTCACACTTGACGGTGACGGTGAACGCTGGATAGCGCACCCTCAGCTTGGGTAACCTGTTTCAACACAACTAAGTCAGTGTAACAAAGCTAAAGGAGTCCCATAACCTATAAGGTCGAAGGGGAGCGAGGCATCAGAGACCTCAACTTCTCTAGGGCCAGCATATTGAGGGCGGCGCCCATCTCCTCTCCCTCGCTGCTTTACCTTCCCTGACCCTAAAGAGGGCAGGTACCCATTTACAGCTGGATGAACTGGGGGGACTGTACTGAAGCCAAGGCGCGCAAACGGTCACCCATCCAAGTGGTAACCCATGCTCGACGCTGCTTAACTTGGCTGGGGGGAAAGCGAGTGCTCCACCCACTGAGCTATCCCGTCCCCCTAGTATAAAAATGTCTACACGGAAAAAGTTAACCATACAAGATCATGGACAAAAAAATTCTCACCTTCAACATTACTGAAAGTGAATACTTACACATCATTTTAGTTATTAAAAAAAAAAGCCAAATATGCTAAACATACAAAAGACTTAAAATAAAGATATGGGGGTTGTTCACATTCCTCGGCTAGAGCTCTGAGGTTCACCAATGGTGTGTGTGTGTGTGTGTGTGTGTGTGTGTGTGTGTGTGTGTGTGTGTGTGTGTGTGTGTGTGTGTGTGTGTGTGCATGTCTGTGTGTGAGTGTGTGTGTGTGTGTGTTGTGTGTGTGTGTGTGTGCATGTCTGTGTGTGAGTGTGTGTGTTGTGTGTTGTGTGTGTGTGTGTGTGTGTGTGTGCGTGTGTGTGTGAGAGTGACCAAGGTCCCACGTGCGAACGCACACAGAACATCTTGCGCACACGTTAAAACCCGTTCCGCTTTTCAGAAGAGCAGGCCATCGTGTGCCGGTGGGAACGGATGACAAAATTGTAAAAAACTGCATACACACAGAGACTGGCTGAAAAAAGCATACGAGTCCTTACTTCATTATCCTCAAAATAAAAGAATAAAATAAATAAGTAAATAAAATAAGAGGGTAGATGCATTCTGTCTTCAAAGACGATGTCTAAACATGACATCAGCATTCTGAAACCTCAAAATAAAAAAATAAAATAAATAAGTAAATAAAATAAGAAGGTAGATGCATTCTGTCTTCAAAGACGATGTCTAAACATGACATCAGCATTCTGAAACCTCAAAATAAAAAAATAAAATAAATAAGTAAATAAAATAAGAAGGTAGATGCATTCTGTCTTCAAAGACGATGTCTAAACATGACATCAGCATTCTGAAAGCATTTTTTTTAAATTTGTCATTTATTCCTACTGGCACTCAATGTCCTTTTTCTTTCTAATGACAGAACTGGTGTTAAATATTCTGTATGCATTTGTACATGAAACCTCTATTGATGATCTCACCCAAGGGACTTCAGCCATAAGAATGCAGGGAACCTGTCAGTATAACTAACATCCCAACCTTCTGGAAATTCTGTGCTAGAAACTCCTTCTTTTCTCTCTTTATTTCTGCCTTGATCCTTTTCTTCCTGTCACCTCTTTCTTTTTTATTTTCTGTCTGGTCTAGACTCCTGCCAAATCTCTCTTATGCTGAAGTCGGATGTGCTGGGCCTGACTTGTCAGGTGCTTAATGGCAGCATGACACATTTTCGCTCGTATAACAGACAACAGCAGTTGCTGTCTGAGCGTTTAACGAAGAAAAAAGAATCCAGTGGACTTTCAGGGGAATGGAATTGGCACTGATGTTAACTCCAGGGAATAAATCCCCTCGAATGGGCGCGCACAACCCTGCAATGTGCACATGCAATTTTTCAATATTTTTTTAAACATAAACAGTACACGCTGCTATGACACTCATATAAAAGCTGGTTATCTAAGCTTTCCAGTGATTTGTAACTTTACAAACTTGATCATTTTTTGCCTATTACTATCAAGGGTTGTTTGATCCCACCCTGCTTCAAAACAACACTGGCCAGTGTTAACTCAGCCAGCAGCACTGTAAATTCAGCGCTAGAAGTTTTAACTCATTGAGGTTGTGCCGAATCTTAAGCTTCGGCACTCCTCTCCTTCACTGTGACGTGCCAAAACTAAAGCTTTGGCATAATTACAAACTTGTTTATATACACCAAGTGATGTTCAACTCAAGGGAAAGTACTCTGGCCTGTAGGGCAATCATTTTTCTAAACACAGTTGCTTTCCTTGACCATAAGCTTGCTTAGTTTGTGTCTGTTGGCTAATTTTGTTTGATATGTCAACAAGTGATACCTTTGGGATTTCAGGCTCTCCAGTGTTATGATTCTTTAAATATAAAAAAAATCTGTTGTACAAAAAGTGACATCAGATGGATTCAGCCAGCTTCAGGGAACTTCACTTTGGTGAAAAATCATCACATTGTTTGAAGGGGAGTAGTTGATGAACAGTTCCAGGCATGTAAGATACGCAGCCCTAATTTTCAAAACTTTTTATTTTTCAGCTTTTAGTGACATATTTTGAAAATTTGTACAAAATAAATACAGTCATCTATTGAAAAACTGTGAAACAATCTCAAAAGTAGACATTATAAGCTGTTCAATGATGTATAATGTGTATGTCATTATTATATTGGGTAGGTCTGCTGAATTTTTCAAATATAGCCAAAATCACTTGTCACCACAAAAAGGCGAGATCCATTTCACTGCGACTCCATTGAGTTAAGAGCCTGTAACAATCTCTCTTTGGGTAGGAGTCGGGAGGAATCCCGACAAAACCCTATGGCTTTAGTAGCCAGCAGCACTGAAGCCTGCTGCTGTAAATTCAGCGCCAGCAGGGTTATGATTCTGCATGTGCAACCATTCTTGACCACCATAAAGCATCAAGCGTGGTTACCACTTGCACGGGTGACCATTTGCATGCCTTCGCTTCAGTACAGTCCCCCAGTTCACCCAGCTGTAAAATGGGTACCTGCCCTCTTTAGGGTCAGGGAAGGTAAAGCAGCGAATAAGAGGAGATGGACGCCGCCCTCAATATGCTGGCTCCTGGAAAATCAAGGTATCTGATGCCTTGTTCCCCTACGACCACATAGGTTATGGGACACCTTTACCTTTTTAAAGGAGAATGGATATTTGACATGCCACTACTCACGCATGTACGCTTGCACACAGTGCACTCACACATGGGCTAATCACACACACACACACACACACACACACACATACGCACACATATGCACAATATTACCTGAAGACGGTGTTGATCTCTTTACAAGTTTCTGCATGGGTCCAGCGTAAATAACAGTGGAAGGCCAACTCCTGAAAAACGTGGACCATTTACTCTGACAGTTTGACATTACAGACACACACACACACACAGGTATATTTTTTCATGCTATCAACAGATGAAAGAAAAGCATTTTGTAACTGTGCTGTTATTTGTACTTTTGTAAGTCATTGTCATCATCATCATCATTAACCATTACACCTAGTGGTGTGTAGGGCAGCAACAAAGCGCTTCCACTCCTGCCTATCCTGGGCCAAACTAGTCACTGACCCCCAAGAGTGCTGCTGCATGGCCTTCATCTCACTTTCTACAGTCCTCCTCCACATTGCTTTTGGTCTTGGCTGCTTGATATGTCGTTCTTTTGATTATCTTATACTCACTGGCTTCATGTTTTGCTTTCAAGGTTTATCGTCTTATTATTTTGTTTATTTGGATGATGTACTTGTACTTGGCTTAGACGGAAAATGTGACGATCTCTTTTTGCATTTCGTTTCCTTCACTTGCCTTTTTGCCTTGCCCACTGTAGGTATTGTGGCCATAGGCCAATGTACATTCAACCTGTTCAGAGTTCAGAGGTCTCTGTCTCTCTCTCTCTCTCCCTTCGGATGAGACTATAAACTGAGGCCCCGTGTGCGAACGCATACAGAACATCTTGCGCACACTTAAATCCTGTTCCGCTTTTCGAAAGAGTAGGCCATTGTGTGCTGGTGGGAACAGATGACAAAATTTACAAACCGCATACACACGGGGACTGGATGTAAAAAAGCACACGAGTGCTTATTCCATTATCTTCGATATTAAATAATATAAAAAAATGTTTAAATAAAATAGTAAAAAAATTTTAAATTTCCAAAAAAAATCTCTCTCTCTCTCTCTCTCTCTCTCTCTCTCTCTCTCTCCACACACACACACACACCCACACTACACCCACCCACCCACCCACACACACACACTACACCCACACACACACACTACACCCACCCACACACACACACATACACACACACACCCACACACACATCCACCCACACACACACACATCCACCCACACACACACACATCCACCCACTCACCCACACTACACCCACCCACCCACACACACATACACCCCCACACATCCACCCACTCACCCACACTAACACCCCCACACATCCACCCTACACACACACCCCCACTACACACACACACACACACTCACCCAACCACACACACACTACAATACACTACACCCACCCACCCACCCACCACCCACACTACACCCACCCACCCACACATACACACACCCACACTACACCCACCCACACTACACCCCCACACCCCCACTACACACCCACACACACATCCCACCACCACACACTACACCCCCACACATCCACCCACTACACCACACCACACTACACCCACCCACCCACCCACACACACCCACCCACACTACACACACACACTCACCCACACTACACCACCCACATCCACCCACTCACCCACACAACACCCCCCCCCACACACCACCACCAGACTACACCCCCCACACACTACACAATACACTACATACACCACACACCACAACGCAACCACTCCGAAGCGACAGCAGACAGATCCAGCCTGTAGATCAGCGCCATCTCCTCACAGCCAGACAGAATCACCGGGAACACACTGCCCCCAGACAGCGCCAAGCTCACCAGGGGTTGAGTGCTTTCGGTTCGAACCCGACTGCTGTTACGACAATAATAATAATAATAATAATAATAATGATAATAATAATAATAATAATAATAATAATCTCTATCTATCTATCTGTCCCGTAGTCTGACGACCGTTGGGGGCACCCTCAAAGACTCAACAACCAGTTCCCTCCATTCCTCTCTCTGTTCTGCCTAATAATAATAATAATAATAATAATAATAATAATAATAAATGTATGGAATTTATATAGCGCTGTATCTTGTAAAGCAACAAATCAAAGCACTCAGATTTTTTTTGATTTTTTTTTTTAATATATATCGAGGATAATGGAATAAGCTTTTTTTGTGTTTTTTTTACATCCAGTCCCCGTGTATATGCGGTTTTGTCAATTTTGTCATCTGTTCCCACACCGGCACACAATGGCTTACTCTTTTGAAAAGCGGAACAGGATTTAACGTGTGCGCAAGATGTTCTGCATGCGTTCGCACACAGGGCCTCGGTTTATAGTCTCATCCGAAGGACTTTAATGTCCTGTTATGACAAAGAAAAAAACCCATCAAAACAATGCGCAATGAAAAGACCGGTATACTAGGGATTCCATGTTTTCAGTTTAAGTCTGACTGTTGGTGAAGCAAGAATAATCAATTTAGCGTTTTCAGTTTACACTCTCCCCACCTTGTAGAAATTCTGTGCTAGGAATTCCCTCTTCCTTTTTTTAAATTTTTTTTTTATATCGAGGATAATGGAATAAGCACTCATGTGCTCTTTTTACATCCAGTCCCCGTGTGTATGCGGTTTTGTAAATATTGTCATCTGTTCCCACCGGCACACAATGGCCTACTCTTTCGAAAAGCGGAACAGGATTTAACGTGTGCGCAAGATGTGCGTAAAATCTCTCTTTATAACATTGTGTTCCCAACTGGTGTGTGTGCGTGCGTGCATGTGTGTGTTCTGTGTGCGCATGTGTGTGTGCGCGTGCACACATGTGTGTATATGTGTGTGCGCACACGCGCGTTTGTGTGTGTGTGTGTGTGTTCGTGACATTTTTATTTGAAGTCATTTTGGAATGTTTTATCCAATATGAAATGTAGCTTTTTTGTGTCTTTTGAGATTTTGATGCGTATCAATCTACCTGTCAGTATTGAAATTGCCCTTCATGGGATGATTCAAGTGTTTCTGACTTGACTTGACTTTGACTTGACTATTTTGGCTGCATTTCTTCCGTCTCTTTCCAATTTTTGCAGCGTCCAGGCTTCTGACCAAGACAGCAATATGAAGATACCCTTAAAGCTTAATAGATAAGTGAACATAAAACACACACACACACACACACACACATCCTTCGGATGAGACTATAAACCGAGGCCCCATGTGCGAACGCATGCAAAACATCTTGCACACGCGTTAAATCCTGTTCTGCTTTTTGTAAGAGTAGGCCATTGTGTGCTGGTGGGAACAGATGAACACACGGGGACTGGATGTAAATAGCACATAAGTGCTTATTCCATTATCCTCGATATTAAAGAATAAAATTAAATTAAATTAAAATAAACACACACACAGA
>CM054165.1:22525478-22555478 GCA_028751875.1 Rapana venosa | reverse complement strand
ACAAACACACACACACAAACACACACACACAGAGTGACACACACACACACACACACTCCTACCTGATTTCTGCTGCACACACTTTCTGTTAGCAGCGGCCAGAGCGGTAGTCAAAGAACTGCCTGGGGACAGCTGAAAGTCTCGTTTGGTGTCCAGGTCTGGGTTGATTTTCTGGGGGAGGCTGACAACCACAGCGACACAGTCAGCTGTGCATGCTGACACTGTCCAGGTGTGTTCCACACACACGTCGACATGGGGATGACGCACAAGTTGCCCTCTTTAAAGTGTTTCTCACTCTGTGATTAGAAAAAAAACAATTTCTTCTTCTTCTTTGTTTTTTGTCATGTTTCTCCCAGGGGAGGTTTGACATTGATGAGCCTTCTCTGTTTTGAGCTTCCTCCTTATTTATGCCCCTTTCTCTAAGATCATCTGCAATACAGGCAGGTAGCCCAGGTTTTGCTAGGTCTTCCCTTTGGTCTCTTTCCATCCACTACGAAGTTCATTGCTTTTTTTGTTGAGGTTGTAAAATCTTTGAATGAATTTACACAGAGAGAGAGAGACTCAGAGAGAGACTCAGAGAGAGACAATGACATTGACAAATTTTTTGAATTCGAGGATAATATAAATAAGCACTCATGTGCTTTTTTACTTCCAGTCTCCACCCGTAGGGATACATCTTAATAGTAACCCAATACTCATACTCTCACGCAGTAGAAACAAAGGGAAATAACCCTTTCCAAAAACAAAAACAAAACAAACAACAAAAACAAATAAAAGAAAACCGCCAAAACACCCCCACCCCCCACAAAAAAAAAAGAAAAAATACCCCAACAAAAAGAGACCCCCCCCCCCCCCACCTCCAAAAAAAAACAAAACCAAGGGGGGAGGGGGGTCAGATAACAAAAAACAAACAAACCAACAACAAAAAAGAAGAAAAAGAGAAATAAACACAAACAAACAACAACAAAAAACAAGGAGGAAAAAGGAAAAAAAAAAACAACAACAACAAACAAACTTTTAAAGTCATAAAAATAAAAAATAAATATCTACACATTGTAAAATGGTACACATAGTTGTTACACGTAACAATAAGATTTTGAAATAGGGCAATCATTAAAATTCAAGTACAGCTGACAAGCCAAATAAAATATTGAAAGTGTGAAGAGAGAGAGAGAGACAGAGAGAGAGAGAGACAGAGACAGAGAGACAGAGAGGGTGAAAGAGACAGACAGAGAGAAAGAGAAAGGGACAAATAGTATAATAAATTGATACTGGGTGAGTGGGGATTTTTTCGGGGTGGGGAGAGGGGTGGTAAGTGTGTATGCTATTTACTGTATACTATTACTATGAGTGTATTACTATATATATGTGTGTATTGTGTGTGTGCATGTGTGTGTGCATGCATGCATGTGTCCATGCACATGCACACACGCATGTATGTGCACGTATACACACATATAGTGATATACACACTTTTTTTTTTTTCTGTCTAATATCACTGAGAGTGAACAGACGTAAAATCGAAGACAACAACAACAACAATACACACATAAACACACATGTAACATAAACATGCTTTTGTTTTAGAGAGAGTGAGAGAGAGAGAGAGAGAGAGAGAGAGACTCAGAAAGAGACAGACAGGCAGACCTGTAGACTGAGACAGTGTGTATGTGTGCCTCTGTGTGTGTGTGTGTGTTTGTGTGTGTGTGTGTTTGTGTGTGTGTGCACGCATGCACACACACACACACACACACACACACACACACACACAAACACATACACAAACGCATGCAGATGTGGCTGGCATGGAATACAGCACAGGTCAGTGTGCACCTACATGCATACATCATTACATCAAAATAAAACGCAACCTACCGTTCCTTTAAACGACCCTGTCTCCACAAGCGGTTTCTTTTCCACTGTGTCAATGTACGTGGCAATAACAGCACAGACGACTGCCTCAGTCTTCGGTTCTTTCTTCTCCTTCTCCTTGTGTGCATTATTTGCTTCGCTGTCAACGCCATCAGCGTGTTTATCAGTCGACACGTTCCCTCGTCCACTTTTGCTTTCAATCGGTGTGACACACGCATGGGCAGACAACTGCGCTATTCGTCGCTTCCAGCTTTTAAAGTCCGCTTCTTTAGGTTTGGTTATCACAACTTCATACCTCAAGATTTCTCCGAGGTAAACGCTGCAGTCTGCTGCATTTTTCGCGTCGTGCTGCAGGTTGCAGTTGTTGAATTGCACGGTCACATCAGTGAGATCGCTGCAGTCAGCCATGTTGCCATCTTTCGCCTCTTCAGCATTATTTAGGTCACGGGGGACGATTTTAACATCCCCTAGACCAGAACTACCCCCCAGCTTTTTTTTGCCATTAAAAAAAAATGTTAGCAAAAATTAACTCTGCTCATGCCTGACCCGATTCTACGTGAAATGTATGAGACTAATTAGTCAAGATGTCAAGCTGTGTTTATTTCATGATTTAAAAAACAAAAAACAAAAACCAAATAATAAAAAAACCACCCCCCACCCCCCACCTAGCATTAGCTAGATCAATAATCTGCCCTGTCTCACAGCGCCCAGACGTTTTTAAAAGAGTAATGACGGATACTATAATCGAGTGGTTAAGACCGTTCGACTTCAATCATATAGTTCCATGAAGTCGTGAGTTCGAATCTCGGCGGGCATCTTGTGAGTTAAGGGGTGGGGATTTTTTTTTTTTTTAGGATCTCCCAGGTTAACATCAAGTGCAGACCTAAGAGATTCTTGAGAGAATTTGGCATTTTTCAACTGATCTCAATACCATGTCGTGGATAGTTTTGAAGTATCGGGTACTGGTTAATACCGGATTATGTGTCGTTTGTGTGCATCTTCACTATGGTGTGACCATTGTGGTCAGTCTTCTTCTTTGTCGTCGAACGCTCAGACAGTAACTACTGTTGTTTGTCAAATGAGCGGGGGTTAAAAAAAAACAAATTATGCCTTACTCTGCCGTTAACACCATCAAGTCAGGCCCAGCACATCTGACTTCGGCGTGGGAAAGAATTGTTATCTTTTAAATCTTTCTGGGTGGAAAAAAAAGGCAGGAGACTGCACCAAAAATGCAGAAAATAGACGAGAAATGGATGTGACAGGAAGAAAAGGAACGAGCGCAAACACACAAAGACGAGGGATAACAAGAAAATGCAGCACAGAATTTCCAGGTGGAGGTGCTATTTATTCTGACAGGCCCCAGGGGGGGGATCCTGGAAAGTTAAAGAGGGAAGAAGAAAAAGAAGAGACAGACACGCAGACAGACAGACAGACAACAGACAAACACAGAGACAGAGGAGACTGAGACAGAGGAGACAACAATCAGAGAGACGCACATAGAAGAAAAACTGTACGGGCCGGTGGATGCCCTACAGACGACTGCTGCATTCCTTAGGCGAACTGGTCTCTTGGTGTAAAACAATAAGGCATCGAAAAGAAGAAGAAGAAGAGACACACAGACAGACAAAGACAGAAGCATAGACATGGAAAGATAGGATTCACAGTTGGAAACAACACAGTTATGCAGGCAGAAAGACAGACAGATCACCAAATGAACGAAAACATTATGGAAAAAATATAAATGAATGTGTGTGTGTGAATCTTATCTTTAAAATGATGGACAGCTAGGAAGCAACAGAATTTTAATTAAAATGTGATCGCTACTGAGGACTCGATAAGGATTTGCCCTTTCTTTAATTTTGCCCCTTAACTCTTTCCTGCCGAGAGAAGAGAGAGAGAGAGAGAGAGAGAGAGAGAGAGAGAGAGAGGAGAGAGAGAGAGAGAGAGAGAGTGTGTGTGTGTGTGTGTGTGTGTGTGTGTGTGTGTGTGTGTGTAGTGTGAGTGAGTGAGTGTGTGGTGTGTGTGTGTGTGTGTATGTGAGTGAGTGTGTGTGTGTATTGTGAGTGAGTGTGTGTGTAAGTATGTATATGTGATGTGTGTGTGAGTGTGTGTGTGTATGTGTGTGAGTGAGTGTGTGTGTGTCTGTGTCTGTGTGTGTGTGTATGCATGTGTGAATGAGTGAGTGAGTGAGTGAGTGTGTGTGTGTGTGTGTGTGTGTGTGTGTGTTGTGTGTGTGTGTGTGTGTGTGTGTGTGTGTGTGTGTGTGTGTGTGTGTGTGTGTTGTGTGTGTGCTCGTTTTAAACGGCTATCCATTAAAAAGTGATTTTAGACAAGTGCGCGCGCGGTGTGTGTAGGGGGGTGGTGTGTGTGTGTGTGTGTGTGTGTGTGTGTGTCGTGGATGTGTGCATGCATGCATGCGTGCGTGTGTGTGTGTGTGTGTGCGCGCGCGTGCGTGCGTGTTTAAATTAAAAATGAATAAAATATCATTATTCATTTTGTCAAACCAGGGCCAAGTTATATTATGAAGACTTGTCACTGATAAGGCCTTTTCTTTACACAAAATTCGGCAGTACATCGACCCACGGAATGGATATAGAGAGACAGAGTAGACAAGTTCGTCTGGTTAGCTTCTCCACGATCACTTTCTGTTTAAAGGAAACTTGTGTGGAGTGGTGTGGTGCAGTGTGGTGTGGTGTGGTGCATTGTGGTGTGGTGTGGTGCAGTGTGGTGTGGTACGGTGTGGTGCCGTGAGGTGTGGTGTGGTGGAGTATAATATAGTGGAGTGGTGTGGTGCGGTGTGGTGTAATGTAGTGTAGTGTGGAGTGGTGGAGTGTGTGTGTGGTGTGGTGTAGTATGGTGTGGTGTGGTGTGGTGTAGTGTGGTGTCGGTGCAGTGTGGTGTGGTGCGGTGTGGTGTGGTGTGGTGTAATGTGTGTAGTGGAGTGGAGTGGAGTGTGGTGTGGTGTGGTGTGGTGCGGTGTGGTGTGGTATGGTGCAGTGGAGTGGAGTGGTGTAGTGAGGTGTGGTGCGGTGTGGTGTGGTGTAGTGTGGTGTGGTGAAGTGTAGTGTAGTGTGGTGTGGTGTGGTGTGGTGTGGTGAGGTGTAATGTAGTGTAGTGTGATGTAGTGTAGTGTGGTGTGGTGTGGTGTGATGTAGTGTAGTGTGGTGTAGTGTAGTGTGGAGTGGTGTAGTGTGGTGTGGTGCAGTGTGGTGTGGTGTGGTGTGGTGCAGTGTGGTGTGGTGTGGTGCGTGTGGTGTGGTGCGGTGTGGTGTGGTGTGGTGTGGTGTGGTGTGGTGCGGTGTGGTGCGGTGTAGTGTGGTGTAGTGCGATATGGTGTAGTGTAGTGTAGTGTGGTGTGGTGTGGTGTAGTGTAGTGTGGTGTGGTGTGGTGTGGTGTAGTGTAGTGTGGTGTAGTGTAGTGTAGTGTAGTGTAGTGTAGTGTGGTGTGGTGTGGTGTAGTGTAGGTAGTGTGGTGTGGTGTAGTGTAGTGTAGTGTAGTGTGGTGTGGTGTGGTGTAGTGCGGCGTGGTGTAGTGTGGTGTGGTGGAGTGTGGTGTGGTGTGGTGTAGTGTGGTGTGGTGCAGTGTGGTGTGGTGTGGTGCAGTGTGGTGTGGTGTGGTGCAGTGTGGTGTGGTGTGGTGTAGTGCGGCGTGGTGTAGTGGAGTGGAGTGTAGTGTGGTGTGGTGGAGTGTGGTGTGGTGTGGTGTAGTGTGGTGTGGTGCAGTGTGGTGTAGTGTGGTGTAGTGTGGTGTGGTGTAGTGTAGTGTAGTGTGGTGTGGTGTGGTGTAGTGTGGTGTGGTGTGGTGTGGTGTAGTGTAGTGTGGTGTGGTGTGGTGTGGTGTAGTGTAGTGTGGTGTGGTGTGGTGTAGTGTAGTGTGGTGTGGTGTGGTGTAGTGTAGTGTGGTGTGGTGTGGTGTGGTGTAGTGTAGTGTGGTGTGGTGTGGTGTGGTGTAGTGTAGTGTGGTGTGATGTGGTGTAGTGCGGCGTGGTGTAGTGGAGTGGAGTGTAGTGTGGTGTGGTGCGGTGTGGTGACGTGTGGTGTGGTCTGGTAACAATAACAATAACAATAATTTTAATTCAGTTTTTGCAGGCCATATGGCCCATAGGAACAACAGTTAATCATATACTTTCATGTAAGGTGAACATCCTTACTTTTGATATCCAAACATTTAGTAAGAAATAATCCAACTTTAAACATCAAACTAGGTTTAGTGTTCATACAAAGAAGCTGCACTTTCAGATTCGATGGAAATCTGTAATAATACAGAGGAATACATTTTCTTCGCAATACAGCATATTTTGGGCATACAAGTAAAAAGTGACAAACATCTTCAATTTGTTGGCCATCACACTGAGAGCAGAATGGATCATTAATCGGTTTGCCATAACGTGAAATTCCATTTAAAGGTAATCTGTTTGACCTCAGTAAACATATAGCTCTACGGTATTCTAAAGATTCTACTTTACATACATAATTTGCTCTACAAATAATCGGGTGATAATCTAAGTAGTCAGGGTATGCTAATAGAGAGTCATGCCATTTTTGTTGGTACACATCTTGTATTCGTATTTGGATTTCTTTCATGAAGGATGAAGAATTACCACAATTCTGCATTGTCCAAACATAACCAAATCCGTGGGTGCATAAAATCTTTCTAACATGTGTTACCCAATTTATTCTCCCTGCTTCATCCTGTCTACACAACATATTGTAGCATTGTCTGGGATATCTATGATCAGGCATATCCAAAATTTTTAGCCAATATTTGATTACTCTGGTAACTGTCAACAAAAATGGATTATCTACCACAATCGCCAAGGCAAATATTATTTTTAACATCTCTGCCAACCCCCAGGACCATTTTGCAAATTTTTACCTGTATTTTTTTAATATCATGATACTGCTGAAAACCCCAAATTTCAGAACCATACAGGAGGATTGGTTTCACTTTTGTATCAAAAATACTAAAAACTGTAGATGCTGGAAGATTCTTTAACCTGAAGTACAATCTTTTGATACCAGCAACAGCCACACCACACCATACCACACCGCACCACACCACACTCCACTCCACTACACCACACCACACCACACTACACCACATTTGTTCCACTACACCACACCACACCACACTACACCACACTTGTTCAAGTGTGGGTGTAGTGTGGTGTGGTGTGGTGTAGTGGAGTGGAGTGTGGAGTGGTGCGGTGTGGTGTGGTGTGGTATGGTGTGGTGTGGTGTGGTATGGTGTGGTGTGGTGTGGTGTAGTGTAGTGGTGTGGTGCGGTGTGGTGTGGTGTAGTGTAGTGTAGTGTAGTGTAGTGTGGTGTGGTGCGGTGCGGTGTGGTGTGGTGTAGTGTAGTGTAGTGTAGTGTGGTGTGGTGTGGTGTGGTGTGGTGTGGTATGGTATGGTGTAGTGTGGTGGAGTGTAGTGTAGTGTAGTGTGGTGTGGTGTGGTGTAGTGTAGTGTAGTGCGGTGTGGTGTGGTGTAGTGTAGTGTAGTGCGGTGTGGTGTGGTGGAGTGTAATGTAGTGCGGTGTGGTGTGGTGTGGTGTGGTGTGGTGCGGTGTGGTGCGGTGTGGTGTGGTGGAGTGTAATGTAGTGTGGTGTGGTGTAGTGTGGTGTGGTGCGGTGCAGTGTAGTGTGGTGTGGAGTGAAGTGTGTGGTGTGGTGTAGTGTGGTATGGAGTGAAGTGGTGTGGTGTGTGTAGTGGGTGTGGAGTGAAGTGGTGTGGTGTGGTATGGAGTGAAGTGGTGTGGTGTAGTGTGGTGTGGAGTGAAGTGGTGTGGTGTGGTATGGAGTGAAGTGATGTGGTTGGTGTAGTGTGGTATGGAGTGAAGTGGTGTGGTGTGGTGTGGCGTGGTGTGGAGTGAAGTGGTGTGGTGTGGTGTAGTGTGGTATGGAGTGAAGTGGTGTGGTGTGGTGTAGTGTGGTGTGGAGTGAAGTGGTGTGGTGTGGTGTGGAGTGAAGTGGTGTGGTGTGGTATGGTATGGAGTGAAGTGGTGTGGTGTGGTGTAGTGTGGTGTGGAGTGAAGTGGTGTGGTGTGGTATGGAGTGAAGTGGTGTGGTGTAGTGTGGTGTGGAGTGAAGTGGTGTGGTGTGGTATGGAGTGAAGTGGTGTGGTGTGGCGTGGTGTGGAGTGAAGTGGTGTGGTGTGGTGTAGTGTGGTATGGAGTGAAGTGGTGTGGTGTGGTGTGGTGCGGTGTGGTGCGGTGTGGCGTGGTGTGGAGTGAAGTGGTGTGTGTGGTGTGGTGTGGTGTCGTGTGGAGTGAAGTGGTGCGGTGTGTGTGGTGTGGTGTGGTGTAGTGTAGTGTGGCGTGGTGGAGTGGAGTGGAGTGAAGTGGAGTGGAGTGTGGTATGGTGAGGTGTAGAGCAGATATTTTGTTTGGGGGTTGGTTTATTTTTCGTTCCTCGGCTAGAGCTGAGATTCACTAATGGTGAGATTTTGCCTGTGCGCGACCGTTTTTGCCCCTCCCCCCCCCCCCCCCCCCCCCCCCCCCCTCCCCACCATGAAGGTAGCCGCATTTCGACTTCGGGAATAAACAAATAAGATACATGAATAGATAGACAAAAGCAAAAGACACTGAGAGAGAGAGAGAGAAAGAGAGAGAGAGAGAGAGAGAGAGAGACAGACAGACAGACAGACAGACAGACAGACAGACAGACAGATAGATTGAAATCAGTGCAGACTCCACTCTCCCCCAAAGTCCTTCGGATGAGACTATAAACCGAGGCCCCCGTGTGCGAACGCACGCAGAACATCTTGCGCACACGTTAAATCCTGTTCCGCTTTTCGTAAGAGTAGGCCAGTGTGTGCCGGTGGGAACAGATGACAGAATTCACACATCTGCATACACACGGGGAGTGGATGTAAAAAAAAAAAAAAAAAAGCACATAAGTGCTGATTCCATTATCCTCGATATAAAAGAATAAAATAAAATAAAATAAATTCTAATAGCCCATATCGAAAATCATCGATACCTGTTTTCATTCTTCTCATGAAAACGCGAGTGACTGACTGTGTAACATTATGACTTCTGGTTTTTTTTTAGTCAGTCAGTTCTGCATGACTTATATAGATCAAGACTTCTCCGGGGGGAACAGAAAGTTGACAGAACTTACTGTGTGTCCCATCCTTTCTGTCACCAAGCTGCCATACAGCACAGCCACCACGATGTCGCCGCTACGCTTTCTGTGTAAAGGCTCAAGGAACAAGGTAAGCCCAATAATCTGTTTGTTTAAAGTATTGATTGTTTATCATTGGTTGCATGACTGTGTAAGATTAGGTTGAATGCGTGCGCTTTGATTTGTCTTTGCAAGATGTAGGGCTATATAAGTTCCATTTATTATTATTATTATTATTATTATTATTATTTATTTGATAAAATATTTGTTCTGTTTATTTTCCGTCCTTTTTTTTCCCCCCTGTTTTTCCTTCTTTTCTTTCTTCCTTCCTTCCTGTCCTTCTTTCCTTCCTGTTTTCTGTCCTTCCATCCGTCTTTTCTTCGTCCATCCATTCATCTTTTCTTTCTTCCGTCCATCCATCTTTCTTTCTTCCATCCATCCATCTTTTTCTTTCTTCCATCCATCCATCTTTTCTTTCTTCCGTCCATCCATCTTTTCTTTCGTCCCATCCATCCATCTTTTCTTTCTTCCATCTTTCTTTTCTTTCTTCCATCCATCCATCTTTTCTTTCGTCCATCCATCCATCTTTTCTTTCGTCCATCCATCCATCTTTTCTTTCTTCCATCTTTCTTTTCTTTCTTCCATCTTTCTTTTCTTCCTTCCTTTCTTATTTCTATTAATCTTTTAAATGTGTTGTTGTTGGGATTTTTTGTGTGTTTGTTGTTGTTTTGTTGTTGTTTGTTTTGTTCTTGGGTTTTTGGGGGGGTCACCACACAGGTGTTGATGTTATTGCATCTTTCTTTCTTTCTCTTTCTTTCTGCCTACCTTTCTTTCTTTTTTCTTTCTTTCTTTCTGCCTTTCTTTCTTACCTTTTCTTCCCTTTCTTTCTCATTTCCACCTTCCCTCTTTCTTTATTTTCTTCCTTCCTTCATTCTTACTTGCTTCCTTCTCTCATTTCTACTTGTGTGTGTGTGTGTGTGTGTGTGTGTGCGTGCGTGCGTGCGTACGTGTGTGTGTGCCTGTGTGTGTTTGACACAATGTTCAGGTGCTGCTATGGCTAATTCTAACAGTCAGCGGCATCATTCTCATCGTTCTCCACGACGTTTCCAACGCTGTCACGACCGTCTACACAAACGACAGAGGAGGCTACAGACTGAGGAGAGATTCGTCGCCGACCTTAGCCTTCCTTCCTTACGACACCACAGAACAGGACATAAACTTTAGGAAATTCGAAATGGGGGACGAAGAGGCGGCGGAGGAGAAGGAAAGAGAGGAGAAACGGGAGCAGGAGAGTGAAAAAGAGCAGGAAAAGGAGGAGAACAAGAAGGAGGAGAAGGAGAAAGAGGAGATTGAGAAGCAGGAGAGTGAAAAAGAACAAGTGGAGGAGGAGAAGGAGAAGAATGGGGAGAATAAGGAGAAAGAAGGGATGGAGAAGGAATGGAAGGAGAAGGATGAGACAGAGAAACGAGAGGAGCTAGATAAAGAGAAGGAGAAGGAGGAGAAGGGAAAAGAAAGAAAGCAAAAAGGAGAAGTTGAAATGGAGGAGAACGAGGGTGAGGAGAAGAGGAGAGAGAGAATGAGCCCTGGAGAAAGAAAAGCAGAAGGAGAAAGAGAAGGAGGGTGAGAAAGAAGAGAAGAAGAAAGAAAAGAGAAGGAGAAAGAGAATAGGAGGAGGAGGAGGAACAGACAGAGAAGAGAAGGAGAGAGAAGAGAAAGAGAAAGAAGAGAAAGAGAAAGTAGAAGACGACAATGAGGAGAAGAAAGAGCGAACCAGGAAAAGATTCCAGAAAAAGAACAAGAACAAAAAGAGACAGAAGAACAGGGGAAAAAGGAGAAAGAAGAGGAACGGAAGGAAAGAGATGAGGAGGAAGAGGAGAAGGAGGAGGAGCAGAAACAGAAAGAGAATGGGGAGGAAGAAGAAAAAGAAGAAGAAGAGAGAGCAGAAATCAAAGATGGCCGCGATGCACTTTCGCAGTCTGGATCTACGAACACAATGAAAGAGAAGAGCGGGCTTCCGCGTGGACCTACTATCGTGTATTCTTGCAAGTAATGTTGTCATTGCTATGATTATGTTATTCGTGTCTGTATTATAATTATTTTGTTGTGTTGTTTTGTCATCGCTATGTATCAATCTGTTGGTTCGAGTTTGTATTATTATTGGGTTGTAATTGTGTGTGTTGTTTTTTGTTGTGTTTGTGTTGTGTTGTGTAGTGTTGAGCTGTGTAGTGTAGTGTTGCGTTTTATTTTATTGTTTTGTCTTGACTTGTCCAGCACTGTAGTGTAGTGCAGTGTATGTAGTAGTGTAGTGTAGTGCAGTGTATGTAGTGTAGTGGGAGTGGAGTGGAGTGGAGTGTGGTGTAGTGTAGTGTAGTGTGGTGTGGTGTGTGTGGTGTGTGTAGTGTAGTGTAGTGCAATGTAGTGTAGTGTAGTGTAGTTAGTGCAGTGTAGTGTAGTGTAGTGTAGTGAGTGGAGTGGAGTGGAGTGGAGTGAGTGTAGTGTAGTGTAGTGTGGTTGGTGTGGTGTGTGTAGTGTAGTGCAATGTAGTGTAGTGTAGTGTAGTGTAGTGTAGTGTAGTGAGTGTAGTGTAGTGTAGTGTATGTGTGTAGTGTAGTGTGGTGTGGTGTGATGTAGTGTAGTGCAGTGCAGTGTAATGTAGTGTAGTGTAGTGTAGTGGTGTAGTGTAGTGTAGTGTAGTGATGTAGTGTAGTGTTGTGTAGTGTAGTGTGGTGTGGTGTGGTGTAGTGATGAGTGCAGTGTAGTGCAGTGCAGTGTAGTGTAGTGTAGTGTAGCGCTGTGTAGTGTAATGTAGTGTAGTGCAGTGTAATGTAGTGTAGTGTAGTGTAGTGTAATGTAGTGTAGTGTAGTGCAGTGCAGTGTAATGTAGAGTAGTGTAGTGTAGTGTAGTGCAGTGCAGTGTAATGTAGTGTAGTGTAGTGCAGTGTAATGTAGTGTAGTGTAGTGTAGTATAGTGTAGTGTAGCGCTGTGTAGTGTAGTGTAGTGTAGTGTAGTGTAGCGCTGTAGTGTAGTGTAGTGTAGTGTAGCGCTGTGTAGTGTAGTGTAGTGTAGTGTAGGTTGTAGTGTAGTGTAGTGTAGCGCTGTGTAGTGTAGTGTAGTGTAGTGTATGTAGCGCTGTGTAGTGTTAGTGTTAGTGTAGTGTTAGTGTAGTGTAGCGCTGTGTAGTGTAGTGTAGTGTAGTGTAGTGTAGCGCTGTGTAGTGTAGTGTAGTGTAGTGTAGTGTAGCGCTGTGTAGTGTAGTGTAGTGTAGCGCTGTGTAGTGTAGTGTAGTGTAGTGTAGCGCTGTGTAGTGCAGTGTAGTGTAGTGTAGTGTAGCGCTGTGTAGTGTAGTGTGGTGTGGTGTGGTGGTGCGTGCGGTGCGGTGCAGTGCAGTGTAGTGTAGTGTAGTGTAGTATAGTGTAGTGTAGCGTGGCGTAGTGTAGCGCTGTGTAGTGTAGTGTATTCTATTTTTATTTTATTTTATTCTTTTATATCGAGGATAATGGAATAAGCACTGATGTGCTTTTTTACATCCAGTCCCCGTGTGTATGCGGTTTTGTAAATTGTCATCTGTTCCCACCGGCACACAATGGCCTACTCTTACGAAAAGCGGAACAGGATTTTAACGTGTGCACAAGATGTTCTGCGTGCGTTCGCACACGGGACCTCGGTTTATAGTCTCATCCGAAGGACTTTTGGGGAGAGTGGAGTCTGCACCGATGTTAACTTCAGGGGGAAAATATCCCCTTGAATGGGGTGTAGCGTAGTGTAGTATAGTGTAGCGTCATGTCGAGTCGTGGCGTGCAGTGTTGTGTCGTGTCGTGTGTGCAATATTGTATTGCACTACATTGAAGGCATGCTGTGTTGCATTGTTTTGTGTCTTGTATTGTTCCACTTTCAGTCATAGCAGATTTCTCAGAATATTCATTCGGTTCTGCTCTTCTTGCTGAGAGAGTGTGTCGCCACAAGAGCAGCACAACCTTTTTCATCTTGCGTGTCGGACGGAATAGCCTAGTGGTTAGAGCGTTTAGCTCCTGATCTGACGGCCCAGGTTCGAGCCACCACCGAAACACCCCTTCAATGGGATTTTTTCCACCCGGAATTAACATCAGTACCGGCTCCACTTCCTCGAAGAGTTCTTCGGATGAGACTATAAATCGAGGTTTCGTGGTGCGAATACAATGCAGAACATCTTGCACAAACGTTAAAACCTGATCTGCCTTTCGAAAGAGTAATGTCAGTGGTTGCCGGTGCATGCACACGTGTTGTGTAGGCCTATTTTCATTTTCATTTCATTTCATTTATACCACTTTTAAGGCACGGCAGATTTCTCTGCGTGAAATTCGGGCTGCTCTTCTCCTGGGAGAGTGTGTCGCCACAAGAGCAGCGCCACCCTTTTTTTCAGTTGTTCTTTTTGTTGTTGTCTGCAACTGTATTTGTTTCCCTATCAAAGTGGCTTATTCTAAGAATTTTGCCAGGGACAACTCTCTTGTTGCTGTGGGTTCTTTTACGTGCGCTGAAAATGTGTAACACATGGGACCCCGGTTTATCGTCTCATCTGAAAGACTAGCGCCCAGACCACCACTCATGGTGTCTAATGGATGGGGGGAGGAAAGTTTCGGGCCCAAACAGGATTCGAACCACCGCACAACTTCCGACCCGGACTTTTTCGCTTTCTAGACAGGAGCGTTACCTCTAGACCACCGATCCACACTAGCGCCCAGAGACTAGCGCCCAGACCACCACTCATGGTGGCTAATGGATGGGGGGAGGAAAGTTTCGGGCCCAAACGGGATTTGAACCACCGAACAACTTCCGACCCGGACTTTTTCGCTTTCTAGAGACAGGCGCGTTACCTCTAGACCACCGATCCATAATTATCATCCCCAAAATTCTATGTCGCAGCCTGATTCTGATGTTTTGTGTAACAGCCTGATCCAAAGGTGTGGGGGGTGGGCAGACAGACAGAAGGGCATCGTCTCGGCCTTTGTGCTCTCTGCTTTGCTGAATGCGCGCTTCAAACTGGACATGCCTCGTCCCTGTGACATCTCTACTTACTTGGCCCCCAACGAGGTAATACCCCCCTAGGCTAATTTATGTTCTGTTTCCATGCATTTGTTGGTTTGAATAAGTGTTGTTCATTTCAAAAGAAGCGTAGATTACGTACGAAATGAAGTTAAAAAAAAGCAACATGTGTTGTAAATGATCTTCCTGCTGCTGTTGTTTTGTTGTTATTGCTGTTGTTGTTGTTATTGATATTGCTGACGTTGTTGTTGCTGTTGTTATTGTTGTTCTCGCTGTTGCTTGTTACTGCTGTTGTTGTGATTGCTGCTGATGTTGTTGTTGCTGATGTTGCTGCTGACGTGTTCTGCTGCTGCTGCTGTTGTTCTTGTTATTGTTGTTGTTGCTGCTATTGTTGTTGCTGATGTTGTTGTTGCTGCTGCTGCTGTTATTTCTGTTACTGTTGCTGCTTCTGCTACTGTTTTCTTCTGTTCCGTTTAGTTATAGCTTACTGTGAAGGTATAATAACACCATTCAACAACTCTCTCCCCCCCCCCCAAAAAAAACAACAACAACAACAACAAACACACTTATACATGTATCTTTCATTTAAACTTTGTTTGCTTTTGTGGAAGGAAAAAAAAAGATGCCAGAAGAGATGGACTTCTCAAGGAGTTTCTTAAAGAAGTCAATTTCTCCTGTCGCAGGTGGATTGGGTTCTGATGCCCGGGGAGACAGATGGAGTCACGAGGAGGGACCTGGAAGGCATTGACTCCCACGGCTATGACCTGGTGAAGCAGATGCTTCTCGTGGACGACCTCCAGATGCCCAGCTGCAAGCGGACTATGTCTTCATCACCTGGAACATGGAGCTGGTCCATCAGCTGAGGACTCATCCTCTGGCTCGAAAAGTCCCTTGGCTGTCCGTGCAGGTGTGGTGGGCTGGAATGAGTTAAACTGTTGATGTGCATGATTCATGAGTAAGCTGCTGCTGCTTCTCCTCCTCCTCCTCCTCCTCCTCCTTGTTCTTCTTCTTCTTCTTCTTCTTCTTCTTCTTCTTCTTCTGCAATTCTTCTTCTTCTTCCTTCTTCTCGCAATTCTTTCTTCTTCTCGCAATTCTTCTTCTCGCAATTCTTCTTCTGCATTCTTCTTCTTCGCAATTTTTCTTCTTCTTTCTTCCTTCTTTTCTTCTTCTTCTTCTTTCTTCTCGCAATTTCTTCTTCTCTTTTCTTCTTCTTTCTTTGCAATTCTTCTCTTCTTCTTCTTCTTCTTCTTCTTCTTCTCAATTCTTCTTCTTCTTCTCAATTCTTCTTCTTCTTTTCTCTTCTTTTCTTCTGCAATTCTTCTTCTTCTTTTTTCTTCTTCTTCTTCTTCTTCTTTCTTCTTCTTTTCTCTTCTTCTTCTCCCATTCTTCTTCTTCTTCTCGCAATTTTCTCTTCTTCTTCTTCTTTCCTTCTTCTTCTTCTCGCAATTCTTCTTCTTCTCATTCTTCTTCTCTCTTCTTCTTCTTCTCTTCTTCTTCTTCTTTCTTCTTGCTTCTTCTTCTTCTTCTTCTCCATTCTTCTTCTTCTCGCAATTCTTCTTCTCGCTTCTTCTTCTCGCAATTCTTCTCTTCTTCTTCTTCTTCTTCGTCTTCTTTTCTTGTTCTTCTTCTTCTTGTTCTTCTCTCCATCTCTTCTTCTCGCTTCTTCTGTTCCATTCTTTCTTCGTACAATCTCTTCGCTTCTCTCATCTTCTCTCATTTTCTTCTCTTGTTTCTCTCTATCTTCAGTTCTCCTCTCCTCCTCCTTACCTCTTGTTGTATCTTACTACTTGTAGTCCTCTTCATCACATATCCTCATTCAATATCTCATTTACATTTACTTCACTCACACGTATTCGTAGCTATCTATAGTTATTAGCAAGGTGTAAGAGAGGTGGAATGTGTAAATTAGTGCGACGGGTCGAAGGGTGAATAATTGATAGATGCGAATAAGATTAACAGACCAATTTTACAGCAATTTTGTTTCTGCCGCTGAGTCTAGTGTAGGTGGCTGGGAATCATAAAGGGCGGTTTAAACAGTTCTCCATTTCCCACTTGTTATAGTCTAACTCTTTGTTTTTATGTAGGTCATTGAGTGCAGGGCAATCGAAGAATGATATACGATGATGGACTGAAATAATAGAAGAGCATGTGCAAATAGCATTTTTGGTATGTTTAATTTTCCAAGTGTTCAGGGGTAGTTTAGGAAATATGGTTTCTATATTTTGTGGACAGCTGATATTATCGAAATGATGTGGGAGGTGGGGGGTTAATTGGAGTACACATTGTTTGACTTTGATTTTCACACACACACACACACACACACACACACACACACACACACACACACACAAGTCCCCCCCAAAAAACATTCAAACTTCACTTTATACATTCTTCACCAAAACAATAATACAGAAGATGACGCCTCACTTTCAGATGTCCATAGCGGAAATCTACCACTACGTCCTTAACAAGTTGTTCAAGCCCGTCCCAGCCTTGGAAGCCAGACTCAGCAGTCTGCAGAATTCCAGACCGGTGGGCACTAAACTTGCCTGTGCGCAAATTCGTCTGGGGGGAGTGCCGAATTTCCTGACACACAAACTTTCAACACGCTGTCCACTGTTCGCAAGGTTCTTGATCACCTACGTTCCTACAACGACCCTGCCCGCTACAGAATCCTCTTTGCTTCTGATAATGTACAGGTATGACTTGACTTGACTTGACTTGACTTGACTTGACTTCTTCACTTGGCCTGACTTCTTCACTTGATTTGTCTTGACCTGATTTATTTTGACCTGACCTGATCTGGTTGACCTGACTTGATTTGACCTAACTTGATTTGACCTAACTTGATTTGAACTGACCTGATCTTATCTGATAATGACCTGATTTGATTTGATCTGACTTGATTTTTACTTGACCTTACTTGACCCGGGTTGATTTCAACTGACCTAATTTCAACTGGGCTGATTTCAAATGACCTGACCTGATTTCAATTGATTTGGCTTGAAGTAACTTGGCTTGAATTGACCTTTGACTTGACTTGAAGTGACTTGACCTCTTGACATGACTTGCTGACTTGACTGTGAGTGACTTGAAAGAGAGAGAGAGAGAGAGAGAGAGAGAGAGAGAGAAGTTGGTTTGAATGCGGGTGTGTCTATATCACCAAGTGGTGAATAGACATTAAACAAATCAAAACAAAACAACAACTAATGATGTTAAACTGTATAGATGACCTAACTTGTCAAGTCAAGTCAAGTCAGGTCAAAATGATCTTTATTGAGGGTAAAAGATTAAGTTTATACAACTTTTTTTCATCCTGCCCTCACACAAAAAAAAGAAAATCAAGAAAATTGACATATAAAAGCAATCAAAATGCAATGTTCACACATGTTGAAGACAAAAATCTATGGAGATTTTGTTGAATATAAGTCCAGACTAACAAAACATGATAAAGCAAATCAAGACAGTATAACATAAGCTCAAGTCATACAGATAAATGAAGAAAATTTTAAGAAAACAAACAAACAAAAAAGAAAGAAAAACAAACAAAACAAAAAAAGAAACACAAACAAGCAAAAAACCCACACAAACAAACAAAAAAACAACCAAAAACTTGTATGAGAATGTGTATTGTCTTCTGCCTGGCTTTGTATATTATCGGCTCCAGTGGATGCATATGTGGATGGTTGAATGGTAGGTGTGTGTGTGTGTGTGTGTGTGTGTGTGTGTGTTGTGTGTGGTGTGGGTGTGTGTGTGTGTGTGTGTTGTGTGTGTGCGAGAGAGAGAGTAAAAAAAATTACACTCACACATCTGTTTTTTACATTCACATCTGTCTGTACACTCCAAAAAAATGTCTATCTTTGCACTCATAAACTGTAATCTGTCTTTACCTCCCACAGGCACTGAAAATGGCCAAAGAGGCTTTCCCACGAACATTCATGGAGACTTCAGGGCCCATCACTCACGTTGATCAATACCAAGGTCACGACGCATGCGCGGGACTGGGCCGCGCCATTTTGGATCAACTGATACTGTCCACCTGTGATGTTCTTGTCATTTCTGAGAGTGGGCTGGGCAAAATTGCTGCTTTTTTGAGGAATAGTGACGATGATTTGTTTCTTTTTCACGATTCGCGAATCAGCCAATTTCGTCGGGATTTATTATTTCCAAACCGGGTCTTTTGGTGAGGTGTAGATCTAGTAGGCTGAGAGTGTTGCTTCTTGATATATATATATATATATTATATATAGAGAGAGAGAGAGAGAGAGAGAGAGAGAGAGAGGAGAGAGAGAGAGAGAGAGAATTTTTATTCAAATAAAGGCCAAGATTCCATCAGTGACCCTGGAAGACATAAACAACAAATGAGTCAGGTTTACAATAAAGTAAAAATGATCTGTTCAAGAGGATTTTCCCCCCTGGAGTCACCAGTGCTGACTCCACTCTCCCCAAAAGTCCTTCAGCTGACACTATAAACTGATGTCCCCCGTGTGCTAACGCACGCAGAACATCTTATACACACATGTTAAAACCTGTTCAGCTTTTCAGAAGAGTAGGCTGTTGTGTTCCTGTGAGAGCAGATGACAACACTGACAAAATCTCATGCACACGGGGACTGGATGTAAAAAGTAAAACCACACATGGATGTTTATTCCATTATCCTCGAAATAAAAAGAATAACTAAAAAGAACAAATAATGATAATTCTCCTGCCTTTTTCCCAAGAAAGACATAAAAGATAACAATTCTCTCTCACGCCGAAGTCGGGTGTGTTGGGCCTGACTTGTCAGGCTCTTTCTTAACAGCAGCACAATGCATTGTTGCTCATATGACACACCACAATAGTTGCTGTCTGAGCGTTCGACAACAGAAGAAGAACGTAAAGTAAATGTGTTGATCGGTTGTCTACAGCTAAGCACCATTCTAAAAAGCGAGAAGTTGTGGATTCGATTCCCGTTTGCGCTAAACTTCGCCGGTATCCACTAGACCTTGAGTGGCAATATGGATCTTTCAGATGAGACAACCCGAGGTCATATGTGCAACACCCATTTAGAGCATGTAAAAGAACCCACAGCAGCAAGAGGGTTATCTCTGGCAAAATTCTGTAGAAAAAAAACCCAACCTCATTCGTATGGAATTATAAGACAGGGGTGGGGGGGGGGGGTAAGGGGAATGGGTGGCGCTGCGCTCGTGGCGACACGCTCTCCTCGGGATGTCATTGTCTCTCTTCTTTTCATGTGAGCAGTGTGTGTGTGTATGTGTATGTTCGGGTGTGTTCGTTTAAAGTTTATTCTCTAAAGTGTGTGTGTGTGTGTGTGTGTGTGTGTGTGTGATATGCTATGCCATTGCTCTCTTTTTACATATACATGAGTAGTTTTGCTTATTCTGTATTTGAAATCTATCAGATTTTGTTTGCTTGTTAATTTGTTCATTTCTAGTTATTATTTTATTCATATTTTTGGGTTGCTGTTATTTTTGTTGTTGCTGTTGCTTGTTTTGTTTTGTTTTGTTGTGTTTTGTGGGGAAGGGGGTGTTCGTAATGATGAATATCAACTGGAGGTGTATGTTTTCTTTTTATCTTAAATCTTATGGTTTGGTGTTTCGTTTTGATATCATGATTGAATTTTGGTTAAGGCCGGGGACTGGGTGTAATAAAAGCACACGAGTGTTTTATCTATTACTCTCGAAATGGAAGAATTTTGTCTTGCCTCGGCTTGCCTTGCCTCCACCCCCCCCCCCCCCCCCCTCTTCCCCTCTCTCTCTCTCTCGGGGACTGGATGTAAAAAAGCAGGGGGGGCTCATGGGTGCAAGGTACAGACAGGACGTGTGTTACTGCCTCTCCAGTGTTTTGTGAATTTTGCAAGTTTACAGGACATATCTGGTTGTGATTTTTTGCACACATGTGGACAGTTGGTGACTCCCTCCTTTGAAGTGACTGAACTAATGATGAAATCAGTAATTGGTCAGTAATTTAAAATTTTCAATATTGTTGATAAACTATAGAAAACAATTTGTGAAATATTCTGTAAACAGAATTCATCCTGCTGGCTGACCTGGACTACAATTGTGTGGGATGCACGTGCGTGTATTTTGAAAGTAGTGCACCTTACACACATCCACGTCATTCATTGTGTAGATTTCAAACTGCGTGAATTTTTGCCCGCACTTTGTTATCTACCTTGTGTCTTAGAACTGAGCTTCACGTGCAATATCGTGACAGTGACATTGGCATTGTTTACTGGTAACGCACAGGCACCTTAAAGATGTCACAAGAAAGTTTTTCCCACCCTCACTTAAATATGTTGCAATTCATGGACTGGCGATTCGCTCACATACAGCAAGAGCTGCAACAGCATGCTGCGAGCATTAAATCAACTATTGAAGAAAAATTCCAGAGATTAGACAATAGCATTTCTCACCTTGCAAGGGACATGAGTGAATTAAAAGAAGTGGTTGAAGAAAACAGAGAGAATGTTGAAGACCTCATGGAAGACAGGCGCACGATAATGGACAGACTGGACAAGCTTGAAAGAAACTTGGAAGTGGTTGAACAGGATGCAAAAGCATGCAATGTAGTGTTCTTCAACATAGAAGAACATCGATACGAGGACAGGGCTTCTACAACACAAGCCATTGTAGACCTTCTGAATTCCCACAATCCAGAAACTTACTAGCATCAACATGACATTGTCAAAGCATTCCGACTGGGAAAACCTCGGCAACAAGGAAGAGACCCTCGACCAATCCTGGTGCAGTTCAGCCGATGGTCTGACAAAATGGCTGTGCTGGGGTGATTCCTATCTCAGAGATGACCTCAGACAAAGTGGCATTAGTATAGCATCTGACCTCACCTCACGGCAAAAGGAGCTGATTGACTTCTACCGCAGTCAGGGCAAAGTCGCCTACTTCTACAATGGCAGATTGCAGGTCAGGGACAGACAGGAGTCATGACCAAGGCTTCCTGAAGAGAAACTAAATACAGCGAGGTCCACTCAGGAAACAGGAGACTGGCCGCAACTACAACACAACATACAGAGAGGACGTGGCAGAGGCTGGTTCAACAAACAGTCAACTGGAAGCACTAACAGGAGCCAGCCAGACAGACTCTCCAGGTCATCTCCACTTCCACCAAATGATGATGAGTTTGAAGTTCCTCCGCCAAGTGTCAGACGTCAGTGGCAACCATACTCGGGCAAGGCCTTTCAACAGAAACATGGGAATACTGTTTCAAGGAGGAATACAGAGTACACAAGATCCACCTATTCCAGGGACTCAGTTCATACCAGGAATAGGCAAAGAATGTTCCATGATAAATCTGACAGGAGACCAGTTGTTCCAGCCCTCAATCATACAGTGAGGAGGAAAATGACTTTCATCACCTGAGCAGAAACGGTTTGTGTTTTTTAAAGACCAGTGCTACAAAGAGACCAGAGCAAATGGTGATAGACTAGAACATTATTCTGAGAGCAGGACAACTAGACGTCAAGATCGAAGCAAGAATTTGCAAGAACTGGCATACATTACAGGTGTGTGAGGCTGATAGGGAGTGTTATAACAGTCACAATGACTCAAAGAAAAGTACAGACAGGTGTGAAAGTGACGAAAAGGAGGAAAACATTGTAGAGAAAGACAATAGCTTTTCTCCATCACCCAGGAATGAAGAACAGACAGATGACGACAAACTGCAGATGACGAAACTGAAGTAAAAATGAGGGGTGACAGGGAAACCTTTCCCAACATGGTCTTGACAGTCATGAACATGGAACTAACACTACAGACAGTGAACAGACTTAACAAAGGTTAATGAGACTCAAGAATGACTGATGGCAACTTTGACAGACAGACTGACACTGAGACCAAAACAACAGTGTGAAGAGCCCAGAAAAACATGGTGACAGCCAGGTCTCACAATTAAAGAACAGTAGAGGAACAGATGGTAAGGCAGTCCATCAACAGTCAGGCACCAGCAGAAGTAAAACCGCCGACTCTCAGAGTAAGGTTGAGGTGACAGGGCAGGGCAAGGCAGGATCTGTAAGCCTGTGTAATGCCCAGACATCAGCAGCAGGGAGGCAGCCCAGGCCGCCAAGGCGTGCTGCCTCTCAAAAGCAAACAGAAGCTCAAAGCACGCACGTAGAGACACGCAGGTCAGTTAGCCAATCCAGCATCTGGACTCTCTCAGGAGAGTTTCAGTGGGGGAACATTCCTGAGAGTGAAGTGGCTCGCGTGAGAAAGAAAGCCTGCTAATTCTGGAGCACTCTGCCTCCAAGAAATGGACATTGGCCGGCCCAGGAAGATTACCTACATTTAAAAGTAATAGAACCCTATTTCCTGGCTCTGTTAATAAATCCAAAGAGAAACAGACAATGTTTGTAAATACTGTAGATAAACAACATATTAATTTTTTAAAACTATAATGTTAATGGCTTATACAAAATTAGAAAATAATGATTTTGTTAATTTCTATTTTGTCTCATGATTTTATATGTTTAACAGAAACCCTTGTAAGTTTTGATTTTGAATCACGACTATTCAGTGATTTTGTTGTATTTACATCAAAGGCCAAAAAACTGTCGCATCAGGGCCGATATTCTGGAGGAGTGATCAGTGATGGTAAAGAAAAAGTATGCTGCTATGTGAAAAGGTTGATGTAATATATAATAATATGGTTGTGCTTAAACATCCAAAGGATCTGTTACAAACTAATAAGATTTGCTGCTAATTTGTACTTATATACCCCCATATGATTCTATATTTTGGAATCATCACCAAAATGGTTATGGCATGGAAGTGCTAGAGCAGTGTATTTTGGACTTGCAGGAATCAAATGATGATTTTTATGTTCTACTAATTGGTGATTTGAATGCAAGAACGGCATGCAAAAACATTTCTTTTTCTGATGATGAATTTGATTGGGAGTTAAATACAGTAGATGTTGAAAATGATTATTCTAGAAATTCACAAGACAAACAAACAAATGTGTTTGGCAATCAGCTGCTTGAAATCTGTAATATGTTTGATTGCTTAATTTTAAATGGTCTGTGCCAACATGACTTTGATGATGGGTACACATTTATTTCATCCTCAGGAGCCAGCTTAGTTGACTATTATATCATGTCTTGTGAATTGTATGCATCTGTTGATATTGTAGCTGTAGACATAAAAAGTACTACAGAGTCAGATCATCTACCTGTTGTTATGAAGATTGTCTTGAAACCGGATGGGACCAAACAAAATGTTGAACAATCAAACAAAGAAGAAAATAGTGTTGTGGAAAAAATGATCTGGAAAGATGATAAAAAGGAAGAATTTATTGAAACACTTAACAGCCACACTATGCAGAATAGAATTGTTAGTGCATTAAACCTACTTGACAGTGACATAGATGATGCTCTGGAGCAATTTACACAATGTCTGAATGAGGCTAGTAGGTGTATGCTCACTAGACGTCATACCTGTCTAAATAAACTGTCAAGATGGTTCGATGATGAGTGTCGCCAGGCTAAAAAAGAGACCAGAAGAGCCTTGAATTTATCTAGGAAAACAAAAGATGAAAACGACAGACAAATCTATGTTACAGCACGGAAAAATATAGACAGTTATTAAAGACCAAACGCCAAACATATAGAAGACAAAAGGTAGAATCTCTGGCAAACAATAGTTCAAATTCAGCTCTCTTCTGGAAAGGGCTTCGAAGTATGGGATGTGTTAATAAAGATAGAATGACAAACAGCATAAAACCTACAGAGTGGGTTGACTATTTCAAGGAGGTTTTTCAAAGCAATGAAATTGTATCTAATAACTACATGCACACAGAAGTGAATATGTTAGAAGAAAATGACCATGAATTAAACGGAGAGATCACAGAAGAAGAAATAAATGCAGCAATTTATAAACTGAAGTCTGGCAAGGCATGTGGAATTGATGGAATCACTGCAGAAATGCTAAAAAATGGAAGCAGTGAAGTCAGACAGTTTATATTCAAACTGTTTAATGCTATCTTCAATAAAGGTGTATATCCACTGCTTTGGTCCAAAGCTATTATTTTCCAATATATAAGAAAGGGGATCCGGAGCTTGTAGATAAAATATAGAGGTGTCTCATTATTGAGATCTTATCTAAATGCTATACTTCTATATTAAATACTAGATTATATTCATGGCTAGAAAGTAATCACATGATCTGTGAAAACCAAGCAGGATTTAGAAAAGGGTATTCTACAGTAGATCAGATCTTTAATCTATATTCAATGTCCAAAAGTGCATGTCCAAGAAGGCAAAAAACTGTATGTTGCTTTTGTGGACTTCAAAAAAGCCTTTGACTCGGTTAGACATGAGAAGCTTTTGAACTGTATCAAAAGCCAGGGGGTAAAAGGAAAATTCTTTGTTTCATTATCAACTATGTATAAGTCATTACTTTCATGTATAACGAATAGATAGCCAATTATCAGAGTTTTTTGAATGTCCATTAGGAGTCAGACAAGGTTGTGTTCTAAGTCCTACATTGTTTTCAATATTCATAACCAGCTAGCAAATGATGTGAACGAAAAAGGCAAACATGGAGTACAGCTACTACTAATATTATGGATATCTTTTATACTGCTGTTTGCAGATGATGTTGCCCTATTTTCAACAACCCCGGGAGGTTTGCAACATCAATTAAACATTTTGAAAGACTGCTGTAATGATCTTCAGTTAAATGTTAATATCAATAAAACTAAAGTAATGGTATTTAGGAAAGGGGGATTTCTTTCAAAACAGGAACAATGGTATTACAATGGTATTAGGTTAGAAGTTGTGAATCAGTATTGCTATCTAGGTTTTAGCTTTACAACAAAGATGAGCTGTAAGTTGGGTACAGAACATTTAGTCACTAAAGGAAAGAAGGCAGTGGTTCAGTTGAACAAAGTCTTTCATAGGTATAAAGAAATGAACGTTAGTACTTTTTTCAAGTTTTCGACACTAAGATTCATCCAATTATTGTTGTATTCATCGGAAATATGGGGAACAAACAGACTAGAGCATATTGAGAAAATTCATTTGATGGCATGCAAAAGATTTTAGGAGTACCTGTAAGAACACCTAATAGATGGTTTATGGCGATTTAGGCAGATATCCACTTTATGTCAACTCCTGTACAAGCACCATCATAGTATTGGTTCAAACTATTGCAAATGGATCAAAGTAGAATACATATCAAGCTTACTGCATGCAGTTAGAGCTAGACAGCAGTGGTAATATTGCTGGATTTCAAAAATAAGAGAAATTTTGTGTTGAAACAGGTTTTAACATTGTTTGGATGCAGCAAGTGTTGGGGATGTAAAAGTTTTCTTATGTATGTTTAAACAAAGATTAGTAGATATGTTTATTCAAGAATGGGATGGGACTCTACGAGATAAAGAGAGGTATGTGTGTATAGATCGTTTAAGAGTATTTTTTGTAAAAGAGCAGTATTGTAAACTCTATGATGTCTACTGCTTTCGTGTAGCAATTACACAAGCAAGATTTAATGTTTTACCTCTTAACAATAATGTTTACAGATATAGTGATAATATCCAAGATAAATTATGTCCATTTTGTAAAACGAAATTGAAAATTGAAGCCCACTTTCTATTGGAATGTTACATGTACTCAAACTTAAGAGAAATGTTTTTAAACAAATGTATCAATGTACCATTGCCAGATATGTTCAAAGTAAGAAATGATGAGTACAAACACAGTTTGTCGAGATACATTTTTCATTCTATTAACAAAAGGAAAACAATGTTGGCTCAAATACTTTAATGAAAAACTGCTACTGTTTGATATACTCAATATGGATGATTTTCCTTAGATAGCATCTTCTTTCTATGATTGGATTATGGTTAATTTAAGGGTTATAATCAAGAAATAGAATAAATGGTGTTTTTCTTCTTTAATCAGTCATAAATTGTTACTGACATAATCTTTTTGCACGATTCGGCTATGTATATGTTTATGTTTTTCTTCTTTAATCAGTCATAAATCATTATTTGTTTGTGCATTTGCTTTGCCAATGAGATGAATGAACCCATTGTTCCATCCCAAGCCCAACAAATGTATTGTGGTCCAAGGCCAATGTACATTAAATCATTTCAGTGTTCAGTGTTCAGTGATGTAAAAAAGCACATGTGTGCTTATTCATTATCCTCGAAATAAAAGAATTTGTCATTGTCATTCCCTCTCTCTCTCTCTCTCTCTGGCCAGATAAAGATGTCAGTGCTTTTCTGTAGCCTTAGGGAATAAAGATTCCTCCCCCACCCTCTCTCTCTTTGTGTTTTTGTGTGTGTGTGGGTGTTTTTTTTCCTTTTTACTGTGTGATTGTATGGATATTTGGTTTATTTTGTTATTATATGATGTATCCCTAAGGGTGGGGACTGGATGTAAAAAAAACCCACACATGGGTGCTTATTCATTATCCTCGAAATTAAAAGTGTCATTGTCTCTCTCTCTCTCCTCTCTCTCTCTCTCTCTCTCTCTCTTCTCTCTCTCTCTCTCTTCTCTCTCACACACACACACACGCACACGCACGCGCGTGCACACACACGCATGTGAAGAGAGAGATTTTTATTTTATTCTTTTATATCGAGGATAATGGAATAAGCACATATGTGCTTTTTTACATCCAGCCCCCGTGTGTATGCGGTTTTGTAAATTTTTGTCATCTGCCCCCACCAGCCCCCCCAAAATTGGCCTATCTTACGAAAAGCGGAACGGGGTTTAACGTGGGAAAGAAGTTCTCGGCGTTCGACAGGGCCCTCGGTTTTTAGTCTCACCGAAGGATTTTTGGGGGAGAGTGGAGTTGCACTGTTGTTAACCCCAGGAGAAATATCCCCTCAAACGGGAATCGAACCGGATCGTCAGTTGCGGCGAATGTTCTAACCACGGGCCATCCTGCCCGAGAGAGAAAATTTCGCACACACCTCTAATATGACTTTCTACCGTCGAAAACAAAGAAATGACTGGTTATATAAGGGGCGGTGCTGTTCTACATGAGAAAAAAACACGAAACATTAGCTGGTGTCACTTCGCCTTTTAACCGTTACTGCAAAAGCCTACCCCCACCACACACACACACGGGGGGGAAGGGGGGGGGGGGGGGGGGACTAACCGTTCCGTTTAAAAACTGTAACCAAAGGAAAAAAAAAAGGGGAAAAGCATTTAGGAATGCTCTGTGAAATAGAGCACGGGTGTCTTTCCTTAAAACCCTGGGAAGAAGGGAGCAATTTGAGCCAGTCTCTCTCTGTCGCTAGCAAAGTTACCTGGATTAGAATGTTTTTTTTTCTTTCCAATATTCATGCATTTGTTGTTTATTGTTGTTATTTTCCGATTTTCTTTTCCTTCTCCCAAGTACGACATGCAATTTTAATCAGCCTGTGTGTCCGAAATGTGTTGGTTGTTACTACGCTTAGAAAATTAATGCAAGGTAAGTGCTTTTCAGTTTGCCTTTATTTCTTACTGAGGGGTAAAAAAAATGAAATATCGTCTGCCTGTTCTTCCTCTGAAATGTCTTTCCGTAAAATCCTTCACTTTCCCCCTCCACTTGCTTCAGATACCTTGTGCCTACGAATACCTAATTAACCCAATCAACCGTTGGCCCCCGCTTTTTCCTTTTCGGGTCCATCGACCTGGAATGAGCCCCCTCTTTTTTCGCCAGAAACCTTGTTATGACACTTTAAAATCCCGCCTAAAAAAACTATTTTTTTCAAACCGAAAATTTTCCCCCCCTGTTTCATATCAGAACTACCCCCTTCACTAACCCATGTCCCATCACCCTGTAAAGTATACGACCTATGTGATGTTGTGTTGTGGTGTGTGTGTTGGCTTGCTTTTGAAAAACATTTGACAAATTTAAATTTTATTTAAAAGATTTTTTCTGCAGCGCCCTGTTTGTAAAATTTTTTTGTTTAAAAAATTTTGATTATTTATCTTGATTTCATGACGTGTCAGATTAGGTTGAAAAGCATTGCTTTTATTTGTTTTGCAAGTTTTAGCGTCATAAGTTCCAATTTTTTATTATTATTACTTTATTATTATTATGTTTACTTAATAGTTGTTAGTGATATTTCTTCTTTCAACGCTGGATGGGCAACTCTATTGTCTGTGAGACAAAATGCGTTTACTGCCGTTAAAACGCCCGGCAGCAGGCCCAGGCATGGGGAGATTTCTAAAAATCTTTTTACACACACACACACACACACACACACACAAAATTGTGTTTTCTTAACCTTTTCTCCTTAATCCTTCCCCTCCTTTTTTTAATTCCATTACACTTTCATTTCCTGTCTAATACCCTTTGAGAGAAAAGCATTAAATTAAGACAACAACAAAACAAAAACAACAACACACAAACACAAACAACACACACACACACACACACAAAAACACAAAACATAAAACATACACACAAAAGAGGGAGGAGAATGGGAAAGCAAAAAAAAGAAAACCGACAAGACGGAGGGGGTAGGAAGAAAAGGAACAAGGCAAAAACAAAGAGAGGGATAGAAAAGAAAGAATTCCTAGCACAGAATTTCCAGAAGGTCGCGATGCTTGACTTGGCCGCTTGTGAAACGCTGTACCCATCGAAACACGGCAGCTTTATTTATTTCTATTTTATTTTATTTATTTTACTCTTTTATTTCGAGGATAATGGAATAAGCATTCATGTGCGGTTTTTCATCTTTATTTATGTATTCTTTTATACCGAGGATAATGGAATAAGCCCTCATGTGCTTTTATACATCCAGTCCCCGTGTGTATGCGGTTTTGTAAATTTTGTCATCTGTTTCCACCGGTACACAATGGCCTATTCTTTCGAAAAGCGGAACAGGATTGAACGAGTGCGCAAGATGTTCTGCATGCGTTCGCACACGGGGCCTCGGTTTATAGTCTCATCCAGTCCCCGTGTGTATGCAGTTTTGTAAATGTTGCCATCCGTTCCCACCGGCACACAATGGCCTACTCTTCCGAAAAGCGGAACGGGTTTTAACGTGTGCGTAAGATGTTCTGCGTGCGTTCGCACACGGGGCCTCGGTTTATAGTCTCATCCGAAGGACTTTTGGGGGTAGTGTGGAGTCGGCACTGAAGTTAACTCCAGAGGAAAAAATCCTCTTGAACGAGAATCGAACCCGGGTCAGCAGATCACGAATACATCGCTGTAACCACCAGGCTATGCCGTCCCCCGAAAGGGCAGAAGGTTGTCCAAGTGCTTTAACTTCCACAAGTATATCTGATGTATTCTTGCTAAGTGTCACACGTTTCTTGAAGTAGCTATCGAAAACCTTTAATCGAAAACCTTTCTTCTCAGTGTCTGACTGACAGTGTCTTGCCAAAACATATCAGGGCAGGAAGACGGATCAAAGGTGATTGAGCATAAGCTACAAGTTTGATGTTGCTATGATTCCAAAATGTAGTTTGTTTTCAATGTTTATTACACTCATTTCTGAGTTAAAAACTATTTATTAAACCCCGAGGAAAATTGACGTAATTTGGCACAATGAAACACATCATACGTTGACGTTTTGTGTGTGACGTAACTTGCTAGTGTCTGTAAACGCATGTATAGGTCATTCGAATGTGGTCTCAGTATATATATATATATATATATAATATATATATATATATATATATATATATATCAAAGGGGAGGGGGGGGGGCAAAGTGTGCATACTGCATAAACAGTTGTACAAGTAAGTGTTCAGAAACGTGTCAATTATTTTTTTTCGTTCCTCCAAGATTCACCAATGGTGAGATGTTTGGCTTATACAATCATATCACCTCCCCCCCCCCCCCCCCCCCCCCCCCCCCCCCCCCACTACCCATCTAAGAGCCACACTCCGACTTCAGAGGTACAGTTAGGATTTGATTCAACCAGTTTTGCCAGCACAGTTGTGAAGTACCTCCCCAGCTCTTTCTGATTTTAATGATAATAATATGGAATTTATATAGACTGAATCTTGTAAAAAAACAATCA
>CM054165.1:22477978-22515478 GCA_028751875.1 Rapana venosa | reverse complement strand
GATTGGTTGGGGGGGTACAGATTGGTTGGGGGGGGGGGGCAGAAAAAAAAGTCCATAACTTTAAATCTCTCAAGATGAATGACAACAGAAAAAAGAACCAAAAAACGACCAGATATTATGACCACATTCATGGGGTACTACGTTGATTGTGAACGTGACTTTTAAGCCGGATGGTGACCCCCTCCTCCCTCCCTTTCTCCTTCCCCCACCCCCTCCCATCTGTGTGTGTGTGTGTGTGTGTGTGTGTGTGTGAAACAACATTTTGGTATTGTTTGGGGGTTGTTTTTGTTGTTTTGTTGGGGTTTTTTTGTTTGCTTGTTAGGGCGGGGGTGGGGGGGGGGGGTTTTTTGTGTGTTTTTTAAAGAATAAAACGACTATAATTATATGTGGTCTGATTGTACTTTTTTTGGTAGTTATTTTTTATGCTTTTAAATTGTTTTGAACTCTCTCTCTCTCTCTCTCTCTCTCTCTCTCTTCTCTCTCTCTCTCTCACACACACACACAAAATGCGTTCGTTCTCGGGACCTCGGTTTATATAGTCTCATCCAAAGGATTTTTTGGAGGGGAATGAAGTCAGTACTGATGTTAACTCTATTATTTGGGAAAAATCCCCTTGAACGGGCGTTTTGGTGGTGGTCCAAGATCCATGCTTTCAGCTTACACACACTCACACACACACACACACACATACAAAATACATACACACACACACACACACACACACACACACACATACACACACACATACATACACACACACACACACACACACATACATACACACACACATACCACACACATACACACACACACATACACACACATACATGCACACACACACATACACACATACACACACACATTCACACACATATACACACATACACACACATAACACACACATACACACATACATACACACACCACACAACACATACAGACATATAGATATACACACACACAAACACACCACACACACATTCACACACATATACACACACACATACACACATACATACACACACCACATACAGACATATAGATATACACACACACACAACACACACACCACACAACACAACACACACAACACAACACACACACATTCACACACATATACACACACATACATACAACCACACCACACAACACATACAGACATATAGATATACACACACACAACACACACACACACACACACATACACACACACACTCACATACACACACATATACACACACATACACACACCACAGCCCCACACAACACATACAGACATACACACACATATACACACACATATACACACACACATACACACACCACACACACATACACACACATATACACACACACAACAACACACACACACACACACACACACGCACACACACATACACACACATACACACACACATACACACAATACATACACACACACATACACACACATACACACACACAGACACACACACACACGCACACATATACACACATACACACAACATACAAACACACACATATACACACACACATACAGACATACACCACACTCACACATCACACACACAACACACACACACACCACATACACACACACACACATACCACACTCACACCACACACACAACATACACACCACACAACACACACACACACACATACACACACACAATACACAACACACACACACATACACACCACACACACACATATACACACACACACATACAACACACACATACACAACACACACATACACACACACAAACACACAACAATACACACACACACAAACAATTTTATACACCCCACCAACCATTCCTTTCTTATACCCGTTTCTTTCATTCCTCTGTTTGAAGAGGGGGTTGCGCTTGTGTGGCAAAAGATTCAACAAGATGAACAACTCTAACCGAGCGCAACCTGCTGTGTACCAACTGCTGCATTGAAACATAATTATGTCCCTTTTTGAGCTGCCGGAGTCTTTTTAGTAACCCTGTTATTTTTGGTTTCTTTCTTTCTTTCTTTTTCTTGTCTTGTTTATATTCTTTCTTTCTTTTGCTGTGCTGCCTCGTTTTTCTGTGACGTCCCCTGTCCTGCTGTTCCCACGCCGCTCATCCCAATCTCCCCACTCCACAGCCATACCCCAGATTCGTTATGTCTCGTCCCCAGGGTCGGAAGTCCACAGGGAGCCTATCACTTTTCTTTCTTCCCTATTGCTCTGCTAGGGACGGGATAGCTCAGTGGTCGGAGCACTCGCTTTCCCCCAGCCAAGTTAAGCAGCGTCGAGCGTGGTTACCAGTTGGATGGGTGACCGTTTGCGCGCCTTGGCTTCAGTACAGTTCCCCCAGTTCACCCAGCTGTAAATGGGTACCTGCCCTCTTTAGGGTCAGGGAAGGTAAAGCAGCGAGGGAGAGGAGATGGGCGCCGCCCTCAATATGCTGGCTTCTAGAGAAGTGAGGTCTCTGACGCCTTGCTCCCCTACGACCTTATAGGTTATGGGACTCCTTTACCTTTACCTCTGCTAGGGCTCCTAGTTTCACAAAATAGTGAGATTTTTACATTCGCGACCGTTTTTACCCACCATTAAGGTAGCTGCTTTCCAACTTCGGGATCATGTTCTAATGCATTAGTGTGAATGCGGTGGGTTGTTTTTTTTTTGGGGGGGTATTGTTTTAAAATGCATTCACACTAATGTAGTGTGCGTTTTTAAACAAAAATTGTCATCCGTTCCTACTGGGATTGCAATGGCTTACTCTTTCTAAAGGCGGAGTGGGTTTTTAAAGTGTGTGTGTGCAAGGTGTTGTGAGTGCGTTCACACACACACGGGATCAGTTGATAGACTCATCTGAAGGACTTTAATGGGGAGTGGAATCAGTGCTGATGTTAACTCCAGGGGAAAAATCCCCTCGAACTTGCCCTAAACTTGGTGGTGGCTCAATCCGCGATGTCAGACGGTGAGCTCAACGCTCTAACCACTAAGCCCTTCTTTGCTGTCTGTTGATACTAATTTTGTGTAGTGACCAACACTGCAGCTGAGACATAAATACAATCACAACAACAACAACAACAAAGAGACGATTCAGACCGTGTGTGTATGACCAAAGAGTGTAACACAGCCCTTAGGAAGTCAATGGTCAAAGAGGTGGGGGTCTATCTATCTTAGGGTTCCATGAAGTCATGGATTCGAATCTCAGCATCAGCGTCTCGTGAATAAAGGATGAGGATTTAAAAAAAAAAAATTCCAGGTCAACATAACGCACAGACCCGCCAGTGCCTTATTTCTCTTCGTATATAATATCACTGCCGATGGCATGCGTTGCTTCTTTTGGCCGCTTTTAGGTGTGTTTTTTTTAAAGTGTTGTCAAATGTCGTGAAAAAGCGTAAACTGAAATGGTATGGGCATGTCACAAGATCCAAAGGACTTGCAAAGACAGTTTTACAAGGCACTGTCCAAGGAGGAAGAAGAAGAGGCAGACCAAGGAAGAGCTAGGAGGATAACATCAGCGAATGGACAGGCCTAGAACTCAACAAAACCCTGAGAAAGGCAGAACAGAGAGAGGAATGGAGGGAACTGGTTGTTGAGTCTTTGAGGGTGCCCCCACGGTCGTCAGACTACGGGACAGATAGATAGATAGAAAGTGTTGACCCATCTCAGTTTAGGATTTAAAAAATAAAATAAAAATTTTATACTCATAACTCGAAAATGGTGGACTTTTGGCGGCTGAAAAGTTCTGAGAACTTTTCACAGTGACGTCCACATTGCCTATGACGTCATTTTGAGCTTTTGTGGGGGGGGGGGGGGGGGGGGGGGGGGTCATTTGGGGTCGTTCTTGCTGTAGATTGCTAAGGTGCAGATCTGGCAGACACGTCCAAAACAGGTCTGGGGCCATATATGTTATTAAATAGATTTGGATCTATTTAATAACATAATTATATGGCCCCAAACCTGTTTTGGACGTGTCTGGATCTATTTAATAACATAATTATATGGCCCCAAACCTGTTTTGGACGTGTCTGGATCTATTTAATAACATAATTATATGGCCCCAAACCTGTTTTGGACGTGCCTGCCAGATCTGCACCTTACCAATCTACAGCAAAAACTGACCCCAAATGCGCCGATTAAAACAAGAAGTATCATACACATGTAGATCAGACATGCCTGGTGGAAGACTGCGTCATTCATCATGACCACGTTCATCCTTGTGCCTGGAGAGAAATGGGCTCTATCATAATATATATATATATATATATATAAATATATATATATATATATATAGTTACAGCTTGGGAAGGGTGGTGGCAGGGTGGTTTAAACGTTCCCCCGTTCCGGTCGCATACGCGAAAAATCTCACCATGGGTGAGCCTCTTGAGCTTTAGATGAGGAACATCATCATCATCATTAACCATTACACCCAGTGGTGTGTAGGGCAGCAACAAAGCGCTTCCACTCCTGCCTATCCTGGGCCAACCTAGTCATTGATCCCCAAGAGTGCTGCTGCATGGCCTTCATCTCACTTTCTACAGTCCTCCTCCACGTTGCTTTTGGTCTTTCTCCTTCCTCTGGGGTACCAGTGCAATGCTGTTCTTGTGATTGACTGTGGGTCTCTTCGGAGGATGTGCCCAATCCACTTCCACCGTCGTCTGGTGATGATGGTTCCCATGTCTTCTTGCCTGCATCTCCGTAGTAAGATGAGGAACAGGGAGATTTAAAAAAAACCCAAAACCTTGCCAAAAGACAGCCTGAAAAACATACAGTGCAGTGACCTAACAACAGCAAGGCGGTTAATTGCCTTCGGTGAGACCTATCATAACCCAAGGTCCGTGTGGCAACGCACGCATAACATCTTGCGCACACGTTAAGTCCTTTCCCTTTCGTAGGGTAGGCCATTGTGTGCGGTTGGGACGGTACTAGAATTCACAAATCCGCTACACACAGGACTGGTAGATGTTAAAAAAACACATGTGCTTTTGCCATTATCTCGTATAAAAGAAAGGATTTTTTTTAAAGGCAAAAGAAAGACAGTGAGGAGAAAACTCTTTAAGTCGTAGTATGGCTACCTACACAGCTAGGTAGGTACTTGAACACAATCACATTCGCAAAACTTTCTTTTTTTATCTGGGTTTTGTTGTTGTTGTTGTAAGAGTAGGCCATTGTGTGCCGGTGGGAAAAGATGACAGAATTTACAAAACCGCATACACACGGGGACTGGATGTAAAAAAAAAGCATATGAGTGCTTATTCCATTATCCTCGATATAAAAGAATAAAATTAAAATAAAAAAACTTTTTTTTAAAGGCAAAAGAGTACAGTGGGGGGAATAACTCTTAAGTCGTAGTATGGCTACCTATACAGCTAGGTAGGTACTTGAACACAATCACATTCGCAAAACTTTCTTTTTTATCTGTTTTTTTTTCTAATTGTAAGAGTAGGCCATTGTGTGCCGGTGGGAACAAATGGCAGAATTTACAAAGCCGCATACACACGGGGACTGGATGTAAAAAAAAGCATATGAGTGCTTATTCCATTATCCTCGATATAAAAGAATATAAAAAAATTTAAAATTTTAAAGGCAAAAGAGTACAATGGGGAAAAAACCTTCTTAAGTCGTAGTATGGCTACCTATACAGCTAGGTAGGTACTTGAACACAATCACATTCGCAAAACTTTCTTTTTTATCTGTTTTTTTTTCTAATTGTAAGAGTAGGCCATTGTGTGCCGGTGGGAACAAATGGCAGAATTTACAAAGCCGCATACACACGGGGACTGGATGTAAAAAAAAGCATATGAGTGCTTATTCCATTATCCTCGATATAAAAGAATATAAAAAAATTTAAAATTTTAAAATTTTAAAGGCAAAAGAGTACAATGGGGAAAAAACCTTCTTAAGTCCTAGTATGGTTACCTATACAGCTAGGTAGGTACTTGTACACATTCACATTCGCAAAACTTTCTCTTTTTATCTGTAGTTTTTTTTTAATTGTAAGAGTAGGCCATTGTGTGCCGGTGGGAACAGATGACAGAATTCACAAAACCGCATACACACGGGGACTAGATGTAAAAAAAAGCAAATAAGTGCTTATTCCATTATCCTCGATATAACAGAATACAATTAAAATTTAAAAAAACTTGTTTTAAAAGGCAAAAGAGTACAGTGGGAGAAAAAACTCTTTAAGTCGTAGTAAGTCCTTCGGATGAGACTATAAACCGAGGCCCCGTGTGCGAACGCACGCAGAACATCTTGCGCACACGTTAAATCCTGTTCCGCTTTTCGAAAGAGTAGGCCATTGTGTGCCAGTGGGAACAGATGACAATTTTTATTTAAAACGCACACAAACGCATATATATATAAATAATTACATTAAAAATCTGAGCGCTTTGATTTGTTGCTTTACAAGATTCAGCGCTATATAAATTCCATACATTATTATTATTATTATTATTATCATTATTATTATTATGGCTACCTATACAGCTACGTAGGTACTTGAACACATTCACATTCGCAAACTTTCTTTTTTTTAAATGTAATTTAATTTTATTATATTGCAAACTTTCTCGTTCATGAAACAATCTCACAGTGATTCCCAGGTGGATTGAGCGAGCCAAACTGCCTCTTCTGGGTGGTCGCCAAGGGAGTTAAGCTGGCGAACGCCCAACACACAACAGCTCAAGTGTAGCATGTTATTCAACCTGCTTTCTGGGATGAATCGCAAACTCGAAAGAAAAAGAACAAGAAAAAAACCCCAACAACATGTGTATGCTTCAATGGAGCTGAATACTCGACGACAGTGTGACACACAATTCGAGGAGAGAGTTGACATGGTAGTTACAAGCTAATATTTCTTCAATAAACACACACACACACACACACACGTGCGCGCGCGCACGCACGCACAATCAGCAACAGAAAAAAAACCCAACCCTCACATGGGATGGAATAGTGTACGCCATTCTGACCCCTTAGTTCGTCTCTGTCTGTCTGTCTGTCTGTCTCTCTCTCTCTCTCTCTCTGTGTCTGGCTAGCTGGCTCTCTTGTCTGTCTGCTGTCTGTCTGTCTGTCTCTCTTTCTCTATCTGCCTCTCTCTCTCCTCTCTCTCTCTCTCTCTCTCTCTCTCTCTCTGTGTCTGGCTAGCTGGCTCTCTGTCTGTCTGTCTGTCTCTCTCTGTCTGGCTAGCTGGCTCTCTCTGTCTGTTGCTCTCTCTGTCTGTCTCTCTCTCTCTGTCTCTCTGTCTGTCTGTCTCTCTGTCTGGCTAGTCGGCTCTCTCTATCTGTCTGTCTAGCTGGCTCTGTCTCTCTGTCTGTCTGTCTGGCTGGCTAGCTGGCTCTGTCTGTCTGTCTGTCTAGCTCTCTGTCTCTCTGTGTGTCTGTCTGTCCGCCTGTCTGTCTGGCTCTCTCTCTGTCTGGCTAGCTGGCTCTCTGTCTGTCTCTGTCTGGCTAGCTGGCTCTCTGTATGTCTCTGTCTGGCTAGCTGGCTCTCTCTCTCTCTCTGTCTGGCTAGCTGGCTCTCTCTCTGTCTGGCTAGCTGGCTCTCTCTCTGTCTGGCTAGCTGCTCTCTCTCTCTCTCTCTCTGTCTGGCTAGCTGGCTCTCTCTCTCTCTCTCTCTCTCTGTCTGGCTAGCTGGCTCTCTCTCTCTCTCTCTCTCTCTCTCTCTCTCTCTGTCTGGCTAGCTGGCTCTCTCTCTCTCTCTCTCTCTCTCTCTCTCTCTATCTGGCTAGCTGGCTCTCTCTCTCTCTCTCTCTCTCTTCTCTCCCCTCTCTCTTCCTGCTAGCTGGCTCTCTCTCTCTCTCTCTTCTCTCTCTCTCTCTCTCTCTATCTGGCTAGCTGGCTCTCTCTCTCTCTCTCTCTCATCTTCTTCTGTCTGGCTAGCTGGCTCTCTCTCTCTGTCTCTGTCTGCCTGTCTTTGTCTGTCTCTCTCTCACTCGATTTTTTAAAAAAAGTTCTTTTATATCGAGGATAATGGAATAAACACTATGTGCTTTTTTTTACATCCAGTCCCCATGTGTATGCGGTTTTGCAAATTATGTCATCTGTTCCCACCAGCATACAATGGCCTACTATTTTATATATTATGATGTCATAAGGGCATTTCTTTTCCCCCTCTGTGGTGGATGTGTTTGCATTTGTTTGTCCCAGCTGTGCTTACAGTGCATTCTTATCATTAGTTCTTATCAGCAACTCTTATCATGTACAGGTCAATGGCCTCTAGGAATACTCTCTCTCTGTGTCTGTCTGAATCTGTCTGTCTGTCTGTCTCTCTCTCTCCCTTCCTCCCTCTAACTCCCTGAGGAGTCGTTGGGGCACTGCACTGAAATTTTCAGGCTGTGGTGTCTCTTGGGTAAGCTGAACCTGGCGGAGTCCATCCCTCTCCAGGTACAGGATGCATGCTGGGTATGCCCCGGGGTTTCCCGTAACTCACTGAATACTAGCATATATATATATATATATATATATATATATATATATATATATATAATATATATATATATATATGAGATAGGATCTGTAACGTGTACTTTTTGATCTTCTGTATGCGTATCACACGAAAAGATGATTCATTAAGGCACTGGCAGGTCTGCACTTGAAGTTGACCTGGGAGATGGTAAGAATCCCCACCCTTCATTCACCCAGACCGCCGCTGCGGAGATTTGAACTCACGACTTCATGGACCCACGGAATGGAACTCATACCCTACTTAAGCCACTCGGCTACTCTGTACTGACCTGCAAGTCGTAACCTTATACCCACCCCACCCCCCACCCCACCCCCACCAACCTAGCGCCCCCATTCTCTCGCCCCACCCCCACCCAATTCCTTCACGAAACTATGTGAACTACAAGAAACTTAAAAATGGGTTAATGAGGAGAGATTAACCCGGGAGGGAGAGGGAGGGTGGGGGGACATGGGGGTGGGGTGGTGGTGGTTGTGGTTAGGCTTTGACTAGTACTTGTAACAGAACACTTGGATTTTAATGCCCCCACCCCCCCACCCCCCAAAATGTGGAGAAAATCATATCTTTTCACGCCCTGCCCCCCACCCCTACCATCCTCCCGCCTAAAAGCGTTTGTCAGTTGCTATCTTAACATAATTTATGTTAATTATATGTTTCATTCTAGGACAGTTTTGCTTTCGGGAGAGTGTCCCCCCCCCCCCCCCCCCCCCTTTCCTCTTTTTTCAACCATGCTACACACACTTTCACGGGATATTAATTTGAAACTAGTTCACCATTGTACTGATTTGTATTATGTTGTATTGTATTGTATTGTAAATGTATTGTTCCCCGTGGGGATGCTGGGGCCCTGTCAGTATAAATAGCATCCCCATTTTCTGGAAATTCAGTGCTAGCACTTCCCTCTTTTCTATCACTCTCTTTGTTTTTCGCCTTGTTCCTTTTCTTCCTGTTACCTCCTTCTTGTCCATTTCCTGCTTCTTGGTTCATTCTTCTGTCTTTTCCCCCCAGAAAGACTTAAAAGATAACGATTAGTGGTCTGTCTAGAAAGCAAAAAGTCCGGGTCGGAAGTGTGCGGTGGTTCAAATCCCGCTTGGGCCCGAAACTTTTCCCCCCATCCATTACACCATGAGTGGTGGTCTGGGCGCTAGTCTTTCGGATGAGACGATAAACCGAGGTCCCGTGTGTTACACAAAATTATTAAGCGCACGTAAAAGAACCCACGGCAACAAGAGAGTTGTCCCTGGCAAAATTCTTAGAAAAAAGCCACTCTGATAGGGAAACAAATACAGTTGCAGACACAAAAAAAAACAAAAAGGGTGGCGCTGCTCTTGTGGCGACGCGCTCTCCCCGGGGAGAGAAGCCCAAATTTCACGCAGAGAAATCTACCGTGACTTAAAGTGGTATAAATGAAATAAAATAAATGATTTTCTTCCATGCCGAAGTTGGATGTGCAGGGCCTGACTTGTCAGGCGCTTAACGGCATTTTCGCTCATATGACAGACAACAAAAGCGTTCGATAAAGAAGAAGACATCGTATTGTATTGTATTGTATTGTAGTGTAGTGTAGTGTAGTGCAGTGTAGTGAGGAAGGAGTGTAGTAGTGTAGTGTGTAGTGAGTGTAGTGTAGTGTAGTGTAGTGTAGTGTAGTGAGTGTAGTGCAGTGAGTGTAGTGCAGTGTAGTGTAGTGTAAGTAGTGAGTGTAGTGTAGTGTAGCGCAGTGTAGTGCAGCGCAGTGTAGTGTAGTGTAGTGTAGTGTAGCGTAGCGTAGTGCAGTGTAGTGAAGTGTAGTGTAGTGCAGTGCAGCGCAGTGTAGTGTAGTGTAGTGTAGTGTAGTGTAGTATGTTAAATATTTCTTTCAGTCAAGTCACAGCAGATTTCTCTTGTTCTTTCTGCTTCATCTTCTTCGTCAAACGCTCAGACAGCAACTATTGTTGTCTGTCATATGAGCGAAAATGCGTTGCGCTGCCGTTAAGCGCCTGACAAGTCAGGCCCAGCGCATCCGACTTCAACATGGAAGACTATTGTTATCTTTTAAGTCTTTCTGGGGGGAAAAGGAAGGAGAATGAACCCAAGAAGGCTGAAAACAGACAAGAAGGATGTGATAGGAAGAAAAAGGAACAAAGCAGAAACAAAAGAGAGGGATAGAAAAGAGGGAATTCCTAGCACAGAATTTCCAGAAAGTGGGGACGCTGTCTATACTGACAGATAGACCCCGACATCCCCAGTTGTAATTTCTCTGTGGGAAATTCTGGCTGTTTTTCCCTGGGGAAATTGCCAGGCTACAGTGTAGTGTAGTGTAGTGTAGTGTAGTGTAGCGCAGCGTAGTGTAGTGCAGTGTAGTGTAGTGTAGTGTAGTGTAGTGTAGTGTAGTGTAGTGTAGTAGCAACCATTGCTGTCTGAGAAATTCTGGCTGTTCTTCCCTGGGGAAATTGCCAGGTACAAGAGCAGAGCCACCATTTTCTGTATATATAATATATATATATATATATATATATATATATATATATATATATATGTGTGTGTGTGTGTGTGGTGGTGTGTGTGTATTATATTCTCTCTCTCTCTCTCTCTCTCTCTCTCTCTCTCTCTATATATATATATATATATATATATATATATATATATATAATCTTTCTGCCTGCATATGCATTTATCTCCACGTGAGAGAATCTTCTTTCCTACATTCCCCCCCCCCCTCCCCCCCCCCCCCCCCGAGACAACTCTCTTCTTACCATGGATTCTTTTGCGATGTGCTGTATGCGTGAGACTCCTTGGCATCTCCTACAAAGACCACATAAGCAACGAAAGCGTGCATATGGGACCCTATGAGAACCTTCTAACGATCGTGAAAAAGCGTAAACTTAAATGGTATGGGCATGTCACAAGATCCAAAGGACTTGCAAAGACAAATTTTACAAGGCACTGTCCAAGGAGGAAGAAGAAGAGGCAGACCAAGGGAGAGCTGAGAGGATAACATCAGCGAATGGACAGGCTTAGAACTCAACAAAACCCTGAGAAAGGCAGAATAGAGAGAGGAATGGAGGGAACTGGTTGTTGAGTCTTTGAGGGTGCCCCCACGGTCGTCAGACTACGGGACAGATAGATAGATAGATAGTATGCGTGTTGCACGCGGGATCGCGGGTTATCATCGTGTGTCATCTGAAGGACTAGCACCCAGATCACCACTCAAGGTCTAGTGGATGGAGGGGAAAGTCGGGGGACTCAAACGCGGATCCCCAACCCACATTTCTCGCTTTTGGGGCAGTTACCTCTAGACTACTGATCCATCCATATCTATATATGCGTGCGTGTATGCGTGCGCGCCCAAGTGTGTGTGTGAACCTAACTATATACCATAATTGTCCCATGTAAAGTTCCCCCCCCCCCCCCCATCTCTCTCTCTCTCTCTCTCAGAACTTGTCAATTTCTACGCCAACCATGTATTATGGCCTAAGGCTGAGATACATTACATTTCTGAGTTCTGAGTTCTCTCTCTCTCTGTCTAACATGGTCTCAGTATGATGTTTAATTTACAAGGTCATAACAAAGTTTCACAATGACGTATAATTGAGATTGACGTCATTCCATCACATTATAACACCCCTGAGGAAGGCGAAAGCCGAAATATTGGGGAACATCTATATATGCTGGTTGTTCTTCTTTTTCTTTGTGTGAATATATATATATATATATAATATATATATATAATATATATATATATATGTGGTGTGTTTTGTGTGTGTGTGTTCTTTGCAAGTGCAAACTTTGGAATAGTGCTTCTCTCTCTCTCTCTCTCTCTGTACACGCGAGCAAAAAAAAAGTGAAAAAAAATTGTGGTCAAACGCGATCAAACGGTCACCCATCCAAGTGGTGACCACGCTCGATGCTGCTTAAGCTTAGCTGGGGGAAAGCGAGTGTTCTGACCACTGAGCCATCCTGTTCCCATTACAAGACACTACAACACAACAAAACAATACAATACAATACACATCAATACTATACACGCGAGCATATGGGCATGAACTTGCCCCAGTCCCTTACCACAATCATTTTGCATCGCACTTTGTATGTTTGAAACTTGAGATGTTTACTTCGGAAGCGTACGTGTGCGTGTGTGTGTGTGCGCGCGCGCGCGCGCCCTTGCGCCATTTACTTTCAACAATGCGGTTTAGAACTTGAGATGTTTGCAACGGAAGTGACATTTCCGTTAGGAGAGAGAGAGAGAGAGAGAGAGAGGAGTGGAGGAGGGATAAAAGAAAGTGCGTGCTAAACTTATATTGATCAATCTGTGCGTAAGAAGTGGATGGGAAAGAAAGATAGAAGAGAGAGAGAGAGAGAGAGAGAGAGAGAGAGAGAGAGAGAGAGAGAGAGAGAGAATTAGGAAAACACATACGAACTAGTTTAATGTGGTAGTCTCCTGTAAGTCCATTCACATGGGGACAGTGGGGAGGGGACTCTGTGTGTGTGTGTGTGCGCGCGTGTGTGTGTGACAGACAAAGACAGGCGGACAGAGAGAGAGGGAGGAGGGAGAGAGAGAGAGAGAGAGAGAGAGAGAGAGAGAGAGAGAGAGAGAGATTTTATTTTATTCTTTTATATCGAGGATAATGGAATAAGCACTTATGTGTTTTTTTACATCTAGTCCCCGTGCGTATGCAGTTTTGTCAATTCTGTCATCTGTTCCCACCGGCACACAATGGCCTACTCTTCCGAAAAGCGGAACAGGATTTAACGTGTGCGCAAGATGTTCTGCGTGCGTTCGCACACGGGGCCTCGGTTTATAGTCTCATCCGAAGGACTTTTGGGGAGAGTGGAGTCTGCACTAATGTTAACTCCAGGGGAAAATTCCCCCTTGAACGGGAATCGAACCCAGGTCGTCAGATTGCAAGCGCAATGTTCTAATAATAATAATAATCATAATAATAATAAATGGAACTTATATAGCGCTATATCTTGCAAAGACAAATCAAAGCCCATGCATTCATCCTAATCTTACACAGTCATGCCATCAATGATAAATAATCAATAGTTTAAACAAACAGATATTTACAAACATGATGCGATGCAGACAAAATCTATGAAATAAAATTTCAATAGTCAAATGTTTTTCAAAAGCACACACACACTCACACAGGTCATATTAGCAGGGTGATAGGACATGGGTTAGTGAAGGTGGGATAGCTCTGATATGAAACAGGAGGGGGGAAATCTTAGGTTTGAAATAAATATGTCTTGAGGCCGGATTTAAAAGTGTCATAACTAGGTTTCTGGCAAAGAGAGAGAGGGAGCTCATTCCAGGTCGATGGACCCGAAATAGAGAAAGAGCGGTGGCCAACAGTGGACTGGTTGAATCTAGGTATTGGTAGGCACAAGGTATCTGCAGTAGAGCGGAGGAAACGTGAAGGAGTGTACAGGTTAAGACATTCACAGAGGTAGGAGGGCGCAGTTTTGTGGAGACATTTGTAACAGAGGGTACTGATCTTATAATTTACTCTCTGTGGCACAGGCAGCCAGTGGAGAGATCGCAAGAGAGGGGTAATGTGCTCAGATTTTTTTCTTTCTGAGAACTAGTCGAGCTGCGGAGTTTTGTATACGTTGAAGGGAGTGGATAGATGATGCTGGCAGACCAGACAAAAGAGAATTGCAATAGTCCAGACGTGAAAGAATGAGAGAAGTAACAAGTTTGGCTGTTGCATCTGTGGACAGGTACTTTCGAATTGCACTAATACACCGTAATTGATAGTAGCACGACTGACAGGTCTGGGTGATGAAATTTTTCATAGAGAGTGTGTTGTCCATAAGGACACCTAGATACTTCACAGCATTCGATAGAGGGACTGATGTATTGCTGAGTTCTATTGAAGCTGTTGTAATGGAAGAAAGTTTGTGTGTGGTCCCTACGAGCATGGCTTCGGTTTTATCTGCATTTAGCTGTAATTTGTTCTGTGTCATCCAGTTTTGACGTTCTAACCACTAGGCTATCCTGTCCCAGAGAGAGAGAGAGAGAGAGAGAGAGAGAGCGTGCTTGTGTGTGTGTGTGTGTGTGTGTGTGTGTAGTGGCTATGTGTTTTATCAGTTAGTCTTTACACCAATTCAGCTGTCTATCAGTAGTTTAACTAGAAGTTTGCCACACGATTTGAATTAATCAGTCTGCATACACACATTTCCGGCCCTCTTCCTCCCCCTCCCCCCCCCCCCCATCCCTCTCTCTCTCTCTCTCTCCTTATGGCTTCATCTCTTCACACAGTCCCTCTCTCTCTCCCTTCTTTATCCAGCTTTTGTTGTGGCACAGGGTATCTGTGACTCTCAACAAGTCTTTGCTTAGCTGTTGACTGAAATGGAAAAGAAGAAGTCATAGCCCTCGAACATGTCAACCCCTACTGTGTCGTCTTCTTTGTCTGATTCTCTCTCTCTCTCTCTCTCTCTCTCTCTCTCTCTCTCTCTCTCTCTCTCTACGGAAATTGAAATGAACAGATATGTCAAAAGTGCATTGACAAAATTTAGATTTGGTGTATCAGCTATTGCATGTCATCGTTCTAGATAGGACAGGAGGTTAACGGATAAAACGATGTGCCGTCTTTGCCACAACTCTGTAGAAAATGAAATTCACTTTGTGTTATGTTGTCCTGTTCTTTATGACCTGAGGATTAAATTTATCCAACCAAAATATTATAAATATCCGTGTCGTTTCCGATTTAATGTACTTATGGCATGGAAAAATGAAAAAGTGCTGAATAACTTGGTATTATACATTTATAAAGCCTTAGAACGTCTTGATGATGCTGTATCATAGCTGTTTTACTATACAATATACTTTGATGTTGATATTTTCCGATTGATAATGCAACGATTTACATGTGGTATGTTTCATGACTACCCCTTCAGTTGGGGGCTATGGCCTAATCTGAATAAACATTTCGCATTCGCATTCTCTCTCTCTCTCTCTCTCTCTCTCTCTCTCTCTCAGTCTACCTTCTTCTGCCTGGGCTTTATCACAGTTCTTGATTAAACCATTGACGCTGGGGGCAACAGCAGCAAAGTAAGAGGCTGTATGACCAGTGGCTTTCTTTTCCACTCATGGAATTCCGCTTTACAGCTTAGTCTTTAGTGATCGACTATGACTCTCTGACTAGGAGGTTTGACTCGCGCAGTCCTTATGTGCTGCAGCCCTGGGGGCTAGTTGGCCTTTGGAGAACATCTCCAACGCTGACTGTCCTTATGCCCACTTGGCCGAGAGAGTGGGGATGTACTGTGGGCAAGGCATCTCCACTATAATCAAATTTCTGCCCAATTTCCGAAACAGCAGCTGCCTCCTCTGCTGTTTTGGAGGTCATCGTCGAACACCACGGACAAACATACCTTCTTCTGTTTGGGATTTGTTTGTTTGTTTTTTGTGTTCTCCTTTTCCTTCTTGTTCTTAATTGTGAAGCGCTTTGATTTGTTTCCTTTGCAAGATTCAGCGCTATCAAAAATTACCATACATTATCATTGTTGCTCTTCTTCTTCCTGGTTTAAATAAGGTTTATTCATTAATAAGCATGAAACAAGCATAGCTGCTGCTTCTTCCTCTTCTTCCTGTTCTTCTTCTTCTTATTATTATTATATTGGTTTAAACAAAATTTTATTAGTCAGAAATAACGTAGCACCAATAGATGAAATGTGTACAACAAGCAATGCTTATATCAAGATTCTAACATCCATATATTAAATGCAAGAATGGGCTGCAGCTGAACAAGTTTGCGTCAAAGAGATGAACAATAGAGAACTGTAAAAAAAATTCAGAAAAGAAACAACAAATGAATAACGACAACGAAAGGGGGTAGATGCATCACGGCAACGACAAGGCAACACCATCGCAAGACAGGTTGTGACATGCTTACACCAGAAAACAATAGTGCCATATATGATTTTGATATTCAACACATGAGGTGGTTATTATTATTATTATTACTTCTTCTTCTGCGAGGCTCCTGTCTTGCTGTTCCCACGTCGCCCATCCTAATCTCTCCACCCCCTACCCCTCTAGCTAGCCGTCCTCAGGGTCAGAAGTCCACAAAGACTGTCAATATCAGGTCACTGCGGGGACACCAGCCACAGGGGACTTGCCCAGCTGCTGGGTCGCTTTGGTGGTGCTCAAAAGTGCCTGTTCAAAGCTGACATACACAAGACATCACCTACTAATCCCCCCCCCCCCCTACCCACTACAGACGACAATAACAGCTTAGTCGAGGAGTCAGACAAGAGTGAGAAGCCCACCGGGGGTTGGGGGATGGGGGTTGGTGACCTCCACCAGCCTTCTCCCGTGAACCTCGAGCCTCGAAGGCTCTGGCACAAAGTCACCACAGGCACAGAAGTGTGTGGGGAAACCCGAACACAGGTCACCCTGAGACCAGAGCCACTGGGGCCACCGCGTCTATAAAGTGGATGAAGCTCGACAGTGTGGTTCCAAGTCTCCCCAATGAGTCCATAGCAAACTCACCCTGGATTTTAAAAAAAAAAAAAATTATTTTCTGAGGGTAATAGAATCAGTACAAGACTTTTTTTTTTACATCCAGCCCTCGATAGCAGGAGCCGGTGGGAATCAAAAACCCAAACCCCATGATTCTTATGGGATTCAAAGAGGTAGGGGGTAGGAAGGTGGAGTCGGCACTGATTTTAACTCAAGGGGGAAAAAATCCCCTTGAACGGGACTCGAACCCGAGTCAGTAGATCACGAGCGCAATGCTCTAACCACCAGGCTATCCTGTCCCCGGAGGAGAAGGCATGAGAAAGAGTGGGGTAGGAACAGCATTCCACAACTGCATGGTAGACAGTCAGGGTCTGCGGGGTTGTAGGGTTGTAGGGTGATTCTGTCACCCAAGTCAAGTTTACTTTTAAATGAAGAAGGGACAGCCGCTACAGTCGAGTGGTTAGGACTTTTGACTTTTGCTGGTGAAGTGAAGGAACAGATTTTTTTTTAACGATCTCTCAGGTTACCTGAAAGTGAACACCTGCCTGTGCTTTAATTTCCTATAATAATTATAAGAAGGTAAAGGTAAACCACTGATATAGATTTCTTCGCCCAAAATTTCACATGACAAAAGCTAGAACAGCAGGAAATTCTGACAGGTGTGTATCATGACTGATCCATTGATGACTGGAAACGAAGTGTAAAAAAAATAATTTAAAAATCGGTGATATCGCAATCAGCTGGTGATCCCTCTGCTGAATATGAATGTCATGTTATGCATCATTTTAGGATGTGGTAAAAACATGTCACGATGATCGTTGTGGTGGGTATGCTGTTTGAAAGTTTCTGGATTGTTTATTTATTTAGTCTTTTATATCGAGGACAATGGAATAAGCACTCATGTGCATTTTTACATCCAGTCTCCGTGTGTATGCGGTTTTGTAAATGTTGTCATCTGTTCCCACCGGCACCCAATGGCCTACTCTTTCGAAAAGCGGAACAGGATTTAACGCGTGCGCAAGATGTTTTGCATGCGTTCGCACACGGGGGTCCTCGGTTTATAGACTCATCCGAAGAACTTTGACATTCAGTTCGATTTTTTTGGGTCAAACTGGGAAGAAAGGGCAAGGCTGGGAATCGAACCCACAACCTCACGGTTTACTTGTTGGCAGGCGAATATCTTAACCATCCTGCCACCTTCCTTCTTTCCACCTTCTTCCTTGTTTGCTTCCGGTAGCTTGTTTCGTCCTTGACCTTACGTCCCCATGTAAAAGTTCAACCTACTGCAATAGATACAAATTGTACTGTAGTGGTTTCCATACCCAGTTTTCCGTGTGGCAGTTGGTTTTGTTCATAACGGTTTGTTTTGTTTAAATAGACAACAGCAAAATCAACCAACCAACCCAAAACTTTCCCCCCATCCATTAGGTCATGAGTGGTGGGTGGTCTGGGCGCTAGTCTTTCGGATGAGACGATAAACCGGGGTCCCGTGTGTTACACATAATTATTTAGCGCACGTAAAAGAAACCACGGGCAACAAGGGAGTTGTTCCTGGCTAAATTCTGTAGAAAAAAGCCACTCTGATAGGGAAACAAATACAGTTGCAGAAAGGGGAAAAAAAACACTGGTGGCGCTGCTCTTGTGGCGACGCGCTCTCCCCGGGAAGAGCGGCCCGAATTTCACGCAGAGAAATCTGCCGTGACTTAAAGTGGTATAAATATTAAACAAATAAAACCCGGCATGTATCAATGCTTCGTATGATACACCACTGAATGGTTTATATAAAGCTTTAACAGCAATAAGATTTGTTCGTTGTTTATTGTTTTTTCTCTTCTAGAAAAAAAATGTTGTTACCATAAATTACAGTATGTGTGTATTTGTTGCAGCAGTTAAAACCATGAGGTGGGATGTTCATGCCATTGCCTCAAAACACATTTATTTCAAATCTAAGACTTTCCCCTCTTGTTTCATCTCATTTCTGTCCTTACCCTCAACAGCCCCCCCCCGCCCCCCCCCCCTTGCAAAGTACACAACCTATGTGTGGTCGTGTAGTGTGTGATGTGTGTGTGTGTGGTGTGTGTGTGTGTGTGTGGCGCGCGCGTGCGCTTGTGTGTGTATACATTTGAATTTGTAATAACTATTAATTGTAACTTGTTGCATGTGTTAGAGTAGGATGAATGCAAGCCCTTTGATTTGTTTTTGCAAGATATTGCGCTATATAAATTCCATTTATTATTATTATTATTTGGGCTGTTGTGAATTGTTTTTCTTATTAGTTATACAATATGCTTTTGTGCCCAGTCCCCCTTCTCAACTGTCCCCTTGTGAATGGGCTTATAAGCTTTTCCCAATAGACTATTGTCATTGTCATTGTCTTTTCTCTCCTCACCCCCCCCCCCCCTCACCCCACCTCTCCACCCATTCAGTGCACTTGAGTGTCTTAGGTGTGCTGCCATTCTATTGTGTTGACTTTATTACACCATTAAGAGTTTCATTCCCTTCCAAGATTCAAGATACCACCAGGTTGGTTTGTCTGTTTAAAACTTACATTCTCTATCTCTCCCTCGCTCTACCTCTCCCTCCCTCCCTCTCTCTCTCTCTCTCTGCCCACCTACTCGCTCACCCCTTCTACTAAATTTAAACGCACATACAATTTCGCACACGCACGGACAAATGTTGTTGTTGTTGTTGACTTCAATTTTACGTCTGTTCACTTTTAGTGATATTAGACGCACGGACAAATGTGTACGCGCGTGCGTGCGTGTGTGTGTGTGTGTGTGTGTGTGTGTGCGTGTGCGGTGTGTGTGTGTGCGCGCGCGTTCGTGTGTGTTTTTGTAATTTTTAATTTAATTTTTATTCTTTTATATCGAGGATAATTGGTGTGGTGTGTGTGTGTGTGTGTGTGTGTGTGTGTGTGTGTGTGTGTGTGTAAGAGATGGTTTTTTTTCTGTATCTATGTTTTAGTTGTTGTTGGTGTCTTTTTTTTCTTTTTTTTTTAGTCTCTTTTTTTTCTAACTGTATACTACGTTTTGGGAGATTAGGTTCACGAAGCCTTGGAAACTTTTAGGAAATCTCCCATGTAGGCTAGGCTACTACTCTTCAGGAAGAGAATAAGGCACTGGCGTGTCTGCACCCAAGGCGATGTCTGGGATTATGACGGTCACCACTCACGAGAAGCTGCTGAACACCTGGTCTTTGCTTCTAAGACAGTCAAGATTTAAGCAAAACCAACAACAACAACAACACACACACACACACATACACACACACACACACACACACACACACACACACACACACACACTCGTCTAATGTCACTTAGAGTAAACAGACGTTAAATTGAAGACAACAACAACAACAACAACAACAACACACACACCATTGTATAGGCCTTTGGTCTAACAAGTAAATCATTACTGACTAGATTTTGACTTTTACACACACACATACACACACATACGCACGCACAGGCACACACGTACGCGCACACACACACACACACATTTCAATTTGTCTATTAATATTTTATCGGTTTTCCTCTTCTTACTGGTTCAATTTATTGGTAAATGTTGCAATAATGTAGTATTTCAGTATTATCATGAAGAAATTTGTTCTTAGATAGATGGCTTGATGAAAAAAAAGCAAATGCATTGCTTATTCAATGTACCATCTGGAAATAAAAATTTGACTTGACCAGCCGCCATGGCGCAGTGGTTAGCGCCTTGGGTTACGGACTGGAAGGTCGCGGGTTCGATTCCCATAAGAGTCATAGGGATTTTTCGGACTCCGGCCGGCTCCTACCCAGAGTGAGTGTGCTGTGGGCTCAGTGGGAAGACTGGGACCACACAGTCGAGCTTCATCCACTTAACGGATGCGAGTTTGAGAGTGTTGCTCAAATTACCTGACCAGCACTGCAGGTGTCTGTATCTCGGGCCCGGTTGACGCCGGGATATATTATGATAGTAAGCGTAGAGTACAACCCTGTCAAGTAGTCTCAAAGCATATGCACTTCCACAGCAGCATCATTACGTCATCCTCATTGTCATTGATCATCATGCATTAAAAAAAAAAAAAGGCCTCTGATTCGGTGGTCCCGGTTTCTCTGGTCTCATGGTGACCACAGATTCGGTTTGCCCATACACTTCTGTGCCTGTGGTGAGTTTGTGTCAAAGCCTTTGGGGTTGGAGGTTCACGGGGGACGGTCGTGGAGGGACGTTGTGGTGGTTGCCACCTGGGGTGGGCAAGTCACTCAGTCTGGCTCTGCGACTGAGCTAATACTGTCGTTAGTAGAGGGCTTAGTAGGTGGTGTCCTGCGTATGTTAGCTCAGAACAGGCACCACTGAGCACCACCAAAGTGACCCAGCAGCAGTGCAGGGCCCCTCTGGCTGGTGGCCCCACGGCGGCCTGATAGTGATGGGGTCCCTGTGGACTTCCGACCCTGAGGATGAGAGGTAACAAATCTGGGTGTGGTTGTGGCGGGGAGATTGGAATGAGCGGCGTGGGAACGGTGGGACGGGGATCGTCAGAAGATGAGGCAGCAAAAAACAAAAAAACAAAAAAAAATTTGACTTGACTTGACTTCTCTGAGGATAAAATTCTGTCATGAAGAGTGACAGCAAGGAAGTTTGTATACATATACTTACTATTATAGTGAACAACATCAGTGAGGAAAACAACGAATCTGTGACCCCTGGAAGTTATGGTAAACAATAAAGTTGTACAGCACTCCTGGAAATCAGCTATTTTTGACAATTTGCAATAAGTCCCCATAAATACTTTCTTACTCCTAACTACCCTCCTCTTTTTTTTATCTCCCCTCCTTATCCCCTTCCCTATCACCTTGCTACCCTTCCCTATTCCCCAACTTATACCCTTTAACTTATACCCTCTCCCCAGCTACCCTTCCCTCCCTTATTCCCCCAACTTATACCCTCTCCCCAGCTAAACCCTTCCCTCTTTCCCCCAAATTATACCCTCTCCCCAACTATCCCTCCCCCCCTAAATTCCCCAACTTATACCCTCTCCCCAGCTACCCTTCCCTCCCCTCTTCCCCAACTTATACCCCTCTCCCCAGCTACCCTTCCCCAACTTATACCCTCTCCCCATCTATCCCTCCCTCCCCTATTCCCCACTTATACCCTCTCCCCAGCTAACCCTTCCCCACTTATACCCTCTCCCCACTCCCCTCTCCCTCACCCCAACTTATACCCTCTCCCCCAGCCTACCCTTCCCCAACTTATAACCCTCTCCCCACTACCCTTCCCCCCCTTTCCCCAACTTATACCCTCTCCCCAGCTACCCTTCCCCAACTTATACCCACTCCCCATCTATCCCTCCCTCCCCTATTCCCCACTTATACCCTCTCTCCCCAGCTACCCTTCCCCAACTTATACCTCTCCCCACTCCCTCCCCTATTCCCCCACTTATACCTCTCCCCGCTACCCTTCCCCAACTTATATACCCTCTCCCCACTACCCTCCCTCCCCTATTCCCCAACTTATACCCTCTCCCCAGCTACCCTTCCCCAACTTATACCCTCTCCCCACTACCCTCCCCCTATCCCCAACTATACCCCTCCCCACTACCTTCCCAACTTATACCCTCTCCCACTACCCTCCCTCCCCTCTTCCCCAACTTATACCCTCTCCCCAGCTACCCTTCCCCAACTTATACCCTCTCCCCATCTATCCCTCCCTCCCCTATCCCCAACTTATACCCTCGTCCCCAGCTACCCTTCCCCAACTTATACCCTCTCCCCCTCCCTCCCCTATTCCCCAACTTATACCCTCTCCCCAGCTACCCTTCCCCAACTTATACCTCTCCCCCTCCCTCCCCTATTCCCCAACTTATACCCTCTCTCCCACTACCCTTCCCCAACTTAATCCCCTCTCCCCCCCCTAACCACCCCCCTCCCCTATTTCCCAACTTATACCCTCTTCCCCAGCTACCCTTCCCAACTTATACCCTCTCCCCCTCCCACCCCTATTCCCCAGCTAACCCTTCCCTCCCCTCTCCCCACTACACCTTCCCTCCCCTCCCCTCCCCTATTCCCACAAACTTCCACCCTCTCCCCACTACCCTTCACCCTCCCCTATTCCCCAACTTAACACCCTCTCCCCAGTTATCCCCTCTCCCCCCTCCCCAACTTACACCCTCTCCCCATCTATCCCTCCCCTATTCCCCAACTTACACCCTCTCCCCAGCTATCCCCAATGTAAAAGCCACAAACATGGGAAGATAGACCACACATCTGAAGTCAGAGGTGATCCCCATAGAGTTCACAAATTCCTAACTCACAGCTAAAGTTGTTGCAATCATGATTTTACAACTTATTATTAAACAAACAATTCCAAACTTTAAAGGTGTCTTGTCTTATATATCTGTTCAGAAATCAAGAAAAAACCCACACTAAATCATTTTGTTTCACCATGTCCAGATAATTTCAGATAGTTACACAGCAGTGTCTACAATTTTATATAAAAATTGCTGCTTCATTTCCATCAGACACAAACTTTTATCTGAACTTCTGAGCGATTTCAAACAATAAAAAGGAAAATCACTGTTCATGGTAGCCTATGAAGGGGAGGTAATATTACCATAAAATAGAATGAAAGTTTTATTATGCACACAGAATGCGTTAAAAAAACAACCCACGCTAAATACAGTTTGGCAATGTTCAAATGCAGTATCACCTATCACACCTAAAATGACTTAAACCTTGAAGAGAGTTGTCACTGGCAAGTTTGTTGTCTGGGAGGTGATAAATCCAGGACATTCTTGGCATGACCTGGTTTTATTTGGCCTTAGGGGGTGAAAGAATCACTGTGGTTGTTTTTCAGGTTGATGGTGTTGGGTGTTTGAAGGGTTAGGAGGTCTTGATCTTAAATTTGAAGTTAAAGTTGTTATAGGTTATTGAAACTAAATGAGGTGACAGTTTTAATATGGCCTTCGTGGTCAGTATGGTTATAAATAATATGAAATGAAATAGTAATAATAATAATAATAATGTATGGAATTTATATTGCCCTGAATCTTGTAAAGCAACAAATCAAAGCGCTCAGATTCCCCCCCCCCCCCCCCCCCCCCCCCCCCCCGAGGATAATGGAATAAGCACTCAGGTGCTTTTTTTTTTACATCCAGTCCCCGTGTGTATGCGATTTTGTAAATTTTGTCATCTGTTCCCACCGGCACACAATGGCGTACTCTTTCGAAAAGCGGAACAGGATTTAACGCGTGCCGAGATGTTCTGCATGCGTTTGCACACGGGGCCTCGGTTTATAGTCTCATCCGAAATAGTAGTAGTAATAACAATCATGGTGATGATGATGATGAGTTCATATTGCCCTATCATTGTAAAAACAAATCAAAGCTCTTGCGTTCAATTTTTAAGAGACAGTTGTGAACTTTATAGATTTTTTATTTTTACTAAATAATTTTAAACTTAAAATTCCATATAGATGTTATGCCTAAAAATATTGTAATTGAAACTCTCTCTCCTCTCACATTACAGGTACACACGCAATTGATGTCAATTCATTAAAAAAAATAGGTGATGTTCGTGAGGCTTTAGTTTATTGCCAAATTAAACAAATAATTTTGTGATATTTGCCTGTCAAAGAACCATTTGAAAAAGACAAGACTGCTATTGTAATTATCTGTGAGTAGATTTGAAACCCCTCCCCCCTCTCTCTCTCTCTCACACACACACACACACACACACAGAGGATTGATACGCATATGTATGAACAATTCTATTTTGGGGTGGCAATCAATGATAGAATTAGCATGTATAGGCTACAAATGTATAATACTACATGAATCACATACATGAATGTCTTTAAAAAAAAATCTCCTTGACAATTCTTTGACTTTAATGCTGAGAGGACTGTATAAACCCTGTACATATCTAATGGAGAAAAAGTCTTCAGGGTTGTGCTCACAATCCCACACATTTTGAAAGGATTCCTGTTCAGGCTCACACAACAATGCCTGGGCAATTTACCCCATGGGAATGGGTGGGGGGAGGGGGGGGGGTCTTGATAGTGTAAATAGCATCCTGTTCAATTCTGTGCAAGGAATTCTCTCTTTTCTATCCCTCTCTTTGTTCATGCCTTGTTTCTTTTCTGCCTATCATCCTCTTTTTGCCTATTTTCTGCATTCTTGGTCCATTCTCCTGCCTTTATTTTTTAACCGAGAAAACCTTATAAGATAACACTTTTTATTAACACTTTTTGTTGTTGTTGTTGACTGGTTGATTTTAGACAGCAAAGGGATTTTTTAAAATAGATTTTCCACACGTTATAGGCTTTCATTTAATGGGAAATTTTGTCTACATTAAAAAAAATAAATAAAAGGCTTCAGCTTCAGGGGGCTGTAGCAGTTAAGGGTTGGTAGCCTTGCTCTGTTATTCATGTAGTGCCTATTTCAGGTATTCACTTCTAGCCTAAGACATCTTTGTTATGATTATTTCATAAAGACTAGCATGTATGTGCGTGGCTATGGTTTTAAAAAAAAGTTTAGTATTGGAAGAAAAAAAATCACTCATAAGCTTGTTTATTTTTATTTTGAACAATATGGAAAGGTACAGTACTGAATTTTAGATTTCAAACTTAACCTGGGCAATTTACCCCATGGGGATGCGGGGTGGGGTTTGGGAGGGGGGGGGGGCTTGATAGTATAAATAGCATCCTGATCTTCTGGAAATTCTGTGCAAGGAATTATCTCTTTTCTATCCCTCTCTTTGTTCATGCCTTGTTTCTTTTCTGCCTATCATCCTCTTTTTGCCTATTTTCTGCATTCTTGGTCCATTCTCCTGATTTTTTTTTACGAGAAAGAACTTATAAGATAACAATGCTCTCCCACGCCGAAGTCGGATGTGCTGGGCCTGACTTGTCAGGCGCTTAACGGCAGTGCCACGCATTTTTTGCTCATATGAAAGATGACAATAGTTGCTGTATGAGTGTTCGACAACAAAGAAGAAGTTTATGATAAGTTGTTTTTTTTAAAAATGTTTCATACAACAGCAACATGTACAGCTTTTATGAAATGTTGACTGGCTTCTGTTTTGTGTTAATTGACCGTTTATGTTGATGTTTTGTTAAGCGTGTATTGCATTATTTTCGCGAGCGCCTGGGGTTTATCACAGTTCTTGATTAAACCATTGACGCTGAGGGCAACAGCAAAGTGAGAGGCTGTATGACCAGTGGCTTTCTTTCCCACTCATGGAATTCCACTTTACAGCTTAGTATTTAGTGATCGACTATGACTCTCTGACTAGGAGGCTTGACTCGCACAGTCCTTATGTGCTTGCAGCCCTGGGGGCTGGTTGGCCTTTGGAGAACATCTCCAACGCTGTCTGTCCTTGTGCCCTCTTGGCCGAGAGAGTGGGGATGTGCTGTGGGCAAGGCATCTCCACTATAATCAAATTTCTGCCCAATTTCCGAAACAGCAGCTGCCTCCTCTGCTGCTTTGGAGGTCATCGTCGAACACGACGGACAAACATACAAAGCGTTTTGTGTCGCCGCCCTTACTGGGGAAGAAAAATGCTCTTGAAATATCCACCAACCTTATCAACATTATTATGATTATCATAATCACATTTATTTTTAAAAAATATTGTTGTTATTAATCATCCTCATTATTATGTTTTGTGTCAGCTAAATCTCGGTCTCAGTAGGAAAGGGAAAAGTAGTCTGATTCTGATACTTTTTTAAAAATAAAGTGCAATGGGTTGACAGGTATGCAATAATCTAACAGCATGTACTTTGGCTGGGGGAAGGGGAGTGAGGTGGAAGAGAGAGAGAGAGAGAGAGAGAGAGAGCAGAGAGAGTGAGAGAGAGAGAGACGGAGGGGGGGGGGGGGGGGGGGGGGTGGGTGACAGGTACAGCACTAATAAAGCATGCTTGGAGAGAGAGGGGGGGGGGGGGGGAGGGAGAGAGAAGAGAGAGAGAGAGAGAGAGAGAGAGAGAGCAGACAGGGGTAGGGCTAGCCCTACCCTTCTCTTCTCACCTGTGCATAATGGCTGCTATGTCTTTTGTCGAAAGCAGGAAACGGGTCGTCTTGAAGTCAAGTGCAATACGGCGACAGGACCACCACCACCACCACTACCACCACCGCCACCCCACACCCTCTCCCACTCCCCTTCACAATATCTCACCACTTCAACCTAAACACCGGAAACTCGGCCCCCTTTTCAAACTAAAGTCTTGTTTCGCGCCAACAAGCGTTGCGCGTGCAGGAAAGAAAGATGGCAGATTACCATGGCAGCATGGACTCCCAGACACCTGCCCCCAGAATGGGGGTGATGGGGGAAGAGAGAGACCCTGATCACGTGACACGGCAGGTGAGAGAGACGTAGAAGCTGTGATACTTCTTGTTTTCGTTCATTTCTTTTTTTTTTTTTTTTTTCATTTTACTTTTCTTGTGGGGGTCCCTTTTGGCTAGTAGTTTGACATCGGCTGGTTTGGAGGAGCATGTGTAGGTAGAGTTGAATTTAAAACAGGTTTTGGAAGAAACAAAAAGTGAAGGAAAGATGTGTAGGATTTTTTCAATAAAAAAAAAAGAGAAAGACTTTCTGCCAGATTTGTGTTCTGTCTCTTATTGTGATAACAAAACTTGTGTGAGAGAGGGGGGGAAAACAGATCTCTGAATCGTAGGTTCTGAAGTGAGTGTTCTCATGGTGGATTAATTCATAACCGTGACAGAAATGTGTTGTTATTATGTCAGATTATACTTGTATGTGTGTGTGAGAGAGAGAGAGAATTGAAGGAACACTTGGGTGGAAAAATGTCGAAATCTAGGTGCTTGATGCTGTGACATATTTTATTATTATTTTGTAAAGGATTGAAAAAAGTGTTTGAGTCGTGATTTCCATTTATTATTTTATTATTAATTTATTATTTTACGACATGTTGTTTGCCCAATTGAAGAAACAATCTTACTGCCCGGCAAGTACTGATGTGCACACTTGTAAAGTGTAACCAGAGGCTCGATAAAACCAAAAAATGGGCAACTCTTCACAGTTATCTTCACCTGGTAAGCTAGATTGTCTTCTTGTAGGCAGTTTTATCTTAGTTTAATCTATCTTAGTTTAATCCTATTGATCTAGAGCCTAGCCTGTATAGATCTATAATTATGCTAATAATGAGTTTTGAATTTCCGATCCATTATTTTTATGCGAGCCTTCAATGAGTTCTGTATTTCCAATCCATTTTTTTGTATAGACCAGAAGCGATTTTTGAATTTTCGATGTGTGTTTTCAAAGAAAATTGATGTTTTGGTTCTCAAGAGCCAAATTTAAAAAAAAAAAAAAAGGTTTATAATATAAACTGCTGTTGGATCATTTTCTGTATATCTCGTCGCTTATTGTGACCAGCACACATCTATGTGCCACTTCAAGTCGACGCAGTGAAAACCGCATCAGCAGACAACTTCTCGAAAAATTCAAACTTTCCTTGTACGATGCAAAGTCAAGGTATTGTGAGTTATTAAAAGATGTTACAGGTAGAATACTCAAATCCTTTTTTTATTACAGATAGCGCAGTAAATTCTTGGGTTCTTGCTGGGTATTTTCTTGCCATCCATACTGAGGCCTTAACTGACTTAATGATAATAGTGAAGATGATTATAATGACGATGTCGATGATGATGAGGAGGAGGAGGATCATAACTGCAAAGCTATAGCTCTGAAAATTACAAGAGACACACACCCACATTCTCTCTGTGTCTCTCAGCCTATGTCTCTGTCTGTCTGTCTGTCTCTCTCTCTCTCTCTGTCTCTCTCTCGCTCCCTCTCTCACGTGCGCGCGCGCACACACACACACACACACATCTGCCAGGTCTTTTCAACAATTTTTTGGTCTGCATAATGTCTGCTTCATTTTTTACGGTTGCTTTTTGCTGGCTTTGATATAGAAAAACCATCCACCTTACAATAACAACAATAAATCCTGCACACACACACACACACACACACACACACACACACACACACACACACAACACACCTGCAAAATTCCTGAATTGACAAAGCACTCCAATCTCACACAACCAATCACACACACACACACACACACACACACACACACACACAAATCCCAGAATTGACAAAACACTCCAATCATCATCACACAACACACACACACACACACACACACACACACACACACACAGAGATGGGAGGGGGGGGGAGGAGAAAGGGAGGGAGGGAGGGGGTCACCATCCGGCTTAAAAGTCACGTTCACAATCAACGTAGTACCCCATGAATGTGGTCATAATATCCGGTCGTTTTATGGTTCTTTTTTCTGTTGTCATTCATCTTGACCCCAACCAGAGAGATTGAAAGTCATGGACCTGTTTTTTCCCTACCCCCAACCAATCTGTCCTCCCCGGGAGAATTTAAATTTATTTAATTTATTTTTTTAGATAATGCAAAGTATGAGTCGTGTGTGTGTGTGTGTGTGTGTGGTGTTGTGGTGGTGTGTGTGTGTGTGTTGTCTCTTTCTCTTCGTAGGTTTATGTCTGTCATCTCTCTGTCTCTGTCTCTGTCTCTCTCTCACACACACACACCACACACACACACACACACACACACACACACACACACACACACACACTCACTGTAAAATCCCTGAATTGACAAAGCACTCCAATCATCACACACACACACACACACACGACACAACACACGTACAACACAAACAGACACACACACACACACACACACACACACACACACACACACACACACACACACACACAATCACTGTAAAATCCCTGAATTGACAAAGCACTCCAATCATCACACACACACACACACACACACACACACACACACACACACACACACACACACACACACACTGCAAAATCCCAGAATTGACAAAGCACTCCAATCATCACACACACACAATCACTGTAAAATCCCTGAATTGACAAAGCACTCCAATCGTCTAATATCACTAGAAGTGAACGACGTAAAATTGAAGTCAACAACAACAACAACAACACAACATACACACACACACACACACACACACACACACACACACACTGCAAAATCCCAGAATTGACAAAGCACTCCAATCATCGCACGCACACACACACACACACACACACACACACACACACACACACACACACACACACACACACACACACAATCACTGAAAATCCCTGAATTGACAAAGCACTCCAATCAAACACACACACACACACACACACACACACACACACACACACACACACACACACACACACACAAATCCCAGAATTGACAAAACACTCCAATCATCACACACACACCACACACACACACACACACACACACACACACACACACACACACACACACAACAATCACTGTAAAATCCCAGAATTGACAAAGCACTCCAATCACACACACACACACACACACACACACACACACACACACACACACACACACACACACAAATCCCAGAATTGACAAAACACTCCAATCATCACACCACACACACACACACACACACACACACACCACACACACACACACACACAAAACACTCACAACATCCTGTAAAATCCCTGAATTGACAAAGCACTCCAATCATCAGTCCTTATCTGGAAAACTCTCTCTCGGAACTTGTCAACCAGAGGTTTAGATCAGAGACGAAAGTAATCATATCTCAACAGCCACAGTACCCCTTACAGATCCCCCCCCCCCTCCCTCACCCCCCCCCCCCCCCCCCCCCTCCCCCCCCCCCCCTCCCCGCTCCCTCCCCCCGGGTTTGATCATTGAGTCCTCATCCAAGTCAGATCAAGAGTCCCTTTTCTTTTGTTGTTGGTTTAAATATGGTGTTGTTGGTTTTTTTCAGAAAGAAAGAAACATGCAAGTATACAAATTAATGGTAAAAGCAACAACCAGCACATATTATAGCTTACGGCGTGCTCTAACACAGAAAACATTAAACGAAATAGTACATTTGGCAGCTAGTAGGTGTGTGTTCATATGAAACAATATCATGTTTTCAATGCATTTCTAATAATTATGACAAATCATGATTTTGCTGAAACCATATTTCGGAAGGAGAATTATAACTGACTAAAAATAAGGGTGAGGGAAGCAAACACCGCAACAACAAAAAAACCGAGCAAAGCAATGGTATTATTACAAGAAAACTAGACCAAAATGACTACAGTTTTAAAAAGATAGAGATTATAATAAATAGATAGACACCATGAATGTTGGACTCTTACCCAAATAAATTAAGAGAAACTAGATGAGAGGTGGGTTTGGAGTTTCAGGCTCACCTACAAGGCTTCACAGTATCACCATACAAGTGACGTTAAGTAGCACCATACAAGATTAAGTATGCTTACATACACTTTCAAGAGCTCACCATACAAGGCAGCCACTCTCCCCCCCCCCCCCTCCCCCCCTCCTTCCTTTCTTCTTTAAAGGAGAGTGCAGGTTGTTATGCCAAGAGCTTGTCACGGTTGAAAGCAATGTTAACATTTCAAAACAACTGTACAACAGCTTAATGTAGGCATCGGCACTTGGCGTAGCCTACATCACTAACTGTTTGTCGTATGTCAAGCATATGGCATGCAGATCAGCGCAGAGAAAACCCAGTTGTTGACAAAAAGTGCCAACGGCGTTAGCACTGACATCATCATAGACAACAAGAAAATTGAGACCGCCCGTACTTTAAATAAATTGTATGGTAGCATGCTATCGGATGAAGGACCAAAACCTGAAATTTTCTCCAAGATAGCTCAGATCACAGCTGGAACGATTGGAAAATCGCCATCATCTTCGAAGATCAGACTGATGCGTTCCCTGGTCATGTCCATAGTTTTGTACGCATGTAAAACGTGGACCATAACAGCAGACATTATTAAAGAAGGATACAGGCAATGGAGACGAGGTGCTTTCGCAAACTTCTCAGTATCTCAGATCACAGAACTAACCAGAATTGAAAACGCCACAGGGCCATGTGAAAAGCTCCTGACTTCCGTGAGAAAAAACCCAAACATAAACTGAAGTGGCAGGGACACGTTACACGAACATCTGGACTGTCCTACAGGGAACAGTCCAAGGAGGGAGACGAAGAAGAGGCAGACAGAGAAAACGATGGGAAGTCAACATCAGAGAGTGGACTGCAGGCCTTGAGTGGAACGACCTGCTACGGAAAGCTGAGAACCTCGAGGAGTAGGAAAAGTTGGTTGCCAAATCTTAAGTGGTGCCTCTACGGTCTACTATACTACGGGATAGGTGAAGGTGACAATAACTGACAACGATGTTTGGCCCGGCAAAAAATCTTTTCTGTAACAACCCACATTCTTAGTGATTCAGCTATGCTGGTACGGCGCGAATTGCCCCGCAAATGGCCTCTTGTAAATCATTATCACACGGCTAAAGGACGACGTTTATCTGTTCCCTTTTCCCGTAACATTCTTTGGCTTGAGAATAACTCTCAATCTTTACGACTTGCTGTCCCCTGTAAATGCAGGTATGAATTAGCAGACGCCGATAAAAGGAAGGAGGCGGGAAGTGTGTGTGTGTGTGTGTGTGTGTGTGTGTGTGTGTGTAGGGGGGAGGGAGGTAAATCTAAAAGAGAGTGGTAAGGGTCCCCCCCCCCTCTCTCTCTCTCTCTTTCTCCCTCACACACAGACACACACAGACACACACACCACACACACACAAAGAGGGGAGTGGTAGAGGGGGATTTTGTTTTATTTTATTTGAAAGCGGGGCTCTATGGGAGTGTTCGCCCATTGACGAATAATTTATATGGACTCTCTCTCTCTCTCTCTCCTCTCTCTCTCTCTCTCTCTCTCTCTCTCTTCTCTCTCTCTCTCTCTTGTCCGTTCCGTTCGCACACATATCAGTTTCCGCGTTCCCTTTTTGGTTTAACCTCTCTGCGCAAAAGATGCATCGATAGCAGAGTCTGTGTTAGTGCCAGTACGTGCAAGCGTGCATAAATGGGTGTGTGTGTGTGAAATTGATCTTTTTGCCTGTGTGAAATTGACCCCTTTTTTTTTGCCTGAATGCAACGATCCACCTTTTACGAAAGCGTGGTTTTTGAAAACTTAAAAGCACAACAGCCGATTTTATAATTCACTGAAGAAATGCTTGTATTATTGACAGTGGTTTTAAGGGAAAAAATAGAACTACCATAACATTCTAAATGCTCGTTGCTGAGAGAGAGAGAGAGAGAGAGGAGAGGGAGGGGATGTTTTTTGATGCACAAGGATAACGATAGTGAGCCAAGCCTAGTCTTACAACGTGCTCATGTAAACAGACATGCATAAAAACAGATAGAGAGATAGAGATAGATAGAGAGAACTCGAACTCGAAAGATTTATTCACAAAAAGGCCATTGGCCCATACATGAAGGGCGGGGGGGTGGGGGAGGGGGGGGGGGGGGGTGCCAAACTGCTTAGTATTTTAGTCAGAAAAATAAGTAACACAAAAAACCAAAATGTTATTGTATACCCACCACACCCAATAAAAATCAGTTAAAAAAAAAATGACTTAAGAAACCAAGATATCTCTTATTCTAAAGGCTTTACACAAATATAAAGCAAGGCGGCGGCGGGGGGGGGGGGGGGGGGGGGGGGGGGAGCGAGAGAGAGAGAAACCTGAATGATTTATTCACAAAAAGGCAATTGGCATGAAGGGGAATAGCCGACTATTTAATATTTTTTACGAATAAAGAAAAAGAAAAAAAAAGTCAACAGAAACACTGCAAAAGAAAGTTGACTCTATCAAGAATGATCAATTACCAGGTCTTTAAATCAAGGTAAGATATCTCTTTAGTTTAAAAGCGCTACACAGATACACTGCAATGGGTATCTGCCCTCTTTGGGGTCAGGGAAGGTAAATCAGCGAGGGAGAGGAGATGGGCGCCGCCAGAGAAGTGAGGTCTCTGACGCCTCGCTCCCCTACGACCTTATAGGTTATGGGACTCCTTTACCTTTTTTTTTTTACACAGATACACAGCAAGACCGCGCACGTGTGTGTGTGTGTGTGTGGTAAGTACAGGGAGAGGGATCATCACTGAGTCCTTTTTACAGGAGTTGGTCATTGCTTTATTTTGGTCACATTTGCGGATAAGAAAATAATAATGATAATATGAAAAAGACTATTTCATTTTTCCAAAAGCAAGACAAACTAATCAAATGTATCGCAAAGATCGCCCATGCAAATGGTAGTTTAACAAACTGAGCAGTCAGAGTCGATTTATGGCTCCAAGGCTTACCATTTGTGAGATTTTTGCGTATGCATTTGCTTTTTGGCAACCGTTAAGGTAGCTGTAGTCCAGCTTCAGGGATGATGTCTCAACATGATACCAGTGTGGATGCGTTGTTGTTGTTTTCTTTAATGATACACGTTTGTCATCCATTCGAATTACCGGCTCGAATGGCCTACTTTTGTGAAAGGCAGAACGGGTTTTAACGTGTGCGCAAGAGGTACTGCATGCTTTCACCCACGAGGCTTCGATCTGTAGTTCCATCCGGAGGACTTTCGGGGAAGTGGAGTCAGCACTCATGTTAACTCCAGGGTGGAAACCCCCTTGAACGGGTGTCTCGGTGGTGGCTGAAACCCGGACCGTCAAATGGCGAGCGCAACGCCTTAACCACGAGACAACTTACCCCCCCCCCCCCCCCTTCCCCCCGGCCCAGTACCTCTCAATTTTCATTTTCCTAAAAACTTCAGTGCAGTGCCCCGACGACTCTGTAAGAAGTAAAGGCAGAATGCTAGTTAGCCGGTCTGCTTTTTCTTCTTCAAGATGAGCATCGGCATATCGAATAAACTTTATTTTATGATGACCAAAAACAAAGATGACAACAAGATAAGTGTTCCCATAACCTATGCGGTCGTTGGTGAGCGAGGCGTCAGAGACCTCAGCTTCTCCAGCTGCCAGCATATTGAGGGCGGCGCCCATCTGCTCTCCCACGCCGCTTTACCTTCCCTGACCCTAGAAAAGGGCAAGTGCCTATTTACAGCTGGGCGAACTGGGGGACTGTACTGAAGCCAAGGCGCGCAAACGGTCACCCATCCAAGTGGTAGCCACGCTCAACGCTGCTTAACTTTAGCTTGGGGTGAGCGAGTGCTCTGACCACTGAGCTATACCGTCCGTAAAGACGAAAGACTGTAGACGTAAATACAGAGGAGAGGGGGGGTGCTGGGCTAGCAGGGAGGTTAGAACTAAAGACTCGTAAGGGTGATAGCTTCAATCTTTACGTTTGAGCCGTCTTTGAAGATAACCCAGCCCACCCCCCTTTCATTCTTTCTCTCTGTCTCATCTTCAGGGAAATCCAGGTCAACCACCAGCCCCATCATCACCCAGCTTCTTCTTCGCGGGGACCACCACAGCAAGGTCCTCCAGCCCCACCCACACAAACCCCAACATCTTCACCACCCCGACTCATCCCCGAAGGCCTGCTTCTTCATCCGGCCTCGTCCAGAACAGTTCCAGCACGTTTGCCCAGCATAGAAGGTCTACAGAGCATCTGGGAGCTCGCAGTGAGTTCGTCTTCCCTCAAGATCCCCAAAGACTAGACTGTCCGGATGGTGGAGATCTCAGGCCCAGGGTTCCGGATTTCCGTCAAGGTTTCCGGTATGGGTGTGTCCCCGGAAGCGATTTGAGGAAGGAGGGCGTGTTGCTTCCTCCCAGGAGTTGTCAGCGATCCTCCGCGTTGCCGTTGAGGTCTCCGAAGAGGACCATCTCTTTCGATTTTCCCGAGAACATGGACCCGCGCACAATGGAGCAGATCCGCAGGCAGATTGTGCAGATGGCCCAAGAAGCGGGTGCTAGTGACAGTGTCAAGATTGTCGGTAAGTCAGGGTGTTTTGTTTGTTGTTGTTCTTCTTCTTCTGTTGTAGCATCTTTTTTGTCTTCTTGTTCCTGTTCTTGTTCTTCTTCTTGTTCTTCCACTACTACTACTATTACTGCTGCTGCTGCTACTGCTGCTGCTACTACTACTACTACTGATGCTGCTGCTGCTGCTCCTCCTCCTCCTCCTACTGCTTCTACTACTACTACTACTACTACTGATGCTGCTGCTGCTGCTACTCCTCCTCCTACTACTACCACTTCTACTGTTGTTGTTGTTGTGCGTTCCCCAGCTTTACACCCTGGGGGTCACCCAGAACATGCACTCTGACTCACTCATCCCACCTGGGAATCTCTGTGAGATAGGAAGTACACACTGGATGAGAAGTTCGCGTGTATGACTCTTTTTCAAGCACCTCGCCATATAGGCAGCCATACTCCGACTTCAGAGGATTTTTTTTTCTCCTTTAACAAAGGAGAGTGTGGGTTGTTATGTTAAGAGCTTGTCATGGCTGAAGGCAATCTCAACACATTTTACAACATAACGTTTTAATGTAGGCCTGGGCAATTAGCTGACATCAATAACTGACTCAGCTTTTGGCCTGGGCCAAACCATTTCTACTGCTGCTACTACTACTCCTACTACTAGCTGCTGTACTGTTATGGCTGATGGTGCTTTTAGTCTTACCATCGCAGATGTTGCTGCTACTAATAGTGTATGTGTGTGTGTGTGTGCGTGCGCGCGTCTGCATGCGTGCGTGCGTGCATGCGTCTGTCTGTCCGCCTCTGTGTGTGTGTGTGTGTGTGTGTTGCACGTGCAGAAGCGCCCCCAGAACACGAAGAACCGCCGCCCATATTCCAGCTGCAGGATCCCCCCAAACCCAAGTTCAAGCGGCAGCTGTCGGCGGATAACTCCCCTCCGGATAAATCCAGCCCCGCCACGGCCGTCCCCGATAGCGCATCTGGCAGACAGCACGCGCAGTCAGGCACTGTGGCCTCCAGCATGGCCCCCAGAGCCTCCGCCTCTCTCCAGTCCTGCGCCCTGTCCCTTCCCGCTCACGCCGACGGCAGCAGTTACACCTCCAGTGCCATGTCCCCGAAAAGGCTGAAGTCGGAGCACGGCGCTCTATCCTGCACGCCCCCCAAATCCCCTCTGGTGAAGCAGCTGGTCACGCAAGTGGCCGAGACCACTTTGAACAGGAGGGGTGGCAGGGTGGAATCGAAACATGCAGATGTGGTGCATGTTTTGCTGGGTGGGGATGTGAACGACAGGGATAAATCTGCGGGCAGGCAAACCAGAGACAGCGATTCGGTACCAGATTTCAGACAAGCAGATGAGCCAGATTCCAGGCTGAAGAGAGCAGAAAGCAAAACATCATCAGCCTGTGATGTTGTCAGTGTTCTGAACAGCCAGCAGCCGAAAAAGTCAGCCACAAAAGAAAAGACCGTTCCGCCTTTTGTGTCCGACTCTACCGCACCACGCAGACCAGAAGAGCATATGCAAACGCTGCACATGCTGTTCAAAGTTACAGGAGACAACCCGGACTCGAAACGCCAACGTCAATCTTCATCCAAAAATACGTCTGACTTTGATCAAGATTCAGTCCGAGAGTCCAATTCGCTCGTTCAAAAACAGTCCGTTGATTCTGGTTCAGAAAACCGTTCGCAGAAAACCGACAGGGTGGAGATGCAGACGGCAGGTAAAGAGGGTGTGCCGTTACAGAATCAGACGACAGTTTCAACATCCAGCCAACCCAGACCTGTGCCATCAACAGCCG